>OY729167.1:20269933-20989933 GCA_958299025.2 Drosophila histrio | reverse complement strand
AAACTATACAGGCAACAGATGTACATTTTTTAATAATGGAAAGAAATGTGTCAAATTGATGAAAAACATATGTAAATAAACAATGTAAAGGAATAAAGTTATTATACATTTAATTTTAAATACAAATTGATGTTAAATTTAATTTTAAAAACAACTATGTATTATTTTCTGTTAAAAATGTTCATTAAAAATGTACATTTGTTAAAATATTTTACTGGCAACAGATGTACATTTCGCAATGGAAAGAAATGTGTTAAATCGTAGAAATATGTTAATAAAGTTTGTAGTGGAAAAAAGTTAATAAATTGTATTTTAAAATAAAAATTGAAGTTTTATTTAATTTAATTTAATTTTAAATAGAACTTTAAAATCTAATAAATATGTAAATAAACTTCGTAGTAGAAATAAAGTGTTACATTATGAATTTTAAATAAAATTGTATTTTTATAATTACTTTGTAATATTTAAATACAATTTTAAAATAGTTATTACTTGCTGAGTAGTATAAACCAATCAAATAGTAGTTATTACATTGCAATTTCTATTCACGCTCCCTGGAAATATGCTTAAGGGAAAGCAGCTTGGAAACAGGAAACTGGAAGCGAAGCTTCGATGAATGAAGCTGCAATGTGTTCATTTCATTCACAGCGTGTTGTTCATTCTTTCAATTAGCAGCTTTTTAACTTTTTTTTTAGCCTTATTCCCAGCCAAAAATAAAAAAAAATCTTCACACGAGTCACAATTTGAATTTAGATCGGCAAGGGAAACAAATGTTAACAAAAGGTAGAGCAGAAAAAAAGCACACCGGATATTTGCCAGAGTTTCTCCCTCTCGCTCTCTCTCTCCCTCTCTCTCTCTCTCCCGCTCTCTTTGCTCCTGCACAAATGTACCGTGAGTTCATTAAACCGCATTTCAAACAATTTTGACGTCATCAACGATAAATGATTCTCATGGCAAACGGAGCGTGATGAATGTTTGGGAAACAAAAGTGTTACTGACCTCACATTACATGTGGTAAAAAACGTGCAGGTTCATCAACTTTTTTTGGGTGTAAGAAACCAAAAAAAGAAAAAAGAAAAGAAAAATGCAGCGCAATTTGGGAAAGGTAAGTGGTGGGGGTGGGGGAGTGGCAAAGGGAAGGGGAAACGCAGGGGGAAGTCAAGTTGGGTCCACAAAACTTCCAATCGCGTCGTCGCTTCACTTTTCGCACTTTTCGTTTTCGTTGCGCGTTGGAATTTTTAAAAAAACAACAACAAAATGACGCGCTGCCTGTGTACGTATGTATGTATGTATGTATGTAGCTGTGTCTGTGTTTTGGGCCTGACATTCCTGTTGTCAGCGCAACAGCGACGGCAACAGCGACAGCGACGCGACGTCAGCGTCAGCGTCGACGCTGTAATTGGAATGTAGCGTCGCGCAGCTTCATAGGCGCAGCCGCAGCCGCCGCACGACAGAAGTGAAAAAAAAAACTGGCCATGTTGCTTTTTAAAGCTCTTTAGCTGCTGTTTTTGTTGTTGTTGTTGCTGCTCAAAGCGTGGCTTGGAACATGTTTTTGAGCTCGCTGTTGAAGCTGAGTACGTGAGTGTGTGTGTGTGTGTTTGTGTTTGTGTGTCTGTTTGTGTTTGCTCGTGTGGGTTTTGGGGATGCTTTTGTGGATTGTGGAAACCAAACCGGAATGTGGCTCATTCAGTGAAAAGACGATGACGATGACGACGAAAGCGGAGACCGCAGTTGAATGCTTGTTATTATACCCTGTGTCGAGGGTATATAAGGTTGGTTAAGGGTATGTAACAGGTAGAAGATTATCATAAAGTAATTATACACGTATTATTCTTGATCAGCATCAACAGTCTAGTCGATATAACCATGTCTGTCCGTCTGTATGTCGGTTTGTCTGTCTGCCTGTCTGTCTGTGTGTCTGTCTGTCTGTGTGTCTGTCGATCTGTAAGTTTGTCTGACTCTTTGTCTGTTTCTCTGTATGTTCATCTGTCTGTCCATCTCTCTTTCAGTGTGTCTGTCTTTTTTCCGTCTTTTCCGACTGTTCGTCTGTCTATGTGTCTGTCTGACCGTCTGTCTGTTAGTTTGTCACTCTGTCTGTCTGCCCGTCTGTCTGTTTAATCGTCTGTCTGTCCATCTGTCTGTTCATCTGTCTGTCTGTTGGTCTGTTTATTTCTCTGTCTGTCTGTTGGTCTGTCCGTCAATATGTAAGTTTGTCTGTTCGTCTGTTTGTCTGTCCGTTTAGCTGTCTGTCTGTCTGTCCGTTTGTTTATCTGTATGTCTGTTCATCTATCTGTCCGTTCGTCTGTCCGTTTGACCTTTCGTTTGTCTGTCTGTCTGTCTGTTCATTTCTCTGTCCCTCCGCCTATCCGTCCGTATGTCTGTCCGTTTGTCTATCTGTCTGTCTGTCCTTCTGTCTGTCCGTCTATCTCTAAGTTTGTCGGTCCGTCTGTCTGTCCGTCTATCTGTCTGTTGGTCTGTCCGTTTGTCTGTCCGTCTGACTGTCCTTAAATCGAAAATTACTAATCTAGTTAATAACAGATACATAAGTCTTGCACAAATGCATTAACACATAAAAGGAGAAATATTAAAGCTAGACTCCTGACTGATTTTGGCATACAGGATAAGCATCAGGGCTCCAATGTATCCTGAAAATTTCATCACGATCGGATAATAAACTCCGAAGTTATTCAAAACACAGTATTACTCAGTTTGGGTCAAAGAAAGAAGAAGATCACATTGACATTACAACGCACTCTAGGGTATTTTCCCATTCTAGTGAATTCATGAAAACCTCATGGTTTATATGGTATATATATAAGTATCTAAGTTTGTTACTATTACTTCCTTTTTATAGCCTGTGCCCATTAAAAATGGGCAAAAAAGGCTATAATGAATTTGTGTGAATGTATGTAACAGGCAGAAGGAAGCATCTCCGACCCTATAAAGTATATATATTCTTGATCAGTATCAATAGCCGAGTCGAATTACACCTGTCCGTCTGTCTGTCCGTCTGTCCGTCTGTCCGTCTGTCCGTCCGTCCGTCCGTCCGTCTGTATGAACGCGTGGATCTCAGCAACTATAAGAGCTAGAGACTTCAAATTTAGAATGTAGGTTCCTGAATACCATACGCAGATCAAGTTTATTTTTAATTTTCGATATCAAGTCCCGTTAGTTTAAAAATTAGAAAAATCACCATAACATAAGCAATGTCTAAGCTAGAGACTTGAGATCTAGCACACATGATAAAAAGCTTGGGATTAATGTGTCCTGAAAATTTCATCGCGATGCCACGCCCCCTTCGCCCATAACTGGGAAAAGCTGATAACAAGAGCAGTTTTATAGCTAGAGACTTGAGATTTGGCACACATAATAAGCATTCTACTCTCAATGTGTGCTACAAATTTCAGTACGATCGGATATTGAACTCAGAAGTTATTCAAGAAACAAACTTATGCAGCGCAGCAGATGCGTTGCAGCGCAGTAGCAGCGCAGTCGCTGCGCCGCGCCGACGATATAATGAACGAAAAGAAGCGTTTGTTCATGTATGTTTGATTTGCCTTTCGTCTGCTGTGTCGCTAAACATAAACAATCAACAGTCGCAGTCCAGTGTTGCCAGACTATGCAAGCAAAATCGACTTAAAGCGATATATTTAATTCCCATTATAATAAAAATACTTTTCTTTGAAGACCTGCACAGGCTATCCTACTGTCGCGCCCGCTCGACTGATCGGCTTGTTAAAGTATAAGTAAAGGGTCTCTCATAGTCGCCATCGGCTGTAGCCTTTCCCACTGTTTCTGTTTTTGACTATGTTTTGAATGTTGATATGACACTGAGCAGGGTATCATAATGTTGTGGGCGCTCAACTGTCAGCGCTGTTGTTGTTGTTGCTGTAGTTGTAGTTTTTGCTGTTGTTGTAACTTGAAGCCAGTGGCCGGCAATCTATGCAGCAGCAGCGCAGTCGCTGCGCAGCAACAGAGATTTGTTGTCGTTGTCGTTGTTGTTGTTTGCTTGTTTTTCTGGTTTGGCATTCGCGCTCAATTGCGCCAGATTTGCGTTTTTTGTTGCTGTCGTTGCTGTTATTATTGTTGCTGCTGTTGTTGTTGCTGTTGTTGTGGCTGATCGTAGCGACTACGCCACGCTTCATTTCTTGCGCTGCCTTAACAGACTTGGGGCTTGGCTTCCACTCGTGGAAGCTGTTAAAGCCGCAGTCCAAAAATGATTCGTCGTACAGTTGCAGCGCCAATTGGAGACATCGTGTTGTTGTTGTTGCTATCGTTGTTGTTGGTCAAGAAAATTCACACAGACAATGGCAAAGCAAGGGGTGGGGAGCGGGTGGTGGTAGGGGGAAGGTGTACTAGAGTCGCAGCGACAACAAATGATGGCGTGCGGCAAAAGAATCACGTTTATACCGTTTTGTAAACTGATTTTTCTATGCTTCGCTTGCGTTGCTTCCTCTTCTTCTTCGGCTTGTCTTCCTCTTGCTGCTTTTCAAGTGCAATTTTTATTGTTGTTGTTGTTGTTCTTTCGTTCACACTTACACACACACACACACACACAGAGAGCACGCTCATTAAATATTTTCGCTGTCGAATTTTATTTGCTGTTTACTTAGTTTCTGTGTGTGTGTGTGTGTGTGTGTGTGTGTGTGTGTGTGTGTGAGCAGCGCTGCTGTCAAGTTCGACGCTCATATATGTATGTATGTATGCATGTATTTTTTTTGCTTACCTTGTCTGCACCTTGCGCTGCTTGTGGATTCCGTTGCTGCTGCTGCTGTGGTTACTGTAGTTGTTGTTGTTGTTGCTGCTGCTGCTGTGGTTACTGTAGTTGTTGTTGCTGCTGCTTCTTCTGTTATTTTCGTTGCACTTTTCTTCACTTTTGCTTTATCACGCAGCAATTTTGCATTCTTTCATTCAATACACATTGCGATTGCTGCTTTTTCTTTGCTTTTTGTAATTAATTGAATTCAACACACACACACACACATACACAAACACTTGGGCAAAGACACGGTACACTCACACACACAGAGAAGCGCGGTCGAAATCGTCAGTTCTTTGGCTGGGAAAACACGTCCGCTCACAGGTAAATCCGCTTAACAACTGACGCTCTCTCCGCTTTTGCCTTGCTTCCACTATGGTGCCGCTCTCGCACGCGCTCGCTCTCTCCCGCTCTCTCTGTCAACTCCAGCTTGCGGCTTTGCTGCTGCGCTGCTAGCGTCGTCTCACTCTGCTGCGCTGCGTTTTGGACTGCGCGTCTCGCTCGCACCTGCGCACTTGTCGACGCAACGGCGATCGGCAAAAAGTTCGTTACAGCATTTGAATTTTTACCTGTGACGCGACGATTTGCTGAGAGGCGGGAGAGTCGCAAGAGTCGTGAGAGTCGCGGGAGTTGTGCGAGTCGTGAGAGTCGTTCTCTCGTTTGTTTTTACCTGTCGCTATCAGTGTTGCTATTTAAGCTGTTTTATAGCTAGACTTGGCTATTTTAAAATGCAACTTAAGGTAAATCAATAAATCGCGGTAGAAAATATATATTAAAGGCAAAAGAAATTAGTATTAATGATTAATATATATTATATATGCATATATATTAAAATAATATAAAATAAACATAATTTATTATTATTAACTTAATTTATTATTATTAATTTATTATTATAAATATATATTATTATTATTTGTTTATTATAAATATTTATTATGATTAATTTATTAGCAAAAACTTCATTTACTATTATTATTTTATTTTTTTTAATATATATAACTATAAATTAATTATTATAAATATATATTATTATTAATTTAGTATTTCATATATATTTTATTATTAATTTATTATTATTAATTAATTATTATAAATATATATTATTATTAATTTATTAATAGAAATATATATTAATTTAAATCTATTGCTATAAAGTTCATTTAATATTTTTTATTATTATAAGCATTTATTATAATTTATTTATTTTTTTAAATATGTATTATTTTTAATTTAATATTATAAATATATATAATTATAAATTTTGTCTAAATAACTCAATTTATAATTTTAAATTGTTTCTAACAATTAATTCTAAATCCTACACATATAAATTATTCTCAATATTTATTTTAGCTATTTCTAGCCAGTATTTTGTATAAACTTGGCTAGAAATGCTCACAACACTGGTTGTTATCTTGTCGCGACGTGAATTACCTGAGTGCTCTCTACACACACATACACACACACACACACACACACACACACACACATACAATTGTTACCACGTGAACATCATTTGCACGTTACATTTTAATGCTGTTATAAAAACATAACAACACATGCTGAACTCTTTACTTACCTACTCCATATATATTTATGTACATACATATATACTCCATTTACAAAAGTCCGTTAATCACACACACACACACAGACACACATTAAAGCTGTAATTAAATACAATTCTTTCTCTTTTTATTATAAATTCTTCATTACGCGCAATTCGAACATTAACGGCTGTCAGGCACTGTCGCTAGATGGCGCCAGCTGTGTTGTCTTAGCAGTGTTGCCAACCATTTGCAGTTTGTTGCTGTTTGTAACACAGTGAAATCCGAACTGTACTGCTGCAGTTTGACAAGCATTGCGCTTGTATTGTTGCCATTAAAATATAATTTAATTCTTCTTCTTTTAACTTAAGTCCTATTCCATTTTGTGCCACATTAAAATTATCTTAATACCGACATATTCTACAGGCTTTCAAACACACTTTAAAGCTGTAATTAAAGTGATTATTTTCTCATTATAAATGCTTTACTATGTGCAATTCAAACTGTTACAACTGTCAGCCTTTCTTGCTAGATGGCGCCAGCTATTCTTGTGTTAGCAGTGTTGCCAACCAATTGACTTCAAAACTGTGCTGCTTAGTTTGACAAGCCTTGTTGCCATTAAAATAGATCGTAAAAATCCAATTTAATTCCAATTGGCTTAAAACCGTGAAAAGCCGTTAAGCTAAGCAGTGGCTTTTAAGCTGTTGCTCTTTGACGGATTGCTGCATAAATCTGTCAAATTATACGCACACACACACACACACGCACACACACGCACGCACACATTGTTAGAGCCCATACATAAACCACAAAATAAACGAAATCGCCATAAAAACGATTTAACAACCGCAAAAACTGAATGGCAATTGCTCCCCAACCCCCTACCCAAAACCCCACACCCATCACCAACAATCCGCCATATTCCATTCCTGCTCCCCCTCCCCCTCCTTCAATCAACAATCTACAGCGCAAAACGTAAACGGAAATGAAGCCGACGACGCGCGAGGCGTAAAAACAAAAAGCTGAAAAAAACGAAGGGAACGAGAAAAAAGGAATCGAGCGTAAAGCTTGGGCTGCCCACCCATCATCCTCCCCCCCCCCCTTCCACTGAGCATTTGCTCCAGGCAGTGCTGCCATATCCCTCAACAGTGCTGCCATTTTTTTTAGCTATTTTATAGTTAGCTGAAAGCTGAAACAATTGAAGCAATGCTTTTAGCTAGAAATCTGACTATTTTAATTTAATTTAAATATTTATACACTGAAGAAAATTAATAATTCTTTGTAGAATATCAAATAAAAATGCTTTAAATAATTTTAATTATTATTAATAATTTTAATAAAGAAATTATTAAGCAAACTTGTGAAAAATAATATAAAAGAAACTTTTTATTTATTTATTTAGTTAAGTTGCCAAGGCTGTAAGATAAAGTTTTTAAATTAGAGCGTTAGTCAATAAATAAATTAATTACATATATATAATTATTATTATTATATAATTATTATTGAATTAATTTATATATTCATTATTATATATTTTAATTATTATTACATTATTATTAAATTAATGTATATATTAATTATTAAATATATTCATTATCATCATTCATAATTTATATATTAATTATTATATCTTATAATTATTATATTATTATTAAATTTATAAAAATATTAATTATTTGTAACTGTGCTATCCAATTTATGTTTTAAGTATGCAAGTATCTGATGATCTGCATTCAAAGAAGCCAACAACATTAACTATATTATTTATATCACACATATTCCATTAAATTAACATTAATGAATTTCAAAATAGTATTTTCCCTTGTGCGTGTGCTGCTCAGTGACGTCCCTGTCTTCTTCTTAGTCTTCGTCTTCTGCTTCTTATCTTGCAAGCGTCATTGCAGTGCAGGGTTGTATCGCACGTAGGATGGTATGCAGCTTGAAAACTGGCATGCAGCTCAACGAAAACTTTGATACGCCGACACAGTCCCTTTTGAGTTGTTAAAGGTAATCACTTTAAATAGTTTTAATTCGGTCAAAGGCCAAATTAAAACTCAATCCGAAGAATATTTTGTATTTCAATTACTACAACTTTAAACTGCCAGAAATTGACAGTTCTATTTCTAGCTATTTCTAGCTACCTTAGCTAGTTTAGCTCTTGCCAAATCTGGCAACACTGTCCCACAATGCCGCCTGTGGCAACGTTTTTATGGTCCATCAGCGGGCGTCTAATGCCGGCAATTAAAATAAACGGCAGCAAAGATGCCGCCAGGGCTAAGCAAGGGAAGCGAGTTGTGCTTGCTCAGCCCTCGAATTCGTGCTCCATTCTCTCCATTCTCTCATTTCTCCAATCTACAATCTCGACAGCTGCTTCTGAGCTATAACAAAATGTGCGTTTAATGAAATTTTTGATTCAATCAGCGTAGCGGCTTTTATGGCTGAAGTGGCATAGAAGGCAGTGGAAGGGAGACAGACATACATAGGCGCACTGTCTAGCTGAAGGTGAAGGGGTAGAACTAAGTGAAAGGGAGACAACCTGTTGATTGGCACTTACCATATTTACTTATGATGCCTGATGACGTCGTATTCATGTGTGGAGGATGTTTAAACTCAGAGCAAGACACTTGAAAAGGATAAAAGAGAGAGAGGGGAGTGGAGAGGGGAGCAGGAAGGAGTGCAGAAGAGGATAAGGAGAAGGAAAGAGTGCAGGAGAGGATGAGGAGGCGGTAAGACAGCTGTGAGCTTTGGCTGACTGATGAAAGCTGCAATCTCGTGGGACAACGGTATGCATTAATCATACGCACAAAGCAGTGCAAGCAGTGCGAACTGCTTACCTTGGTAAATAAAATAAATAGGAATTTTATTTAAAATAACAATAAATAAGGAAAATAAATAAAAGCAGAGTTTTTGGAGTGTTTAAATACGCAGACTCATATATAATTATAGAGTTAATTTTAATATCTTTAAATTAATATTAAATTAATTAATTAAAATAAATAATCATTAATAATATTATAGGAAATATTAGAAAATTTAAAAAATTAATTATTATAATTGTAGTGTATTTAAGCTAAAGAACTAAAGGCATAAATGAAGTTTAAATTAATGAAACTGAATATATATTAGCATACATTATTTTCTTGCCTGTCAACTTTGGTTTGTTTTGATTTGTAAACTATTGGTCACACTGATTTACACTTGATCTGCTTTGAATGGTGGGATTCCCCTTTAGAAAACACACTGATGGGTCGATTCCGCTGAGAGATAAGGTGGTTAAGGAACAGAGCTTTTCTCTGAGTGGAATTTTAAAATTATGCCAATTGAACAAATCGGGATATATTTGAAATAAATCGAACCACTCAAGCCGTATCAAAATTAAACTTGTAAATAGGGTAAACAAGCCGATCAGTCGAGCGGGCGCGAAAGTAGAATACCCTGTACAGGTCTTAAAGCAAAAGTATTTTGAGAAAACTAGCCATAAAACTTTACTTGTTATCAGCTTCAGCTATGGGCGAAGAGAGCGTGGCATCGCAATGAAATTTCCTGGACACATTAAGCTCAAGTTTCTTATCATGCGTGCCAAATCTCAAGTCTCTAGCTTTAACATTGCTTATGTTATGATGATTTTTCTAATTTTAAAACAAACGGGGATTGATATCGAAAATTGAAAATAAACTTGATCTGCGTATGGTATTCAGGAATCTACATTCCAAATTTGAAGTCTCTAGCTCTTATAGTTGCTGAGATCCACGTGTTTATACAGACGGTCGGCCAGACGGACGGACGAACGGACAGGCGGACGAACGGACAGACGGACGAACGGACAGGCGGACAGACAGACAGACGGACAAACGGACGGACGGACAGACAAGCGGACAGGTGTCAATCGACTCGGCTATTGATCCTGATTCAGAGTATATATACTTTATAGGGTCGGAGATGCCTCCTTCTGCCTGTTACATACATTCACACAAATTCATTATACCCTTTATTTCCACTTTTTTAATATTTAATAGCACAGATGCAGCTACTCTTATAGAGTATCTCTAAGATACATTTATACACACGCTGTGCACACACATTAAAATAAAATAAAACGCTTTGAAATTTGAGTAGCGATCAATTAAAGATTTAATTTCAACTTCAGATACTTCAAATTCACTCACAATCCCTTAGATATCTTTCTATCTCTTTCTTCTGTATTCATTAATTAATCCACTCTGAGCTTAGAGACATGAAAATTCGGTAGATTGATCAACTACAGAGTGAATTCATGATGTGCCAGAGATATTTCCACTATAATTTGTATAATTTTCCGTCATTATGTGTACACTTTTTGCCTTGAGCCTTGAGGCTGCAATTAAGAAATGTGGTCTGAAGAGTGCTGACAAAGTTTTTCAGCGAGATTTCGGGAAAGTTTGATAGAAAACACCGAGCAAAGGGAGCAGCGAAAAGCGAAAGAAAAGCCACAGAAAACACAGTCGCATCACACAGACTTGGCCACATTTTCCAGCGGGAAATTCTCTCGTTTCTCATTAAAGTTGGCGGTTAGCCGCGATTGCGACTTGCCTTTCAATTAATTTGCCGTGTAAAAGGGCAGGGGGGAAAGGTAAGGGGAAGGGGAAGGGGAATGGTAAGGGGGTGCCAACAGGTGCGTATTACATTTGCATAGATTACACAAGATTTGGAAATTTTTGGCAGATTGTCTGTGGGCTGCGCAAGCAAAAAGTTGCAAAAGTCGCTTAATTAAAAAGTTTATAACAAATTAACATAAATTTAATTTGCGCAAATGAATTTGGCCTGAAATTGAAAGACGAACGAGACACGTTGACTGAGATTGAAGGCTGACAATTAAACAATTGAAAAAGGTCAAAAGTGCTGGCAAACACTTTACGCCAAAAAGGCCACAAATTCTTGCCAAATATTGATCGACTTTTGCTGGCCAAAAGCGGATAACGGAAATAGCCAAAAAAGAGGAAACCAGCTGAAAGCTGAAGCGAAAAACAAAACAGAGAGAGGGAGAGAGGGGGACAACAGGGAGACAGGTCTGTGTCTGTGTCATGTGGGTCAAGTAAATCAATTGACAGCTTTTCAAATAGGGCCGAGACGAATAAGGCCAAAAGGGTCTGCTGGCTGGTCTATAAATAAATCATGGCTAGTGATAACAACAACAGCAACAACCAGACACTTGGATACTTTGATAAGATATTCTTGTTAGTCGACAGACAGGCAATCTCAGAGATACATATTTTTGTACAGAGTATCTACCGGTCTGGGCGACCCTTTGACAGCCTTTTGACTTATTGTCCAGTTCTGCGTGTTGTTGGCCTGGCTGAAATACTGCGTTTGTTGTTTACATGCCACAACAATACTCCATCATAATACAATTTGACATATTGTTGCATGTTGGCAATGGAGCGTTGCACGTGGCACGTGGCACGAATGTTTGCAGTGATTAATCAACGCTTGACAACGTTTTCTCAGTAACTGTTTGTTGTTAGCAGTAGCATTTTGGCAAATGAGTTTGTGGCCATTTAAATTACAATTTGTTTGGCCAGCAACTGAAAGTTTTGAGTGACAGGACGACAATAAGGATATGTGTGTACACTTCTGGCCAAAAGGACATCTCGTCTAAGCTAATGAAACTAACACAATTTATGACATTACACACAGCCCATAGGCTAAGTTTGCAAGTGCTTACAAATAGTTTTATAACTCAAAAACTATTTTAGCCACAAAAGCGACAGTTTTTGGTAGAAAGTTGGCTAGTTAAATAGACCAAAAGTTGCTAATAATAAAGGGAAAATGACATAAACTTGGCTAGTATTAAAAATTTTATAGTTTAGACGTTTATCCATAAATTGAAATGAAAGAAGGAAACTTCTATTAATTAATGATAATTTCTATGGAATTTTATTTGGAATTTTACATTGATTTTGAACTCAAATTGTCGTAATAAATAATACAAAATTGAATAATAATATTAATAATAATCATAATTATCTTAATCTAGTGTTAAAGCTAAAACAATTGTTAAATTATGGACACACTTTATGGGTAAATTAAGTAGGCAATTTGTTGAAAGTCTTTTAGTTTAAAAAATATAAAAAATAAGTAATTTCTAAATATAAAAATCAGAAAAATATTCAAAACAATTGCCAAAAATTTTAGAGTGTTTTTTATTATATTTACATATGTATTCTTTAGTTTTTAGGCAATTAAAAGTATTTTATATTCGATAAATTGTCAAGGTTTAATTCAAAAGTGCAAGTGCCATTCTGAAAATAAACTCATAAATAGATATAGCCACTTTTATACCCTGTAGGAGTATAATAAGTTTGTTAAAAGTATGTAAAAGGCAGCGGGAAGCGTGGTCGACCAGAATCGGTAACTGAGTCTATTTAGTCGTGTCCGTCAGTCCTTCCGTTCGTCTGTCTGTCTGTCCGTCCGTCCGCCCGTCCATTCGTATGAACGAAAGTATCTCAGAGATGGTAAGAGCTAGATGCTTGAAATTGGTCTCCCAGCACTGGTAATTTTTGCAGGCAGATCAAATATATCTTTAATTTTGGATGCCACGCTCACAAATCAAGAAAAAGCTCATAACTTAAGCAATTTTAAAGCTAGAGACTTGATATTTGGCACACATGATGATTACTTTGTGGTCGATGTGTCCTAAAAATTTCATCACGATGCCACACTCCCTTCGCTCAGAAATTAAATAAAAACGATTTTTAGCGGGTCCCTGTAGATTCACAGGGTATATTACGGTTGGGGTGCCGACTGTTCGGCTTATTTTAAATATAGAGAGTGGGTATTTTTAATTTTAGAGTGTTTATAATTGTATAATATACGTATTCATTAGGTTTGTTGTGAATTTTTAAGTATTTAATATTCGAAAAATATTCAAATTATGATTCAAATAAACTCAAAAATAGAAATAACAATTTTTAATTAATTAATAAATTAATATAATTAATTAAAATTAATTTTAAAATTAAAAAAAAGCGTTATAAATTATTAAATATAATTATTAAATGATTTTACTTAAGATTAAGTAGTTTTCTTAATATTTTAAAATATTATGTTAATTTTAATTGCGTAGTTTAATCATAAAACCCTGCAAAATTCACTGAAAATGTCTAAATTAATGCAGTTCATATTATATGCAAGTAACAGGGTGACTCAAGCTATAAATTGCACTTAGATGATGCACAGTGATAACAACAGAGCGTATGAGTAATATGCACATGTTTTGGGCAAAGTTCAACTTTTGACACATTTATAGCACACACACACACACACACACATACAGTTATCATTAACAGATATTATTAGTAATACAAACAAATAGAAGAAGAGGAAATGCCATGAGCAACGGTTAATCCCAGCGACTAATAAAATGTCAAAGAATGCGAACATATGTATGTGTACTGAGTATATAAATAAATAAATATATTATACTATAGGCCTCTGTCAGCATTTTGGCTCATAAAAGAGGCCAAAACGTCAGCAGCGCATATAACGGAAAAACACTAACACACACACAGTGACAATAACAGAACACACAGAAGACAAATGCCGAAGCAGCTGTAAAAGTTGCAGTCAACGCTGACAAAAGGCAACTACAGCAATAACAACTAAAGCAGCAGCAGCAGCAGCAGCAACGTCAGCGTCGGCAGCGATAGCGTCAGCAGCGACAGCAGAACAGCGACATCAGAACAGCAACAGCAACAGCAGCGACAGCAGAACAGCGACAGCAGAACAACAACAGCGACAGCGTCAGCAGCGACAGCGTCAGCAGATCAGCGACAGCAGAACAGCGACAGCAGAATAGCGACAGCAGAACAGCGACAGCAGGACAGCTGGACAGCGTTAGCGCCGGCAGCAACAGCGACGCTGACAGCGCTGTTAAAACAAACAGACAAAGCAAAAAGGCAAACAGCGGCCGCTTTGAAAAGCTTTTTTAGCTTTTAATAATGACGCCGCAGTGCATGCAGTGCAAAAAAGCTTTATTTGTGTCGTCATCACACAGACATACTAGTACTAGTAGTAAGTTCGAACCAAAGCATAAAGCTCAAACATGTTGCGACTGCGACGCGCCAAATGGGGAAAGAGCGTCAAACACTCAACGGCGGTCGAACGAAACGGACGCGAACGCGGAAATTGGAATGTGAAACGGACATTGGCCTCACGAGCGCGCGGTTTTCGAAAATACAATTTGGAAAATTTATATATATATATATATTGAAAATATAATATATACATACATATACGTATATACATTTAAATACTTAAAGAAAAGCGTTTCTAGTTTTTCGGCATTTATTTGGTTGTTGTTTTGTCGAGTGCAGTTCGAGTGGAAAATCAAAAGCGGGCAACGTGTTTCAAAATCTCTAAAAATAGCAACAAAAAGGAGAATAAAAGTGCATATATATATATATATATATCTATATAGTATACAAGCAGAGTGTCTCTGTGTGTGTGTGAGTGTGTGTGTTAATACAAATTATCGACCAAATACATAAGGCCGCACATTTTTATCGCCCGTCACCCGCCCGCGGCGACATTAACTTCATATTTTTTGTTCCCTCCGTTTGTTTTTCTTGTTTTTTTGTTTTATTTCCTATGGATATTGACCAACAAACGACGACGACGACGCCGTTCATTAACTGAACCCGCCAAAAACAAAAGGGGCCCAAAATACAGGTAGGTTTTTCACATTAAGGAAATCTCTAAAAGTGTCTTCAAGTTGATTTTTATAATTATTCTTATGCTTCTGTTTTCTTACAAGTTTTCTTTTTTAGTTTGTTTGTTTTCCTGTTGACATTCTTAATGCGATTTGCGGACTTAACCTGGGCCCACATTTTGATTTGTTTGCTTTTCAACGCTTTTCCTTATCCAATTTTTCCGCCCAAATTCATTTGCTGATTGGGGATAATCAGGCAGCACAGGACATGCCCTGACTCGACTCGTAACACACAGAAAAAAAGGCAAAAAATCGCTCATACGCAATGTTGCTTGGCGGCCCATTTGGGAACTTTTCAGTATCCAGTACGGAACATTAAATATTCCAGGACATTGCCAGAGCCCTGAGTTTATTGCACTGTTCAAATGGCCCCCCTTTAGTCCACAGTCTCCCGCTTCCCCCTTCCCTCTGTCAATCTACCAACCAAGTAAATAAATACATTTCGCAATGATTATTTTAGCTGTAAAGCGTTTCACATTCCTTCGGGTGCCATAAACCACTTGACAGCAAAGAAACTGCCTAAATTGCAATCAATTTTAATACATTTCTCAAAGCCAAAAAGTCACACGCTGAGGCAATTCAAAAAAAAAACGAAAAAAACAACAACGAAAGACTTTCAGTTCTGTCGGCAGGAATTTTGGGGATAATTCCTTTAGAGTATTCCAGATCATTCCCAGAGCCCTTTTGCTTTCTTTTTGAATCGAGCCACTTGCCTTTTTTTTTGGAAATGAAATTAACATTAACATGAAATTGTTGGCTAAACATAATAAGTATAAATTAAAGAGGAAAGTGTCATGTTTTAGCCAAGATTTATACTGTTAAATTCGTGTTGTTTAATTGTTATGATCTGGTTAGGTTAACGTAAAAAACTGGCTGCTGTTAGGCTGTTAAGTGAATTGAACTCTAGTCTAGTGCACTCATGATAATGATAAACTTTAATATACTGCAGTAATACAAAGAGTTAAGACAAATAATAACAAGAATATAGCAGATATCAATATCTGAAATATTTATTTATTAACAAATTTAGATATAATATACAATATTAAATCTAAGGGATTTGAGTGGTGCTTAGAGCACTAGTAGCTGGACCTTCGAGTCTAATCTGAAATTTGCTTATGTATACTGGTAACTTAAATAAATAGTTGTAACTTAAACAAATGTTGTAGAAACAGTCAGACAGACGGGCGGATAGACAGACAGACGGGCGGATAGACAGACAGACGGGCGGATAGACAGACAGACGGAGAGACGGACAGACAGTCACACAGACAGAGAGACGGACAGACATACGCACACGGCTATTTTGACTCGGCTGTTGATGCTGATCACGAATATACATATATACTATATAGGGTCGGAGATGTCTGCTTTCATGCGTTACATATTTCGTGACACAAATATCATACCCTCTGCAAGGATTAATAATAATAGACTTTGTGTTAACAGTCCGAAATATGTAAAGTTACTTGCAGTGAGAGCTATTAAGCTGTTAACTGCTGCTTTCATGCTGTTAAAGCTTACAGACTGATCTTCCATGTTGTCTCATCATTAAGGAACACCTTACATATGTACATCTGCTGCTGTTAAGTTGCCAGCTTTGTTAACAGCTTCGATTTTATTAACATAACATATTTATATAATTTGTTAAGCATGCTGTTAAACTGTACAGGTTGAAGTTGTCAGCTATGTTAACAGCTTCGATTTTGTTACCTAGCGCTAACATAACATATTCATGTTATTTGTTAAGCATGCTGTTAAACTCTACAGACTGATCTTCCATGTTAGCTGAACATCAAGCTAAACTTTACATCTGCTGCTGTTAAGTGGTCAGCTATGTTAACAGCTTATCTATGTTATTTCTTAAGCATGCTGTTAATGTTAACAGACTGATCTTCCACTCTGTTAGCCTGTTGTTTAAGCTTTAACATCAAAATGGAACAGTCGTCAACTGCACTTCAATTAAAAGTTAAACTTATTTAAGTTGTGCTGTTGATTGAATTCTTGCTTGCCACTTGCCACTTGCCACACATGCCACATGCAACCAATGGCAAACAAAAACCGCGGACAACTGACATTCCCCCCGCCCGCCATCCAACTCCCCACCCCCCTTCCGCCCTCAGGCCTAATCAAAGTCAGTCAATCAAGCACTCCGATTTCTGCACGTTGACACCACAATTACAAAACTCAATCAAAACAACAACAAGACGTAGAAATGGGCCGGAAGAGGAAGAGAGTTGTTAACAACAAAACAAAAAATAACGGTTGGTGCACTGCGTCATTTGGGGCTGAAACGATTTTGTTGCACTCAGCGGACTCTGTGGCTGTTTGCCAATTAAACTAAAATGGCAATTGGCACGCGACCCGCCCATGGACATGGCCAACAATTGACGCCCACACACACACACACACACAGACACAGAGAGTGCGGCAATGCAATGTGGTCTAAAGACAGGTGTGTGGTGCGGGTTGCAATGCTTTTTATGGCAAATCAAATTTGGCCAACTAATTTCATTAGTTGTGGGAGTTGGAATTGAGCTACAAATAATTGTTGGCCATAACGAAATTGATATGCATTGCTTTTAGCCGGTTCAGCGCTTGCCAAAAATCTGCAAATTCAATTAAAATCTTGAAGAGCAAACACAAAGAGTCACAGAGCCACAACGTTTAAGCCGAGTTGGCTTTTAGTAGGTGGAGGATAGTTGGTGGACAGGTGGAATATAGTATAGTTGTTGTTGTTGTTGGCCTGGCCTGCGCACTTGGCCAACAGGCAACTGACAGGATGAGCAGGATATGGCAGGGAGTTGTTCTGTGTGGTATTCATGTTCCCTCGTTTTTTGCTGGCATTGTGTTGCCCAAAATGCAGCTACCGCCTTCAAAGTGGGCTCTGTTGTTGTTCTGTAGTTGTAGTTGACACTGCTGTTGGCTCGTAAACACAAACACACTCACACTCTGTCTCCCTTTCACTACAACGCTCTATCTCTACCTCTATCTATCTCCATTTCCATCTCCATTGCAAACTACATTGGGTTATTCCCGGGCGTGGTTACATTTCGTGTATGACAAGCTACGTAGCTTCACTTTGAACTACACTTTACAAGTGTGTGAGTGTGATGTGTGTGTGTGATGTGTGTGTGTGTGATGTGTGTGTGTGTGATGTGTGTGTGTGTGATGTGTGTGTGTGTGATGTGTGTGTGTGTGATGTGTGTGTGTGTGATGTGTCTATCTGTATGTGTGTGATGTGTGTAACTTCTGGCTGTGGCAAGTGGAAAACTCTTGAATAGCGAGAAACGTGACTGAGGCGGAGACTGACAACATTTCCGCTGCACAGCCTCGAAACTAACAAAATGTAGACCCAGCAAATTGTATTCTCATCATTGTAAAAGTCCACAGCAAACATGCAAAACCATTTCCACACACACAACACACACACAACACACAACGCAGTTTCCTTCCAATAAATTGTTGTGAAAATGTAAAGAAAAAGAAAAAATAGAAAGATATATTGTTTGGCCATTTTCTATTTCTTTTTTCTACCGCATTTTTTTGTATCTCCCAACCATTGCTTGGACATTTTCCATTAGTTCTGGGGTCTTAACTTGGCTGCAAATGCATAATTGCCAGTGCTGTGTAAATTCCCACGTGGATTGATGTTTGATCATAAAAAATGGCAGAAAAGACGCTCGAATGAAAAACTGGGAAATCGATAACCTCAACTCAACTCAATTCGCAAACTGAAGTTATCCCTAAACTGGCACGTGAACAACTGTTAAGCAAACGCGAGTTCCGTTGAAAGAAAAGTCTGTTTTGTCAGTTTTACGGCTCTTTTCTTTTTAGAGGAACAAAAAAAGGGAGGCAGGAGAAAAAACAATAAGATGAAAGTAAATCAAAGAACAAAAAAAAATATGAGAAGACTGAAACTCAAAGTTTAAATAAGCTGGCGCTTCGAATGAACTGCTGTTTTTTCTTATAGCCGGTACTTAAAGCGCGAAAGAGTATAACAACTTGTTGGTCATGTATGAGACAGGCTAAAGAAGTCAGTTTTGAGTCTATAAAGTATATATACATGTAAGGTTTATTATATATTAAGCAGATTTTAGTATATTAATTGCGTGCTATTTTATTATATTATTACTAGGTTGTAAGTGAACGGCAGATCGGCAGACAACGAACTTTCTCTTTAGAATACTCGATACTTCTCTTTGGTAAATCCTTAGCTGCTCGGCTTGCTCACCAAAGATTCCGACGACAGATCTTAACTGCTGATATCGACTGACTGCTGCTGCTTTACTACGACTGCTCACCTTGACTGATTCCGATAGTTCACTCCGACTGATTCCGACAGTTCACCTCGACTGATTCCCACAGTTCACTCTGACTGACTTCGGCAGTTCATTCCAACCGACTTCGATAGTTCACTCTGACTGACTTCGATAGTTCACTCCGCACGAAATGCGACTGCTTATATCGATAACGCGCCTGGTATCGATATTCCTTAAAAGTTAATACAGATTGTCGCTGCGCCATCTTATACCCAAAAGTTATACGTATATTTTGCATCAGCAACAACACAAAGACGAATATTCAGCATCTGGATTCCTTTGTCCAGTATTTCATTAAAGCAGATTAAAAGAAACTTAAAAGATTTACTCTTAATACTTAAATATGCGCTCTATCTACTGAGAAAACTAAATCTTCGAATGCAAACTCAACTACTACAGCAATCTTATTTAATTTTAAAAGTCAATATAAATTAACTAGCAATACAAATTTAATACGTGCGAAATGTTTATCTTATAGTGATTATTTTACACTTAAATTCGGAAATAAATTTAATGAAACACTGGCAGAAAATTGTATTAGAAAAAGAAACGAAGTAAAAACACACGCAAAAGCAAATAAAGCCAAGTGTGCCAAGTATGTGAAATCAAACACAGCAAAAGTCTCTCAACATATGCCCAAGGAAGAAGAATAGATAAGCACACACACACACACACTCACACACACACACACTGGCACCCTCTTAATCACACACACACACACACACTCACACAGACAATTAGGGTGCAGTAAGGACCCGTCAAACAATGGAGCCCAAGAAAATCGTAAAAAAAAGAATTCCAATTTATTTGTATTGAAGTTAATTATGGCATACGAACATTTAACACAGATTTCCACAAGGTTGTTGTCGGCTTGAAGCAGACGCTCAATCTTGTCTTGAGCTGACGGGAAACTAAATGAAGTGTATTTTTGTGTAAACATCTGAGCCCAGAGCCAGCGGCATTTGCTCAGCCAAATTGAAAATGAGACACGGCAAGCGAATCTGCTCGACAGACAGACAGAAGTGTATGCTGCTTAAGGCAGACAGCAGGAGACTCACACACACACACACACACAGACAGACACACACATACAGAGAAGCAAACACCTACTATGTGTCATAATCATCATAAAAGACGTTAAGTTTAAACTAAACAGACGGCAATTTGTGGCATGCCCCCAGTTGTTGTTGTTGCTGTTGCTGCTGTTGTCGATTTGTGCAGCGATTTGGAAAATCTTTGACAAAAATAAAATTTAGCTCGACTGTCGCATCGATTTATTGAACAATTACCCGGAGGAATAAGCTGCAAATTGAGTTATATAGTAGCTTATAGCTAATAAACAGTTGGGAAACAGAACAGAAAATTGCTTTATTATAAAGAAACTTTATTCTAAATGAGAGACATTGAACACAGGCAATTGCTGAGAAAATTAATGGCAAGGCAGTGGATGTTTTAAATTTATCAGTAGCCGATTATCTGACAAATTACCAGTTTCTTTGCCTCCAAACTTTGTATATTCGAAAATGTATTTGCTGGAAATCTCCAGTGTTTATTGTCCGATTGCAATGAAATTTTCAGTATACATCGCAATTAAACTAAACTTTATGCATGCCGAATTTGGAATTTGTGTCTTTTAAATTACTCGTGTTTTTTGGGTTTTTCTGATTTGTGAAGGTGGAAAGGGGCGTGGCAAAATTCTAAAACAAACTTGAACTTTGTGGAAGCCTCAGGAGTATTGTCACCAAATTTGATTGCTCTAGCTCTTATAGTCTCTGAGATCTAGGTGTTCATACAGCAGTACAGACGGACTGACAGACAACAAGACAGACAGACATGGCTACATCGACTCGGCTGATCAAGAATATATATATACTTTACTAAATATATCAGTATTCCCAATCATATACAACTTCTCTAGGTAATTTCAAATTTACAGCTTGAAATTGTAGAAAACAATTTGAGTGTTTTAAAAATATAGGAAATTTAAGAAGAAAATTATTTAGTGTACCAATTTATATTAAATTTAGATTCATTTCAATGTGTAAATAGAACTTTTCAACTGTATAGAAACACGCTATTTGATATATCAATAAAATTGTCTAGTTAAAATTATACAAAATTATGTAAATTATTGTATAAATAAAACTAAATATCTATGCACACAAATCAAGTTAAAAATGTTTGCAGTTATATATAAATTCACTATATGGAAGTTCAACTGTGTAAATAAAAGTATTTATACAAAGTTCACAAGTTTCTTGACGTTTTCCAAATCTAATCTTGTGGTCTGTTTGATTTTTACCATGTCACCTTCATCTCTACAGATATAGACAAGTATATATGGAATATATAGCCACGTGCCAATGTTTTTCAAATATTTTATTTGCAATTAAAATGAACACACGACTCGCCGTTATGTGTTGTCAAAACTAAATGGAAATGGAAATTTATTTACGACAGAAAAATTTGTCTTGGATTGGCCGAAAAAAAATACAGGAGAATCTCGCATTAAACAAGCGACAATTTAATGCTGATGATACAAAATAACAACAAAAAACACAAAGAAATTGGCGCACAAATACCTTTTTTTTTCGACTGTCTATGCGGCGTATGAGTAATATAAAATCGCTTTTCCTCGCACAGATGCTCTTAACAAACCGCTAATGATAATGTTCATGTGGGAATAGGGATGTCTTTATATCTTAGCAAAAACACAACCAAAGCAATAACAATGTCAACAGGCTGAACAACAACAATAGGGGCAGTTTTTCTGAGCAGGGTGGCATACTATAAGGTAAATGAACAATGTTCTGACCTTTCTTGCAATGTGTGTGTGTGAGAAAGTCTTTCTGTCTTGCTTGTGGCTCCTTTCTCTCTGTCTCTCTGTGCATTGAAATTAATTTTATCGCCAGCATGCAACAGGTGTGTGTGTGTCAGAGTGTGTGTGTCAGAGTGTGTGTGTGACCATGGCCATGAAAACAAACAAGAAACAACAACGATATCGGCCATAACAACATAGCAACAACATGCCTCAGAACATTGGAACATAACATCAACTCGACTTTTACCAAGAAAAAACACAACAGTTGCGTCATGTGTTGCAGCCAGAAAACAGGACATGGAATGTCTTTCTTTCTATAAATAATTTTGTTACATGGAAGACAGCTGTCTTCCCATTAAATGTTGACACTACACGGCCAAATTTGACGAAACCTTTTAATAAATAACATCAAAAATAAGTAGTATAAATATAAATGAGCTGATGTTTGTATAACTTGTAACTTGTATTTTAATAAGAGTATAATTCTAAGCAGCATATTCGTATTATTTAATGAAACTCTATTTATATATTATCAGAAGAATATCACCTGAAAAAGACGTTCGACACTCTAACCATGCACAATGCAGTCATAATCGATTATCTAGCAAATCACCAGTTTCCTTGCCTCAAGTTGCTGCCTTCAACCTTTGTATATTCGGAAATGTGTTTGCTTCAAATCTCCAGTGTTTATTGTTCGATTGCAATGAAATTTCCAGCAATCATCGCAATTAAACTAAACTTTATGTATGCCGAATTTGAAAATTTCATCTTTTAAATTACTCGTGTTATTCGGATTTTTCCGATTTGTGGAGGCGGAAAGGGGCGTGGAGAAATTATAAAACAAACTTAACCAATGTGGATGCCTCAGTAGTATTGTCACCAAATTTGATTACTCTAGCTCTTATAGTCTCTGAGATTTAGATGTATATACAGCAGGTCAGACAGACAGACGGGCGGACGGACAGCAGGACAGACGAACAGCAGAACACACAATCAGCAGGACAGACGGACGGACGGACGGACGGACAGAAGGACATGGCTATATCGACTCGACTATTGTTGCTGATCAAGAATATATATACTTTATGGAGTCTGCCAGACTTTCTTAAACCTGACAATCTTAATAGACGCTTATACTTTATTAACGTAAAGTGTCTAATTAGTATCAGAGCAACAGGTGGACAAGTCTTTTCTCAGCTTGTAACTGATTCGATTGATTCAAACATTATCTTAAGAGTTGATATACTAAGTTCTCCCTGTTTACTTGAAAGTAACAGCAGCTTAAACTAGTCTTGTTTAATCAATTAACAATATATTTCAACTCCTAGCTGGCCAATAGGTGGAAATTCTCTGCTGGCAAACACCGATGTCACAATCATTCCTCAAATAAGTAGAGTTGTGCCACATTATACATTTGGCAAGACCACGCCATATCGAGCGACACTTATCGGGTTTTTTTCCAGGTTTATCTCAGCAATCACAAAAAACTCCCCCACGCACACTGTGAGTGTGTGGAGCTGATAACTTAAGTTTCCTGGAATTGGGCACAGCTGTCAGTGTACAGTGAATACACATAAATGTGCAACGGGTGTATATGAAGTGAATTGGGGGGGGAACATCCCCTATGCCCCATATCCCAACATTTCGCTAGGTGGTCTGATTAACAAATATTTGAGTTGGCATCAAATTTATGTTAATAGTCCGCTTGTTGTTTTTGCTGTCGTCGTCGTCGTTGTAGCCAATTTTGGTTTAGATAAAAGTCCCCAAAGTTTCATAATAATCACAACGCACATGTGGCCATATCTGTTGGCCATAAAAGCGAAATGTGTCCACATCAAAATGAAATGACAGTCCAAAAGGTGCCTCCTTCTCTACATCTCTCCTTCTCGGCTCAATGTCATATGTGAGTCCTCTGCCAGCCAAGGCCAATCAAGTCGATTCAGCAGCTTCTTTTCAGGCCCATTGTCCGGGCAATTAGAGAGACTCGCCCCGGACTTGGCCTAGACTTTGTTTGGGTTTGTTAGCTATGCCTGTGGCATGAATTCAATGCAAACAGACTGGCGACTTCATCTGCAGCATGGTAGCAGGTTCAGGTTCAGTTTCATGCACGACTGAATGTCACAGGACCTGCTCCTTCTCCTGCTCCTTCTCCTTTCCATATCCTTATCCCTTTTTGCTGCGTTCAATGCATCGCTGGATTTTCGGTTACGGGCAAATCAAGCGTAAAGTAACATTGACAATGCCTTCAAAATCCTTTCAGCTGCTTATCGCTTCAGCTGAAGTGAAGGGAACACAGAGCTTTAAAGGGTTACCCTATCTGTGTATTATGTAACGCATACGCAGCGTATTCCCAGTTAAAGAACTTTTGCATTATTTACCTACCTACTTTCAGCTTATACAGTTGCCCTTTGTCTGTCGTCGGTTGTGTGTGTGTGGGAGAATGTCCTTAGCACCGGGCAACGAGTTCACTAGCGTCCCCTTGACAGCAGCCAGCCAACAAAAACACACAAAAAACGACAACGCAAATAAAGCGAACTCTTAATTATTTACATTTTAATCATTCGAAAAAGTAATTACTACAAAGCGTTGCTGCAAAAATGTGAATTACAGAACTGCAAAATACAAAAAAAAAGTAGCTGACTTTGAGTTGTTAACTGAAAAGTTCTTGGAATGACATAAGTAGTTAAGGAACATCTTCAAAGATACTAAATATATCTAGTACTCCAAGAGTTAAAGGACGTTTATTGGAGTATCTTATTTGAACAG
Source organism: Drosophila histrio (assembly GCA_958299025.2). Taxonomy (NCBI): domain Eukaryota; kingdom Metazoa; phylum Arthropoda; class Insecta; order Diptera; family Drosophilidae; genus Drosophila; species Drosophila histrio. The sequence goes on along the minus strand of OY729167.1, from coordinate 20,964,969 downwards.
GAAATTCGACACCTGCTGTTATGCTTCCTAGTAATCCAATAGATACTTGTTACCCAGTTAGGAAATAAGTTATACAACAGGAATAGACAAACACAAACCGATCAGTCGAGCGGGCGCGACAGTAGGATACCCTGTGCAGGTCTTAAAACAAAAAGATTTTGAGAAAACTAGCTATAAAACTGCTCCTGTTATCAGCTTCAGTTATAGACGAGGGGGCGTGGCATCACAGTGAAATTTTCTAGACACATTAAGTCAAAGTTTCTTATCATGTGTGTCAAATCTCAAGTCTCTAGCTTTAACATTGCCCATGTTATGGTGATTTTTCTTATTTTAAAACAAACGGAATTTGATATCGAAAATTGAAAATTAACTTGATCTGCGTTCGGTATTCAGGAACCTACATTCCAAATTTCAAGTCTCTAGCTCTTATACTTGCTGAGATCCACGCGTTTATAGAGACGGACGGACGGACGGACGGACAGACAGACAAACAGACAGACGGAAGGACGGACACACAGACGGACAGGTGTCAATCGACTCGGCTATTGATACTGATATATACTTTATAAGGTCAGAGATGCCCCCTTCTGCCTGTTACATAAATTCACACAAATTCATTATACTCTTATTTGCTCATTTTTAATGGGCACAGGGTATAAAAACAAATCTCTCATTTTGAAATGCACATTTTGTCTTATATACAGCAGGCTGTATTTGTAAGTCTTAGGAATCTATAACACGATTTGAGTAGTTAATTTCTGGGGATTCCCCTAAACTTCTGCCTACTGAAAAATGCCTTTCTTTTCTTATCAATTTAAATAGTAACAATATTTAAAATTATATTATAAAACTACTTTTTATTTGTACAAGACACTTCTGTCTGAATTTCCTCTCTTTATTTGCATTTATTTATATTTTTAGCCTCTTTGATTCAGCGCCTAGTGCCAACTTCCTTTGAGTTATATGTACTGTGAGCTTTAGCCAAGATTAAAAATACAACAATAAACACTTCGAGGAACAAGTGCTAGTTCAGTGTTTGGCCTAGACAACTTGAGATGGCGACGTCTTGCAGCAGACAGACAGACGGACAGACAGACAGACGGACAGACAGACAGGCTCCAAATTGCACTTAGAAGTGGAGCCAACAGCTGACAGTTGGTAGCTGGCAAGCTGGAGCCAACATGAATTGTGGGGGCCCAAACGACTTTGAAGCGTAATTCGATTATGCAGAACCAGAGGGCAGACTCGGAACCGATCAGAAAAGTGGTAAGAGTAGGGAAGACAGAGGGGAAGTCTATGGAAGGAGATGCCAACAGCTAATGATGCATGTCTAAGTAGTGCGAACCTAAATAGATTACAAATATCTTTTGATTGGCTGTGCTCATGACTTGACTATCATTAACAACGTCATCATCGTCATCGTCATCATCATTGCCCTTATGGCACCTACTGCCTGCCTGCCCGCCTGCGGGGTGCACGCAAACTCAATTTGGTGGCATCTTAGTCCAGTGACAGGTCTTGCAAGTTGTCTACAAAAATGAATTTCATTTTAATTTTAGTTTTTTGTTGTTGCCGCCTCGTGTCTCTCTATGCAATTAGTGTCAATTAAACTTCAGGACACTCGACTTACTAGCCAAGTTGCTAGCCATCAGGCATTCCAGCATTCAACATCATCGAAGCAATCTCTTTTTTTTTTATTTACATCAACAAATTTTGTTGTGAAATGTTTAGATAAACGAGAAAGCTCTGAAGATGATGATGATGATGATGATGCAAGAGCACAAAAGAAAGAAAGCAAAACATATCCAAAGCAAAAAAAATGTATTTATAGATTGTATAAAAACTGCGCCGTGATTAAACAACGGACACACTTAACACACACTCGGAATCCACCAGCAAGCAACCAAACAACCCATCCACATGGAAACATACACGTTCCGACACATGAGATGCCACTGATATATGGGAGGATGGGGGGCCCCAGAGTGCCAGTGTTGAGAAACTGTTTAGACTACATATACAATGGGCACAATCGATGAATATTATCGTATCAATCAGTTTGCCAAGAGTCATTGAAGGAAATCTGTAAAGAAAAGGGGAGAATGAAGACAGAGAACATAGAACATATTATAATCTTATATACTTATTAAATGAATGATTTATATAATTTATATGTTTATATTTATTGATTTGCAGAGTGCCAGTGTTGAGAAACTGTTTAGACTACATATACAATGGGCACAATCGATGAATATTATCGTATCAATCAGTTTGCCAAGAGTCATTGAAGGAAATCTGTAAAGAAAAGGGGAGAATGAAGACAGAGAATAGAGAACATATTATAATCTTATATACTTATTAAATAATCAATAATGTATGTAATTTATATGTCTATATATATATTGATTTGCCTGGTTTTTTTCAGCATAACTCTGGCCCTAATCTTTCAAATACTTTGTATTCCTTGCCCCTCCCAACATTCCTTTCTTTTGGGTGCGTGATTTTCAACGCCATTTTATGGACGTAGTTCGTTGTTCGTTTGTTCGGCTGATGACCCAGTTTATGGGGAAATGCGTGAAAAGGCGAAACAGGTTATAAATAAAATGTGTAAGAGGCAGAAAGAAGGGAAACGAAAGTGAAAAAAAAAAATAAAATAAAATAAAATTAACACAAGAGACGCGGCACACGAGTTGAAAGTGAAAAAATGAGAAATCACACAGCAAATTATGTTGCATGTACTCGTAGTTATAGTTTAGTTTTATCTCTGGCAAAATTTGCTTAAAATACCCTGTTCACAGTCAACAACAAATGGGTGTATTGTTTGTGTGGAAATGTATGTTACAAGCGTTTGGGGATAGTTCTTATAACATATGTTCGCCATTTACTTTAGGAAAGTATAAAGAAGAATGTGCTTAACAGGTCTAAGCAAGTCTGGCAGATCAGCATCAACAGTCGAGTCGATATAGCCATGTCCGTCTGTCCGTCAGTCCATCTGACCTGCTGTATAAACACCTAGATCTCAGAGACTATAAGAGCTAGAGTAACTAAATTTGGTAACAATACTCCTGAGGCATCCACAAAGATCAGGTTTATTTTGGAATTTCGCCACGCCCCTTTCCACCCCCACAAATCGAAAAAATGCGAATTATACGAGTAATTTAATAGATACAAGTTCCAAATTCGGCATACATAAAGTTTAGTTTAATTGCGATGTGTACTGAAAATATCATTGCAATCGGACAATAAACATAGGAGATTTGAAGTAAATACATTTTCGAATATACAAAGGTTGGAGGCATTAACTTGAGGCAAGGAAACTGGTAATTTGCCAGATAAGCGACTATGGCTGTATTGGCGCAATGTTTAGGGTTTCGAACTCTTGCGATGTGGTTCTGGAGTTCGAAGACTACCAGCGGCAAAACTTTTTATTTAGCTTATTATTCCCTTAAAAATGTATTTTTATTTATACTATTATTTCCTTTTTGGAGAATAAGTAAAGCGTCTCTCATATTCGACTTCGACTTTACCCTGGTTAAATACTACAATTACTGAGTATATCTTAGTCTAGCATGTTTCCTTGTTCATTTTGCTTAAGCGTAAAGATTATTTGCGTTATTTTATTTATAAATATAAGACATGGCCACTCACAATATTGTAGTTGCAAATATTTGAAATATCTTTAATTTCACTTGATTTCAATCATATTTTTAAACATTTTTGCAATCGTTTCTCGCATTTTTTTTATTATTTATTTGCAGACGCATCAGCACAAACTCAGATTATGCACCCGAAAGTGCACCACAAACAGCACCACAACAACAACAACTACAACAACCAAATGCATAGAGCACACAAATAGTAGTAGCATTGGCAGTGTTAACTGAAAGTTCAAATAAACAAATTTCAAACAAAATTGAACGAACCACAAAGTCAACCACATTCAGTTGAGAGCCACAGACGAACCACAGTTTTCACAATGGTTGACGATATTTCACCCATGCATCATCGCATGCAGAAGAAGACGAGAAGTGCCTCGATCTGTGCCACAGGGGCCAGCATCGAGACCGTTATACACAACATGCCCTCCGGCAGTGCCACCCCCGAAGGGGGAACCCCCGGCTATAGACGTCGCCGACCCGCAACGCGCTCCCAAAGCGCACGCATCACATCGGGCGCCAGATCGGTGAGTATAATTTAGTTGACTACTCAATTAACTAGCAAGTTAGTTAGTTAGTTAGTTATATACTTAATTATTTTGTTAGTTATTTAATTAATTGCAACTTAGATACATAATAGATACAGTTAACAAATCACAATTGGTTGCTGCCACTCTTAGAGTTGTTTGCGTAATCGCGAGTACTTAGAATTATCATCGTAGATGACTGCACACTTGAATCTACTACAATATAAATCACACGCATTTCAATTTGATATCTATATAGTATTTAATCGATTAATTTTTAAATTATTTAATAAATTTATATCAATTTTGTGCTTATTATTTAGTTTATAGCATAATTTAATTGTTAAACTTACAGAGAAACGTTGAAATTTAATACTTATCATATATTTTCTATATTTATCAAAGAATACTTTTCTATTCAAGCCTCAGAAGTTCAGCTAAATATAGTAAATATAGAAAAGAATTTCATGAGTTTTGATAATTATGGAATACATTAATTAGAAATACGAGTAAGCTGGAAGAGTTTTAGATTATATTAGTATAGCTCTAATAGTTCTTAGATCTATTATAAATTGTCTAAACCATAAGTTCATATCCATAGTTTGAATATCTGTTGCTTTCTGCCAGATAGCTCAGTTAATTTTACTTGTTGGCAACCTTTATGCTTCATCTTTTATAAGAGTTAGTCTCCAGTTTGTCATTTTTAAACACTTCTTCATCTCCAGTTCTTGAATTCTTGGCATTTCCAACGTTGGATTTTAATACTTGTCCTATATGTTCTATATCTATCAAAGAATGCTTTTCTTTTCAATCTTCAGAAGTTCAGCAATAGTCACTTAATCTAAATATAGTAAATATAGAAAAGTATTTCATGAGTTCTGATAATTGTGGAATACATTAATTAGAATTACGAGTGAGCTGGAAAATTCTAGATTATTTTAGCTCTAATAGCTCTCAGATCTATTATAAATTGTCTAGACCTTGTATGTTCTCACAAGTTCATACCTACACAGTTTGAATAGTTGTTGCTATCTGGCAGATACCTCTGTTAATTCTTCCTGTTGACAACCTTTATATCAATATGCTTTATCAGTCATAAGACTTAGACTCCAGTTTTCCATTTAAACATCATTTAAACAATCATTTATCTACAAGTATTTCAACTCTAGAATCTAGAGCTCTTAAATCTATTATAAATTGTCTTAATCATAAGTTCATATCCAGAGTTTGAATAGTTGTTGCTTCCTGGCAGATACCTTAGTATTCTTCTTGTTGGCAGCCTTTATGCTTTATCTTTTATAAGAGTTAGTCTGCAGTTTTTTTCCATTTAAACACTTGTTAATCTTCTATTTGAATTCCTGTCATTTAACTACAAGTAATTCAACCCTAGAATCTAGAGCGTAGTTGCTGATTTTCTAGCCAAAATAGCCAGTACTTTATGTATCAGCATTCATTCCTTCAACTTCTCTGTCTGCCCACTGAAAATAACTTTATAAATGTCTGCACAATGTGACTTGAAGTGAATTTTAATATAGTCGAATTTAAGTAAGTAACTGCTTAAGTTGTTGCAGCTCTTCAGCAATGGGACAGCGAGTGTTTCTAGGGGGACACAAGACAAGATTTGGGCAACTTGGCAACTGGCAACAACTCACTAGATTCGTTCGTGCAACATGCCTGCTGCTGCAGCTATCAAGAACTCGTATACAAATCAGATTTAGATTTACAACTCGTTGGCATTTTACATGAGTTGCCAACTTGCCACGCGCAACAAGCTGCAAGAAGCGTCTTGCGTGCATGTAAGTGGCAAGCTTCAATGGTTGCATTTACATGCAAATTTGTTTGGAGAATGAAATCACGTGTATTTGGGCAGTTAATTTGCAGTTTTGTAATTTGAATGGCAACTAAGATTTATGACTGAACCAAGGCATTAAGAGCTGCAACATGTTGTTGTGGCACATCCGGCACACAAACTATGTGCGAGGTGCAACCGAAGACGTGGTCGTCATTCTCGGTGGTGCCTCATAGCCTTCTGGCATCAGGGATGGACTCAAAGCATAGATCATTTGCTCGACCAGATCTCGATCGTGCCCCGTTTGAATGGCCCCATTCGATTGACGCAGCATCGCCAGCCGCATGCTCAGCTGATTCATGCGCAACTCGTGCTCCACGTTCAGCACAGCGCTATCATCCCTGGATGGAATTTCCGTGACATCTTCGGGTTTCGTTGACATCTTATTGAGACGTCGAGCACATCGTTTCTGCTGGGCACGACGCATGAGATCGTCAATTTCCTTGGATGTGCTCAGGGTCAGTTTGGGCAACGCGGGACACGGTTGCGATGGACGCAGACATTGACAATAGCCAAGATTATGCATTAGATAATCCTCGAACTCTTCGCAAGGTGCTAGAATTTTCTGATAACATTCCACGCTTGTCAAATCCGAGGGATCCAGATGATGGGCACCGCAATCCAACTTGAGATAACTGCAATGGAAATAACTGAATAATTCCTCAGCCAGATCAATGAAAAACTTAATGGGCTTGTGAAATGTATCGCCGACAATGAAAGGACTATCCATATTTAAATCCAATTTGTTGCACTCCCGACGAAAGGCCAGCAGATTTCTACGCATTTCAGTCACACCATGATACAAAGATGAATTCGAACTGAGTATGATCTGATAATGCACTTGATATCGGTTAACAATCGATTCAGTATCGGGACTGGGAAATTTCGGTGCTGCACAATTCATTTCGGCCTGGAAGCAATAATCTTTCGACAGTTTCCACAGCTTTTCCGCCGCCATTCGCTGTAGTCCCTGCTCACTGAGCCATTCCTTGAAGAAGCCTCGAAATGCCTCATCCAACATAAGCAGTTCCTTCAATACATTTTGCTCGATTCCATCATGTTCGCGTTGTACCAACTTTAGACACTTACCCAGCGGAGACTTACCAATCGGACAAATGGACAGATTGCTGTCTTGCATAAAGTGTGTCGTTAAACGTGACATTTTGAAAGGCATTCTAGAGATATAGAGAATATGTATGTATTCTAATCTAATGGATGTTGTCTCTATAAGCCTAAGTCTTTCTGTCTTTCTGTATTTATGTTTAGTTTTCAGTTGAAAGCTGTTTTAAAGTCTACTTGATTCACAGTCATAAGCTGTGTTCGCAGCAGAATTCAATTATTAATGTAAACAGCATACCATTCTGTAAACAGCATACCGTCCTGTAAATATCGCTTATCGATATTCATAGTTCATCTGATCTTGTTCTTTGTTTCGTTCAGCAGATCTTGTTCTCTTGGTTCACTTTTCACTTGGAAATATCGCATATTGATGTTTAGTTCATCTGAACTTGTTCTTCTGGTTCGCTCTACACTGATCCGGCGCCGCAATAAAGTTGCTTTACAATTGCAACCGCGTCTTGTTGTTAAAACTTGTTTAAATTAGCAAATCGTCCAAAAAGGGGTTGCAGAAAAGTATCTTCTCGAAGCAAGCTGTCTAAGAAACTGAGACGTCGATATATTTATATCATTTGCTTGTTAAAATAAAGTAGCACAACATTCAAATGGGAACACCACATCTCTGATACTCTTATATGTAAGAAAAGTATTGAGATAATGCTATATCTTTGACTGTAGTGCATAGACTGAACTTCGTTGGACTTCTGTCAACAAGTGCGCATAAAATATGCATAGGAAGTTCAACTGGGGAACTGTCTGCTCTTCAGATTTGCTATCATCTCATTTCAGCATGTTTATTGATTTCCCCACAAGCAGCAGCAGCAGCGGCAACAACAGTTGCCGGCGTTGATTGTGCAGCAAGAGCAAATGGAACCCGCGGGGGAAGAGTTGGCTAACAGGATAACAGGCAACAGGACAACAGTTTTGACAGTTGCCAGCCAGAAGGCATTGAATTTCACGTTATAATAAAAGCGATACAGCAGAGGAGCAACAACAACAACGGCAACATCGACAATCTAAAACGTGCCACGTGCCACATGCCACGCATCATTTAAGATCTTTTTGCATGTTGTCAATGTTGCGTTTAAGCCAAGAAAACGCGTCGACGCCATGTTGATTGAGTCTCTTTTTAGCCTGGGTGAATTTTGAGAGTGTGAATTGAATTATGCTCTGGCAAAATTCAATTTCTGCTGTGACAAAAGGAAACGACAACGTCTCGTACCACGCTGCGTATGAGTAACGCCACAGCATCCTGTGTCGCATGTGTGAGGAGTGTGGAGTGTGGAGTCGTCTCTTTGTTTTTCCGTGCTCTTATTGACACAGCAAATGTGGCATTTACTCGCAAAGTCAATGTGCAACCATTTGAAGCTAGAAAAAATGTCAACGATGCGCTGCCAACTGCAAAATTTACGAGTTTTGGGGTAGAAAAGTTTCAGCAGCTCAACAAGACCAACGACGACAACAACAACACATTTATCACATATGCCACATTAGGGCGGTGTGTTAGTTCGCGGGCGTGGCAGTTAACATCATTCCGCAGCTGGCAATGGAATGAAATGAGCTTTTTTTTTTTGTTTTTACTTGCGCAGCACGAAAAAAAAAACTTGCAAACTCTGTCGATTTTATAATAAGTTCGTAATAAATGCGGCACTTTTGCAGCTGCACGAAGCAAAGTTTAATGAGAATGTGGCAGAGACATCAGGCTAGACAAAGGGAACAACAAGAAAAGCGTTAGACAGAGGCAACAATAAAGAAAAGTAAGGAAAGAGAGGGAGAGAGGGGGTGGACTGTAATTGCAAGTTACAACACGGCTCGTTTACGCTTTGACAATCAAGTTGATCGGCACTACAGAAAACTGCTGTGTTTAACAAGTGGAAAGCTCATTTAAGCCAGAAGTAGAGCAAGTAAGTCAACAACAAATGAAACAATGTATTGTTTGAGCCTTGATCGGTTGAAAATCCATTAAACTTTGTTAATAATATGAAAGTTTAAAGTTGGATAAGACCTGTCAGCTGTAAACATCATAGAAACAAAGATAAAGTGTTCTTAGACCCTTTACTTTAGAAAAGTATAAGGGTATATTAAGTTTGTCAAAAGAAAACAGTGTGTAACAAGTCTAGGGAATGGCATCAACAGCCGAGTCGATATAGCCATGTCCGTCTGTCCTGCTGTTCGTCTGTCCGCCTGTTCTGCTGTATGAACACCTAGATTTCAGAGACTATAAGAGCTAGAGTAACCAAATTTGGTGACACTACTCCTGAGGCCTCCACAAAGGTCAAGTTTGTTTTAGAATTAAGCCACGACCCTTACTGCATCCACAAATCTGAAAAATCCGAATAGCTCGAGTAATTTAAAAGATACAAGTTTCAAATTCGGCATGCATAAAGTTTAGTTTATTTGCGATGTATACTGAAAATTTCATTGCAATCGGACAATAAACAACGGAGATTTAAAACAAATACATCTTCGAATATACAAAGGTTGGAGGCAGCAATTTGAGGCAAGGAAACTGGTAAAGTTTATAAACTTCAACACGTTTGTCATCTCTAGTATATATATATATATATATATATTCCTTTTCCATAGCAAATCACACCAACAAAAGCTTAAATTATTAATGTCTTCAATTAAATAGTATAGATAACTCGCTCAGATGTTTATAGTGTAATTTTTAAAGCTGTCAAAACTGATTATCTATGAATACTGAGTAAGCAACTGAAAGCTTTTATTCCGCTTTAAGCTGCAATTCAACAAGTCCTCTCTCTCTAACTAATTGCAATAAATATTTAATATGCATTTTTGGCAAACTTCTTAGTTATTTTCTTGATTTAAGCATTTGAGAAGTGTGCAAATGAATTAATTGCATATGTAGAAAACTAGTGTAGACTTAGTGGTTGCCACTTGCCATAAAGAATGCCCCAAAATGGTAATAAATTAACAGCTTGGCGCTTGGCAAGGAAAGTGTAAGCCCTAAGGACTAATTGGGAATTAAGCAGACACAAATTGAAGACAGGACAAAGCGACAAGTCAGAGGAGACAGACAAAGGATCAAAGATGTAAAGAAGCCGGATGTAATTAATTTTGTGGCAGCACAAGCAAGACCAACTAACTGAAGACATCTGCTGCAACTGACAATGACAACCTAAGGAAAGAAAGAAAGAAAGAATGTATATCTACAATATACAAATAGATATTTATATAAATATATGAGTTTATGCAACAATATTTGATTAAGCCAGAAAGTAAATCACAGCCACAAACAAGAGCCAGCAATTACTGGTCACGCGAACTGAACTGTGTGTTGGCCTGACCTAAACTGTATGGTGGCCTTTTAGATGGTCATAAAATGGCACTAGGCATTGGCCACTAAATAAACACGGGGGCGGGGGGGAGAGCTGTGTGAAGAACTTGGCTAATGGCTGCCCGCACTGAGGCTTGGCCCAAATCCGCCACCACTTGACAGCTGATGCCAGCACGTAAAGAATGCTTCCGGCTAACAGAGTGTACACTGCTATAAGCCACACTAAAAGGGGGCGTAGCGGCAGGCGTGGCTTTATTGAGTGGGGAAGCTGCTAACAAAGTTGAAGCCACTCTACACATTCACATGTCGCATAAAGTTTTACAGTGCCAAACTCTGAATGCAGAATAAAGAAGAAGATATTGTAGACAGGTGTGCGAACAGTTGGGAGACAGCTGAGAGAAGAGCAGAAACAAGGGCTGAAAGAAGAGAAGAGAAAGGTGCGAGGACAGGTGTTTTAATGGGTTTTTTTGCATTGCGTTGCGTTGGGTTGTCAACACGCATCCGTTAACTGGGCAAGAAGAATGTAAGGGATTTAGTTGGCCAAAGCACAACGTGCTACAAACAAATGCAACGCTGATTGCCATTTGAGTGGCAGACAGCTTAGAGGCAAACCAACGTTCAACGTTCATCATTCACCATTGAATTGAAGTGGTGCTCGATTAAACCTTGACATATTTTGCCAGTAAACTGAACTAAACTCAAGTTTGAACAAAAGAGAAAGGTGCGACACGCCGAAGATTTGATGCGCTTAAGATCAATTCTCATGTGAAGGAGTATTAAGTAACTATTTGTTGTTTAACTTAGTTAAATATCATGTAGGATAACATGTATTCAATACAAAATTATTGATTCGGAATAAAACTTCTTTATTTGATATTCTCTTTTATCATTAACGTTCTACGAAGTAGTCGGATCCGGCTCGAAGGACCAAATCTTATGATTTGGAATAACACAGAGCGTTCTCCAAATTATATTCTTCTTCTTCTTTATTTGCTATACTCTTCCTTCATTAACGTTCCACGCTGTAGCCAGATCTGACTCGAAGGACCAAGTCTTATGATTGGGAATAAGACAGAGCGTTCCCTAAATTATTATTATCTTCTTCTATTTTATTCGCTATTCTCTTCTTTCATTAACGTTCTACGCAATAGCCAGATCCAGCTCGAAGGACCAAATCTTATTATTAGGAATAAAACAGAGCGTTCTCTAGAATATAATCTTCTTCTTCTTTATTTGCTATTCTCTTCCTTCATTAACGTTCCACGCTGTGGCCAGATCTGACTCGAAGGACCAAATCTTATGATTAGGAATAAGACAGAGCGTTCTCTAAATTATTATCTTCTTCTTCTTCTTTATTTGCCATTCTCTTATTTCATTAACGTTCTACGTAGTAACCGGATCCGGCTCGAAGGACTAAATCTTATTATTAGGAATAAAACAGAGCGTTCTCTAGATTATAGTCTTCTTCTTCTTTATTTGCTATTCTCTACCTTCATTAACGTTCCACGCTGTAGCCAGATCTGACTCGAAGGACCAAATCTTATGATTAGGAATAAGACAGAGCGTTCTCTAAATTATTATCTTCTTCTTTATTTGCTAATCTCTTATTTCATTAACGTTCAACCCTGTAGCCGGATCTGGCTCGAAGGACTAAATCTTATGATTAGGACTAAAACTATAAGACAATACCAAATACACAATTTGTAAAGTGGGTTAAGATATAAAAATGCCCTTTTCTTGTTGAAGTTGAACAAACAAATGCAATTTGATTTGTGTTCGACATTTAGCAATTTAAGGCATAAATCAATTCTTGAGCTAGACTTCGTTCTTTTCTATCCTTGCGCTGTCACTGTCTCTGATTGATGATGCAACTGTCAATGAGATGCAAGATTATGTATACGTCACATTGGCCACTTGGCCTTAAGCTTAACTATTTACCGAGACACTTAACCCAATCCCCTTGAATTTTATCTCTCTCTCTCTCTGTCTCTTTAAAGGTACGTCGACGCACTCAGGCCCAGCAGCAGCAGCAGCAACAACAACAACACACATTGCAGGAGACACGTTCTTATTGCACCAGCGAGCCGCGTCTCAGTGAAACGGAGACGCCACCGCAGCGTCGCAAACTGTCGCAGCGTCGCCCACAGACACACGGTAAGTTTTAATGGCCAATCAAAAAGTATGCCGCCAATAAATTGGCCAAGTGTTCACATAAACTGTAGCTCATGCTCTTAGCAAAATTACTGCCGACCAACTAAAAAACTCGGCCAAGTCAATTGACCACATTAATGTTCTAAGTATCTTCTTGCCACTCCACTAACAGCTGGAGCTGGCGTCGTACAATTTTCACAGTTATGACAGTCTATTTATAACGATTCATAAAATATTCCCCAGTTGGTCATTGAAATATTAGCACCATATGCTGTAGATACAACAGGTATAGATATATGTATTTAGATTGATAGTCCGAATGATGCCACAGTTGAATAGAATTACAGTGGCAAATGCATCCATAGTGTTGTTGATTCAATAGGAGATTGCCATCAATTTAAGCTCAACAATCGCTAGAAACTAAGAAATGCTTTCACTTCTGCCAAAAAAATTGCATTTGCAATAGAATGGAAAGTGTAACAAATGATTGAATACTTCAAATGGATTTCAAACTCACATGTGTGAATGTTATCACAAATTGCCAAATCCATATCAGTTATTCTGCAGCTTCTTCTTCAGTATATAAATTTAAGATTGTTCAACTAGCAGTTACTCTGTATTAAATTAAGAAATGCATACTTCATATGCATCTATTGAATTTATTATACCCTTGCAGAGGGTATTATAATTTTGTCACGAAATGTGTAACGCATGAAAGCAGATATGTCTGACCCTATAAAGTATGTATATATATTTTTGATCAGCATCAACAGCCGAGTCGATATAGCCATGCCCGTATGTCCGTCTGTCTTTCTTTCCGCCTGACCATCTGGCTGTCTTTCCGCCTGTCCATCAGTCTGGCCGTCCGTCTATCTGTCTTTCCGCCTGTCCATCTGTTTCTATGCAAACTAGTCTCTTAGTTTTAAAGCTATCTGAATGAAACTTGGTACAGATCAGTCCTTTTACTGCAAGCAGTACATATGTCGAAACCGGCCGGATCGGATCACTATATCATATAGCTACCATAGAAACTATCGGTCGAAAATCATGCTTTAGTATGACGAACTATTTTGTCTTTCGACATACTTCAACCAAACTCACAATGTTTGCATCTGGTCATGTCTCATACATCCTGACCAAATTTGATATAATTCGGATTACTATATCATAAAGCTGCCTTAGAAAAGATCGGTTGAAAAGTTCTCAGGGTTCTTCTGCAGGGATATGAAATCTTTGGCGTGCCAAAGATAACAAAGAAGATTGGTTCAGGACACCCTACTGTCGCTTCCGCCCTGACTCTACGGCTTGTTTAAACTTTACTTTACTGCTTCGACATTCACTTTTCCCGGAATTTGTTTAAAACTGTCTCAAATATATGATACACTGTTGCCAACAGAATATTGATTCACAATGTATTCCTCTACATAGATACATAAATGATATTTAATGTAGATACTGTATTGTATCCCCTACAAGCTGTGCTATTTTTGCCATCTTTTTCAACCAAAACTACTTAAAACGAATCTAAATTTAAAGCCTTTACCTATCAGAGAATTATACTTTTCTTTACTGTTAATTTTCCATAATTACCAAGCATAATCTGGCCAATATTCCAGTAGTAAAATGCAATAAATTTAATTGTTATGCAGTTGTTTAAAGTGATGTATTAATTTAATATCATCTTTCATTAAAAAAAAAAAAACAGGACAGAGGAAATCGAACGCCTTTTTGGACGTGCCCACAATGAACATGCATCACCTGAGGGTGAACGATGACGACGAGGATGTGGATCGTCTGCGCACATTCAGTGCATCGAAGGGAGGTAAGTGGGGAGTAAGGGGACAGATGCTTTGTCAGCATTTATTAATTTCGAAATTGAAAATCAACAAAAGAGCCGAACCCAGGGCCAGATATACAGCCAGGGATTAGGGTTTAACAATGCCAAATGGACCACAGAGAAACTAGGACAACAGGGAGGGAGTCAGGATATTAGGCATGAAATTATTGTTCGCCGAGCGAGTCATGAGATTTTATTGAAATCTTAAAAGCTTGTTTCTTATGGCATTTAATGCCACTTAGTCCCGCAAACTATAGTTTCTTCTCTATACGTATGTGTGTCACGTTATTGTTACACATACGCAACGTGGTACAGCCAAGGAGCCAAGAGCAACGTGTATTGGGTGTCTGTTTGCATGCATAAATGCATGTGGCCCTTAAGTACGTGTTTAAGTTCAACCACAAAGATAGAAAGAGAATGGGAAAGGAAAAGGGGGTGTAGGAAAGAGATAGTAGAACAGAAAGGAAGACGAAACACGCACACAGTTTAACTAGACTCGACACCGAAGCTGTTAGTCATTTGCCCTAATCGAGGGTATCATGACTATGCCAAGTCATAGGTTAGATCATCATCTGCCCATCTACCCCAAATACCTTCTCCCTTCTACCTTATTTCCTTAACTCAATTATGGCCAACACACGCCATATGAACATCATAATCAAGAGCTTCAGCTTAAATTACAGTTTCATTTACGACCTGATATCAGTGTTTCGGTTTAAGCTGTTTTCTAAGTGTATTCGAGTTGCCAGAGAGCAGAACAGAGCAACAGAGAATTTACATACTGAAAGTCTGTCTACATATATATATTTTTGGCACACACTGTTAAATTGTCAGACGTTGTCGTCTGGGGGGACATGTTTCAACTGGCAAATGAAGCGCATTGCATATTAAAATTCAATGAACTTACAGAGTTTACTCAACTAAATTGCATTCGAATGCAGGAAAATATGTTCAAAATGTGTGCGTAATTCTCGCACTCACTGTAGCTAGTAGGTACATACGTATATGTGTAAGGAATCCTTGCGGTACTGATGTGTACAAATTTAATTAAACTTAATACGCTGTCGATTTTGAAGAGCAAAAAGTCCATCAATTATGTTTTCTGTTTGACTTTAAGGCAAGCGTTTAAAGAGGGTGTGCAGGGGGTGGGGGATGTGGCAGTGGCATGTTGCACGGATAAAGGAGAGCGAGTGGGGGGGAGTGGCGAGTGTCAGTCGCCAGGGATGGGACAATAAAGCGACAGGAGTGAAAATTTCATTGAAAAATCTCACCAAAAGCGGCCACAATGGCTGCTCTCTCTGTGTGTGTGTGTGTGTGTGTGTGTGTGAGAGAGTGTGTGTGCATGTGTGTAATTGAACTGGCAGTGAGTGTGACATGCCGCAAGCTGGTTATGATGATGCTTGCTGTGTAAATTGAATTATAATTGAATGAAGTCCACGCACGTCCCAAGCGCAGTGCGTCTGCTTCTCTCCTTCTCTCCCTCCCTCTCTCTCTCCCTCTCTCTCACTCTCTTTGTGGCACAGCCAAATTGCCACACATATGCGTTAGATTAGCTGCCTCAACACGAATGGCTTCTTAGCTGCCAATTGATTTATTTATACCAAAAAGAAAACACAACGAAAATAATTGAAATCTTAATTCAAATAGTAGACACAACCTTGAAAATTTGATAATTCTTCAGGAATTCGCCCATCTTGCCACTTTCAAAACATGTGCAAAAACTCGTGCAACACTCGTCGAACTTTAAATCAATCGACAAATAAAAATTTTTAATTTATTTTCTTAAAAAGTTATGCCTTATTAAAAAACAAAGCAAAAAGTGTTGCAAAAATAGCTAAAAAAAACAAAAAAAATAATTTAAAGATACATCAAAGTGTTTATAAAGAAAAATAAATAGATTAAACATTTTAGCATTGATTGAGATTGCAAAATGCCATTAATAAAAGCAACAAAAGGCAATTAAGGAAAGCTAGCACGTGGAATACCCTAACTTATAGCATAGATAGGAGTATTAATGTATTCAAATTGAGTTTTGTGTTAGAAAAGAATGTCCAAGGCTTTAAGGAAGATCCTGCTTTAAATAATCATAATAAATCTTATATATATTTATGAAAGAGACGCTTGACAACGAACTTGCTCTTTTAATGTGTGGAAGGCAAATGAAACGACCTCGGAATATATTACACGTCTTATTCATTTGGCCACTCGATCAAGACTGATCTGCAGCTCTTTTCTTAAGAACTAGAGTAGTATGTTCAATTAGAGTCGCAATTAGCGAAAGAGAGATAATGAAAGAATAAGAGAGCAACCAGCATCAAGAGAGCAATCGTCAGAATAACCGAGAGAGCGTAATGTGTGTGTATGTGTAGGCACTCGTCCTACTACAAATTGTACTTGAAAATCCTTGCTCACTAACGATTCCTTTACGGCTGATATCGACTGACTGCTTAACTGCTTATCTCCAATTGTTCAACTCGCTTGACTCCGACAGTTCACTCCGACTGACTCCAACAGTTCACTTCGACTGATTCCGCTTGCTAATATCGATAACGCTCCTGGTATCGATATTCCTGCGATGTTTATACTGTTGGTCGCAGCCTTCACCTTATACCATATGTTACATACTATGTATATTCCTAATAAGGATTTAAATTCCCCATGACAAAAGTTCTCTTAATAACTATAAATAAATGTGATTATATCTCAGAGTTGAGATACTTTTTGAACTCTTGTTGTTGTTTACTTCAACGTTATTAGTTGTGTAGAAATCTACAAATTTGTTTTGTATTGCCGAGTTCATTTGGCCAGCTTCTAAACATAAACTGGCCATAAACTTGCCCCATTCGCTGCTGCTGCCCCTCAGCCAACAACACTTGATGATTTCCGTTTAAAATTAAACATTCAGCATTTGTACAAATATTTATTGTAACAAAACCAAAGAGAGGGCAGGAAAAAGAAAAGGGAAAACAATTGTTTGAAATTTTATTGCAGGCAGTTTTCACCTAGGAAAAATACAAAATACAAAATTATTGGCAAATCAAAAATTGTTGTGGATTTATTTCCACAGTCGTTTTTATGACTTTTCGAAATGCAAATTGGAAAACTATACACACACATACGTCATGTAAATGTTTATAGACATTTAAGCAATTAATTCAATTTGCACAATTAATGACCGGCAGCCAGAGAGAGAGAGAGAGAGAGAGATAGAGAGAGAGAAACGCCTCGGGGCGAAGAAATCTCAGATAAATTCAGAAAAAATTCAAAAAATAATGTAAGGCGTCGGGAAAATGCAATAAAGCAGGCCATAAATCTATTTATGACATTTAAATGTACACAAAACAATCGCATAAACAAGCAGCACGACTCTGCCACAAATTGCCTGAGGCAACAAGTCAAAATGCACATTTGTTGCACATAGTATTCAACTTAACCCATTGATGCACGCCGAGGCTTAAAAGAATGACAATGAGTGTCTGCTAGCAAAAGGCTATTCACATTTCTGAATCTATCATTTACAGTTTGCTTAGGGTTAAGATAATTATTAAATCATTAGCAAAAACCATTTCTAGATTTATTACAATTTAATTTATTAAACAGAAATTAAGTTTTCTTTTTGGGATCAAGTGAAAAACGCTTTCAGCTAATGAATTTTTAAATTTAAGCCCCGTTCATTCAATCACCAACTGACGGCAGCAATAACATCGTTTAGAAACTGGCAACATGTGGCAGGGCAGACAGGTGCGACGAGAGGGGGGAGGGGTTGCCTGCTATGCTGGTGTTGCAAGCACGTAGCTTACACAAAAAGATAGATTAAGCATTGTTGTGCCTGCGGCAGGAAGCTGTAATGCTGCAATTCTAAAGGGCGCAACGTGGCGTATGTGGCGCATGTGGCAGCTGGTTGCGCATACGCCACGTATAACATACATACAAACAAAAAAAAAAGCGGGCTTCAGCGATGCGTTTAGCATTTTTCAAAATGTGCAACTGCAGTTACACTGGCTGTCACTCACTTTGTGCCTCGTCCTTCGTTCGCTCTCTTCCCCCGCAGGCATCATCAACCGTGGCGACTCCTTCCGAAGACGACGTTCTCGCAGCAACAGCCTGGCTCCAGTCAGTCCAATGCATACGCGCAACGTCATGGCGGGTCTAAATGGCGGTGGTGGTGGCGGCGGTGGTGGCAGCAGCCTGGGGCTGGGCAGTGCCTATAACGGTGGTGGAAGTCACAGCAACGGCTTTGGCGACGCACCTGGCCAGGAACATCATCAGCCGGTGGAATTCTATCGTGTGGAGATGCTCGGCTCGGCGGGCGTTGGCAAACAGGCTCTAGTCTCACAATTTCGCACATCCGACTGCATCAATGCCTACGATGGACCAGGTAATACCCACACAGCTTTAATCTCCAAAACCCACCAAAACTAATCCCTTATCCACATTCCCAAACAGAGTGCGATGAGGCCGAACAGAATATCTCAATTATCTTGAATGGCATCGAATCGGAGCTGAAGCTACTGACGGGCAACACGGAGAGCAAGGTAGGTCCAAGACAAAGTCAAAGCCCAAATGATCCATTTGTCAACACAGACACAAACACACACACACACACAGAGATTGCTCGTTGCCATTGCGTATACGACGCGTGTGCCAAAATTCACTTTGTCTGTTTGCTTTGTTGTAATTGTTGTTAAATATATTTCACTATTAGCTTTGGCACTGCCCTCGGTGCCTTCATTTCGAGCAAGACAAATGAGTTTGTCACAGCTGATGAGATTTGCAGCTGGCCAACGGTTTGAACTTAGTCCCAAAATGCCATTTGCCACTTTGTCTCGGTCCTCAACTGAATTAATTACAAATGCAAACTGTTAAATTTGCTGCAGCTGCCCCACATAAACTTTATGCCACCAATTAAGCCACCAAATGTTGTTCTACATAATTTCAAATAGTCCTGGATACATTAAGTGCACCAAAGAACAATGGCTACTCGAAAGAACTGCTTCAGTTACATAAAGCTTAGAGTGCAGTGCAAGCCACAAATTTCGGTTTTGTGGCATGCAGCACATTGCCACATTGCCACGCTGGCTGCATACACAAGTACTCTTAATTACGAGGGCGAATATGGCCAAATGGGCAAGCATGTGGGCCATAAGACGTCTTTATGGCAGCTAGAGTTGAGCTTAAGAACAAGTTTAAGCAGGCATTGACACAACATTACTGAGCATTAATTCAAGTATTTCAAATGACCATGGACGACACTAGAGTTGTAAGTTTCTAAGACAAACAGTTTTTGAAATTTGATTAATAGATTCTTGATTTTCTTATGATTATTGAGCAACCTATAAAAAAATGAAAAGCTGGGGAGGAATTAAGTTAGAAAGGGAGATGATTTCTTATCAACAAAAATGTTGGGAACTTATAGACTGCTATTCAAATGAACATGGAGGACAGGAAGATGATCTGATCTATTCAAAAAACTGATTAAACTGACTGATAAAACAAAAGGAAAGTAGCAAGAAAACTCAATGATAACTCTTAACTGATTTCTAATGAAAGTCAAGGCTGACTGTAGAAAAATAGACTGAAAAGCAATATAAATACTTCTTAGGATATTAAGATAAGAACAAAAGTAGGTGTCGAACTCCAGAGCCACACCGCAAGAGTTCGATACTCTAACCATTGCGCCAATGCAGCCATAGTCGATTATCTGGCAAATTACCACTTTCCTTGCCTCAAGTTGGTGCCTCCAACCTTTGTATATTCGGAAATTTATTTGCTTCAAATTTACGGTGTTTATTGTCCGATTGTAATGAAATTTTCAGTACACATCACAATTAAACTAAACTTTATGTATGCCGAATCTGAAATTTGTATCTTTTAAATTTCTCGTGTAATTCGAGTTTTTCCGATTTTTAGGGGCGAAAGAGGGCGTAGCAAAATTCGAAAAGAAACTTGACCTTTCTGAAGGCCTCAGGAGTATTGTCACCAAATTTGGTGACTCTAGCTCTTATAGTCTCTGAGATCTAGGTGTTTATACACCAAGACAGACGGATAGACGAACAGCAGGACAGACGGACATAACTATATCGACTCGGCTGTTCATACTGATATATATACACTTTAAGAATATATATACTTTAAGAGGTCTGCCAGACTTCCCTCGATCTGTTACGCACATTTTTCATTCGACAAACTTAATACACCTTTATACTTTTCTAAAGTAAAGGGTCAATTGAAGAGTGATCGAACACATCAAACATCTACAAATGGCAACAGACTATTGAACAAAGCTTGACCTTCTATTCAAGTGACCATGGAAGACACAAAATTGCCGATGGCACAACAGATAATGCAGAATTGATGTCACTGATTTGAGTTAGAAAACACATGGAAAATCGTCTTTTTCAAATACAGACATGGTTGGTGGTGTATGGTTGGAAATGGCTAAAATAACAAATGCTAAGCAATTTTTGCAATAGCCACAATAAGAACAAGAACAACAAACAAGCAGAACAGCGATAAACATGCAATCGAAATGCCAAATTGCTGGCCAAATGCCAAATGACCAGCAAGAAGCCCAGCGGCCAATGGGACGCATTGGAATGGCATTGGGTATGGGGGATGAGAATATGAAGCCTGAGGCGTAAGTTGAAGCGGCAGGGGGAGAATTGCTGGCGAGGGGAAATGAGAGAGAGAGAGAGAGAGAGAGGTAGAGCGGGTTAGCTGAACAACGCGACGTTGCCTCGCAAACAATAATGGCGATGATTAAGGCGACGATTGTGAGTAGGAGTATGGGAAGGGGATGTGACGGGTAAGGAGGGCATCTGCGTTGACAAACAAAAGGAAATGGCAACAATTTATCCATTCTGGACAAAGAATGCAAAGCGTATTAAAGCGTCGCGCGTTCATGCAAAAGTTGAGAGTTGAAAGAACAAATAATAAACAAAAGCAAAGGCAAAAAATTGTTGGTTCAACTTATAGAAAAATGCACACAAGCATGGCCGTCAATCATAAACACCTTGGCACACACTCAAACACACACAAACACACACACACACACACACATACCTTGCATACATATGTGTTGTGTGTGCATTCTGCAATCGTAAATTGCTGCCAAAATGCCGGATGTGCCTGGCGTTGCTTTATGGCTGCTTTTCTAGCCACAAAAGAATCCGTAAAAAAATGTGTAGCCAAAAGCTGAAAAATGCAGCGTCACTTCCGCCACGCCCACTGGCAACGCCCGTCTTGGGCGTTAAAAATATGTACAAGTTGTTCAACTTTGTTTTTCATTTAAAACTATTACCGCATTAGGTATGTATGATGACATACGCTCGATAACATGACAGCTCTGTTGTTATCGATAAGCTATCGATTGTGCTAGGTTGTTTCCCTGTGAATGTCAGTTTGAGCTAAGTTTCAGGAGCAGATACGGGAGCAACTTCGGAAGCAGTTCAACACATGCTATGACTAATAGCTATCGTAGCAGTCGCTCTGCTTCAATATTGCTCCAAATTTGTTTGCTATTGCTACAATCTGATTCGCAACATAGCAGAGAGCATAGCTTGCGATATGTTATTCAAATATTGTGCTTAATGCTCTGCTACTGCTACTATTCAAAGTCAGCAATAGAGTAGCAATATTTCGAATGCACCTGCTGCTATAGAGTAGTTTAGTAGCAAACCCTGATCATTCCAATTGATCACTCTGTGTTAAGATTTTCCAGTCTCTATCACGTTTCGCTAGTCAATTACTGCCACTCTAAAGACTTATTTTTTTATATAATTTCATATCCCATAACTTAGCTCAACACCATTCCCTTTAAAACAAGGAAAACTCCAAGTTACTCACAAGATTATTCGAGTGTACTCAACTTGGCAATCAGTTGAAGTAGCTGCAGTTTCAATTGGGCACTTAAAGCTGCTCCCGTTGTGGATGCTATGAAATATGCAGCGGGACAGTTAATTTGTGCACCTACATATAAACAAGAAAAAGAAAGAAACTGTCCACCTTTCTGCCAACATTAATAGTCGCCGTGCAAAACTTTTGACATTCTCAGCGGATGCTGAAAACAGAATGCAGAAAACAGAATGCAGTTACAGTTACAGTTGCATTCACGAACTGAAACTCAACTCTGAACTCTGTCTGCACAACTTGTTTGGTTGGTTGTGGAATTTTGCTACTCAAAGTGGCCGTAAATATAATTTTTATGAGCATAGACAAAAGAAGAAAAGTAAAAAAGCACGAATTGCAAGCAAACACGCCATTGAGGAGCACTTTATGGCAGCACATTGAAGTGTGGGAGCTGTTAAAACTTTTAATTATCAGCTTAAATGAAATGCTTTGGTTAATTTGTTGCTCAACTCGTTTCACAGGATGAACTGGAGCAGGCGGATGCATTTCTGGTGGTCTATTCCTGCATTGACAAGGAGTCCTTTACACGAGCCAAACAAATATTATCGCGACTGCAGGACATGGATTTGATGAGGCATCGACCCACCATTTTGGTGGCTAACAAAATTGATTTGGCCAGATCACGCGCCGTCTCAGCGCAGGGTAAGTTAGCTATAGCATGTCATTAAGACATTTCCACCATTGATAAATGTAACAATTTGTATCTTATCTATTTGGTAGATGGCAAGTGTGTGGCCTGCACGTTTGGTGCAAAGTTCATAGAAGTATCTGTGGGCATTAACCATAACTGTGATGAACTGCTCGCTGGCACTTTGACCCAAATAAGGCTAAAGAAAGATCAGAATCTATTGCAGGTGGGTGTTGAGGGAGCATAATTGAAATTTGTACAATTGATGGTACTTAGAGTAGACCTACAGTTAGTTGGTGTTGGTTGTCACATCTTCTACTATCTATCATCTATCTCGATCTCTCTCTTTTATCGCGCTTCTCATCATTATTTTTCTGTTCCATAATCTATGTACTATTTGTAATTGTATGTAATGCGATATCAAATCAAATCGCTTTGGCAGCTGAATCCGAAAAAGTCAAAAGACAAATCTAAAATTAAAGATAGCAAAGACAAGCACGTAGAGACTGTAGAAACTGATAAATGTTTGACACTGAGTGATCTTAAGGCTGACGATACGGTAAGTAGAACAGTTAGTTCTCTGTATCCACTCCCCTCCATCCCTGACTACTTACACCTTACACCGACCCTTTTTTTGGCCTCTTTGCATGCCTAAAGTAAACAACTTCCAGAGTCCAAGTGTTTTTGGCAATTCCCAAATTTGTTGGCACTGTTTATTTAAAACTCCTCTTTGAACTGTTGCCAAAATTTGGCATATACAAATTCTGTAAGGCTGCCAAATGCGGAAAGTGTCACAGTCTTAACTCATGCATTTCTTCTCTGTTTGTTGTTGTTGTCTTGCTGTTTGTTTTTTTGACCATATTCATCGTTTATACTACTTACTAATCCCCCGCACACCCCAGGAAACCAGGAAACATATAAACAGATAATCGAGTTTTGCTTTAATATGAATTATGCCATCGATTACAGGGTCACAGGGATGGCAGCTCACCGGCACATTGGTATAAGAGCCGTAGCGTTATGTTGGCCAGCATGAAGGCACGTCAGATGCTCACCTGGATACTGGGCAAGGAGGATTCCAAGTTTAAGCACTGCGAGAATCTACAGGTGCTCTAAAAAAAGCAACCAAATTGAGTTTCATATACATATGTAACACAACAAAGATAAAACACCAAAAACATATTTACATCTATTAACTAAGCATAAATTTATATGGTAGTTATAATTATAATTGTGTACTATAAACAAAAAACAGCATGTGTGTAAACTAAAAAAGTAAAAGGAAAAGAACCAAAGAAAACAGTAAACATAACCTTAAATGTAAACAGGTTTCGATATTTCGATTACCGATAACAAACAAACACACACACACATTGAAGTTGTCTGTCTATATATGCTTAAACCAAATACTTATATCTAAGGCCTGATAATCAAAAATTAAATCAAATTTAATGTAAAACAAAAACAAAAAGCGAGCAACTTTATGGAACCAAGCAAATGCAACAAAACAAGAAAAAAAAACAAAAATACAAAATGCTACGTAAATCTACTACTTTTCTTAGCTTTCGTAGCAAATTTGAAAGTGAAAATAGTAATGAAAGAGTTTAACTATTTACAACATAGTAGTATATTGAAGTTACCCCACACAAACTATGCAAGTTTTTTATAAGATTTATGTAAATTTAAATGTGTGTGTAGAGTGTGTAGAGAACTTTCTCTAAAGGTCAGTCTTACAGGGTATGCGATTTAAGATTTAAGATCAAAAGATCAATTTAGTTAGTTAGCAACACATTTTTATTTGCGTTCTCTGTGTGTGTTAAATTATTTGTGTCTTCCGATTTTGAATATGTACATAAATATATAGAAAATATATATATATATATATATGAACGTACATAGTCCAATGTCCATTGCAATGTAAGGAATTTGAGTGTCATCCACAGAAAAGGCAAATGCAAGTTTACACTAACTTGTGGATAGATAACAACAATAATAAGTATATATGTACTATATGTATTTAAATTAATAACCGTTTAGAAATGATTGATGATTATAATTGTATCAGCTTAAACACTTGTGTATATTTTCAAAAATAAATGTTATATAATCAACTTGTAGTGGAGTTTCTTTCATTTTTATTACTTAATATTCTTTATAAGTTAAACATTTGGTATAAAACGTAGTGGAAAACTTTTGATGATGCAGATGATGAGTTTTGATGAAACTAAGCTAAGACCATGTCATGACCAGGGGGGTATCAACCAAATTGCTGTGGATTCTTCACTTGTCTGGCGATCTCAGCCCGATAGCGGAAGAGTGGACGAAACACATTAATTTCGGCCAAGTCCAGATCATCGGCTGCCTCCTCATATTCCAATTCGCCCAGTGCACGACGCAAACGGTTTAATGTTCGCTCATATTTGTAGAGATTGGTAAGAGCGGCTTCTGTTGCCAATGGCAATTGGCTAGCTGCTTCGGCAGTCTCGACGGGATTCAGTCTATTGGGCCAATTGTAGCGTTCTTGCGGATAGGCGCTAACAATTTGCAGGGCAACAAAGCACGTGATGATTAGCAACCAGATTTGCTATTTGAAGTAGGTTAAATCAATTAGATTCTAAACGTATCTACTATTGGCCTTGATAACTTACCTTATTGTATTGCATTTTTCTTGGGTTTTAGCTTCTTTTGTAATAAGTAGTATCTGTTAAGTGCTTGACTGCGTCTTTAGAAGTGTGTCTTGTGTTGAGTCTGAGCATTGCTTTTATACAATTGAGTTATTGTTTTTTGCAGCTAACGTTAATTAGCATCTTGTATTGTTCTAATTGCTCATATTGTTTTTCACATGCAATTCTTCTAGGAAATTAGCATGTCGCAATTGTTGAGTACAGTCAAAAATCAGAGCATTTTCCGCTTCGCGCGAAACTGCAGTTGTTGTTGTTTTTGAGTGGGATGTAGTAGTGTCATGTGAACTGCATTTGTACTTTTTTCTAACTTGAGTTTATTGTCACAGCAAACATAGCTGACTAATTGTAATTACTTTGCTAGTTCATCCGGTCGCGTGTCCATTTCATAATTAGCGCATGATCTCAGGAACTAATAGTGGCAAGCTGTCAAAATAAATAAGATTTACCAAGTTAAACTACTTCAGTATAGAACATCGTTAAGATTTTGAATTCAAATATTGGCGGCAAAATATGCAGTATACGGGCACCCTGATAGATTTCAATTAATTATCGATTAAAAAGTTGACAGTTGCTGTTAACAGTCTGTTATCGGTCAGTCAGCTGGTGAGGAGCACATAGCTTGCGCGCCAATAGCGGAAAAGTAATTAACAAACTAATGAGTGAAATTACAAAGTTCACTAACAATAATAATACAATTTGCAAAGAGAATAGTGCATGGACGCACCTGTATATAGTTCTCGTTTGCCTAGCATATTGCAACATTTTACACCTGTCAAGTAAGAGTATAGATATGTTAACAGCTGAGCACGACGGGCATTAACAGTGCCATTTCGAGTTTAACAGCAGTCACAATAGTATAGTGTTTAGATGTGTGCTACGAGTTCATTGTTTATTTGTTTAATGTTCATTTAACGGTACGGTAAATAAATATAACAATAATTGATTTGAAATGCTAGTTGACCAACGATATACTAAACAAACAAAAAGAGTGCTGACAATTGCAATTTGCCTCAATGCGTTAGCACAAAGAAACAGCTACTAACGTCACACTAACAACAAAGAGTTACCAAAAAAAAAAATACAAATACAAATTCGTCTAAGCAAACAAACTACGTTTGCAGTTTCAAATTTCAATTACTGCCAGCGCAACAAAGTTCAACTATCGTTCGTTACACGCATATGAAGCGTAAATTGCTGCCGGCGGTGAATCAGTGTTTTTTTGAAGCAGTAAGCAGTTAGTTTGCTGCGGGCTTTTGATTGTTTGTGTTTGTGTGTGTGTGTGTGCGGGAAAATAATTGCTTATGTATGCGAAAACCAAATGAGATAAGGGCAAATAATTTTCAAATTGCAATTTAATAGAAACCAGTTGACAGTTGCCTGTCAGCCTTCGCTTGAAACCGCAGTATCTTCAAAGTTTTGCGACTTGGCCGCGTCAGCGCTACAGTTATCGCTACCTGTTGATGTACGCGCTTCGTTTCGTTTACCTGCGCTATCTGACGATCCGTGCTCTTTCCGTCAAGTGTAGCTATAATACGTGTATAGCTACGACAACAACAGCTGACGCCAGTAGATGAGACCAACCGCGTTGACGAGAACGCGCAAGATGAGTAACAACTACAACGATATTCCCATTGGCATACGCGTGCTCCAGAGTTTCTCCCGACAATGTCCTCGTTTCCATGCCAGGAAGGAGCTATGGTAAGTTAACTGCATTGTGTAACAATGCAACAATCAAATGATTAACACATATATATGCTTATATGTAGCTACAAAATGTCCATATTTCTGCTGACATTCCTCGCCTACGCCTGCTATCACATGTCCCGCAAGCCAATCTCTGTGGTCAAGTCGGTGCTGCACGGCAATTGTTCAAATGCGCAATTACAAGATGACGGCCATTGCGGCTATGCACCATTTGGTGAGTTAATCACTTGCTTAATCTGTCTGCAGCTTGACAATATACATACATATCTTCTTGCAGATGGACCCGACTCGAAAACTCTATTTGGCATGCTGGACTCGGCATTTCTGTTCTCCTATGCGATTGCCATGTTCGCATCCGGTTTTATCGCCGAGCGCGTCTCTTTGCGCTATTTTCTATCCATGGGCATGATTATGACGGGCGTATTTACATATTTATTTGGTCTAGCCCGCACTTACAATATACACAGTTTGTCGTACTTTGTAATTGTGCAAATATTTGCGGGCATATTCCAAACCACAGGCTGGCCAGGAGTTGTGACGCTTGTGGGTCGTTGGTTTGGCAAAAAGAAACGTGGACTTATCTTTGGCATTTGGAATAGTCATACCTCAATTGGCAATATACTGGGCACTCTAATAGCCGCACACTATGTGGAAAGCGACTGGGCACTGTCGTTTGTGGTGCCTGGCATCATAATCGGTGCAGTTGGCTTTTTACTTTTCCTCTTCCTGGTGGATCAGCCGGAGATTGTTGGCTGTTATCCAGAGCAACAGACACAGGAGCGTCGCATTTCCAACGAATCAGATGCAGATAACGATGACGATGATGAGGAGCAGGCGCGTCGCTCCGAAGCCGTAAGTATTTAAGGGACGAACAGGCGTTAGAAATACGCTTTAATTTGCAGTGCTATAAATCCTGATCAAGTAATTGTTTGGACAAAGATAAACTTTCCATTGTTTCTATTTTTGTTAAATCGAATTCTTTGTCCAAACAATTAACTGACCAACTTTATATACACACACACACACTCATCAAAATTTGCTGTATGTTTGCGCAGTTTTATGCCCAGGCCAGTTATGCCGATGCCCAAACCGTAAGTTCAACGATTGTCAACGTTTGTCTTTCCCGTGTGTCGTACGCTTCGCTTCTTCAGCTATATCTTTTCTTTAAATGTTGAATCAGTTGATTGAATGCTGGCTTTAGTTTGCTAATCATTTATCTAACTACAGGATCAAATAAGCTATCGTCCTGCGCCCACTGAACGTACTCCCATCTTGGCAAGGACACAGTCTGCCCGAGGACACTCACAGGCAGGACGTCCCATTGGTCTGATTGATGCACTCTACATTCCCGGCGTAATGGAGTTCTCGCTCTGCCTGTTCTTCACCAAGCTGGTCAGCTACACCTTCATGTACTGGCTGCCACTCTATATACAGTCTTCTAGTGAGTCAATTTCACAAACCAATCGTTACTACTTGATTTCATTTGATTTGTTTACTTGCAGGCACATTGGGTCCACAGCTATCCGCTGATCTCTCAACGCTCTTCGATGTGGGCGGCATTTTGGGTGCCATTGCTGCGGGATATGTGTCCGATTTGACGGGCATGTCGGCCACAGTTTGCACCGTCATGTTGTTCTTTGCCTCGCCCATTGTATGTATTTAAGTGTGTTCCACAGTTAAAACTTGTTTATTCACTATTGTAATGCCTTTTCAGCTGTTAATGTATCAACAATACGGCGCATTGTCGGTTACAATTAGCGTGCTGTTGCTCATCATTGTGGGCATCTTTGTGAACGGCCCCTACGCATTGATAACAACCTCGGTTAGTGCTGAACTGGGTCAACACAGCTCGCTGGAGGGCAATGCGAATGCTCTGGCTACAGTCACTGCCATTATCGATGGCACGGGCTCAATTGGCGCTGCTGTTGGCCCACTCCTGGCCGGCTTAATCTCCAGTCACAGCTGGCAGAATGTCTTCTATATGCTGATCGTGGCGGATATCATTGCAATGCTGCTGCTCATGCGTCTGGTGGTCAAGGAATGCAGCACGTTGCGTCGCTCTG
This sequence comes from Drosophila histrio, assembly GCA_958299025.2. Lineage (NCBI taxonomy): Eukaryota > Metazoa > Arthropoda > Insecta > Diptera > Drosophilidae > Drosophila > Drosophila histrio. The sequence goes on along the minus strand of OY729167.1, from coordinate 20,935,545 downwards.
CGACCCGCATACGTATCGAATAGCATTAGTTTGATTTGGATTTGAATTACAAAGGATTTGAACTCGATATTTTTTCATATGTACATAGTGCATTGTAAGATATATGTAAGCATGCGCATTAGCTATTTTTACTCTAAACCACCAACTATTACTATAGATGTGAGATCATATCACCAAACTATTTAGTTAACTGAAAATCAATGTATTCGTATCGCACGAGATGCCCAAATCCTTACCATATTTATTAGCCACCAATTGGGCTATGTTCGAGTTAACCGTTTTATATATATAATGCATATATTTTATATCGTTGTGCGTGTATCAGAGTCTCCTCGTTTTAAGTGCCGAAATATATACATATATATGTACTAGCCTATAGAATAATTATAGTAAGTATATACATATTTACAACTGCTATGTAAATACAATTTTCGTACACTTTTGGTACCAATAAACTAAGATAATGCTGTCCTAATCGCAACGTTATCTAAATGAAAAGATTGCTGTACAGAAATATGCGTAAAAGATCGTAATTAGTTTATTCATTATTTGGATTTAGCATGAAAAGCCTCTGAAGTGAAACTTGACATGTTTCGCTTAATATTAGCCTCAATGCAGCGCTTATAGTAAGTACGTAGCCTAGGCCTATTTTAAAACTAGATTCCATCTAAAATATAGCTACAATGCAGTGCGCTAAATTGGCGAATACTCAAAGGTTACAAATTATCACAACAATGAAAATATATATCTTTTGACTCTACAGACGCTGCACACAGCGCCGCACGATCTTGGCCTTGTGTTGGCACAACAGACACACCAGAAAGATGACCAGGAGCAGGCTGACGCCATAGCCCACGACGAGAACGGCGCGTTTGCGACGACGCCAGCGTTGATAGTCGTTCCAGGACACATAACGATTGCGAAATTGCGGTGGCAGTTCAAACTTGCTGCGCCGTGGAAAGAACGATAAATAGAAGTCCTCAAGTAGATGACGCACCAGCTCATTGTCTTCGCCACGCTTGGCGTCCAAGTTGTCGTTGATGCAGTTGAATTTCCTTGGGTTGCGACGCATGCGATCAAGTGCCTCAACCACTTCCGTCAGATTCGAGGTGAGCATCATAAAGTTGCTGTGCGATGCGCGTTTCGAGCTCACATGATAACGATACTTGGAACGCACACCAAAGTTGGCGTTGAGTGCGTCGGCAAGCACCGGACAACGGCAGACCAGCTCACGGGTGATTGTCGGCTAAACGAGTAAAGGAGTAAAGTATAAGCAAGGAGAACTAATGTATAATCAGTTATACTACTACTTACCAAACTGGAGTCCTCGTAGCGTTCGTAGACCAGCGTCGAGTGTACAATTTTATTGGCATGCACCGCACTGCCTAAGTTGATGGAACAGTTGTTCACCACCTCCTCGAAGAAGCGCATGGCAGACCAGTCGAGAGGCGGCGGATAAATGCGTGTCAGACAAGTGCGTACCTCACGATCCGACCAAGTGCCAGAGCCATCAGTGTCGAACTCATCAAAGATCTGTTCCACGCTCAGATTCTGCGTCTCGCTCATCAGAAAGGAGTAATAGGCGAATGCATACTGAAGATCTGTGGACGCACGAAATCGTTGATGCGCCGTCTCCAGCACCTGCTGCTGGAACCGCTGCTGCATTGCATCCACAATGTCGCGCTCTATCAGGAAACCCACGTGCGCCAGCACATGACGCGCCTTGAAGCCATAGGCACGATTCAACAGCATATTGGTGGCTATCAGTGAGTGGGAATAAATGTCTGTGGATGATTTGAAGTCCTCCTTGTGCAGTAGATTGGTTGAGCTGGTGCTGCTGCTAACGCTAACGCTACTCTCGTCCACCTCTGGACTTAGCGACTTCAGCTTGTCCTTGTTGAAGCGTTCCACAATCCGTCGCAGTTCCACTAACGTGGACACATTCTTGTGACGCATCAGCTCCTTAAAGTTGCTGGAGCTGCGCTTGAACAGCTTTTGCAGGCCCATGTTGGGGAATTTGTGCAGACCCGTGTGCACCGCTGGCACGACAGTTGCCGGAATCTCGTGGAGTTCATCGTGCAACTCTCCAGCATTGCCTGTGCCACTTTCGCTGCAGTCTCCGCCATCAAACTGACAGGCATCGATGTTGCAATGACGATCGCAGGCACCATCGCCTATATAAGTCCAGGGACAGTCGAGGGCGCAATCGGGCACCATCCACGCCTGATAGACACGTACTCCCTCTGCCTCTGTATAGAGATCTTCCGGGTATAGGGGAGCACCCAAGAAGATGTCATCGTTTAGATATAGGAATCGTTTAGATAACTTTGGTATGCGATGAATAAACGTTTCGATAGCCGCACTGGAAAACGTCGGCAGTTGTTTGGGATCTGTTGCAAGCACTTGATGTGGCACCACCGACACTTTCTCATAGTTGAGGTCCAGCCAGCTGGGTATCTGGCCATTGGTTACGATATACACGTGACGTATCCAACTGGCGTGCTTCTCCAGCGAACGCAGCGAGTATTTCAGCTCATTCTTATCGTCGAAGCGCGATGGATCATAGCTGGGATCGTAGCGTCTGATTGTCTCTACGAAATCAGGATCTGTTCCGTTTACCCACGTGTAAACGGCATCAATGGGTACACATCCCTTGTCCCTGTACTTCTGACTATCCTGGCTATCTGCTACCGCCATTAGCTGCTGTCCAGCCAGCCAGAATATCACACAAAGGCATCCAAACACCGCTATAAATGCCAACTTTCGTCTCGATTGCATCTTTAGTCGATATATCTTTTCAAGTGTTCGCCGCATCCGCCGATGCCAGCGGCGTCGCAGACGCATTATTAATCTGTGCTTTGCTCTACATTTCCACACTTATCGTGCACAATAAAATAATATATTTAGGTTTTATCTACAAGCAAAAGAACACCCTTGTTTTTGGGTCGTTCGATAAATAAATGTGGTGGTCGGCTCAATAATGATAAGCTGCAGAATGATAGCTTCAATAAATTACAACTATCGATAGATATTTTCGATTGCAATTTCGGCGTCTAGTGTCGATATTTATCAAATTTGAATGGTTAATTAATTTATAATTATTCGTTGTTTTCAAAAAACCAACACTTCTTTGATATTATTATACTTTACAAGGCATACAACGTTTAGCGGTACTCTACATTTGATTTTAATATACAACAGTGGCAGCGACCGTGGAAAATCCGTTAAGTGTATAAGCGTGGACCGTTTCCAACTATGATGAGCTATTGCCTAGAGAGTTCGTTGGCAAAGCTGTGCTTTATGATTTTTGTAATTTGCTTTCGAGCGCCACATTCAAAAATCTGCAAAAATCGCAATATCTAAATATATTGTCCACCAGTGCTGGGTAATTGCCATTCGCAGCCAGAAGACAGTAACCGATAAATCATTCGCGGTGACTGCCAAGCCATCGAATGCATTATCGACTTATCGCACTCGTTATCGGTCAGCTGGTCCACCATCACATGACCTGTCATATGAAAAGTTTTTCACTCTGACAGCGCAAATCGACGTCGGGCAGTGCAAATCGAAAACTTTTTCACACTTTTCGTTTGTAGTTTTTGTTAATTTTTGGTTCGTTTATTTCATTTCTTGTGTAATTATGTTTGATTATTGATTTGTCTTTTGTTTCCTTATGATTTGTTTAATGCAGTGCGTCCACGAAGCGATCCAGGCAACAAAATGTTGTGGAAGTCGCTGATTGCGTTGTGCGTCATTGGAGTCGCCTTGGCCGAACATACGCCCGTTTTTCTTTGGGGCGCCAACAGGTGGGTTCTAAATTACGTTGCAACTAGTTGCACAATAATATCTAATATGTACCTGACAGCCCCTCAAAGCCATCACTGCGCACAGTGCCACAGGCGGAGTTTAAAGAGCAGCTGGCGACGTTGTTGAAAGATCACATGGTTGTGGCCTTCGAGGAAAATGGCGTAAGTAACAGTGTTTATTGGATTATACTAAAAGAGCTATTGTTAATTATGTGTGTGTTGCAGCTAAGCAACAGGGATTTCATGTGCTCCAACGCAGAGTCAAAGTCCTGCTACGCTCAACTTCAGGGTGTTAGCCCAAAGACCTATTACACCAGCGTTGAGAATCCCTCCGAGGCTCTGCGTGCTGCGGCCACAAAGCGTGAACACAACAGCATCGATGCCAATGGTCAGCTGGTGAATCCGGTCAAGTGTGATGTAGGCTCTGCCCTATTTGTTTCTTTCGAGGATGCTGCCGATACACGCGCCTCCATTTTGCAGTCACATGGTAAGACGACGAAGTCACTTGCATGCATTCAAGTGTGTTAATTGGAATTGTTTGTACAAACAGACAGCGCTATCGCCGCTATCAGCAAGAAGTTGGACTGCAATGTGGCTTATCTGTATATGGCCGCGCCAACAACTGCTCCAACTGTGCAGCGTCGTGTGCGTCGTTGGACGGCAGCTCAAGTTAGTGGCGAAAGATTCATCAGTGGCAATCAGTTTCAAATCGCCTTTACAAATGTTAAGTACAACTCTGAGGTTCTTAAGGTTTCCGACATGTCGATTACCAACTCGACGTCACCCAACACCAAGTTCAGTGTCTCACTCACAACCAGCGATCCCGGCAAATCCATCACCTTCGATATCAGTTATAGCAGCTCTGATGGTTACTATACGCTGAGTAATGCGGCCTATGGTGGTCAAGCATTCCGTTCACCCAACGTCAATGCACCCACTACATTCTCCTATGCCTGCGGCAATACAACCTGGTACACGGCACCCAGTGCGACCGGTAGCACCAACGCGCTGGTATGGACATCATTGCAGCTGCAGGCGCCGTTCAATTCAAAGGCATTGGACAACTTTATCTTTGGTGATTCCTGGGATTGTGTTGGCTTTGTCACGCCCGGCATTCTGATGGGTCTGTTTGTCGTAGTGATTCTGCTGGTGATTGTCTTCCTTGGCCTCTGCTGGATGATGGATATCAAGACAATGGATCGCTTTGATGATCCCAAGGGCAAGACCATCACGATCAATGCGGGTGCTGAATAAGCAGCTCAACAGTGCGACAGTGCAACAAAATTATTTCATTGCGTTCTCTGCATCAGTTAAAATGCCACATTTGAAAAGTGTGAGCATATTCAATATTCATTCCTACCTTCAGCTACATAATATGTAAACGATATAATACTTAAACAATATCTATAACAAAAAACAAGAAGAAAACTTCAGGAAATTAGCGCTCACAATTTATAGATCATATATGGAATACATATATGAACAATTTTCGCCCGCAAAGGTTGAGTTTGTTGGCGTTGGAGGAGGAGCATGTTCAGCATCAAATTCCCACCACCACCAACAACAACCACAAACACACGTGACTCCCCTCGCTAGCCAATTCAACTTTTGTGGCCGTTAAATTGTCCCAACGATTTGATGTTGTTGTTGCTGTTGTTTTGCTTGCAACGACTTTGTGTTGCTGCTACATTTGGAGGCAGTATTTCATTTAAGTTTAATTCGAAAGAGAATATGCACAAAACAAACTAAAAACTATAAACTAAAAAAGACGCACAGTGTTCGCGTGTGTGTGTGTGTATGTGTGTGTAAAAGATTGTATACTTGTGTATGTATGTATGTGTGTAGTTGCAATCGTTTAATTCTAAGTGTTTTTTCTTTATTATAGTTATTGTTTATCAGTATGCGAACATTTATATACATAATTTATGCCCTTGTATGATAATTTATCATTTATGCACTGTACACTCTGTTCGTTATCTACATATATGCGAAACTCCAGCGCCCAAAATAAAGTTTTTCAATTGTTTTACAAACATACAAACAACAACAACAATAACTACTACCGGCATCGTCTTAATTGAATTCTCGTCCAAAAAACGCATAAATACAAATCAAAAGTTTTATGAAAATTTATTGACTTGCCACATGCCACCACCAACACCAACACCACCAGATGCTGCCGCATGCATAGTAACTGCTGCCATGGATGTTGGCTGACACAAGGGTTAACAAAATATATAGTAGTATGTACGATATGTGCTATGTACTATATGGATGGTTAGTTGGGATATCGTCGTATGTGTGGCAACTTGATTGTTTTTCCCAGCAAAACTTTTAACTCTGAAAATAGTTTGACGCAACTCTACGCCTCTCTCTCTTGCTCTCTCTTTGGTTCTGTCTGTCTCTCTTTGATGTGAAACTTTCATTAAGTTGCTTAGCAGAGGATGCTCAAAAAGCATTGTTTATGACATTTTAATCTCTGGTTTATCCGCTTGACTTTCCCAGTGTCAGCAAAGTGCCACACCATCCACTGGTCAAGGCTTGTGTTGTGACTGAAAACTAGCAAAAGTGTGTGTCTCTAGGCTTTCGACGCACTCAAAATACCCTGTAAACTGCAGTGGAGTTGTATAAAAATGATTAACAACTGCTAGAATTAGAGTTTGACGCTTTGAAATCGACTTGTTGCGTTTTGTAAACTCATAGTTTATATTGCATGTATTATAACATACAATTTTATCTCTTCTTTGGCATGATAAAAGAAATACTTGTTATTTTCCATATAATGATGATCCAATGTATCTGATAATGGCAAAATAGGTAAACCAATTGGAAAAGTTATACTTTTAACATGTATTTTTGAGAACTAAAGCTTTAAACTTATGCGGTTTTTCACAGGGACGAAAGCATCGCTTGGCTAGCAAAAGTTCATATGAAATATATTTGATAGCAATAGGTAATGTTTGTTAATATTTATCCTAAATGTTTTCTTTATATGTTTATCAATTTATATTTACATATAATTAGTTCTAACTTAGTCTATTCGTAACCTAGTCTATTTATGATGAAAACACCCGTTCTATTGTGATTTAAGTAATACAAGATGTTAAAAACTTGTTTTTGGTGGAAATAATAATGTATACCTGAGTCTGAGTTGCTGGAATTGCGAAGCATATATTGCTTAGCGCATAGAGTTCTGGATCGCTGAATTGTCTTACTTTTCAGAAGCATAAGACATTTCAATTTGCTTTCATGCCTACTAAGTTTCAGGAGCAGATACGGGAGCAATTACGGGAGCAGCTACGGAAGCAGTTCAAAAACTGCTATGACTAATAGCTATCGTAGCAGTAGTCGAATATATAGCTTGCTCTGCTTCAATATTGCTCCCAATTTGTTTGGTATAGCTATTGCTACTACGACTACAAATAGCATAAGTTTATGTTTTTTGCTACTGATATTGCTACAATCTGACTCAAAAGATAGTAAAGATCATAGCATGCCATATGCTATTCAAATATTGTGCTGCTATGGCTGCATTCAAGTTAGAGCAGTAGTTGGAGCAAAAGTTTAACATTACAAATTAGCATAGCATTTCCAAGTCCTGGCTCTAATTAAAATTACAACAGACAACTTAGTATTTAATAACTTACCTACATCAATAAGTTCACACCTTTTCTGCTGCTGCTCACAATTATTTATTAAAATATTAATTGTATAAGTATTTAATTGATAATGCCGTTAATCTCATTGCCTTCAATCTTTGCCCAACTGCAGGGTATTACATATAAAGCAACTGTTCTTGTAGTTGGCGCTGAAAAGTATGCTACAACTGCGTTAGAGCCAACAGTACGGTCCGGTTGAAGCACGCAGTTGACTGCACTCGAGTGCCTGGCGCGTAACATTTTCATTTTTCTTTGTTTTAATTCTTTTTGTTGCATTTGAAACAGGTCAGTGCGTCATGCACACCAAATGAGCATATGACCCGCGCCCCCGGTTTGCTGCCAAAAAATAAAACTTGTGCCAGGCAAATGCACCCACCCACAGTATGCCCACAATATCGCGGCAACATTACCCTGCCTTCGCTTTCTTTCCTTCCTCACTTCCTCCCTTTCTCCCTTTCACTATTCAACTGGCTTGACTGCTATGAAAAACAGTAATTATGCATAAGTCAACACGCGGCGCAGCGTGGCGGCATTCGTAATGAACTCTACTCAAAGCCAAACGAGCACTTTGCCACACCCTCTTCGGCTCTCCCCTTTCTGGTCACCTCTTCTGCTCCTCTACTCCATTAACTGCGCGCCTTCTTCCTTCATTACGCGCCAAGTTCAAAAGTTTTTGGCTGCCGAAAATGTCACCAACTGCAGAGTCGCCATCATCCAAAAAACTTGTTCTGAAAACTTTTGTGGGACTAGCCAAGGAAACGCAACTGGCAACTAAATAAGTGTGAGTGTGTGTGTGTGTGTGTGTGTGTGTTGCATAAGTAACGAGAAAAACAGTTGGAGCTGAAACTGAAGCTGTTGAAGCCAAAATGCCGTCATGCTGTGCCAAAGCCACAGCCTGTAATAAACACAGTGGGCCAACAAATTGCAGCATTAGAGCCAAGTGAGGCCTGAGGGGATCTGCAAGGGGGAGGGGGGGGGGCTCAAAACTGAGCTGAGTACTGAAGTCAACAGTTCGGAACATGTGTTTTGTTTTGAGGCTGTCCGCTTAATGCAACCAAATGCAGTTTACAAAAGTTTTTGCGAGCTGCAAATTGTCATTAAGTTGACCACATGAACAAGTTGGTCTGGTCAAGAGTAAATCATTAGCGAGCTGATGGCGGCAACTAAACAATAAAATTTGCTGCCAGCAGGCAGCTTCAGTTAATGATGGCCATTTGTGTGCCCAATCCCAGTTTAATTTGCTGCTTCACTTCGTCTCTGTCTCCGTCGCTGTCTCTGTCTCCGTCTCTGTCTAGTATTTGCGGTCTTCGTCTAAGCCAAAGCTGCATTGCACTGCTGCATTCCACAGTGAGCTGCTTATCTGTGCTAAGTGGCAGCAGTATATAGTAGTAGCTGCGGCATTGGGGCATGTTTAACTAATACAGCGCAGCAATTGCAGTTTGTAGAGTGGGAGACGCAAGAAGGACTATAAACTGGGCTGTCTCTAATGAAGTCATTTGTGTCGCGAGCCTAAAGCTTTTCCTGCTCACTCCTGCTAGACTACATTGAGGTACTTTGCCCTAAAGTTGTGTAAACCCTGCTCAAAAGGCAGCTGAAACCACAAAGCCATCGCAAATCCAAGTGGTCGGTACACTGCATCCACATTGGTCAACGGCAACGGCAGACAGAAATTAATTAGTTGTCATTTTTAACAATTGAGACTGACATGGCAAATGAAGGCACAGGAAGTTGCCTTTAACCCTAACTACCACTTCCTCTCTCTCTCTGTCGCTCTTGCTCTCTCTCTGCCTCTTACTCTTTCTCACTGTGTTTGCAAGTAGCACAACTCTTGACAAATGATGTTGCCGCTGTGTGACGTGTGACAGATAAGTGCCGAAAAAGGTTTACAACTTTTGCCAAATGCCATTTATTATTGATGTTCTGCTTGTCCTTTACCCCTCCCCCGCCTCACCCCTTGCCCAACCCTTTGTTGTAAGCTTCCTCTAGCCTGGCAGCTAAATATGTACAAATGAAAGTTTTTGTCAAAGTTTCAAATCAACCCGGCAATTAGGCGCATTGCGTATACGACACCTCGGCCACACACACTAGCAGTTTCTCTAATGACATGCAACGAGAGATAACGTGGCTAGTCAGCAAGTCAGCCAACCAACTGATTGCCACAGTAGTATATCAGCTCAAAATTTAAATTTCACTCCATTTGACAACACGTCACATTGTAAATCTACAATTTTGTGTCTGAACATATATCCCATTTCATTTGATTGGAGTCTTTAGTTTGGACAAAACACAAACATGTGTAGTTAATAAAAGAGAGAGTTATTCACAATAAATTAAACAAAAATTGCTAAGAGTTACACAAGTAATTTAAATTTAATTACACAGACAATTACTTAATTTTCAATTTCAAGCGAGTTTTTAAGTTTAATTTTCATTTAAATGTTGTTGGTCTATTATCCGATTAGATGCAACTGGCAAACATTACACCGCAAACAAGTATAATTGTGCAAACAGGCTTACAGTTTTCTCACCCCCTCTTTGTGTGTATACCTCCTTCTTTTCTCACAGTGCATACACTGCATACACAGAGCCCCAAAGCTGATGTCAATATTAAATGCAAATACAAATATATATAGTATACTATATGTATATATATAGAAATATGCAGTATTTGCACTCTCAAAGGGATTGAAATTGGTTGCCTAGCAATACTATTGACAGCATTGTTAGCCAAGGTGGGGGGGGGGGCGGGGCAATAGAAAACAAAGTCTGAGATTAACAGCAGCTGGTTTAAGTCGCAGCGTTGAATGGCCAACAGAAATGCGGGCCAATTAGTTAACGCGTTGAATACTAATATAGATATATAAATATGTGTGTATTTGTATTAAGAGACGAAGTTCCCAGCTAATTGATAATTGCAAATGTAAGAAGAGATATTCAACTATAGGTATGTTTATTAGTCTATAGTTAGGTGGAGTATCCAACTATAGATATATTTATTAGTCTATAGTTAAGTACTCCTGCTTTATCTATTGGGTTTTGGCATATTTGCCAAGACAGTGCATTAGTCTAAAACCCAAAATTGAACTAAAGAAAGTCAAAGCCAAAGCCGATTAGCTGCTTAGCATGTAAGACAAGAAAAGACACGATACGACACGACACGACAAGACAAATGAAGAGCTGAGCTGAGGAGCTGAGGAGAAGAAACGAGAAGTGAAGACATTGTCAGCAGAGTGTGCAAATAAATCGCATTGCCAGAGTTTGAATAGAGATATTTTCTGTGAGTGTGTCTGCATGTGTGTGTGAGTGTGTGTGTGTGCGTGTGTGTGTAAATACATACATATATTTATATTGACACACATGTGGGCACAAGCTGCCAGTTGCCGACAGATCGAGTGCATTTTTATGTAAATAGAGAAGGGTATAACGAGAAGTGTGTGTGTGTGTGTGTGTTGGGCTGTGACATTGTGGGAGTGTAACATGCTGTGTGTGTGTGGCAAGTGAAAATGCGTAAAAAGGCGACACCAAGCATATTTGCATAGCCTGCTTTTAGGCGAAGCTGAAACGACTGCTGCCACTGAATGCCATTTAAAGAGCTCGACTTGGCTTTCGATTTCCTTGCTCTTTCTCTTTCTCCTACTCGTTTTCGTTTTCATTTTCTATTTACGGCTTGACAGACACGTAAGATGGAGACATCAAGTCACGCCCAAAAACCAAAACATGCTTGTAACTGTACCCCACCTTCCTCTGTCTCTCCCTTTGCAGCCATGTGTTATTGATTGAGATTGAGCCAAGAACAGAAGCGGAAACACATGTGTTTGCAAATCATATTCAATATTTTGTTTGCGCTCTGTTACAGACCCAAAACAGACCCAGCTAAAACACCTTCTATCCCCCTCTGACCGATTGCCCCCACACTGCTGTCCCCCTCTCTACATTATGTTGCAGTTGTTGTACTTACATTTGATTGCATTTGCTACGAACAACTTGAACTTTGGGTCTCTCTGTGTGTGTTGTTTGCCAAAAATGTTGGCTCAACTTTTGCAACTTAATCATGGTGCAAGAGGGGGGTGGGAGAAGCCATGCCACGTGCCACGTGCCACTGTCTCTGCCACTGCCACTGCCTCTGACTGTGGCATCTGTTGTTGGCCAACTGGCAACTGGCAACTGGCACCCAGCACCTTCCGTGCACCCAAATATTGTTGGTAAAGTTTTCACATTAAAAGCATTTCATGCCGGAAAATTGCGAAATGAGTTTAGCGCCAACGCATTTCCTTACACTCGAAGTACATTTTCCTTATTGTTTCAGGTTTCTTTACTTGTGCGAAAGGTGAAAGTCAAGAGTGAAAGTTGCCTGCCATGTGGTAGCATGGCCTTTTTCCCCTTAACACATCTCTTTACTTTTATTATATCATATTCAAATTGAAATATAAGCGAAAAATTTCATAACATTTGCCTCTCAAGTAACCGCATTTCGCATTTTGTATGTCGATGCTAAATCAAAGCCAATTTGATACTCGCCTGTCAGTTGCCTGGCATTTTTCTTATTTGCCACTTTACCCATATTATTTATGAGCCAAGAGCCGGAAGAGCCATTTTACAGTTTTACTGTTTTGCAGTTAACGTATTGAAAGGCTAAAACTCATGTTGATAGAGTGCGGCCAAATTGTGCATAAAACTGACGAAGGCGGTCCATAGAAAAATGTGCAGAAAGTGTTGGCAGTTGCACTATAACGAGGTAAGGTATACTTACTTTGTCTAGAGGTATGTACATTAAGTATTTATCATTGATATATGTATATAGAGTAAGCTGAATCTTTAGCAGCTAATTTCATTACTATTAATAATCCTTTTCAATATCTTAAGCTTTTATTAATACGTCTTAAGTGCATTCAAACTTCGACTACATACACCAACAGCAGCTCCTTCAACTCACTTCATTCATATTTGAATACCATATATTTTTTTTTTAATAGACCATTTTGCCAGTTAGCTAAAGCTGGACAGTCTTGTGTTCAGCCTTTTGGTATTTGCTCGGAAAGTGTTCAGCTTTAAAGACGCTTTGCAGCTGCACATTTTGTAGTAGTTTATTGTAAGTGGAGCTGCATTTTGCAGATATCTATATACAAACAAACAAATATCTGTGTGTATCTTCTCGCTATATATGATTGTGTACTATAAGTATATACTTACATACTATACATATTTGTATGAATACTCTCGTAGCTATATAAAGGGACTATCAGCTCAGCAGTCTTGTCAGCTTTGTAGTTGTTATTATTATACTTTTCTTTGTTGCTGTTGTTGTTGCTGTGTGCTATTATACGGCTCTGGTTGCAAAGCTCATGCCGTGTGCATTTGTTGTGCTCGAACTCGCTCCGTGTCTGCCTTACTTTTGTCGCATTTTCCACTTGCTTTCACACTCATACACATAGAAACAAACACACACACACACACACAGACAAATAGGTAAAAGAGCCAACGTCATTTTTATATGAAAATGACCAAGCATTGTTGTTGGTTGCTGCTGCATCCAGAGTTGCTGCTGCTGCCGTTGCTGCTGCTGCCGTTGCTGCTGCTGCTTGTTCATGCTGCTCAATTCCAGTTAAGAGATAAAATTTTTATGACATCACTTTTCTTTTTCATTATTTATTTGACCGAACAACGTTGCTGCTGTTGCTGATGCTGCCACTGATGTTGCTGCTGCTGCTGTTACCCCTTGACAATCCGCTGCAAATGATGAGCAACGATGCCTTGGGAGTTTATGAACTTTATGTTTATTGAAGCCATAAATTGGTAGTGCATATGGCTCTTGTTTGCTCTGGCCATGCTGACATACGTATACGTATACGTAATATCACGTATACGTTGCCTGATTTGATGATACGCTCTCGTCTCTCAACAGTAGCTGCATTTCACATAATTTTAATTGACATATATTGAGATAAGCTCTCAGCATTTAATTCGTGTTTGCCTACAAAATTGCACAAATTAATGCAATTAGTAGATAGGGGGAAAACATGGGAAACTATTTTAATTGATAGCCATATAAATATGACAGAATCTCCAATGGACTTCACAAAACGCAATAGTATGTGGCTATCTGCTCGACTTGTTCTTCTACTACTACTACTAAACTTAGTGACAATTTGCTGGGTAAGTTTGTGTAAAACAGACAGACAAACTTATTAACAAAGTTTGTTTTCTTTAAAGTGCGGTAAGTTCTACAATGTGGAACTGCAACTATTTGAGAAATTGCGAGTAGAGAAGGAAACCATTATTGATTTCGGTGATATACGCATTATGGGAGAAGAACGTTCGTTGAACGGAAATGTTCACATAAACGAGGACATGGATGGCGAAAACTTTCAGATGTCAGTGGACTTTCAAACGGATCCACTCAGAAATGGTCAGTGGCGGAACATGATATTCTCAGTGCCCTTGATGAACGTCTGTGAAGCGATGAGATTATATATAGGCAGCTATGGCAAATCGACACTACGACAGGGAGAGAACACAAATCTTCCCTTCGATGGCAAACAGTGTCCATTGCCAAGGGGTACATACTATATAAGGCAAATGTTGATGAACAGCGAAACGTGGCCAGAAATAATGCCAATTGGTAATGTCAAATCGAATTTTCGATTCTTTAAACATGGCAAAGCCATTGGAGGCGCCTCTGTGCAAAGTGAAATTAGTCAAAAACTAATTTTACTATAACTATCCATCGAAATCCAATCGAAATCCAATTTGCTAACTAAAATTAAAGACTATTCTTTCCAATTCAATGGGTATTGTTGTTAAATCAAACAAATTTGTCGACTTTCGGGATTGTAAAATAAATGCGATTGTTGAATGTTTTGCAAAATGCCTGCAAATCTGCAAATTTCCGCAAATGGATCACATTAAACACACACTAAAAACCCATTAAATTCAAATAAAATCCCATTTTTGTGCATTTAATGTCATAAATCACAGAATTTCACAGCACATGCATTAGGCGAACCTCACAACAACAAAAAGCACACACACACACAGCACACACAGAGAGAGAGAGAGAGAGAGAGAGAGGAAACTCTGGTAGCTTAGTTGCCACTGACAAAAGCCAAACAATGTGAATTGTGCGTTGTGTGTGTCGCCAGTTTTTGGGCCTGAATCCAACAACAGCCATGTGAACAATATGTATCTGCTTGGGTCCTGGGTTCTGGCTCAAATTTTTGACCCAACCTGACGCCAATACCCGTACACATTTACAGCAAGAGTTTATCCAACGATGAATAATCAATGATAGTTTTTCTAAAAGCATATCATTTCAATCGATACAGTTAAAGTAATTACAATGCATTTATTTAATTGTCGCATATTTAAAAAGAACAAGTAAGAAAGCTCTCTAGTTGAAAGTGCACGACGAAACTTTTATACAAACATATATTCTAAAAAGCATCTGCACACAGGTATGTAAAAAGGGTTTTCGAGTATAACCTCAGTTTATTAATAGTAATGGGTTATAGTCAGTAATATGTGTGTCTGCCTTACTTTAATGGGATATATTAAGTAATATGTTTAATAATTAAATACAGCGACGGCTGTTAGTTCTTAATCAACAAGAGAATCTCGCCGCCACTGAAGACTGACAACGATTCGATCGGCTGCTGCTGCGACTCTTGTACGACTCTCCGATATCGATAGCCACATGCCTAACATGCCTATCGAGCTTCCACCACTCACCGATATCTTCTAGTATCGCCTGTTGTCTTCTTCTCTGTCACATATATATTAGAGTTGTTCAGCGTAGTTCAATTGAAGGATTTAGTTCGGTAGTTCAATTTTTAATGAATCACTGAACGAACAATCAGGGATTTAGTTCGTTCGTTTACTTTAATGATTTGTTCAATTGATCTACAACTCTAAGCAAGTTCACAATTGATCAACAGTGCAAAGCAAAGACAGTTAAGTGCAGAAAGTAAGCTATGTATATGTATAAAGTTTCCCTTAGTTTAACTACGGGTATATTTAAATCGACTATCTAAGTTGCATTCGCTTCTTACCATTTGTTTTGTTGTGTGTGTGTGTGCTTGTGTGTACCATTTTGTAAACATGCAAATGCAGAATGTCCCTTTTTTGGCATTGGCTTTGGCTTTGGCCGTTGCTTGGTGTTTTGTTTTGCGGTCGCAAGGCATTTAAATGCCGCACATTAATGCAATCCAGGCCGGATTTCTGTTGCCGTTGTATTCATTGAGTAATAAAATCGAAAAATTCCCCATTTATATATGTAGATATATATCTGTGTGTGTGTTTATACATCTGTTTTGGGATTGTGGCAACAAACAAACATTTTGTGCACAGACGAACAAATTTGTCAGACGCAAATTCCATAGGCATTTTATTTTTGGTTTGACCATTTTGTGTGTGCGGTCAGTCAATTGGGTAGAGATTGGAAATGTAATGCAATAGCTCATAATTAATTGATGTGACAGCCCTGGCAGTGGCAGTGGCAGTCGCAGCAGTCAGTAGTCCGTTAAGCCAGTAACAAGTTGCAACAAGGACACACGGCACAGAGAGCAACACATGTTGCATGCCAAACGAAGCTGTCATAAAAAAACACAAAAAAAGTTATTAGAACAAAAGGTAAACTTGGTAAAAACGAAATCGCATAAATGCATGAAAGTATTCTGTAGCAGCTGCAGCTGCAGCTGCTGCTGTTGTTTCATGTTTGCCGACAGCTAAGAGACAGAGGGAGGGGGGGGGGGGGAGTGGCAGTGGGAGTCAGCTGCAGACAGTTATATAGTCGGCCTCAGTGAGCAACTACAAAACACTTTGCCAACATTCAGGCAGAAGCAGAGGCAGAAGGCAAAGCTTTCACAGCAACAATAAAAGTGAAAATCGCACTCAGGGCATTGGCAAATGCCATAAACGTGTCGCTTCCACAGTCTGTCTGGCAATTCCATCTTCTCAACCCCCTTCCCTCCCTCCCATCTGCTCACCCTACGCACTGCAAACTGTACTGCCATCTCTCATGCCTTTAGACATCGTTGGCTGTAAAGTTTGCCATATTTTTGGTGCCATACCAACGTTGCTTACCTGTTTTGTATTGCACAGACATATGTTTCGGTTTCGATACCTCGCTGCCTCACCCCCCCCCCCCCCCACATGCTAGTCTCTCTCTACTGTCCTATGAATAATGGCAATGGCATTGCCTGGTCCTGCCTTCCAGCTTATTGTGTGAATTATTAGCGCTATGTGTATTAAAATGCAGCTCAAGCTAATGCAACCTCTCTCTCTCTCGCTATGTAGGTAGATTGCAAGTTTTGCAGTTGGCATACGAGGCGTATGTGCAATGTGATTTACAGTCCCAACTATTAATGTGCGGCTTTATGGCCAAAAACAGTATTTAACAAGCAAACGGAGTATATATGTAGTCATTGAGCAGCTTAAACTCAATAATACGTATGGCATAACTGAGATGCATAAACAGTCAGAGAGTCAGTCGGACAGACAGACAGACAGACAGACTGTGGGATTTGATTAGGCTTAAGACGTAGTCTGAGCTTTGCTTCAACTAATTAACGCAACATCAAAAGGGAAACCAAATGCAAATGAATTTGCATTGAGACTTCAATCTGCTGAGAGAAATCAAAGCACTAGATAGAAAATAGTTTAGAAGATAATAGAAATTATTATTAATAGCTTTAATTGAAATTATAGTTTAAAATTTCCACAACACATCCTATTAATTATATTTAAATATAATTGAATTTTATACATTAATTGTTGATTAGCTTTTAAATGTAATTCCAACTCAATTAGTATAATTCTGCCACATTAATAGCAAATTGTCTGCATTTATCGTAGAAATATGAAAGCCAATTGCAGTTAAAATAAATGTAGAAAATTAATAATAATAATCAAATATTAAAAAAAAAATAACACTTAATTCAAACAGAGTAGCTGTAATCTTTTTATACCCTGTATTGGATACAAAAGGGTATAATGAATTTGTGTGAATGTATGTAACAGGCAGAAGAAAGCATCGCCGACCCTATAAAGTATATATATTCTTGATCAGTATCAATAGCCGAGTCGATTGACAGCTGTCCGTCTGTCTGTCCGTCCGTCTGTCCACCCGTCCGTTCGTCTGTCTGTCCGTCCGTCCGACTGTATGAATGCGTGGATCTCAGCAACTATAAGAGCTAGAGACTTCAAATTTGGAATGTAGATTCCTGAATACCATACGCAGATCAAGTTTATTTCCAATTTTCGATATCAATCCCCGTTTGTTTTAAATTTAGAAAAATCACCATAACATAAGCAATTTTAAGGCTAGAGACTTGAGACTTGGCACACATGATAAGAAGCTTGAGCTTAATGTGTCCAGAAAATTTCATTGCGATGCCACGCCCTCTTCGTCCGTAACTGAAGCTGATAACAAGTGCAGTTTTATAGCTAGTTTTCTCAAAATACTTTTGTTTTAAGACCTGTACAGGGTATTCTACTGTCGCGCCCGCTCGACTGATCGGCTTGCCTATACTATATGTATTTATTTTAAAGCTTATCCAATTATACACAATATTCACATTTATCAGAGCGAAGCAATTCATTAAAAATATAGTTTCTTTTTTTGTCTGTAAATTCTGATGCTGATTCCATTTGATTTAAACATGTCACGTAGCAGAGTGAAAAAGAAACTACGAGTCGAACTCATAATATGAAAACTCGCATTATATTCGTTGGGTATACATATATATATATATATATATATATGCATATTTATTTAATCGTTTAATGAGCGAATTATGCGTTATTAATTATATTGTTTAAAGCAAGCAAACAACAAATGGGGGCATTTTTAATGAGACGCCTTTAGGGCAGAGCAGCTGGAGCTCTGGATTATTGTTGTTGTTGTTCTTCTTGTTGTTGTTCTTCTTGTTGTTGTTGTTGTTGTTGTTGTGGTTTGGCATCTGTTGTGTTTCACTAACCATAATGAAATTTCATATTACACGCTGATCCACGTTTTGTTTTACTTGATAAGAAACTGATGCTATAAAATCAACATCTTTTAACGCTGCGTATACGTAATGTAATTGATGAGCAAACAACGTGGTTGTTTGTGTGTGAGTGTGTGTGTGTGTGTGTGTGTGTGTGTGTGTGTGTGTGCGGCGTGACCTGCATTGCTGTCAGTCTGCCTGTCAGGGCTGCACTTCATTGTTGCCATTGGCGCTGCCTGCAAACAGGAAACGGATGCATAACTGTGGCAACAGGAAACGCAGTCGTCGGACCGCCACAGCCAGTGGCAGTGGCAGAAGAGGCAGAGGCAGAAACAGAGTCAGAGCGAGCACAACAATTAAAGCGATAAAAGCGCAAAATGGTCACAATTCAGAAGCGTTAATCAGCAGCAGGCGACAACCACATAGATGTGGATATGAGCAGCAAGTGGAGAACGCACAGAACAGGAAGAGAAGCAGGAGCAGAGGCGGGAGCAGAGGCAGGGGCAGAGGCAGGAGGAGAGGCAGGAGGAGAGGCAGGAACAGGAGCAGGGGCAGGAGCAGGGGCTAGAGCAAAAGCGGGAGCAGAAGAGGAACCAGGAGGAAGTAAAAAATGAGAAGCAGAGACAGATGTAGAAAGCAGGAGAAGGAGCATAAACAGTGTTGACACTTTAGCTTATTTATGGCTAGATCTACAATATTATAAACTATTTAAGAGTTCTTTTAAATTAAATAAAATCACTAAAACCACAAAGTTTGCTTATCTTTTAGTTCTACTGAAATTTCACGCTTTTTACTATATTTATTTAAATTTTTATTTAATTTTGAAGAACTTTTAACACGCTGTGGAAGTTTATTAAGTTTGTTAAAAGTATGTAACAGATAGAAGGAAGCGTTGCCGATCCCATAAAGTATATATTCTTGATCAGCATCAATAGCCAAGTCGATATTGTCATGACCGTCTGTCCGTCCGTCTGTCTGTCCGTCTGTCTGTCCGTCCATTCGTATGAACGAAAGGATCTCAGAGATGGTAAGAGCTAGAAGCTTGAACTTGGTCTCCCAGCACTGGTAATTTATGTAGGCAGATCAAGTTTATCTTTTTTTCTGTGATGCCACGCCCCTTCGCCCACAATTCAAGAAAAAACTCATAACAAAAGCAGTTTTATAGCTAGAGACTTGAGATTTAACACATATGATGATTATCTTGTGGTTGCTATGTCCAGAAAATTTCATAGCGATGCCACGCCTCCTTCGCCCATAAAACCGAATTACAAGAGAATTACATCGGGAGTGAATTTGAGTGAGTCCCTGTAGACCCACAGGGTATATAACGGTCGGGGTTTCGACTGTTCGGCTTGTTTTGCTAAAGTCTAGCTTAATTTGACTGTAAATTGCTGACAACACTGAGCAGTGGCAAGAGATGGCCGAGAGGAGGCAGCAGCAGATAGGAGCAGAGGAAACAAGAGGAGGAATAGAGATACAGGAAGAGGAGGAAGAGAAGCAAAAGCTGACGCAGAATGGCAATTTAAAGGCACTCGAAAGCCTTGGAGCCTGTAATGAGCGCACTTCGGGATGCAGTGCAACCAAACGGCAGCCACATGATGATGACACACATTTGCCCGTGGTTGCCTGGTTGCCTGGTTGCCGACTGCATGTTAACGCTTAATGTATGTATGCCACTCCATGAGTCTGAGTTGGTTGGTTGCTTGCCTGATCCTGGCACAAAATGGGCCTTAAATTTTGGGCCAAGCATTTAAAGCATTTAATTTACTGACCACTGACCAGGTGGAACGTTGCCTGATTGAGCTAATGGATGAGCATTTTACAACTACACTACGAGTGCAGAGTCCACAGAGTTCATAAAATGAACTGTCGTCAGTGCCAGTTCTTTGTCTTCCATCTAGAGAGAGAGAGAGAGAGAGGAAGAGAGAGAGAAGAAGCAGCAGCATCCACTCAATTAAGTGCATTTGGCTTTGATGTGCCACAACGCAACATCGGGCAGCCTCAGCCTGCCGCTAACTTGGCTGAGAAGGGCAGAGAGCAGAGAGAGCGTCTGGCAGAGGGAACAGAATTTTCTCTTCTGGTTTCGTAATTCAATTACTGGAGTCTAGCCAATCTGCAGCCTGCTCAACTCAACTTATGTCTGATTTCTGCAATTGCAGGCGATGAACAACAAAGAAAAATGCAGATAGGCTTCATAAATGGAATCAGAAATGTAAGCAGATTATTGCAGTCAAATCTTATTGTTAGTGTGAATTTTGGTATTAACAAATTAGTCTGAATATTCAAAATTGCACAATATGATTTAAGCATAAAAATTAACTACGTTTTGACGAAAGTTTGGTAGTTCAATTGAAGGGTTTCCTTGATTGAAATTGGCATAATGTTTCTCAACAAATTTCTGATTGCTGAATGTAAAGATTTCAAGGATAGGTTAGTTAGACAGTCTGGGAAAGACTTCTGGGAAGCACATCTACCTAAAAACTAATCAATTATGAAATGCCGTATAAACCAAAAGATCAAGACAATCACAAAATAGTTTGATTTATAATAATTTGTTAAAATTGTAATGCCTTAAATGAAGTGTGTCTGGGCAGAGCAATAGAAAGGACTTCTAGGAAGTTCGTTGAAGAAAGTTTGGTTTCGGAATACTAGATAAATGAAACACTGCCAATTTGCTGCAAATTGTCAGCATTTGTTAAGTGTGTAACTATGGAACATAACGTATACGACGCATTGCTATTGTGTATGTTTTAATAGCATACATTAGAGCGCATAATCAAGCGCTGGAATCCAGACTGGAATTGGGATGAAGTGCATTAGCAGTTAAATGGGAAATGCAAATACAGTTAGCCACTGCGAGAGAGAGAGAGAGACAGAGAGAGAGAGATAGCTGGGTGAGTTGCTCTCTAATCCATTAGCCGCGTTTAGCCAGATAAACAGTTAAGAACCGCAGTGGCAACAGCAGCAGCAGAGTTTGCCGCAAAAGCCAACGGAATTCGCATCATTCGAATACTTTTTCGTATGTTGTACGCGTTGTTGTTGTTGTTGTTGCCACACATTAGCGTTGGTTGCAGCAACCAAATCAGCCCACAAGCTGCTGCTGCTGCTGCTGCTGCTGCTTCTGCTGCTGACCAAATGCAGTCCGACTTGTGTGTGAATTGGGTCAAGCGGCTGCCACAAAACGGGGCAGCAAGTAAATGCCAAATGGCAGTCAGACCAGCGAGGCATGCATTTTAATTGCAAATTTGTAGGGCAGCACGAGAATGAATGAGTGGGGAGGGGGGAGGTGAGAGAGGAGAGAGGAAGGTAGGTAAAAAAAAAAAGAAAATGTCTGCGAATAATTTATTTGAGGCGCTTAGCACGAGATTAACGTTAAATGTAAACTAGCCAACGAACCGGAAATGGATTACGTAGCAGCGGAAGTAGAAAGTCACACGTAATTTAATATCACGCTGGCAATTTACGGCAGACACAGAGAGACTGTGTGTGTGTGTGTGTGGAGAGAGATAATTGCATCTGTCGTGTGCGGCTGCAATTGGCAATAGAATTTAAGCTGCTGCTTCACAACGATGCCAAAGCACTTTAAACGTTGACAGACGACCAGCTAACCAAGGTATCCAAGGAAAGAACGAGCAGGAACAGAGGGAGCAGCTTCCTACGGGGTAAGTTCCAGAAGAAACAAGCTGATCAGTCTGATACCCAGTGCATATATTATAATGGGACTACTTCTATTTATGCATACATATCCTTAAATATATCGCTGAAAATCCACAAGAGTAGTTTGTTTGCGATAGTCTGGCAACACTGGAATGCAACTGCTACGTTAGACAATAGCATTCAGCTTTTCACACAATGTATAGCTTTCAGTATAGCATTCAGCTTTCTTGTCATCGATACACTGCATAGCGCTACACAGCGGCCGACAGCGCAAATCATCAGATTATCATATGCGCTCTCGCAAAAAAAACCGCTCTATGTAGGAACGAGCTGTCAATCTATACGGATGGTTCGAAAACGGATGAAGGCACTGGAGCAGGGATTGTACTCTATAAACCCTGCTGCGAATCTCTCATACCGTCTTCCCGACTGGTACAGTGTTTTCCAGTCGGAGATCTACGCTGTCTGGCAGTCGACTAAACTGATATCCATCTTGGAGGAATCTTCAAGGAACATATCTATTTACGTCGACAGTCTGGCTCTGTACTCAAACACCACCAAGAGCAAACTCATTCGAAACACAGTCCACTATTCAATCAGACTTGTCTGGGTGCCCAGGTAATCTGGTGTACCAGGTAACGAGATGGCTTTCATAGCAAAGTTTAATATCTATTCTTATTATTATTATATATTTTGTGCAATAACGAATGTGTGAACTGAGCAATACTTCTGGAACCGCCCTCGTCGGCAAGCTGGCATATGTTTTCTGCCATATTTACACACACACACACGTACACACACACAAGCTGATGTCCCTTTGCCTGCTTCCTTGTCCTATAATAGCTCGTTGCCATTGCCATCATCAGATCAACTCCAACTCCAACTTCCTCTCCCCCAACAGCTGCAATTCCTGCTCTAAGCACAGTTCAACCCTCTGTCTGTCTGTCTGTCTGTCTGTTCTTTGCTCATCATTTAACTCTGGTTGGTTTGAAACCTTTTTGGCCAGCAACCCAGTTGGCAACCTTAATTGGCTTTGAGGCAAATGTGTTTCAAATCTGATTTCGCATATGTGAGCATTCCAACTTGTTGGTGGAATTTCACGCTTTTCCCTGGCAACAAATCACCCACCTTAACAAGTCCAATTCAATAGCAGCATCATCATCATGCTAATGTTATTAACAGCTTTAATTTGTGCGAGTGCTGACATGGCTAAAATTAGTTATAGCTATTCTTGTTATTGGCTAGTGACCTTTGGGGCCCTACACCTTCTGACATTTTGTTTGGCGCTTGTTGTCAATAACACAAAACAATGCCAACAAAGTTGTAAACAATTATGTACAGCATCGAACTGTGTGCCATTGTTTTTTCAACACACACACACACACACAAACACACACCGAGCCACAACCACTACACAGCCACTTCCAGTTTTACTTCCGCTTCCGCTTGGCAGCAATTCACGCCATGCATCTGATGCCAGTTGTTTTCCCATCCTAATACCCAGTAGGCGTCAGGCAAAGAGGTTTAACTATAATTTACTTAAATTGTTAAGTAGAATTTGCCTAAAAATTAACTGTAAATGGTATATCACTTCTTTATATATCAACACAATTCATCTGCTAGATTTTTTATAGCCTGTGCCCATTAAAAATGGGCAAAAAAGGCTATAATGAATTTGTGTGAATGTATGTAACAGGGAGAAGGAAGCATCTCCGACCATATAAAGTATATATATTCTTAATCAGTATCAATAGCCGAGTCGATTGACACCTGTCCGTCTGTCTGTCCGTCTGTCCGTCTGTCTGTCCGTCTGTATGAACGCGTGGATCTCAGCAACTATAAGAGCTAGAGACTTCAAATTTGGAATGTAGGTTCCTGAATACCATACGCAGATCAAGTTTATTTTCAATTTTCGATATCATGTCCCGTTGGTTTTAAAATTGGAAAAATCACCATAACATACGCAATGTTAAAGATAGAGACTTGAGATTTGGCACACATGATAAAAAGCTTGAGCTTAATGTGTCCTGAAAATTTCATCGCGATGCCACGCCCCCTTCGCCCATAACTCGAAAAAGATGATAACACGAGCAGTTTAATAGCTAGAGACTTGAGATTTGGCACACATGGCAAGTATCCTACTCTTAATGTGTGCTACAAATTTCAGTACGATCGGATATTGAACTCAAAAGTTATTCAAGAATCAAATTTATGCAGATGCGTCGCAGCGCAGTAGCAGCGCAGTCGCTGCGCCGCCCGACGATATAATGAACGAAAAGACGCGTTTGTTCATGTATGTTTGATTTGCCTTTCGTCTGCTGTGGCGCTAAACATAAACAATCAACAGCCGCAGTCCAATGTTCCCAGACTATCGCAAGCTAAATACTCTCGATGCAAGCAAAATCGACTTCAAGCGATATATTTAAATCCCATTATAATGAAAATACTTTTCTTTGAAGACCTGCACAGGCTATCCTACTGTCGCGCTCGCTCGACTGATCGGCTTGTTTAGAACGTTAATGTTATCTACTTGCAATCAATTCATAAAAGAAAGAGTTTTCTTTTCACTGAAGGGTTTCAACTGTAGTTACCTTGACTTTTTAGCTTAAACTTTAATTTATTTTGATTTTTATTAGCTTATTTCATTAGAGTAAATTCTTCTTTAACCTATCATTTGTTTATTTTCTAGTCATCCCTCTTATCTCTTCTCATTCCTCTGTAGAATTTTGTCTATTTTGCTCTGTTTCCCTCGCTTTTCAACTCTTGCCCAATAGAACTTGAGTTCATGTGATGAATATGTTCTGTACAGTTTTTGTACGGAAAATTTCCTGTGGTAGAGATCACATCCCCACAGACCCCCTGAGCGCTCAGTGGTAAATTTGTACATCTTTAAGGCAAAGTTATATTGGATTGGCTTCTCCCTGCCATTCTCTAACTACTTCTAACTCTATCTCCCCATAACCTACTCCTTTTCCTACTCGCTCTCTGCGCTATTCTTGGGTATCTCTCGTGTCGAGCACACACTTCTATTGCATTCTTGCATATTATTTATGTTACCAAGACTTTGCGCCACATATATTTGTATTGTATAAACAAGCGCATAAACTTTTTGCGGCCAGTGAACCATTCCAGCAGCCATATAGACTGTGAATTCTCCAACTGCATGCCCATATTCCCCATATCCCCATTGCCATTGCCAATTCCCAAACCCAAATTCCCCAATTCAACTCCAGCTGCAGTCATGCATATCCCGCTGGCAACCATAATTGTTTTTTGAAGTGTTCGTCGGCTAGACTTTATTTATTGTTCGTCCCACACACACACACACACACACAAACACAAACACACACAGAGCAAATGGACAGCGGTTTTAGAGACTTTTTTGACTGTGGATTTTGACGCAGGCAGCTGACCAACAGTTCATCTCCCTCTCTCTCTCTCTCTATGTGTGTGTGTGTTTGTTATATTTACATTTATTTTTACAGTTTGATTGACTTTTTGGCTTTGAATTGATTCACTTTGTGTATGCAAATCCTTTCCACACACACACAGATAGACAGAGAGACAGAAAGAGAGAGAGGTAGAGACAGAACTCAGCTCAATTAATGCATTTGCTGTTGCTGATTTGACATGCAAATTTGCAGTGGGTCTTTTTTTGCGTGACAAATTTGCATGGCCACCTGGCAAACTGCTTATGGTAATGAGACGCAATGCCATAACGCTACTTCTACCCTCCTCCTCCCCCGTTCTCCTCCTCCTCGGCAATGCCAACTAATAATCCAAAACGCAACTTGACAACTTTCTTTCAAATGGCGACCGAAATTGAGTGGCGTTTTGCGAACCAGCTGGAAACTTATGAAAGTTGTTTGCCAAACAACAATAAAATAAATTGCGCAAAGTGCAAACAAAAAGTTGTAGACACACCTCCCCCCCCCCCAACTCGCCACCTCATTCCATTTGCAACGCAGCAAGCTGCCAACTCGTGTCAATTGTCATTTGTGCTTGTACTTTTGTGTTTGCCTCCCAACAGACTTTGTGCCTTTGTCTTTGCTCCCTGGCGCTTGGTACTTGGTTCTTGCAGTTGTTATGCTTTTATTGCTATTGTTGTTGCCTGCGCCTGCTGCTGTTATGCTTATTATTTATATTACTCGGGCACAGCAGGAGCACAGCAGAAGACAGAGAAGAGAGAACAGAGAGCAGAGAGCTTCTTACACTCACTGCTTTTTGTGTAGGTGCTAAGGAATTTGATTTGCCAGCCGCCATTTTATGAAGTGAGCGCAGCGTGTGACTCAATTTGTTATCGCTGTTGTTGTTGTTGCTCTTGTTGTTGCTCTTGTTGTTGCTTTTGCTGTTGCTCTTGTTGTTGCCTTTTTATATTAAAAGCCAGTGAGCTGTAAGCAACACAAACGGAAGTTCAATTCACTGCAAAACATAAGTACATAGATACGAGTACGTTAAATTATAATACTTATCACATGCGAGTAACATGATATTTTATATCATGCCAAAATTTAATAATATAAACAAACAGCATGACAGCTTAAAGCTTAACAATTTGCATTTCAATGAATGGTTTTTTCTCTATATATATTTTGTTATGCATTCTCATATATTCAACAACAGCGCTTCAAAAATATGTGTTAAATTTGACTATTTATGCAGCCAGAATTATTATTTTGACTATGACTTTGTAATAGATGGTGTATTATTAAATTTCATAGTGTATTTTACATTATTTACCTTAATATGCTGCCAGTTAGCATGCTAATTGGAACTGCAGTTGGCATGCCCTAACGGAAGAGAGAAAAGCAGCAGAAAGAAGACCACGACATCTATCGGCGGGAAGTTGTAGCTATCTCTTTCGTTTCTATATATATTTTGTTATGCATTCTCATATATTCAACAAGAGCGCTTAGAATATATGCGTTAAATTTGACTATTTATGCAGCCAGAATTATTATTTTGACTATGACTTTGTAATAGACAGCGTATTATTAATTTTCAAAGTGTATTTTACATTATTTAACTTAATATGCAGCTAGTTAGCATGCTAATTGGAACTGCAGTTGGCATGCCCTAACGGAAGAGAGAGCAGAAGTGGGAGAAACAGACCACGACATCTATCGGCGGGAAGATGTACCATCTCTCTCGATGACAGGCGACAGTTTGGATCAAAATGAGTAAAACAATTAAATAATAACTTAAAACTCATAATACGGTATCCCAAAATGTGTTGTGAGTTGATTAAAGTTGAGGTTGGTGTTATTGTTAACTAGAATCTCCTTATTAACCTTCTGTTTAGCATAATTTAAACTTCCCCATTCATACTAATAGCAACTGCATCCTATTAATTAAACCAACAGTATAGTATGTTAACTGTTTAAACTGCTTAACCTTAGCATTGTTGCTGTGTCCATTCATTCAAGTGCCACACAATTAGTACTCAATTAGTATTCATATTTTTGAATACCTTAAATCACTTGCCGCATCAGAAATAAATTGAACTTCTCTTTTCAGACAGTTGCTTAAGTATCTATAGAATGGCATCCATTGCAATCAGAGTTATATCAATAATAACATTGTGTTCCGTCAAGCAGCTGCTACTTTTATTCTTATACTTATACTTCTTTTCGATTTCATTTCAGAGGAAGCAAGAAATGTGTCCGGTTGCCAGTTGGTTGGCTTCCTGTTCCCGCTCCCGCTCCAGCTCCTTCTTCTTTTCCTGCTGCTGCTGCTGCTGTTGTTTGCTTTCATCTCTTATTACATTGTGCAAAATGCAAAGTACTTGGCTTGGTTTTTTTGTTGTTGTTTGAAGTCTGGTCAGAGTCCGATGTTGTAAGAAGTTAGATTGCTGCAGTTGAAACTGTTTGGTTGAAAGTCGCCGAAAGACGTTGGCTTTCAATAAATATTTATGAAAAATGTTAATATTTTGTTCTTTTCTGTTATTTTGCATTTTTTGTGCGCGTGTTGGCTTTTAATCTAAATGTTAATTCGCACGAAATGAATCAGTTAAGCAGCAAATGCCAAATGCCAAAGGCGATGGCAACGCGGCGTATGCGTAATGCGCTTCAATGTTAAATGTTAGCTTTCTAGCTCTGTGTAAGTGTGTGTGTGTGTGTTTGTGTGTAGATGAGAATTAATTGGAGCGCGCTACGTAACAAAATGCTCCTTGGGGAGCAATTGCCAGACGAAGTTCAAGTGGTTGCGGTTGCCCAGGGAGGGGAAGAACAAAGAGAAGTTAAGGAACTTGAGCTTGGCATGCACAATATCAAATATTTAGACACTGTTGCCAGCTAAAAACAGTTTAAAAAGTAGAAGTATTGCCAGCAGCAGCAGGTGTTAGATTTTAATTAAGCCAACAGCTATAGCTATAACCACAGCCAGAGGTTAATTAGTTGACAGACAAACCAACAACTCATAGATATGCAATGTTGAAGCTGCCATAACGCATACGCAGCGTTGCACATTTAGAGTATTGTCCAATTTGCCTGCAAAACGAGCTGCCAATCAGCCTAACAATTATGAATGGCGAAATGCAGCATGTCTATCTCTATAACTATCTCTCTCTCTATCTCTCACTCTCTCTCCCTCTTTTGCCTTCGCTTGATTTATCCCGTAATTAAGGCTGGCATGCGCACTGCGTTTGCACTTTGACCCACAGTTTCTCGCTCTTTGATGCAACAAATTGAAATAAATTGCCAAAAAGCTCGCATCGAATTTCATATGCAGCTGCGCTAACAAGCTGACCAGCCTGCCTGCCGGACAGACAGACAGACAGACAGAGAGACAGACCTCCTGTAACTGGAAGTATGATAAAGTGCGGCCACCGACATGTTGCACAGTTTATTTGCATGCTTTTAGAGACTCTCAGCTGCAGCTCCTTGTTCAGCATGAATGAGTATTTGTATCCTGTCGATAAAGTAGCATTAATCAAATCTGAGTTTGATATGCTTATTGGCATCATTAATAACTGTCCCACAGTCTGTGTCATGTTATTTAACCCAAGACTAGACTATTGAGAGAAATATTCGGCAGTGTCAAGGTGTGACGACTCAGTAACTGCCTCAATTTATTTATAACAAAGTTGATTGATGTTTGGCCTAGCAATTTGCCGAGCAAATGTTGCTGGCCAATGCCAATGGCAAAAACCCCAGCAAAGTGTCATTTTACAATGAGTAATTGTTTCTTCAGTTTTGCATAGAAATTTACACGCCATTTAAGTTGTTATACCCTGTTTGGTAGAGCTACTTAAGAATGTAGGCAGTTTTAGTATTTGGAATGCTTAAAAACCGACAACAACTGAACAAATACTAGAGATTTAAACAGAGTTTAGTTGTCACAAAACTTACCATTTGCCCAAATCATTTAATAATACATTTTATAGCATACTTTTGAGCGCAGCAAGGAATATCAAAATTGCAGACTTTCGCTTTATTATTAATATACTTATATTTGCTGCTTAACTCAACTCAATCAAAGAACCAATTGGTTCCAACCAACAGGTTAATATTAATCATGTTAAGAATTTGGATTGCTTAAAAAACCGAAAACCGTTCATCAAAATTTAGTAAATTAATCAGAGTTTAGTTGTCACATGCTTACCATTGAATTTACTTGCCCAAATCTTTTTAAATAATCATTTTTATAGCATACTTTCGAGCGCAGCAAGGAATATCTAAAGAGCAGACTTCCGCTTTATTATTGATATACTTATATTTGATGCTTAACAACAACTCAATCCAAAAATCCAATTGTCACTTCATAGCTGGCAATTGTCCAGGGTAATATTAATCATATTCTATACAAGGCATATAAATATGTTATATACATACATACTTTTTACTTGGTATTATATCATGTCCAATAAAGTTGCCTGAGTAAAAATTTGTCAGCTATGCGGCAACTTTAAAACAAGCGAATTGTGCGAATAAATGGCATAGATAACTTTATGGCCACCAGTGCACTTTGTCTCTAACCCGTCAAGCGGGCATGCCACACACACACACACACACCCATACACACACATTTACTGCAAGGGGGCAAGTGTAGTTAGCCTTCGGCTTTGGCATGCATTTAACATCAGCAAAGGCAGACAAGGAGGGAAGTTAGAGGGACAGGGTTAGTTGCGGGTGTCAGAGACCAAAAGCGTGATGCCATTGCAGCTCGTTTTATTTTTTTGTGTTCTATAGTTGTGCGGGGGTGTGTGAGTGTGTGAATGTGTAGATGTGTGTGTGGGAGCTCTACGTGACGTGCATAGCTCATTGGGCTTGGCCAAGAAAATATTGCAGTTGTGATATGTTTAAGCAGCAAGATCAACGGCTGCAGTTGGCATATCCTGGCACATCCTGTCGTATCCCAGCGTATCCTGACTACGTTGGCTCTTTAAACTCAGCGTTGCGCCAAAGTTTTCGAGGTGCTAATGAAAATTGCGAAAACTTTGGCGCAAATCACAATCACAAGCGCAACTTGAGCTGCATCCACGGAAATGCCAACAGCTAATTGCCTTACAGTGTGTGTGTGTGTGTGAATGGGTGTGTCAGCTTGTAGCTGTGTCATTTCCAACTGAATCTCTAACAAAAGCCGCTAATTAGTTGGCCAAAAATTGTGTTGTGCACGCTTTAAGGGCAATTAAAGTGCAGGGCTTGAAATTGAAGCGACTAAATGTGTTTTTTATGTTGCCAAGGCGCTTGTGTATTAATTTTTCGGAGGTAGTACAAGCAAAACCAATTTGCAACAGTAGCAGTTGTAGCAGCTGAGGCAGTGTGGCAATGTGGCACAGGCAGAGGCAGGGGCAGAGGTAGAGGCAGCAACTGTAGCTGTGGCACCGGCAGTTAATTTTAATTACGCACATGGCAGTTAATGTTGCGACATGGCGTCTCAATTTAGACACCTTTTTGTGAGGTACACCTCCCCCTCCCCCCTCCACCGCTTCCCCTTGGCACTTTTCCCCTCCCTCTCACGCTTAAACCCTAACACACACACGCATGCACACACAAATTGCCATTAAATGCGTTGTGTGTGTGTGTGTGGGTGGCATTGCCGAAATGAATAAACGACAATGGTTTTTGTGTGTGTGTGTGAGTATGTGTGTGTGTGTGTGCTTGTGTGTATATGTGTCCATATGAGCTGCTGGCATATACTAGCGTCAATCGTTTCATTTAAAGCGTTACGCTTCAGGCTACCAAAGGTAAAAGAACAAAACAAATTAATTTTGGCCATGTGTGGCCAGGTCTATGTACAAATGAGTTTATATCTGTGTGTGTATGCGTGTGTGTGTGTTTAAGTGGGTGTGCGTGTGTTTATGACCATGTAGCACAGCCTGAAGCTCAACTGTTACGCACAGAGACATACACTCAACAATGCACAGCTGCGAATGCTTCATGAAAACCCTTCAGGGGTTGTGCCAATTCAGTCATAAGTTTCACAATGCTTAGAAGACTTAACACATTAAATCTTATGTGCTAAACTAAAAACTTTATTTTAGAATATATTAATGAATTAAGGTGTACAAATAATAATAAATAAATATCTTTAATGTATAAAACAAACATTAAACTCATTTGATTTGAATAATATCAAATAAATTTAGCAATTTACAATCATTTAAATTTTATTCTAAAACAGAGTCTCAGCATTTTTTAAGTATTTGTTTTACACTATAAAACTTGAATTACTAAATAACTTGAATAACTGTTTCGAGGAGATACTATTTTGTATTCCCTTTTGGCCGATTTGCTAATCTTTTAGAAATAATTGACAAAAAAAGCGCGATTCCAATTGTATATGGGCTTTATTTAGGCGGCGGACAAGTGAACTGAACATGAACAAGATCAAATGCACATGAACAAGATCAGATGAACACCTCAACGATATGCGATATTTACAAGTGTCGATAGTTAGTTCCAGGATGGTATGCTGTTCACAGCTTATATATATAAATGAACTTATCTAATGCGTGTTCTGCTGCGAATTGAATTACTAAAAAATATAAACTTATATAATGCTTAGAAAACTCCTAGAGAAGTGACTTCTAGTGTAAAATAATATTATTTATATATACTTTTAATATAGGTTGTTTGGCGGTCTGGAGATCTTGATAATAATAAATTAATATTATTTTAATTAACACAGCTTTGGCAGCGCTGTATGTTTCTGTTGGTATATCCAGCTGCTTTTACAGGGTATCTCTGCTTCTCGCTGATCTCTGCAGTTCGCACTGCTGCCTCGTTTCCTTTCGCATTAGGAAAGTTATGTTTAGGCCCTGCAGTTGTTGGCTTTGCCAAATGAAATATGTATTTCCTTGGCACACATTTACGCTTTGGCCAAAATTGCTTTTGTGTTCGCAATTGCGAAATATGTTCTGACATTCGGGGCGGATATTAAATCGGTGTGAGGTTTAAGCGCTTTCCTTTTTATATATATTTTTTTCTTTGCCCGGTTAAGTGTAAAAGCTGTAAAAGAACAGAAAATGCCCACCCAGTTGAAGTAAAAACAATCATAAATGCATTGACATTTCAAATTGCAATTTACACATATGTGTGTGTATATATATAATTCATATGATTTTTATTTAAAAGGTAGTTTTCCTCACTGTTGTTGCAGTTGCTTACAGACTCGTACATACACATGCTCGTCATACACATACACATATATTCATTTATATATATACTCGTTTAAGTATTTCTTATTTTAGTGGGAGATATGACTTTCGTTTGCATTTTGGAACTGCTCTGCACCTCCTAACTAACTAACCAATCAATCTATTAATCAATCAATCAATCATCTTTTTATAACTCTGTGACTCTTATATCATGTTAAGTACAGTTGGAGCATAAGTATAAGAGTATATATATATTATAAGAGTATTAACTACGAATTCGACTGGCTTACAATCATTTGAATACCTGTAATTAACTGTCGATTATAATAAGTATACATATATTAGTATTCAATTTGTTTTTTATTATTTTCTTTTAAAATGCAAGCAAAAAATTCGATTATTATTTTTGAAAAGTTCATAAAAGCAACTGACAGTAAAATGACAAATAAATTGAATTTCTTTATCAACATTTAACATTTCATTTTTTTTTATTTTATGTTACATTTTGCTCAGGTTTGTCATGTTCTCATAATTTAACATTATCATATCGTCTAGCACTTAAGAACCTCTCTCTTTTTTGAAATTTTAAGTGGGCCTAGAAGAGTTTTACATACATACTATGTAGTTTGAAGATTGAGTTATAGATTAGATTAGATAGGATAAAGTAAGTTAGTTAAATCTGCGAGTGATTCGAAGTTGAAGTTCAATTTGGGGCCAATACAAAATATACGATAATTATATATTAATTAATTTTGATACCTTCTCACTAAGTTAATCTAAATATCACTCGGGTTTTCGTCATTTGCTTTTGTTGTTTTTTTTTTATTTTCTACCATTTTCGGGTTGTTGCATTGGAAATATTTCCTAGCAGCAGCAGCAGCAAAATTGTATACAAGTATTTGGTTACATAATACTAAATATGGGACTGCCAACTCGATCGAATGTTACTTCTGTTAATGGACTTGGACTTGCGACTAACTCGACTCCAGTTCCAGCCAGTCCAGCTTTAGCCAGGCCTGGATATTCATCCTCATCCTTGGTTGACATTGTTGGTGCTGTGGAAAAGCTACACTTCCTCGTAGCTGCGACATTTGGGCAACGGACCTGACCACTTGCCATCTGGCTGACATTTTGGCCGCTCGGGCGGCCCCGTGGTGTGATCTTCATTCGTCTGGATCTGTATGAAGCCGGGCCGACATTGTACGCTCAGATAATCGCCCGCATCATAGTTGAATTTAAGTGGAGCGATCAGGCCATTGGGCGGATCACCCGGATAAGAACACTGCGATTTGCCTGAGCGAGCGAGATGGATGTTCAAGATGTTCATGGATTGATGTTGTGATGTTGTTTACATGGTACATGGTTGAATTGTGAGTATCGTTTCGAGATCGGTATCGGAATCGGTATTGGTAATCGATTGTTTGTTATACAGCGGAAATACAACACAAGTTTCATTAATTCATTTGATTTGTGAGTGGGGCCCACTTTCAGAGAGAGATTACGCAAGGATTCGCAGCGTATTATGTGCATTATGTGTTTGCATTATCAGTTGTCTACTTACAAAATGGTGGCGAGTGCGACCAGAACCCGTTCTCCGTGCATATGATGCTCGACTCGCCGACCAGAGTGTGCCCATCGTTGCAGCTGAATGTGACCAGAGCACCAACAGTTAGACGACGCTGGCTCAGGCTGGTGCCCCCAATGCGTCCATTAAGCGGAGCAAGTGGCATTACGCACTGTATGACTATGAAATCGTAATGAAAGATAGTTAGAGAGAAGAAAATTACGATATGATCATAAAAGCATTTCCTTGACTTGATATTAGACTTAGCTTTAGATATGTATTTCTTTACAAGATTGAGCTGGTACCTGTGACCGATCAGATAATCAAAGCTCTTTGATTTCTTCACCAACGCCCGCTTTATTTCCTCCTCGTTCTATCAAGAGAATCAAGACTAGAGCTGCTAGATGGCCGCCAAAGCGAGACCATGCTATATGTCTATACTTATTCTAATGAGCTTAACTGAGATAGCTAATATGTGCAAATGAACCGATGCAGATTAGTGATGGAACATTAACTTACAACATATTTATCTTTAAAGCTGCCGTTTAATTGCAAGTCTTGATCTTTAGTTATTGCATCCCTTTTCCCTTTGTAAAAAAGCTTGATTATCTAATTATTCTCCTCAATTTTATCAATATCTTGAGTTGTTTTTCTTTAAAATTGAAGGGATACTTTATGCAGAATGAAAACTGCCAGACTGTCTTGTAAAAAGTCAACAACAAACTTGACTAATCAGATTAATTAGACTTATTATCGATATTAAGTATGAAACAGAAACATTTTAATAGGATTTCTGTTGTGATATCACTTGAAATTGAAAAAGTGAAACCTTGACTGCTTTCAATTGCTTTCAATTAGACGTGATTAACTAAGTAATTAGCAAGCCAATTGAATAGCATATATATGTACTGCAAATGTGGTAAAAGAACAGAGTAGAGTGTTGGGGGAACATCTTCAAACTCACCTTTGCAGCGTGGCACTGGGCCACTCCAGACACCCGTCGGCTCACAGTCCAGCAGCGCCGGTCCGGTCAGCTTGAATCCCCATTGGCATTTGAACACCGCCCGCCCCCATGCCGATGTATTGAGCTCAATGAGACTGAGATGGGGATCGTCAAGGACGAGTCGTGGACATTGAATGGGATGGCATGTTGGCGATGGCGATGACCAATTGCCTGAGGCCAGGCAGGTGGCATTCCATGCGCCATCCAGCCTAAAACCCTCGGGGCACT
This sequence comes from Drosophila histrio, assembly GCA_958299025.2. NCBI lineage: Eukaryota > Metazoa > Arthropoda > Insecta > Diptera > Drosophilidae > Drosophila > Drosophila histrio. The sequence goes on along the minus strand of OY729167.1, from coordinate 20,900,046 downwards.
CATAATGCGCTCGTTGGCCCAATTTATTGCCCTCGAGTCTCAGCCTGAGCGGCGCCATCGGTTCCATTAGCTGCGGGCATGTCGAAGTGGCCACCACCACGGCAATGCTGTTTGTCAAACCGCGCGGTGAGGTGCAAGTGAACGTGCCCGAATCATTGTTCTCGATATTCTTGATGGTCAGACGATAACGCACCGCCTTCTCCTCTCCAGCCGGTGACCAGCCTGCAATACACAATCATACAATCACAATTGTTATCGATGAACAACTCCCGTGACAACTCTTGCTACTTTTTTTAAAATTTATTTAATTCACTAATTTTAATTAATTAACGTTAATATCAGGCGGTCGACACCAGAGATTACAATTAATACAATATTAAAAATAATTAATTAAAATAAATAATAATTTGTAAAGTTTGCAGTCTTTTCTCTCTTTATTATATTATTTTTTAATCTTTTTATTTAATTTCAAAATAAGGCACAACTTTTCTCTGTTCAAACGCTATATTTAAAAGTGCTCTTCAAGCTCGTTGTATCGATATCGTATTCTCTATATCGATACAACTCGCTTGTTCATATATCGATACATACATTACTTAATTCTATCGATTATCTTATTTAAATACTAATGTCGTTATTGCGATCTTTACAAATTAATAAAAATATATGTATATTATAAAATAATAATATTTCTGTTTTTAAATTGAATTATTAAATAACATACATCATTTTCATGAATTTCATTTATTTATTTTGTATCAGTTAAATAAAGTCGACAACAAAGTTTAAAACAAAGTAAACATTGAAACCTTAAAGTAACAGAAAACTAAATTGTGTTGATAACGTCAAGTATCACAGTAATGATAAATTTAACAAATTTAAATATTTTAAATTAACAGAAAATATTAGAATATATATTTAAATGCAATTAATGGCAATTAAAGACCATTTATTATGTAAAAATCGTTTAATGTTAGTAAATTATGTATAATAAGTATTTGAAAGTATACAAATATTAAATGACATGTTGCTTAGTTAAATATATTTAACTCACCTGTGCTGTACTGCATATACCAGCTGGTCCAGCTCCATTCAGGTGTGCCTCTCACCCGCGGATACATGCAATCCAATTGGACTGTGCTATGGGGCGGCACAGCCATCACTCCGGATGGTTCAAAGGAATGGGAGCCATTGAAGATCTTCACACGTATGGAGGGTGCACTATCCTCGGAGTAGTTGGTCAGCATGGTGGTCGGCACACAGCTGGGCATTCGTGGTGCCCATAATCCATTCGAGCAGAGGACACGCGACTCTCCCAGCAGCTTGTAAATGCCCAGCTCCTGGCAACGTGCCTGCAGCGAGTGACCATGTGGCAGATCCCAGCCAACGTTCTGCAGAATGATTCACGACAAGATGTTGTTGAATGTTGGATGGGGCAACAATCGAGTGGCGAATGTGACGAGTAGCGAGTGACGAGAGACATGAGACGAGATTCAGGCATTGAAATGAAGCGATAGAACGTGCAGTGCGTGAGAATTGGCAAAATTGTTAGAAGACAGCGAAAGAGAGAGAGAGAGAGAAAGAGTACAAAAGATTTGTTTAGATTTATTTACAAGCATTTAACACAATTTAAAAGGCGCACTCGCTTGGGCGTGGGCGTGGCTCTTTTTAGGGCGTGCTGGCGTGCAGTTTTCCAGAGTGTTGTATGTCTCTGTTTGCTGTAAATGTAACTGTGTGTGTTAGTATGTGTGTGTGTCAATGTGCTCTTCACGCTGCCCAATGGCCAATGCAAAAGCCGTGCATACCAAAATGTTTATTGTCAAAAGCCATAACAAGACCCACTACTTGGGCAGACACTACATTTTGTGTTTGTTGATGTGTGTGTATGTGTGTACTTCTATGTGTGTATACACAGTGAAAATAGCTTTAGTTAGTTCGATGTTTGATTAATACATATGAAGTACTTCTTCATATTGTCTAGCTCAATTGGGAATTAAATTATTTAGTTTAAACTTCAATAAATATACTCTTGTCTCGAAGAGATACTGTTTTATATCTCCTTTTAAACCAATATGCTAATTTTAATATGTTTTATCAAAAAGTCGCGATTCCAATTGTAAAACAGCTTTATTGCGACGGCGGATCAGTTAAGAGTCAACCCAAAGAACAAGATCAGATGAACTAAATATCGATATGCGATATTTACAAATGTATCGATATTTACAGGAGGGTATGCTGTTTACATTCAAAATTGAATTAAGTAGTATCGTGTTCTGCTGCGAACAATGCTTATGTGGCATGTGTTCTCAAAAGGATCCAAATGGACTGTGATCTTTATTACCAAAAACGCCATAAACTGACTTTATTAATAACAAAATTACATGCTTTAAACAACATTAAAGTAATGTTTGTCAGTCTTTTTCTGAAGAGGGAAACTGCAGCAAGAGATTCGGTAACTTCGTTGTTTAGCTACCATTGATGTATTGATGTATAAATCATCTCGAATTTGATAACATGTAATAATCAGATTTCTAGCTCCCTAATTCCTCTAGTCCTATACATAAATATACTATTTTATTCCAAAGGAACAAACACACTGATATAGTACTTCTAGCGTTCAGTGTATTCCATGTGTTAATGTCTGTGTGTGTGTGTGTGTTTTGTGCAATTGTTTAGTTTGATTTGTTTTGGATTTATTTGTTTGTTTGGTTTGGTTGTGAGAACTCTACTGTAGTAAGTAAGTATGTCAGCTAAATGCATAGATACGGATACGAGGTGCGACGACAGACGAAGACGACGAGGAGGCCACTCACAATTTCTGTGTTTGAGACAAGTGTCGATTTGGATAAACGCGTTTTACGCCAGCCGCGATTTGGTGGTATCGGTGTCTGCAAGAGAGAGAGATCAAAGAGTACCAAAAATACAGAGTCTGAGTGCTGCACACAGAGCAGATGCGGATGCAGGATGCAATTTTATTTTTTTGATTTGATTTTTTTTTTTTCTAAGATGACGCTGGGCAAATAGTTGTTGTTGTTCTTGTTATTGTTGTTGTTACTGATACAAAAGATGATGGAGAAATTGAGCGAGACAGAGAGAGAGAGACAGTAAGTGACAGAGACAGAGAGACTTAGTTATAAAGCGAGAGAGAGAGATATATTGACAGAGAAACGCAGTCGAAATTGAGTTGAACTCACATTTAGCCTCCGCTAGCTTCTGTTTGTGTGTGTGTGTGAGTGTGGGTGTGTGAGTGTAGGTTTGTGAGTGTAGGTGTGTATATATCTGCAAGTGGTTGTGGTGGTTGAGTGTGTGTTTTTTTTTGGGGTGGGCAACTCCTGGCACGGCTGACGGCAGCGTCTGCCTGTCATCACTTACCACGGAGATGTTGCGATAGCTGAGCAGCAGATGAGTCGGAATGCGATTGACATGGCAGCTCTTATACAGCGGCTGAAACTTCACGTTGCCGTTATCATCTACAGATAAAGATGTCGGTTAGATCAACAGATACGCAAAGAGTTTGAGATAAATAGAACGACAGCAGACATGCTTTCGTTTTCCGATTGAACTTGTCCTTTGATGAGATTGAAAACGAAAGCACGCTTGACAGTTGTAAAAGATATAAGTATATGTATACAGTAGACTCTTACAAATGATGAACATTTGGATTTAATTTCTATAACAAAACTACATAAAGGGAAAAAAGTTGAATAGTCGGCACTCCGACCGCAATATACCCTGTGACTCTGTAGGGACCCACTTAAATTCACACCCGATGTAACTCTCTTGTAATTCGAATTTTTTCAATTTGTGCGCGAAGGGGGCGTGACATTGTAATGAAATTTTCAGGACACATCGACCCCAAGATAATCATCATGTGTACCAAATTTGAAGTCTCTAGCTTTAAAATTGCTTATGTTATGAGCTTTTTCTTGATTAGTGGGCGAAGAGGGCGTGGCATCCAAAAATACTGATAAACTTGATCTACCTGCAAATATTACCTGTGCTGGGAGACCAAGTTCAAGCTTCTAGCTCTTACCAACTCTAAGATCTATTCGTGCATACGAATGGGTGGACAGACAGACAGACAGGCGGACAGACGGACATGGCTATATTGACTTGGCTATAGATATATATACTTTATGGGTTCGACCACGCTTCTTCCTTCTGCCTTATATGCTCTTATACCCCCACAGGGTTTAATTACTGCTCTTAAATACATATTTCTGCTTTTATTTATAAGCGTCTACTGCATATACTTATACAGTTAGTTCAATTGCTTGTTAGTTATGTAGATAGATGGTTAAATGAAACAACTTGGATTGTTGCTGGTGCTGCTATTTGGTGTGCTTGATTGTATTGTCTTTATTGTACGAGTCTCTACTGTAATGACATGTTTTCGTATTGCTATTGTAAGTATAATTAACATTCCATTTGAGTGCATATCTGTAGTATATCAAAGTATATAGATGTATGTGTGTGTGTGGGTGTCCGTGTGCGTGTGCGTGTGGATGTGTGTGTTGAGGATAATTCACTTACCCTCCTCATTGGTGGCACACAATGGCCCCACCCACTTGCCCTTGACACAACGTATCTTGCACAAACGTCGATCGCCCATTGGTCCAATTTCTCCCGGAAAACGTATCTCGGATACTTCGGTGAACTGTTGCAATATATCGATCTCTTCCTCCTCCTCCTCTTCCTCATCGAACTCCGAGTCATCGGTGTGAACGGGTGGATAACCGGTTTCCTCATCATAGATGCCTAGAATTGGGGCGAAATCGGAACAGAACAGGTGAGGGCGTTATGAAATGGGCAATGTACCATGCTAAGAAAGGGGGAAGGGGAGAACGAGTAGAGGGGGAAAGGAGTAGAGCAAGTAGAGCAAGCAACTAATGAGCTGTTCTTATGACTGATAGATGAATATGAATGAGATGCGAATGATGTGAATGCGACAAAGATGAATGCATGAATGATCTCTGAGTCAACGAAAGAGGTTTTTCACCTTATTATTTCCTTTTCCCTACAACCCTATCCCTCTTTACACAGTTCTGTTATCAGAGATGCTGAGAGCTTTCAATGCGTTGAAGTAGCCGCTGACTTGACAAGCCTTTACAAAAAGCCGTGTGAAAAGCTGGCTAAGAAGTTGAAGAGCTGGCTAAAGTGGGCTAGAGGGGAGCACACGAAGGGAGCTGGCAACTCTTAAGCACACACATTAAGCCGCAAGAAACGTGCTACGAAACTGAACTTCAATGGGGCAACTTAAGGTTGTTAGATATGCATTAAAAGTGGCACGGAAATGGTGCTGGGGGGGTGACAAGTAATAGCAATAGCTAAGGGAACCAGGGAATGTCCGGGGACCGGGGAACGGGGGGAATGGCCACTTAACAGGATACAACTTCATTGCTGAACGAGGCGTCAAAAAAAAATATAAAAAAAAAGTAAAAAAAATAAAAGCAGAGTGAAAAGGCCAAAGATAACATGAAAGATAATATTATGCCCGGCCAGAGACCCTGACCAACTCTGAGGGGTCTCTGGCTAATAGGAAAAAACAGCGAACAAAAGCGACTGCAGCTGAATCAAAGTAAACAAAAGCCAAGCACAAAGCGAACCCCAAAAATAATACAAAAAAAGAAAGAAAGGAAATATACCTATAATAAAAAGGGCATCTTCGGAGCGCCGAAGATTTGATAACCTGTAGATGAAAATAAAACTGGAAAATGTGCATAATTAGTTACAATAATGCCACTACTTAAATATCTTAAAAAACTAAAGAGATTTTCAGTTAAAAAGTAAATTTTAGAGCAATTGTTGCTCTGCTAGCAAATAAAATATTATTATACGATATAGGATACATCAATGCGATTCGACAGGTTTCAATATAGGAGTTTGTTTGTAGCCCTATCGATCAAAACAATAATACATAAGTAGTCGACTTAATGGGAACTGAAACGCCTTCTTTAGTACGTTACAGAAGCGGTGACAAAATTATAATACCCTTTACAAAAAGAAAATGTGATAATATTTAGAGAGGAATAGGGTGAAAAGAAACCCGCAGGATGACGAACCTAACCACGACAAAGAATGAGACGAGTCGAGTAGAAGCTGAAGCTGAGGCTGAAGTTGAAGTTGAAGCTGAATGAGAGGCATAGTGATAGAGTAGCGGTGGCATGTAGCATGTGGGTTGAGGCATGAAGCATGTAGCATGTTAATGAGGTCGAATTGAGGCGACTCTGGTGGCTCCATGAGGCGACTGCGATTAGCTTTAACGTATGTATATGTTATGTAACTAGTATGTATTGCTGTGTACTCCACACACTCTCAATACTCCAGGTGTGTAGCTCTGTGTGTGTCAGTGTCGTTTCTCTGTGTGTGTATCTGTTTGTTTGTGTGTGTATTGGTGTATAAGCATAACACAGACGGACAGACAGACAACGAGACAGCGACAGCGGCTTTAAAATGCAACACAATTTTGTCATGGGCACTGTGGCATTGCCAGTGTCTGGCCGCTATGCAAATGCTTCTAAATATCCTTACCCTTGTCCTTGCGACTGGTGGTCTTTGAGCTGGAATCGCCACCACCTTTCGGACGGCTCAGTGCACCCGTGGTCTTGCCCGACTTGCGCTTTACACGTTGCAGGGCCACTGCTGCACTGCTCGACTGATTTCCAATCTCCTCCAGCTCCAGCTCCAGCTGATGCTGCTGTTGATGTTGTTCCACCAACTGCCCATCGTCACCTTTGGCAACAGCACGATGCTGATGATGTTGCTGCCAATGCGGTTCCAAGTCACGCTGGTCGAGCTCTGCAGCGTGACTGTCACCGCGTCGACGATGATGTTGTTGCTGCTGCTGTTGTTGCTGCTGCTGCTGCTTCTCTGTGTCCAGTTCCTGTTCCCGTTCCCCAACTGATTTCATTGTCTGTTTGATCTTCAACTTCTCCAGCAACTTCTTGCACTTCTCATTGACACTGCCAGCCAGACATTTAGTCAAACGCGCCTTCTGCTTCAGCTTATGCAACTTGGCACGCAGCTGTCTGTTTGGCTCCCTGGACTTGAGTATATCCGCAATGTGCACATAGTAGACATCGCCATCGGCAGCCAGTTTGCTGCCCGCCCAACGATCCGTATCGGCCGAGGCCTCCACATCATGGAATATGGCATGACGCTTATAGCGACTGCCACGCACACGTCCCGTCTGTCCATTCTCATTCTCCAGCCGACGTCGGCGTCCCGAGCCGGATCGTCGTTTCTTTCCCTGCTTGCGATTGCTGTTGATACGCTTGTAGGCGCCCTCCTCGAGCTCAGCGCCATGTAGTTCATCCTCATCATCGGCCATGGCGGCGTCATCGACGAGACTTGCGGCCGCATCCCCAGCATGCAGGGCAAAGTCTGAGGCATATGGATTCACAAAGGCGGCATGATTCTCATTTGGGGAATGCTGCTTGTCCACAAATTCCACATCGGCGGTGGTGAAATCCTCCGGCAGATAAACCTGCGTTGTCTCAAACTTTGCATACGGTTGTTCCGTAGTGATTTCCGGTTTGACAATCGTGAAGCGTACATCCGGTGCTCGACAGCCCGGCGAGGCATCTACCATAAAGGAAAGAGACAGATAGAAAGTGTTAGACAGGGATAGCTGAAGATAGCTGACTGAACTTTCGACATAAATATTTCATATATGATCTAATTTAATAACTTGGCAACTTTGACTGACTTTGAAGTGCAATCGAAATTGCAAATTTTCCAATAAGCGAATGCATGTGTGTGTGTATCTATGTATGCCTGGCATTGGCATTTGGCATTTCCTGCACACTCACACACACACACACACTTGCTAGTTTCAATTTGCAATGAAGGAAAGTCATGCAAACATTTTCCGTCCGAGCTGCGTCGTCATTTTCCATTTCCCTTATTTCACTAGACTTTAGTTCAAGTTGCAGAGTTGCTTTGGACAACTGCAACAAATGACGTTGACTTGTCGGAGGCATTAAAGTTTTTTCTCTCCCCCTTTTTATTATTTAAGCAACTTTTGTTGCAGATACATATGTATCTGCATCTACATCTCTATGTGTGTGTGTGTGTATGACCAACCGAAAGTAGGTCAAATGCAATGTAAAGCAGCTAAATTGCATTATGCACTTGTAATTTATGTAATTCAATTGCCAATTAGCAAAGCAAAGTGAAGCCAACTAAATGTATATCAACCTCACCCAACAAAATGTATCTCAAAGTGCGAAAAATAAACACTTGAATACTGTTCAACTCAATTACCAAACGCTCGGTATCGAGAACTGCTTAATATGAATTCCACTTGATATTATAGATACAAATCTATAGTATAATTCTTGTTACATATGCAAAAAGATATTATATCATCGCATTAATTTTTTAATTGTCTTAGAAACTGGTTTCCATTTGGTCTGTTAAACATTTGTTAAAAAAATAGATTCAATGTCATTTATAAAAGTGGTTTACGTTCATAAACAATTAGTTAATCATTTGATGAAATAATACATTTAATGTTATATAAATAAAGTTGTTTACATTCATGAACAATTTAAAAATAGCAACAGCAACTCCACGAATGTAAATACCTCTATCATTAGCTACTAGTTAATCTAGTTTTCCATGTTTGACAGTGTTTATACCCCGTAAGCATAAGGTAAATACACCATTAATAAGTATGTATGCGAAGGTCTCAGTTGCTCTTCTGGCTACACTATTTGTAGCAGGCCGATAGTCTGTTAGCATTGCAATACTCTGTTATCTTTATCATCACTAGATTGTATAACCTACCATCACTAGATTGTGTATCCTACCGTCACTAATTATCCAGATGTATTAGCTAACTCGCTTTAACCTATTAAGCCAATGGAGAGGGACCTAGCTTGATCTCGCTCTATCTTGCGGGAGTTGTGCAATACAGTGGCGTAATGCAAGATGGAGTCGTTTGATACTGACGAAATAAAGCGGACGTCATGGAGAATAACTACGCGTTCCATTCAAATTAAACGATTACATATTGTGCCATATAAATAAATAAATATTCTACTCTATAACTGACTACAGGGTATTTGCCAGTAGGGAGTGCTAAATTGCTTTGTCAAGCATGACAACTCGTAATATCTAAAATATTTGTTAGAAGCTTAGATAAAGCTACTACAATTACTGCAACTACGCGGCAAATGCAATGTTAATCTAACAAAATCCGTCAAAAGCTACAAATATATTTGTACGTATGTATTTATAAATAATATTTATTGTATAACTTGTGTTGCTACAACACACACAATCTTATCTTTAGCGGCATTTACCAGTTCCCAGATAGTGTCGATGGCTGTGAATGAAATGAATGTTGTGAGTACTCAAACCCGCTTTAGTCGCCAAGTTGAGGCTGAGGCAAACGGTTTGAAATGGGGTTGTGTTTATTGGTGCTTATTGGAATTGGAAGCCTGCTCATTTGGCTCTACCAAATGAACAAGGATTATTATGTCCTGGCGTTGTTTGCTCCTCGTGTTAGAACCAAAGATGGACGACCTGTGGAAAGCATTGCCCCAGTGCCCAAAGGAAAAACCATATTTGGCAATTGCTTTGACTTGTATGGGAAAACTCATGGTGAGTCACGTCAAGTCTAAAGACAATACTACTACATCTACTTACACAAACTTGACATTCTTCTTGTCTTTGTAGCTGAGTTTTTTGAGCATTCGCGTATTCGAGCCAGGGAAATGCGAGCCAGTTATGTAGAATATGGCTTGGGCACGCCCGTTTACAATATAATTGATGCAGACAATGCCGAGTTGATACTGAACGATCAAAATCTCATAACCAAAAGTCTAATATACGACTTTCTGCATCCAGCACTTCGCACTGGATTGCTCACATCTACAGGTAGACCACAGTAAAGTGAACTTATTAGTCAAATAATTCGTTTTATTTATTTGCAGGTAAAAAGTGGCATAGTCGACGCAAGATGTTAACGCCTACATTTCATTTCAGTATTTTGGGACAGTTTGAAGAAATTTTCAAGTAAGCTAATAGATTGAAATTGAATTAGAAATGAGTGCGTGACACGAACAACGTATTTAACTTTTCTTTAGAGCACGTGTTTATAGTTTCAGTCTTGTCAATTCAATAGTGTTCGTGTCCCACTCACCCACTCAGCCCGCAATTAATTTTCTCTAATCTTTCTCGACAGAGCTGAAAGTCTGAAGTTTGTCAAACAGTTTAAGGGTCAATCGGAGAGTCTTATCTCTCTCAGTGAGCTGATTCCCAGATTCACACTCAACAGCATTTGTGGTAGGTTTATTACACTTGTATTATTTATAAATATAATTATAATTTTGTTATATAAATAGAGACTGCGATGGGTGTCAAGCTGGATGATATGGCCGAAAAGGGAGATCTTTACCGGCAGAACTTTGCCATGATTGAAAAGACTTTTATAAAACGTTTGAGTAATCCGTTTTATTGGAACAAAAAAATCTATGAGTTCTTTGGCGACAAGGAGGATGCTGCTGCACTGAAAGTGGTGCATGATTTCTCTAGTGAAATCATCGCTAAGCGTCGTATACTCCTCAAGGAGGAACTGCAACATCGTCAAACTTCACAGGCAGTAGATGATGATATGTGAGTGATAACTTGATAAAAGTGAGGATTATTTATCTGACATCTATTTGAAATTAGCTACATCAACAAGAAGCAACGCTTTGCCATGCTGGATACTCTGATCTTTGCTGAGAAGGATGGCCTCATTGATCACGAGGGCATTTGCGAGGAGGTGGACACACTCATGTTCGAGGGCTTCGACACCACATCCATTGGTCTCATATTTGGTCTGATGAACATGTCTCTTTATGCTGATAAACAGGAGCTTTGTTATCAGGAAATATCCGAGTTCATTGAAGGTGAGTTCTTCCAGCATTTAACAGTGTATATATTTTAAATAACTATCGCTTTCTCTAATTCCCAGATGATTTTAGCAACCTGGACATCAATCAGATATCAAAGCTCAAGTATTTGGAGTGCTTTGTAAAGGAAACGATGCGCATGTTTCCCTCGGTGCCAATTATGGCTCGTCAAACGGTACGGGAAACAGAACTTGCCAATGGCCTAATTCTTCCAGCCCGCTCCCAAATTACAATACATGTCTTTGACATACATCGCAATCCGAAAAATTGGGACTCCCCGGATGAGTTCAGACCTGAACGTTTCTTCCCCGAAAACTCGAAGGACCGTCATACGTATGCTTATATACCCTTCAGTGCTGGACAACGCAATTGCATAGGTCAGAAGTATGCCATGTTGGAGATGAAGACTCTGCTGATCGTTGTGCTCAAGCAATTTAAGATTCTACCTCTTGTTGATCCCAAAGAATTCGTCTTTAATACCGGCATTACACTTCGTACCAATAACAATATTAAAGTCAAGCTAGTGAGGCGTACATAAGTGATTAAAATAAATGCTAACACACGATGATTAGGCATATTTAAAAATGTTAACACACGATGATTAGTCATATTTAAAAAGCTCAAAAAATTGCTGCAAAATGATGATAAGCATATTATAAGAAAGACAATAAACTAGTTAATACAAATTCAGTTATTTATAAAGAGATGTTATTTTCGAAGATTACAACAGTTATGTATCTTTATAATATTACGATTTTATTTGATTGATTCGAGTAAGAAAAATTAGGTAAATCTGTCTTCAATAATATATATTGTAAGTACACATTAAATATACGCATTGCCTTGTACTTATCAACTTATTGCTGGTTAAGATTGCCAAATTGCTGAGTTAAGCATGACAAGTCATAATTTATGAATTTATTTGTTGTTTTTTTTATTTCATTAGATTAACTTAAAACTTTATATTAAAACAATGTGTAATACAAAAATCAATTAGAATTTTATCTTATAACAAGGTCACTACGTTGGGGGATATTCATTTGTCTGTCTGTCCAGATATGCACCGATTTACAGCCTCTTATGTCCGGCGTTATCATTATGTTATTGGGCAATTAAGCTACTATCTTTATTAGCATGTATTAACTCACAGATACTGATAGTGAATGTTGCGAGTATTCGAACGCAATTTAGTCACCAATTTGAGGTTGAAGCGAACGGTTTGAAATGGGATTGTGTTTGTTGGTGCTTATTGGAATCGGTAGCCTGCTCTTTTGGCTCTACCAAATCAACAAGGACTATTATGTCCTGGCGTTCTTTGCACCTCGTGTTAGAACCAAGGATGGTCGTCCAGTTGAGAGCATTGCTCCTGTTGCCAAAGGAAAGACAATATTTGGCAATTGCTTTGACTGGTATGGAGTAAGTGATTGTGAGTCTCGTGTCTAAAGACAACACATCTGTTGTGCACAGTCATAAAACACTTCGTATCTCGACAGCGGAATTTTTCCAGGATGCGCGAATTAAGGCGAAGAAAATAGGCGGCAGTTATTTGGAATATGGCTTGGGCACGGCTATTTACAACATAATTGATGCCGAGAATGCCGAGTTGATACTGAACGATCAGAACCTCATATCCAAAGGTCTAATATACGACTTTCTGCATCCAGCACTTCGCACTGGATTGCTCACATCTACAGGTAGACCACAGTAAAGTGAACTTAGTAGTCAAATAACTCGTTATATTTGTTTGCAGATAAGAAATGGCATAGTCGACGAAAGATGTTAACGCCTACATTTCACTTCAATGTCTTGGGAGAATTTGAGGAGATATTCAAGTAAATGAAAAGACTACATGAAATATGATTCAGTATTTTAAAAATATACTTCAACGTATTTAATTTGTTTCTATCAGAGCAGTTTACAGAGTATCTTTTAGTTAATAGTATCACTCAACCATCTCTACTTCTATGTCAGCATCAGAATGAACTTAATTTCTTCAATCTTTCTCAACAGATCTGAAAGTCTGAAGTTTGTCAAGCAGTTTGAAGGTCAATCGGATAGTCTTATCTCTCTCAGTGAGCTGATTCCAAGATTCACACTCAACAGCATTTGTGGTAGGTTTATTACACTTTTATTATTTATAAATATAATTATAATTTTGTTATATAAATAGAGACTGCGATGGGTGTCAAGCTAGATGATATGGCCGAGAAAGGAGATCTTTATCGACAGAACTTTGCCATGATTGAAAAGTGTTTCATAAAGCGTGTGAGTAATCCACTTTTTTGGAACGACAAGATATACCAGCTCTTAGGCGCCAAGGAGGATGCCCCTGCACTGAAAGTAGTGCATGATTTCTCTAGTGAAATCATCGCTAAGCGTCGCATACTTTTCAAGGAGGAACTGCAACATCGCCTAAATACACAGACGGCAGATGAGGATATGTGAGTGATAACTGGATAGAAGTGAGAATTATTTGTCTATCTTCTATCTGTTATTAGTTACATCAACAAGAAGCAACGCTTTGCCATGCTGGATACTCTGATCTTTGCTGAGAAGGATGGCCTCATTGATCACGAGGGCATTTGCGAGGAGGTGGACACACTCATGTTCGAAGGCTTCGATACTACATCCATTGGTCTTATATTTGGCCTGATGAACATGTCTCTTTATGCTGATAAACAGGAACTTTGTTATCAGGAAATATCTGAGTTCATAGATGGTGAGTTCTTCCAGCATTCACAGTTCATAGTGTTCTCTTATCTACCTATCTATTTTAACTCTCTATCGCTCTCTCTAACTCGCAGATGATTTTAGCAACTTGGACATAAATCAGCTTTCGAAACTCAAGTATTTGGAGTGCTTTGTAAAGGAAACGATGCGTCTGTTTCCCTCGGTGCCTGGTATGGTTCGGGAAACGATACGGGAAACGGAACTTGCCAATGGCCTAATTCTTCCTGCCCGCTCCCAAATTACCCTGCATGTCTTTGACATACATCGCAATCCGAAATACTGGGACTCCCCGGATGAATTCAGACCTGAACGTTTCTTCCCCGAAAACTCGAAGGACCGTCATACGTATGCTTATATACCCTTCAGTGCTGGACAACGCAATTGCATAGGTCAGAAGTATGCCATGTTGGAGATGAAGACTCTGCTGATCGTCGTGCTCAAACAGTTCAAAGTTCTACCTATCATTGATCCCAAAGAATTCGTATTTAACATTGGCATTACGCTACGTACCAATAACAATATTAAAGTCAAGCTAGTGAGGCGTAAATAAGTGATTAAAATGTTTCTAGCTTTTAAAGCATTTAACATATTATAAGAATGTCAATAAACTTGTAGTATAAATACACCCAAAATGGTTTAAAACTCATTGTATCATTAAAAAGTGAAATGGAATTGGGTAAGAAAAGTAGGTAAATCTGTCCTTATATATCTTATTAAACTTGTAGTATTTGTATCTGCCTGTTTGTCGAGCTATGCTCCAAATTACATCATCTTATATTCGGTGTTATCAATATATATGAATCTTAGATAAAGCTACAATTACTGCAATCAAGCGACTAGCAATCTACCAGTCATAAAAATGTATTTATACAAAAAATTTATTTATAGACTTGTTGAACGCTTCTACTGAGTACAATAACCCAATCATATCTTTAGTGGCCTTTACTAACTTTCAGATAGTGTCAACGAATGTGAATAACATGAATGCTGTGAGTGTTAGTCACCAATTTGAGGTTGAAGCGAACGGTTGTAGGGATTTTTCCCAAATGCTGTAAAGGCAATGCTCGAGCTATTTAAGAATCTTTAGCCTACTTATGAGCTAATAAACAGACACTCTTTAAAACAGACTTTTAGCAGTACTTGCTGAGTTTGAACATAATGAAATAGTGGGATTTCGAGGTAAGTTCTTCAAAGTTGGCAACATGGAAAGTAGTTCTTTAATCTGTGCTCGCTTTGGCCTGATAATCGCTGGCAAAGTCAACGACAATGGCAATGGCAATGGCTACTCCCGGCTCTTGGCTCTTGGCTCCAGTGATGTTGCATCTGCTCCATAAATCATTCATGCACAGCCAAGCAAAAGCAGTTTTGCCACAATGAACAAGTCTACAGCTGCCTCTGCCTCTGCCCAACTGCATTTATGCAAAACACGCATACGCCCCCTCCCCCCGTCCCCACTGATAGGGGGAACTGTAGATGCAGCCAAGTCTCTTGGTTGCCTTGGAGTCGAGTCATCTTTATCTTTTAGCGCATACATTGCACATAATGTGTCAGGGAACTGGAAGCGGGTTTGGGATTGAGACTGCAACCGGATATGGAATGGAGTGTCTTGGGTGTCTCTTGTTATACCCTTAAAAAAGAGATTTATAATTTTTGTCACGAAATGTGCAACGCATCAGATATTTATAAGAAATATAATTGTTAGATTAATTTGAGATAGATTTATAAATTAAAGATTTAAAACTAACATTTGAACTACTGATTAGTGGAATAATTGTATAGTTACTTATGTAATTTATATACTAATAAATAAATAAATAGAAATGGTAATTATATATTTAAAATATAAAACATTTGATTGTAAAGATATTAAAAATCTGACTTATTCTTGCTGGTAATAAATAAATCGGTTCATTTCGATTTATAATGTAGCGAACTTTGCGTGAACTAGAATGTTCCAGCCCTCGTCAGCTTTGCGCTGCAAGCGATCCATGTCTATCGATATATCGATAAGCAATTATGGCCGCTAGCTGCCAATTGGTCCATCTCTCTCTCTCTCTCTCTGCTCTTATTGTGCGGCATAATTTCGCTTCTCTAATATGTAAATTAAATTGATTTTGTGTAGTGGTCTGCAAGCGTATCTCATTGTCGGTGATAACTTGAACTTCATATAATATTTTTTTTACAGTTGTCGCTTTTGATTTTGACAGTTCGTTACTCGTTTATACCATTTGCATGCATAATGCATAAAGCCAGAAAACTGGAACCAAGTCAAGTCCCTGAAATCTAAAACGAGGCCATGAGAGTCGGCACTTTGCAGCCAGTTTGCTGTCACATGTGTGTATGCCTTCAAATCCTACGGGCATATCATCTCCATTATCATCATCATCATCGTCGTCGTCATCAAAAAAGATCAAATGCAACTCAAAAATGCTTTGAGATTTATTGGACAAAAGGCAAGAGGAGAATAGAATGCAAACTAAGCGACATTTTAGTGCAAAATTCTCAGCGACAAGCTGCGCTTTTCATTTGCCTGCCACGCTTTGTGGCAACATTCCATTTTGGCAATGCGATTTGAGTTTTGTGTCATGCAAATAAAATTCCAAGTGTTATTCATGTGTGTGCGTGTGTGTGTGTGTGTGATGGTCAAATGTTTTAGCTAGCAAAATGGAAAGTGCCCGCAGCAGTTGCTGCCACAAAGTCAACATGCAACCAAAAATCCAACTCAATTTCTCTCGCTAGTCATAAAAACTGCGCACTTTTTAACTGGAGGACAACGCGCAGTAAATAAAAATCAACTGCGTCACAGTTTTTGCAACAAAATGTTGCCAACGCAACGCAACGACTCTGATGAGATCATCAGTAGCAGCGACAACAATTCGAAAGGGGGAAAAATTAATTACTTTATGCGCATCTGCTTTTTGCGCAACAAATTGCGTACGACAGCCGCCTACCGCCTGCCTCCTCCTCCTCATCAACATCATCATCGAACACTTTTCACAAGCACTCAAAATAAAGCCCTTCTCTTTCTTCCTTTGAATGAATGGCCTACCCCCACCGCCCCCCTTGCATGGCTATTAATTTCTATTAAGCAGCCCTCGCTAGCTGCCATACTTCATTAAATGCTTTCATGCAATCTCACTTTGCTATGCCTACCTTTTATTTTTTTCCATCTCTGTCTCTGCATGTGTGTGTGTGTGTGTGTGTGTGTGTCGGCTGTGTGTGTGTGTATATATGTTGACTCTGATTGGGATTAAGGTTTGGCCAACAGGCCTCGTTTTGATTGCCTCTGTGTCAGGCCTTTGCTGAGATTGGCACAGGGGGGCAGCCCAAGAAGGGGAACAGGCACGGAAGAGCGGTGAGGGGGAAAGGGGGGGGGGTGGCAAAGGAAGGTCGCTGTGAACGTGAAATATTTCATTTGCTGCGAGTTATTTGCTCTGCGCTTTGGCATCGCTTTCCATTTGTTGCCTTTGTTTTTTCTCGGATAACTCGATAAAAATGTACGAATCGGCAATGTAACTTTTACAACATATTTGTTACACACGAAAAAGTATAAAAAATAATGAAAAATGTGTGATATATACACATATTCAATACATACATTTATTTTGTAGCTTCATATCTTCACTATTTGCAATATTTTTAATGATTTTGAATCGGATTTAGTTACTAAATTGATTACTTTAGTTTTTGTTGATTTGAAATATCTAGTTTTAGTTTTATAAATTTTGTATTATTTAAATTTAAATTTGTGTATATTTTTCAAGATTAAAATATTACTTTATCGACTGTCGACTGTTAAATAAAACTTTAGAAATTAACTTTCAAAAAGATCAATAAATAATTTCCATTAAAAATGGAACATTTCTGTTATATTTAGAAATTAACTTTCTTAATAAGCTAGAATTTAGTAGTCATGTTTCATAGAGCTATTAGTATTCAATTAATTTATAGAACCTACAGATGATATTGTAAATAAAAAGGGGTTTTTTTATTATAAAATTAAATTGCACATTGATTATTATATTATATTATATATTTTGATTAGTTCTTGAGGTTTTAATTAATTCCCTAACATAATTAATAAATAATTACTATCCTACTAGTACTTTGTAACGTCAGTGTTCTCTTCTGCCTTTAGCATAATATTGTGTTTTGAATAACGTCCGATTTTATTATCAAATCCCGATGAAATTTTCAGGATACATTAGGAGCCCGTTGTTTGTCTTGTATGTAAATATTCAAGTCTCTAGTTTCAATAATTCTTATCTTATGGTATTTCAAAAATTATGTTTTCAATTTACGAGGGCGGAAGGGGTTGTGACAAAGTTTTTACACACAATGGTTATGCTTGGTTCATAGACGGACTAACCTACCAAATTTGGTGACTCTAGTTCTTGTAGTCTCTGAGTTCTAGGCGCTTATACATACGGAAGGACAGACAGACGGATGGACGGACAGACAGACGGATGGACGGACAGACAGACGGATGGACGGACAGACAGATGGAAAGACGGACAGACAGACGGATGGACGGACAGACAGACGGATGAACAGACAGACGGATGGACGGACAGACAGACGGATGGACGGACAGACAGACGGATGGACGGACAGACAATCATCAATTATCTTCATAGCTCTCAAAAGACCTTTACTACATTTAGAGTATAAAATATTCGGCCGTTTGCTTAAATTTGTTTAATATTTTTGCACTTTGTTTTTCTTGCTCTTACTTTAACCGTGTAGCTGTCTAAGTGTGCGTGTGTATTAGTGTGTGTGTTGTGTGTGTGTGTGTCTGGGTGATTATCGTTTTCGGGCACGAAAGTCATTTAACAAAGTGGCTGCTCACTTCAGCATCAATAACTGAGTCGCCTTCAGGTCCTGCATGTCCTGTCAGCCCATTTCTTATGTTGGCCATAATTCTTGGTTATTTTTTTTATTATTATGTCGCTGGCAAATGAAGGTCAAAGCCTGGCAAAAGCATCGCTTTTGACCAATTGAAAAAGCAAAATACATGAAAAATAAAAAAAACCCACCTGGTTCCGTTGTCGTTGTTGACTCAACGGGTGGCGCCTCCGTGTTTGCCTGACTCTTGTCCAGCACCAGCAACAGAATGGTCAAGGATATCAAGGCACAGAGTGGCTTATGCCTCATACGCTGCCAACTCCACATGTTGGCCAAAAAGTTTATAACAGTTACTGCTGCTGTTTGTTTATTGTTAGTTGTTGATTGTTTGTTGCACCAACGAGGAAATGCTTCAATCAATTGGCCGACATTGAGCCAAAAAAAAACACTTGATAAACTTATGTTCAGTCCTCACATCACACAGAGCTGGCCATTGGGCAGGATTTAACTTGTTGTTGTTGTATTTTTTTTATTTTTAGGCTTTTGTTTTTTTTGATGCGTCTTTAAACCGCTTACAAGTTGCACTTTCCAGTTGCCGTCGCTCAATGCCAGTTACAGCACTTGCAACAACAATGTGTGGCAACCACAACAACAACAACAGCGCTCTTCAATGGCACAAAAATAGAATTACACTTTGGCTAAAACTGCAACACGACACTCACAAATACACAAACACTCACACTCACACACACACACATACACTCTCGTATATGTATGTATATTGTTTAATTTTGGCAATATTCCAAGTCAACTTTTCACTTTTGTTTTCACTTTCTTATCCGCTTGTTTTTCTGCTTGTCCAAAAAGTTTTTCCCACTGCTGCTGCCAGCAACGTTGACGATGACAAAATGCGTCGAAATTCGTAGCGTCTCGTCCTTTTATAGTCCTTTGGCTGTTTCGTTAGATTCGGCGCCATTGCTGCATTGCTTCGTTCACTTACACTTCGGCACTTGACGAAGCCAATGACACGACGTTGACGAAGCTGTATCCACGTGCATTTTTGCCGGTAGATCGTTTGTTTTTGTTTTGATTTGCCTGGTTCCTTGTGTCTTGTGTCTTTTTCCCCTTCATTTTGCATGGCTTTCCCTTTTCTGTTGCCGCATTTTAGGCGCCAACTGTCAGTCAGTGTGTGTGTGCGGCCTTGTAACTGTACACGTCACAGCGCTCAAAATGGCGCGCGTTTCTTTCTCTTCTCTGCGTTAGCAACAATTGAAGTTTGCATTGCTGCTAGTTTAGAAACACACACAGAAAACAAGCAACTCTTAAGTATTTAAACTGCAGCATACCATTTCTTTTTAATACGAGGTCAATAAATCAATAAAAATACGATAACCATAAATAACTACCATTATAGTATCAACTAAAGTTAAAGATTAAAAAATTAAATAAAATTTAAATGCTGTAATAATATTTAATGCAAATCAACGTCATATATTAAATACATACATATATAAAAAACAAGCCGAAGAGTCGGAGCGGGGAGAGAGCGACAGTTGGGTGCCCTGAGCCAATCTTCTTTGTTACTTTTGGCACACCGAAAATGTTGATACCCTTGCCGAACCCTTAAGCACTTTTCAACCGATCTTTCCTATGGCAGCTATATGATATAGGGATTCGAGTTATACCAAATTTGGTCAGGCTGTAGTACGTTGACAAATATCGAAGTTTGTCATACTAAACTATGACTTTCGATCGGTAGTTCCTATGTCAGCTATATGATATAGTCATACGATCCGGCCGGTTTCGACATATGTACTGCCTGCAGCAAAAAGACGGAACTGTACCAAGTTTCATCCAGATAGCTCTAAAACTGAGAGACTAGTTTGCATACAAGCAGTTCGCATACGGACAGACAGACAGGCAGAGGTACAGCCAGATGGACGGATAGATGGACAGTCGAGCAGACAGACAGACAGATGAACTATCAGATGGACAAATGGACAGATGAACATCTGGACAGACAGTCAGACGGACAGAGGGGCAGACAGACGGACATATGGTAAGACAGATGGACAGTCGGACAGATAGACAGCTGAACAGATGGGCATGGCTCTATCGACTCGGCTGTCGATGCTGATCAAGAATATATATATACATTATAGGGTCGGGCATGTCTGCTTTCATGCGTTACACATGTCGTGACAAAATTATAATACCCTCTGCAAGGTCATAAATATACATACATATAGTATAATCAAGGGCGTAGTTATTTACACACATGTACTCAAACTTTTCAAGAAAACACTTGATATAATTCCATATATGCGTCTGATTGTATAATTTCACATCAAATTGCGAGTAATCTAATCGTAATTTGTGCTTAAGCATAATGCTTAAATGTATCCCCTAATGTGTATCAAAATATTTGTAATCATTTTGTAAGCTCAACAACTCCCACATCTTTCTACGCCCATGTGCATACGCTAAAAAGTAATGTTATAATCTTTTGGAATGCGTCGTGGGTTAAACGTTCAATCAATTCCATTGGGAATGGTCGCAGGGTATTGAAAATATTAAAACAATTTAACGGAAATACATGAATGTACTCTACTATGTGGGGTATATAGGTTAATTGTACAAATACACTTCATCTCTATTAAGTTTTTTTATTAATCACAAATCTTAATGCAACTTTTTATGCTGTAAGGTATATACCGGGTATATTGCACTCGTGACTATACGACTAGAGCATTGTAACATGTTTTCCTTTTGAAGAAGTGAGTTAAGCCGAACGTTCTGCAGTTTTTACTTGACTTAAGAACCGCGAGGACCTAATAATCGTTCAGATATTTTTGAAATGCGGCAGAAAATATTTGCAATCGTGTGCATTTACTTATATTTCGCTATAGAATCAACTTATAGTGAATTACTTATAGCAACAGCTTTTCAAATTATGTGTGCAGACATTTTTCAATCGTCATGTCCATTAAATGTCATATTAAATGATAGTGGAAAAAAGTGTAAATTTAATTTAAATGCAAATACTTTAATATTTCATTGCACACCGGGCATGTATAGTTTTGAAAGAGGCACTCCCTCATTTAAGGGATCTATTGACTTGGATAAAGAAGGAATGACAGCTATCGAGTGCCTGACTGATCTGCAAGGAGATTTGCCTGAAAAGCGTAAAGAGCAATGTAATCTGACCGAGGAAGACTATTTAAGGCAGATCAGCAAGGGTTGCAGTAAAAAAAACGTACATACATACAAACTATATAACTATCAGAGCTCGCAATAATTGATCTCTCCCGATGCTGTCCCGAAGAGACTCTCAAACTTCGTTCTTTCTTGGTCTGCTCTTCGCTCAAAGGACGACCGTGTCTGTTCGTTCGCTCGGCTCATGTGTTCACTGAGACCCATTACTTTGTAGAAACTCGGCAAAAGGTCTTCGCTCGTGTGGATAGCTAAACATTTACAGCGAGTCTTCATGCATACGCATATGCACACAGATAAGCACTCTATCCTCTCTCCTCTCTTACTCCTTAATGCTATGCCTGTGACGAAATATCTAAGACAACAACATAAGGAAAACGCAAGCTTTGCTCACTTACTGAGCTGAGCGACGAATGGTTCTGTTCGTATTGAGCGGTCAGTGAGAGACCGATTCGTGTCTTACGCTCGAGAGCGAGAACAAGAACGAAACGAAAAAAAAGCGTTGCTGTTCACACAGTGAGCGAGTCCGCTTAATTTTTGTCGGTCTTATTTTCAGCATATTTTGCGAGCTCTGATAACTACATATATATATATCTATAGAAACGTTAACACATCTTTTTTGTTTTCTCTTCTAATGCAGATTGAAGAATTGGGTCTTATATTTATCTCAAATGTAATGCGCAATGAAAACTACTCATCTTTAGTACACGAAACAATTCTAAAAGACATGGACGATTTAAAGAAGTTAGATTTGATATTTTATATTAAGAAATCTGTGGTTGAAATTCCAAAGCAACTGTTTAATGACTTGAAAAGTTTATGGCAACTACGATTTGTAAACTGGAACACTCAAAATCTTTCCCAGGATAATTTTCAATATTTAACCAATTTAAAGACATTGGCATTTATCGATGGATCAATTAATAGCTTTGACTGGCTAAGGTATGTTTCAAATAAGTAATTTAGCAAAGCTTGCAAATAAGAGTTGACCGATTTTCTCTTTGCGGTTTGTGCTCTAACATAACCGAAAAACAACTTAACTTAACAATTAATAAGGAATTCAAAAGACTTTTATTTTCTTCGCTCGGGTCCAAACGGTCAGATAAATGCCCACACCAAAGAGAAACAACAATTTCGGTTATTCGTAGAGCACAGACCATTTTACTTAAGAGACAAAGTGAAACGGTTCATTTCTGACTCTTTCCTCACCTCTTTGGTGTGTGATACCCAAACTATCGATGGAGCGTCGGGCATTATCGAAAGTGTCTGGCTGCTGTCGATGGTAGCTCGATAGTGCCCAACCATCGATAGTGCTATCGATAGTTCTCCACCTCTAGTTTGTAAATGAGGAGGACGACGAAAAACGTTCAATTGTTATTTGTGAGTTTTGTAATTCATCAATATTTTAAAGTATGTAATATTCTTATCGAACAATTTTAGTTCCACAGTTATAGAAAACAACCTAGAGATCTTGGACTTAGATGAAGATGTAAACATCCCGAAATCAAATATAAAAGCTTTTATCTGCAAAGATTCAGATATTTGCCACTTTAATGTTGATATAAATAACAGAACATGTCCCGCTGACTGCGATTGCTATTTGAAACGTTCAGAGTGGCAATTTATAATATATTGTGAACTATCTGACATTCCAGAGCTGCCTATACCAATAGCTGGGAATGTAACCCTATTCATGTCTTTCAAAAATTTAACGCACTTACCAAACTCAACTTTATATGGATATTCAAATATTCGAGAACTTTATCTGTCCTTTAACAAGCTGAGAAGTTTAACCGTTGATCAACTGCCAACCAATTTAACATTTCTGGACTTAAGAGACAACAGACTTCAATATCTTGACGACAGAGTACTCGAATTTCTCTCAAAACGAGCAGGTAAAATATCTATGTGGCTATCGGGAAATCCATGGATATGTAACTGCAGTTCCCTCAATATGTTGCAATTCGTCGCCAATTCATCTAATATTATCGAAAAACGGGATAACTTACGATGCCAACTAGCGATGACTACGTTCCAATGTCTGAGAGAACTGCAAAGATCTTTGCCTTCTAATCTTAAAAGGTATTTAAACATGTCCGATAGAAAATCGCAAAGTTTGAACTTCGAGTTATGCGTTATGGAAATCGTAGATGAATTGAATGTAATGTCCAATGAATATCTAAATACTGAATGTCTCCAAACGATAGCATGGAATTTACCAAACTTAACACAAATTCATTGGCATCAGCAAAAAATATATCATGGTTTAAATCAATTTTTACAAAACTTCAAATATCTCCAAAAGCTTGAAGTTAATTTCGAAAATCCCCAGGACTTAATCGAATACGAAAATGATTATTTTTCTAATCTAAGACAAATTAAAGAACTTCGGATTATTATTGAACCAAATAATCTGAATGATGTCGAAAAACTTTTAATACTAAATGAAACTCTTCTCAATGGAATGAAAGACTTGGAAGTATTTGAATTTATTTGTTCAACTTACGCATTGGAAGTTGAAATACCAAAACAACTGCTACAAGGCCTAAAGAATTTAGCGTCTTTAAGAATTATCAACAGTAACATTCATGGACTGACTGAGGATCATTTTCAAGACTTAATAAGTTTAAGGACTTTGAACTTAACAGAAGGCTCGATTCAGGATTTTAACTGGCTGAGGTATGTATTATTTATATATTTATTAAATATATATTATTTATATATTTACTAAACCATTTCAGTTCGACAATTTTGCAAAAGAATTTAATGTTCTTGGAATTAGATGAAGATGTAGACATACCGAAATCGAATATGAAAGCTTTTACCTGCAAAGATTCAGATACTTGCAGCTTTAATGTTGATATAAATAACAAAACATGTCCCGTTGATTGCAATTGCTATTTTAAACGTTCAGTTTGGCAATTTGTAATATATTGTCAACTATCTGAGATTCCAGAGCTGCCTATACCAATAACTGGGAATGTTTCGCTTCTAATGAGTAACAGAAACTTAACGCAGTTGCCAAACTCAACTTTATATGGATATTCAAATATTCAAGAACTTCATCTGTCCAGTAACAATCTGATAAGTTTAACACTTGATCAATTGCCAATCAATTTAACATATTTGGACTTTAGAAACAACAGTCTTCAATCTCTTGACGATCGTGTACTTGAATTTCTCTCAAGACGAGCAAGAAATATAACTATGAGACTATCGGGAAATCCATGGATTTGTAATTGTGATGCTCTCAATTTGTTGCAATTCGTCGCCAATCCGTCTAATAATATCCTTGATCGGAATGATTTAATGTGTCACGAAACTAATCTTACAATGTCGATGCTTTTATTTAAAGTTGATGTCTGTAAATCGTATTTACTATATAATATTCTTGGATGTCTTCTTGGACTGACTATCATGATTATCATATGCTTATATAAAAAGAAATTAATTCTAATGTGGCTTTATGAACGAAATATTTGCGTTAACTGCATTTCTCGCCCCGATCACAAAGTAAACAGTTCATTGAAAATTGATGGATTTCTTGCATTTTCACATATGGATCTGGATCTCGTAGAGGAATATGTTGAGAGACTGGAGAAAGGTCCTCGTGATTACAAACTTTGCTTCTATCAACGCGACTGGTTGATTGGCGAATCCATTCCGGACTGCATATTGAAAACAATAGATGAATCCCAGAGGGTTATCATATTGATGACCGATAACTTTGTCAATTCATCCTGGGGTCTCTTTGAATTACGCTCGGCCATTAAAGCAGCTTCGATGGATAGGAATAAGCGACTGCTTGTCATATTATATCCAGACGTTGATATTGATAAACTAGACCCTGAGCTGAAACGCTACTTGAAATACAATACGTATCTCAGGCGAGATGATCCACAATTCTGGAGGAAACTCATGTTCGCAATGCCCCATAGGGAGGAATGTCGAGCAATTGAAGAGAGTCAACTATGAGAAGCTACGATTGGTAATAGTTTATAACTTAATACGTAAATATTGTTAATTATTCGCAATTATTCTAATTTCAGAAGAAACACATTGGGGAGCTTGACCAGCTGTAGCTTGATAAATCTATTTGAATATCTCTAGAGCTATTTACAAAGCTTACGATAATGTATCTTTAATGCCTAGCTGGAAATACTTAATCTTTCAGTTATATGGATTCTTTAGTCAAAACTTGCAAGCTTCTGTTTCAGCTACTATAATTGTAAGGCTATAAACTCAAAAGTAAAATGTTCTGAATATTCTGTGGCGTATCAAAGTATTCGTTGAGCGGCATACCAGTTTTCAAGCTGCATACTAGCTTTCGTGCGATACAACCCTGCACTTAATGACGTTTGCAAAATAAGAAGCAGTAGATGAAGAAGGAAACAGGGACGTCACTGAGCAGCACACGCACAGGTTAAAAAATGAATACCTATCCTGTAATTCATTAATGTTAATTTAATACAATTAGTGTGAAATGAATAATATTGATAATGTTGCCGGCTTCTTAATGCAGATCATCAGATCCCTACGCAACAATACTTTGCGGCTAATCACCTTAGAATTAAAACACATTATAGATCGCATACTCTTTGACTAGACAGCAAATGCAAATATAAATTAAATATATAATAATAATAAGTTTGTATTCGTTTAATTTAAATAAAACGCAGTTATTTTCTATGCCGTCCGCTTTCTTTTATCTGTATCAAACAACTCACTGCCTGCCATCATTCGCTGTATTTCACAACTCCCGCTAGAGCGATATCAAGCTAGCTCGATCTCCATTGTCATAGTAGGTTAAAGCGAGATAGCTAATACATCAGGATATTTAGTGATGGCAGGGTACACAGTCTGGCGATGGTAGGGTATACAATCTAGTGACGGGAGGATACACAATCTAGTGATGAAGGGTTAACAGAGTATTGGAATGTTAACGACTATCGGCCTGCTACATAAGTTAATTATCATTTGTAGCTAAAACCTCTAATAGTTCACTGCCTTTCTCATATATCTCGAGTTGTTCGCTCTGCTAGCTTAATCCAATGTCCGATAGCTGTCTCAAGCGTTGGCATTTAATCTGGCTGTTGCATGCAACACAACCCGCAAAAGTAGGCAATGAATTTGGCTCAACTGTGGGAAACGTTGCGTCAAGTGGAGAGGAGTCTGGACCTGAATATTGCGGTGATTTGAGCACTTACATTGCGGTCAACACAGAGAGAGAGAGAATGTCTACAGCATTGACAACCTTGGCCACTAATTACGTAAATGAATTCTGTGGCAGGCAAGCGAGGCCACTTGCCACTTGCCGCATGTCGCATGCCCAGTGAATCATTTCCGGTGCCTCACACTGATGAATGTTGCCTCGTCGTTTTCGTTGTCGTTGTCAGCAACGTGGACACGTTTTGGGGTGAACAACAATTGAATGCAGCACAACAAACAATGCTGTCTGGCAGAGACCTTGCTTGCCCCTTGCCACTTGCTACTTGCTGCTCAGTCGTCTGTCGCATTGAAAATTTGCTGAAATGCGAAACGCGCAACTCAAACAGAGAAAACTCAGCGCAAGTCAAGTGGAAAATGAAACTGATGTTGTTTTGTTCTTGTTCCTGTTGTTATTTGCAATTGTATCAAAATCTGCTGCTTCTTCTTCTGCTTGGCAGAAAACTGTAAATTCAATTGTGCTGCATTATCTGTATAATTTGTTGCATGCCACACGTACATACATATTTGCTGCCCTTGCCTTCTGTTCTGTTTGCTTCAATGCGTTCAAGCTGAATACTTACACACACACACACACACAGGCGCACATATTCGACATGTTTGCGCATGTTTGGCACATTGTAGTAAACAAATAAATTCAATTAACTAGCAAGTTGCAACTACGATATAACCACAGCTTGCAACTTGCCACAATTTTGGTAAAACAAAGTTTTCCAACCCCCCCCCCCCCTTCTTCCACCAGACTGCTTGTCAAATGCCAAAACATAAAGCAAATTAAAATCCAAGCTAATAACTGATGTTGTCATTTTATCTAATAGAATTTGCTACAAATTGCTACAAATATCTACATAAATATATATTGCATGTTTTTGTTGCAATTGAGTTGACGCATTTGTTGCATCTGTTGCATAAATCATTCATGTGGCAATCAATGTAATTACTTACGATTAGTTGCCTCAAAATACAGTAGCTTATGAAAAATGCAAGATGGAAACGCACTGCGATGGTTCAAGAGATAAATATGTACATATGTACATATATCCTGTATGAGTTATAATATATGTAAGGTTAACTATATATTAACCAGAGTTTATTATATTAAATGCGTGATATTTTATTATACGAACTTCCTCTTTAGAATACTCGATACTTCTCTTTGGCCTCAGCTGCTCGGCCAACTTACTAAAGATTCCAACGACAGATCTTAGCTGCTGATATCGATTGACTGCTGCTGCTTTTCTCCGACTGCTCACCTCGATTCCTGATTCCGATAGTTCACCTCGACTGATTCCGACAGTTCACGTCGACTGATTCCGACAGTTCACTGTGACTGATTCCGACTGCTAATATCGATAACGCTCCTGGTATCGATATTCCTTAAATGTTAATACTGATTGTCGCTGCTTCACCTTACATATACCATATTCTACACATATGAATGAGTAGATTAAATGGCAGTAAACGGCAGAGGGATTTCTGTGTACTTATTCATATATCTATTAAATACATACAAATAATTGAATTAATTTCGAATTTACTTGAAAACTTGATTCAATACTTTCGCTTGACTCTTTACATAATCTATGAAAATCAATTTAAAGCTTTTCAGCTGAAGAATATATCAATGTGTCAAGAATATGTCACTTAATATCTTTATACATATACTTTTATTAGTAATTTACACTATACCCCAAATGAATCTGTTTTCCTCAATTTTAGTTAACTTAAAAACTGTTTATACTAATGCAACAAAACAAATATTAAATAAAATATATAAATGTAAATTTATTTAGCTTTATATATATCTAATAGAATGTCTCTTAAGTGCAGACAAGTAATTAAATAATTAAATGATGTTAAGTGCTTGATTTTCAACTGCTTCAAAATGATGCGCATTTTCAATGTAATTAAAATGCCAATGCCTTTTGCACTTGGAGTTAAAGACAACTAAGAAGTGAAAGGCGGCGGCGGCGGAGGGGGCGTGGCAAGTCAAGTGAATTGCCTTGGGGTCGAAATGGATTCGAATCGAATCGAATCGAATCACTTGCAATGCAAGCAATCGAATAATTAAATCAATTTCAGACGGTTGGCAATGTCTGAAGATAGGAAAGCATTGTCAGCCAGCATCGGCGGAAGCAAACGGGGCGTATGCGCAATAAGCAAAACTTGCACTTGCACAGAGGCAAGTCAAAAAAAGAAAAGAAGAAAAAAAAACAACTAGATCTTGTCGTGTCATGCAATTATCGAGTTTTAATGAAAATTCGCGCACAGTCATACAAATCCATTAAACGGTTTTTTCTCTTTTTTTTTTGTCTCGGCCACAAAAGAAGGGCAAAACTAAATGCCAAGTTGTAGTATCTGGTGGCTTCTAATTACCCAGGACATTTTGGCCAGAACTCAGCTAATTGCATTGCCAATGATGCGGCAAAATCGTTTTGACGCTCGACGCGCTGGACAGGCCAAAACCGAAAGCCAAAGCCAAAAGCCATTAAGTCATTAGGACGCTTAAATTGTCATTAAAGTTGTTAAATCGCATTTCATGAGCTGCCACGTTGTAGTTAAATAACTTGCTGCCAAAAGCAAACAAATGTGAATGTGGCAAATTGAATATATAGTAGGGGAAAGGGGGTGGGGCGAGGTAAGAGGGAGACAGCATATGCGGTAAGCGGGAGTAGGCCAAAAGTTATACGTTTAAAAGTTTCAACTTCTCTCGTAATTAGGCCATATTCGCATTGAATTGCAAATGACATTAGAAATTTTGCAAGTTAAAGTTTGCAGTCAACTCAAGTATGTTTCTCTCTGTGTGTGTGTATGTGTGTGTGTGTGTATTTGTTGGCCAAATGCCTAACGAGTTTGCAGTCACAGTCGCAGTCGAAGTTTACTTATGCCGCTTGCCGTGTAAATTAAATAAAACATTAATTGCTTGCTTACGTCACGTAATGCCACACAGTTGATGCCACATTCGGAGACACACAGAGTCAGTTCCCAGAGCAATAAAATGAACTGGAAAAATGAGAAAAACAGAAAACCAAACCACAGCGACACGTTCAGCCAATAAATCTCAATTGATCCCCGTGGTATTGTTGCGAAAGTTCAATTAAAAGTCTCCCGGCGGCATGCCTCAAAGTGGCCAGTAGCATTTCGCTTGCAACACACACACACACACACACACGACACACACACACACATAACTGTTGCCAAATGCCAGTTGCAAATATGCTAAGTGGCCGAATGTGCACACAAATTTTGCATACACTGTGTCCCACGTGTGTCCAGCGGCGAGCAACAGACAGTGAGCATACGTGCCACATGCCGCTTGCAACATGCCACATTATTGTCCCCCCTATTTGTGTTTCTGTTAGTTAACTTAAAAAGTGTAGCACACTTATTAGCGCACCATTGAAGTTTATTAGACCGCTTGCAGTTTTAATTAAAGTCAAAGCTCTAAAAAATAAACACTGTGTTTGGCCAACTGTAAGCAGTACGCAATGACACGAGCTGATAGTGTAGCTTAAGCATAGTATTAAATCTCAACACATAATGTTTTTCTTTGGGCTCTATTTGCGCTGCTTAACATCTGTATTGTGCCTTATTTTTGATTGTAAGCAAGTGTCATGTAAGCTTAATATAAAGCTCTCTTTTTTGCTGTATTTTAAAAGCTGTTTCTGTTTATAATTTATGTTGTTGAAAGTATCTCTTAAAGTTCTTGCCGTTTTGCCATTTAAATTTAAAGTTAGTGCCATGAAAACTTTAAACAAAGCTGCTGTTTCATATTTGTAACAGTCCGATAGTCAGTTAATATTACAATACTCTGTTCACACTGTCATCACTAGATTGTACATCCTACCGTCACTAATTATACAGATAGAATAGTTATCTCGCTTTAACCTATTAAGACAAAGGAGAGTGACCTAGCTTGATCTCGCTCTAGCGGCAGTTGTGAAATACAGCGGCGTGATGCAGATGAAGCAGACGTCGTAGAACGAAACTGTTTTATTTAAATTAAACAATTACATATATAATATCTCATTCATACAATTGTCAACTCGTGTCATTGAAACTTAATTGAAGCCAACACACATATGCTTGTATACATGCTTAAGTGTAAGCCATAGCTGCTTACATTTGGCTGCTTGAAATGGTTATGACTGCGAGTTCAAATACAACCAACTGACCAGCAGGAATTCGCCACTGTGTGTGTGTGTGTGTTTTGTGTGTTTATCTGCGTGGTTGGATAAGCGGGCGGCAAGTGCAAATAATATTATGCTTAAATGCACGCACACACATGCCTGAGTCGAGTCGAAAGGACTAAGAACTGCTTTGGTCAGAAATGGAGTCATACATAGATGGAGTTGGAGTTGAAGTCGCAGTCAATGTCCATGACACCGGAAGGAGCAAAAGGACAACACGGACAACTTTGCTTCGCCAAACAACATTAAGTAACCGCACGTACGCACACACACACAGAGCAGGACGAGGCTGAAGAATTGGCCTTGGTCCTGCCTGCCTGCGTGTATGTGTGTGTGTGTGTAATTGTCATAACTGTTGTGCCGTATCGTTGTCGTAAGCTGCCTTGTTTGCCACTGTAATTGCCCTGACTGTTGCTGCTGCTTCTCAATCCCTTTCCTGCCTCCCTCTCCATCTCCGTCTGCTGGTATTGACAACTTCCATAATGGCCAACGACCGCAACATCTGGTTTAGTTAGCCTGTCTCTTACCCTTCACTTGCAGTTAGCAACTTGGCATCCGTTTCAGGGCTCTGTACCCAGGTACACACTGTAAACCGACCGCCTAATTGAATAGCCTGACTGCCGCCACAGTGAAGCTTGACATTAAACGACAGTTGAGGAGAGAGCTACCAACATTAATCTGCATGGAGTCAGTGCTTATATGCCCCCCAGCTCGAAAACTTACTTATCGTCGCACACACACAAGACAAGACACTGCCCCACACTCACACACCCCACACACACATTGTTATGCTGCTGGCGAATGTTACAGTGCCTGCGAAAACCCTTATCACATGCACAGACTGCTTTGCATGCATATCCTGGCCCATTCTCTCTCTCTGGCTAACTGCATCTATTTAGCATAATTTCTTGTCTTGTTTTATCATTTCTTTTCTATTTTGTTTTGCAACGTCTGCGTTGTGGGCGTGCAACTTGACTGTGGCAAGTGTCAAGGGCTCAAGTTGCGCAGTTTAGTTGTGGCAAAAAGGCAAAGACATCGTCTGGACGCGGTCTTCTAGTGTGCAATTCAGTTTTATGGTTTATTCGAGTGCCAAATCGAATATTATTTGCATTACGACGATTATTGGTAAATAGAAATTCAGCTGGAATTTAATTTCATAAGTCAATAAAACATAAATGCTAAGTTTTTATGCATCTTTTAGCCTAGTATTTATTCTAATTGAAGATATTATTATTGTTATTATTCGTATTTTCCTATTCAATAAATAAAATTAACTCAATTTGTATACTATGACAGTAAATACTAAATAAATTTAATTATCTAAAAATGATTAACCTCACATTTGAATATGCCGCCGTTTGCTGTACGCTTTCAATGTTTTACAACACTGCTAGCAGCTAGTAAGCGGGTCAATAGTGACGTCAGCAAGCAAAACAGCTGTTCACTTGCCGCCGTTGCACGCTGCGAGCAACGAATTTGTTTATATTAATAAATGTACTTAGTAAATTAAACAACTGTACATCTTTGCAGCTATGGTAAGTAAACAGGCAGTTGTTTTTAAATTGTATTAATAATAAACCTTGCAGGACTTGGACTCAATTTGCCCGGATTTAAATGCATTGACACGCTCCCTGGCCAAATTAGTCTATGGAGCGCTATTAAATGGTAAGTTTTAACTATTGTATTTCAACGTTTTTCAAGCAGAAGAATCATTTTTATTTTTAGATGAACGCCTGAGCAACATTCAACCGCAGTTTGAACACACTCTCAATGTATTCTATTTAAGCGTGGAGACGAAAGAAACGAGTAAACAGAAGATCGCTTTTATACCCTTGCCACACTCCAAGCCTATTGACTTTGGGCTGATGCAGGCGCTGCAACAGAAACTAGACGTCAACAGAATCTGTATTGCCATTGTTGACAACACAGGCAATATACTGTTTTACCAAATCGAAGAAGGCTTTGATATAGATACATAACAGGAACTGTTAATAAATTGTATAGTAATTGAGTGAAAACTGCGAATTTGTGTTTATTTGATAGCGATAGATACATTTATTCAAAATCATATCATAGTTGCATAAATAACAATTATGTGCTTAGAGCCCAAAATCTGCGTCAATTCTCCAGCTTTATCATTGTTAAAATACACACAAACGTTGGTGTTCTTCTATCAATAAATAATCCTTGGCACTCGGCACATAAATAAATGACAATAGATTTCGCATCTGCATTTGGTTTTTATGCACAATCATCATATTCATAAATGTAATTAAAATTATCTTGACATAAGTGTAGCTTAAACTAATTTCAATTATCGAATACTCTATAAGCTTAAATACAAATTAAAAATTACATTAATTATAGCATAGATATCCCTTAAGTGTACAACAATCTGATTGCATGCAATTGAGAAATTCACTAAATATATAAAATTATGGAATTTCTCAAACGTTTTTATTTTGTTTTATATTTTCGCGGTTTCATTCCTTTATTAAATGTGTTTTTGTTTATAATTTAAAGCGTGCACCGCATACAAACAAATGATTTCCATATATGTTTTCAAAAAATGCTCAGAGCAATACAGTTTTTATGTTTTGTTGGTTGTTGGTTTGTTTTGTTTTAAAGTACAATAATAAATAACAAATGTATAAGCATGTATGTATATCGTTTTAAAAAATAATTAAAATAATTTCAACTCGGGCAATGGGCTGAGGAGTTGATAAAACGCAAAAAATATACAGTTTTAAAAATTGTAAATATTTGTTTATGTTTATAAGTGTATATATAGTTATAGTATATAGAGATGAGCTCTGTTTCTTCATATATTATTATTATTAGTTATAATTATAATTGTAGTGCATACAATATTATGACTTGTTTCATTTTGTTCTCTCAACATTTTGAATGTGATTTCGTGTATGATTATTATGAAAATACATGTGTGTGTGTAGGTTTAATTAATGTTTATACAACTCATCTACTGGCGCTTGTAAAATAGCTGTGTATACATATGCTTAACGTTCTCTCAACTTTCTCATGTATAAATATATATATATATATAGAACCTGGCTTACGAAAATCTTTCCAAAAATCTACAGCAATGCGCATAAGGCTCTTTTCCAAAGGTTCAGGTCAGACTATTCAATGCATTTTAGGGTAAAACAAATCGAAAAATATAAATATATATATAAATTTAACGGCTCTGGCAAATGGATGATTGACTGATTGATTGGTTGATTGATTGTTTGATGATGATGTAGGTTTACATTAATTGTAGAATTCTAGGCAATTTGGTTAATGCTTCTGAGCAACATGCACAAGGTTTACAAATACAATACAATACAATATATTATCATTATTATTATTATTATTATTATATATATATATATAGTTTCTTCTCAGATTTGATGTGGCAACATCGCTGCACATGTGTAAAAGCATTAGTTATAAATTAGTTTCGACTGAGCTAAGCCCAGACAATGAGCTGGCCTTAACACCACTCGGCCGTGTATGAAAAGTCCTGGAAAAGCAGCTGCTCATCGTCGGACAAATGTCGCGGCTCCTTTGGCGGCGTCAGTTGCGCCTTTTCCGACGTGAATTCCTCATCAAAGTTCGAGACATCCTCCAAATGGTTCTATATGGTAAAGATAATATATATATAGATAAATAGCTACAAGTATTTAATTAAATACTTACAATGGTGGGTACAAACGGTGGCTTGACCTTACGCAGCAACAAATCATCCCACACAATGGAACGGAAGAACGCCTGCTTCTTGACATCCTCCGCATCGCGCTCCGACGAGCCAAGTCGTCGCTCCGGATTCTTGCGCAGCAGCTGTAAATCAAAATCACAAGTTAATCGACAGTTAATTGATGTGAATAACAAAGCCAGAACACTTACCCGGCGCATAACGGCTATGGCCTCCAGTGAGAGGAAACGCGGATAGCGCACCTCATCGTTAACAATCGAATCAAAGACTTCCTCCTCATCGTCGCCCGGGAATGGTGACTGCAGAATTACATTTAATTAGTATTCTAATGAATTTGTACACCACATTTCAATACACTCACCTCTCCCACCAACATCTCAAAGATCAGCACACCCAGTCCCCACCAATCTACGGCACGTGTATATGATGTTTCGGTTAGCACCTCGGGCGCCAGGAACTCGGGTGTGCCACAGAAGGTGCCAGTGCGATCGCCAAAGCCCATGCCCTCCTTGCACAGCCCAAAGTCAGCAATCTTTACATAACCATCCGTATCGAGCAACAAATTATCCAGCTTCAGATCACGATAGATAATCTTATTCTCGTGCAGATACTGCAGACCCAATACCACACATGCTGCATAGAACACAGCACGTGGCTCCAAGAATACGTCTGTATGTATGTGCATCATCAGATCACCGCCGGCGGCGTATTCCATCACAAAACAGACATGTTGCTGCAATAAGAAATGGGTGTTATTAACATTTTGAAACTGTTAAGACTTACTTAAGACTTAAACTCACCTCTGTCTGGAAACACGAATACAAATTGACTAAGAACGGATGCCGCATGGCATTGGCAACCTCAAAGATGCGTTTCTCGCTGAGCAACGATTCCACCTCATCGCGGGCAATGATGTCGCCCTTCTTCAGCGCCTTGATGGCATAGTATTGATTGTTGCTGCGCAGCTGCGACAATATCACCTTGCCAAAATGTCCACGTCCCAAGACGCTCAACAGCCGGAAGTTGTCCATTGACAACATGCCGGCATTTGGTGGCTGTCCCGAGCGTAGAGCTTCATAGCCGGCGGGTTCACGATATTGCAAACCACGTGCCACATTGCGACGTCCGCTGGTAGAGGCACCACTTGCGGCCTTGGCCACATTCAGCTCATATTGATTGGCATAAATGGGTTGTTGTTGCTGCTGTTGTTGTTTGTCCTGGCGCTGTGTGGGCTGTGGGAATTGTGGTGCATTCGCCGCGTTGTTGCCATAAATTGTGGGCGTTGGCGGCTCCTGAATAATGGGCGATGATTGCACATAGGGCAATTGCTGTTGCTGCTGTTGTTGCTGTGTGCCCAAATAGAGCTTGCCCAGCTGTGGAATTACCTGTAGAAAATAGAACAGAATATGCTGCAGTTAAATCCACTTTCGATATACTTTCAAGCGAGTTACAATCGAGTTGCATACGAGTTATAATTAGTGATGTAAATGCAAACTGAACATCGATTTTAAAATCGTATTTTAAAAATCGGCAATGAAAAAATCGAGTTGTCGATTCATCGGAAATTTCAGCATCGATTCATCGATTTTTCATACATATTTTCCAATTTTGAAAAAAGTAAATATTAGATCTTAATTCTTGCGTTTATTTATAGACATACATTTTATAAAATTTTTAGGATTCAATAAAATCTCTGCTTGGTTTTAATTCACGTTGATAATAATTTATACAATAATCAAATGTAGAAAATAAAAGATTAAATAATTAACTAAATTCGCCAAACATGATAAGTTATAATAAAGTATAGTTTTAATGCCTGCTTTAAACTTGAGCATTGTTTAATTAATTTAAATGCTTACACCTTTACTGGATATATAGTTTGTATAAAGATACGTACAACTTTGTATGTACATAGAAATACATACAGTGGCTCACATCTTATTTCAACCAGCACCTTACAAGATTTAAGCATTTATAAAATCTACACTAAAAGGGATAACAAAATAATTTTAATGCAGGTTGTTATTTGTTAGGCCATGTTTCAATATATAAAATATGACTTCATTTATTTTTTAAATATTTTCCAACATTTTATAATAATTAAAAACACTTTGCCTTAAGTGTGTTCAATTTAAGCAAAAATTCAGGCGCTCTATTATTGTTTTCTACTTAGTCTACTTAGAATAGCAAAGCTTCCGATTTTTCATGAAAATCGATTTATTTTACTCGATTCATCGGCAAAATAAAAATCGAGTTCAAATCGATTTAAATCGGTTATGCAAAAATCGATTCATCGATGTTTCGATGTTTTTTTACATCACTAGTTATAATCGAGTTGCATACGAGTTATAATCGAGTTGCATACGAGTTACAATCGAGTTGCATACGAGTTAAATTTCGAGTTACATACGAGTTAAATTCTTGAGTTACATTCTCGTTTTGTTAGTTTGTTTTCTGAGCTCTGAATAATTTGATTTGATTTGATTTGATTTGATTTGATTTGATTTGTAAACCGTGTACCTCATCAATTGGCTGCACAGACTCAACAGATTCTATCAAAACACTTTCAATTGCAATTGTCTCCGCAGTTGCAGTTGTAGTTGTTTCCTCAATGTTGCAACAGCTGCCGCGTCTGCTGATGCTCGGCGACGCCTCAAGGGGTTCAATGGTAATATGTACAAGACTGATCTTTGCCTGCAAGAGTTGTTTGGTGTATTTTTTCATTTAGGATCACAACAAAATGGTGCTTAAAGAAACACATACAGGTGCAGTGTTTGATGTGGATGTTGTTGTGGATGTTGTTGTTGACGCTGTTGCCAGCAACAGTTGGTGTTTTGGCCTCGTTAAGGCAAACTGATGAAAGTGATGCGTATGTGCTGCTTGTTGCTGCTTTTGTTGCAAGTGTTGCAATGCACAGATTTGCCTCACAAGCTGTGCCAAAGTCTGAAATGTTGGCAATATCATGGCGCAATTTCCATACACGTTTTAACCTATGGATCGATTTGTCAACAACTGAAATGGCCACAAAGGCCAGCGAAATTCTGGTCTAAAAATGTGCTTAATACTATATAAACAACAGTATATATATATATGTATATACAAGTATTTATATAGTACTATATACTACATAGTTTTCCTTCTACCTTAAACAGCGCAACGTGAAAATGGAAAAATAGATACAAATAATAAGCAAACGCTGACGTTTTGGTTACGTGCAACGTGTGGAAGGCGCAAAGACAACACACAACAAGCTAAGACGAAGACAAATACAGGGTGACACATTTCCCTTTTGATTCTCTCACATATTTAAATTAATTTACATATATAAATATTTTTAAGCACTTAAATCGTCACATTTAACTTTGCAATTTTGTACACATTATTGACGTTCTTGCTTTTAAATTGTCAAATTGCAAATGTGACATATGCAATGTTTGGCTAGACAGATTCTAAAGCAGTGGTCGGCACCAACACAGTCATATGTTTCATTGCATTAGTGTGCGAATTAACAGAATTTTAACAGGCGTCAAGCATGTGCCGTTTCTCGCCCTTTATATTATTGATTCGCATCAAAACGGCTATATATTGGTCATAATGTGTATAAAAACGAATACTCTTTCAAAAAGTCCAAAAACCATTTATTTTTCTGTGTATATAATGTATAATTTGTCAAAATTGTGCAGCGTAGCATCACAATGCCTGATCAGAAGCTGATTCATTTTGCTTCGCCTCAACAGTGACATTTCAGCTTAAAAGCGCCATAACAGCGACTTAACAGAAACAGCGAAAATTTATACTGTACGTGTGCAGGCAGCGCTGCGGCAGAGAAAATCCCTATGCACGGTGCGCGGCGTGTGCCGACCACTGTTCTAAAGGGTATATCAGCTAACTGCTTGCTTTTGCTACGCATCTAATGACAACTTATATATTCTTGCCTTTAACTCAGTTAATTTTAAATAAATATATTATTTTTTATTGAAATGTAATTCATTATTCAGAGCTTTTTCTTGTTTTATCAATAGTAAACTAAAACTAAGAGTTAACAAGTCTATATAACAGCTTGCTGTTAACTGAACTACATAAGCATGTTAAGTTATTTATACTACTATAACAGAGTTCGCTTATGCATTAGCTCTGCTACGTATGCGTATTATGTTATTGACATAACAGTTTGCTGTTAACTGAACTATGCGTAAGCACATTATGCTATTTACATAACAGTTTGCTGTTAGCTCATCTACTTGCGTTTGTTTTATGTTAACTCCAACTACGTGTGGTGATATAGTATTACTATGTTATGTTATGTTAACGTGCTGTTATCTACATACTGTGGGACTGTGTGAGTGTGCAGTTAATGGGGAAACATAAAACTGAAGCAGCTGAAAATGCTGTATAACAAGAGTAACATTAACAGAACACAACGAGAATAACAACAACATGAAAAGCCCTTTTTTTCTTGGGTTTATTAGAGTGCTGCTTGAAAACAAATAACAAAATTTAACCAATATAACCAAAACCATAGCCGAAAAAAAGAACATAGGGTATCAAATGAAAAAAAACCTCCTAACCTCCACACAGAAACGATCGCCGCCGCTGGAACTGTGACTGTGACTGTGACTCGAACGCAGCCCCCCGTTGTACAAATACTCATCATCGTCCTCATCGGGATACTCAACCAATGGGGAGGCGGGCAAGGGTTCCTCATCATCCGCACGTCGTACGCCATGGAGCACCACCGGCGGCAAGGTCAACACTGGACGATGCAATTGCTGATCTACCGCCGATGGGTCACCAAGAGTTGCAATTGGAGTTGCAACATTTGCTGGATGTTGCATTGTTTGCTGGAACTGAAATGGGTTGCGTATTGATAAGGACAGCTCGCTTGTGCTTTGCCTATGATTGTTGTGATTGTTGTGGCTGTTGTGGCTGTTGTTGTTGTGTGGCTGGTGACTGGTGGCAGGCGGCAGGATGTTGGTTAGTGGTTCAGGCAGCATTTGAGGCGACTCTTGCAGGGGCATAACTGCATCCATTTGTTGTTTCGTCGGGTCATGCTGGCGACGCAGCGTATTTGGATACGACTCCATATCAGAAAGGAAATCAAATTCGTGCAATGCATCCTGCAACTGTCGACGATTAACGGCATCATGACAGCATCACACACACACACGCAAAACACCC
This sequence comes from Drosophila histrio, assembly GCA_958299025.2. Classification (NCBI taxonomy): domain Eukaryota; kingdom Metazoa; phylum Arthropoda; class Insecta; order Diptera; family Drosophilidae; genus Drosophila; species Drosophila histrio. Next base: position 20,860,045 of record OY729167.1, on the reverse strand, counting down.
AACACACCCAACACACGCACACACGGGCAAACACGCGGACGCAAAGCAAAAAGCGCATAAGGAGCAGGCAAAAGAAGTGTGGAAGAAAGGAGCAAACGAAGAGATGGGAAGGGAGTATATAAAATAAAGAGAGAGAGAGAGAGAGAGAGGTAAATACGACTGTCGATAAGAAGTTTGAACGTGCAACAAGGTAGACAAGACACACCAAGGACAACGGAGTATATCCCAAAGATGAGAGAGAATGAGAAAGATAGGGATAAAAACACAGACAGTGAGAGAAAGAGATAGAGTAGAAATGAAGTAGAGTTTTAAGATATGAGAGAGAGAAAACGAAAGACAGAGTAGCAAAATAAAAGAACTGTAGAAATGACAGAGAGTCCAAGAGTGGGAAGTAAAGATAAGCAAAAGCAGTGTGCTGAAATATGATTGGAAGATAGATCATGATGTTCCTAATAATGTCTAGCTCTATTTTGATGAGCTAGTTCAAATGAAGTGACCAAAAACTGACCACAGATCAAAGAGAACTAACCGGGCTTAACTCTACAACCTGTGAAGACTATCATTCTAACTAAAGAAACTATCTATGTCTAATCTAACTAACATAGAGTGTAAAATAGTTAAACTAAACACACTAAAATTATGTAGTTCTTTAACAACGCAAGACATCAAAGAACTAGTTCTATTTGAAGTTATTAAGTATTATTAAAGCTAAGCTCTTCATCAGTAAGTCATTTACCATAAATATTTCTTCAACTAAAAACTTAACTAAATTAACAAACCTATGGGAACTTAGATCTAGTTTAATGTTAAATTAAAGTCTTCAATTAAAGTTCTTTCTTTTAAATCAGCCAACAGAACCAATTCCTTAATACATAATATTCTAATACCTGATTTTACACAATTATATTCTTTATTAAACATTTTTGAATAATAGAAAAAATCTATAAAGACGTCAACAATCTTACAGACTATTAAAATGAACTACATGAAACTAAGAACTACTAGTCTAGAGATCTAGAGAACTAGATCTAGAACAAAGCTCTTTCTGTAAAAATAGTTTAGCTGAATAAAAAAGTTATTGAAATAGATCTCTGACAAATTAATAAATATAAAACTTTCTACTCTAGTCAAAATTTGATGATAACGCTCTAAAATGAAATGAATCAGGTAAATAGGAAAACAAATACTTTGATATTGGAATTTGTAAACAGCAGCCAAATAAAGCTCAACGTCGTGTTGTTTTCTGTATGGAGTTTTGGTTGCTCATTCAACTGATAGAAGATATAGCTAGCTAGTATATACCTAAATCTATAGATAGATATAGATATACTATATGTACAATTAGAAGACCAACACCAAAGCAAATGAGCTATACAGCCTATATATGGATGATTGATTGATTGAATGATTGAATTTACAGAATGAATGAAGCACAGCTGGCAAAGGCACAACGATCAAAATCAACTACAGATAAATTACAAGCTAAAATTTTGATTATATATAGAATATACAGTAAGTAGTAGTAATTGTTTTGACAAATTACAAAAATTTCACATATTTTATAAACCAAAAGAGAAACGTACTTTTACTTATGTTATTATGTTTTCTTATGGGCCTTCGAGCCAAATAGGTTGTGAATGTTTTAATTTGTCAAAACAATTACTTGACTTAACTTAACTGTATATGATTAGGGGATTTATAAGTAGAAGAGATATTGTACTGTACAGTTGAAGGACATGGAATATATTATAGAGTAGCTCACCTCCTGATCCATCACGGGCGTTACGGACTTCAGCACTGGCGGGGGCGGTGGTGCCGTGGTGGGCGCGGCAGTTCGATTGGCTGGCGTCTTGCCGGGCATCTGTAGGTTGAGTGTATTGGGTCTGCCGGCATTGGTCGCTTGCGGAGGCGTCTCCGGTGGCAATACGCTAATGCCGTGCATATGCATAGAAAGCGGACGCATGCCACTTAATCCGCTGGCAGCAGGATCGGGATATTCACCAGGTGTTTCCACATGCTCATGCAATCCAGCGTCAGGATCGAATTCCATATTCTGTGCCTGCTCGCCGGGGGAATACGGTTCTGGTTCGACGGCCAATGCATCTGAAGAGGGAGTACGCGATATGGGGGACTCGGAGCCTCGTGAGGCATTGTTGCTGCCGGCCAGGGGAGGCGAGGAGCGTCCAACTGAGGCGGCATTTCCAGTGGCACTCATATGCACATGATTCGGTGCATTCCGCTTGAGCAGACGTCCCCAGGTGGCCACATTAATGTTCATTTGCTTGGCACGCGGAATATTCTTGGCCTGCTGACGATTGAAGATCATGCGTTGTCGTCGCAGTTTCGGCTTCTGTGAAATCATCGGATTGAGAAACTTGATCTCGGCAAATAGCAGACCCTGTGGCTCCAATTGCAATGCCATGCCATGACGCACATCATCGATGAACTCCTCGAGACGCAACACCTTCACCGCACACAAAGATCGCCAGTCCCGCCAATAGACACCAATCTCCAGCTCCCGCGAACGGTCTAGATCGATGGAGAAGCGCTGATCCCATGCCTGCTGCGAGCATGGCTTCCACGACGTTTGTCCCACCGTAATATTATCCAGCTTAATGGCCGCCATAATCTCTATCGATGTCTCGTCCTTAACCGAATAGCTCTTGCTGCTACTGCGCGACGTGACGCCCTTGACAAAGCTACGCAAATCTCCCGGACTCGAGTTATTGTCCTTGTCGCGTCGCGATCGTCCAGGCACATCCTCTAGCAGATCCTGACAGCCCATCAGACGTACCTCCAACTTGCCAGTGACGCTGGCACATCGTCCCAACGACGAGACTGATTGATACGACTTCCCACCCAGTAATCCGCCCGGACCCGTCTGCAAGGATGTGTAATGCACGGGCGCCGGCGACGTCGACTGTTGGACAATCTGCAGCTCCTGTTTGAGCAACTGGGCGGTGGGGGAGTCGCTGGGCAGCTCCTGACGTCGCAGCTCCAAGGAATACCGCAAGAGATCAAGTTTACGCGATGATTCCGACAAACGGCCATGTGCCTACAAAAGCAATAACAATAAGTATATTAATAATAAGAAATTAAAACTCTATTATTATATTTACTTATTTCTTAATCAAATAAAATAATATTTATATCAAATAAAAAACAACTCTTCTTCAAGCTCTCTCTTTTTTTACACTTATTTATTGATTTACTTTTTTTTTAATTACCAACAATTAAAATTGATTCAGCGCACATTTTGTCTGTGTGTGTGTGAGGAACATTGTGAACAATATTTAAACTTAAGTTTCTAAATGAAGGCAGCCAGCTTTTAAGGATCGATCGACGGGTTTACTTTGGATTGGATTGGGCTTCGGAATCGAGAAGTGTTTTTGGGGTTAATGGGCGAAGTGACAACCTAAAGCAGAGTGTTAAATGCAAGCTAAAGCAACAAGAAATTGTTCAAAATCGATTGTAACCGAAGTTCAATTACCAAAGCAGAGTAAGGATCAACTAAAGGAATCTTATGGTTTATTCTAAAGAAACACTTTCAAGAAACTATTCACGATTATTTTATGTTTTTAAATGTCAACAATCTATTAAATTTCTTTATTAGCAACTTTGTCAGTTTTAAGTTAAGATCAACAACTTTTCTCGCTTCATCTTCTTAGGTTTTAACACATTTATAAGTATTAGTTTATATCAGAAGAAGTCCTGTATCTATTCCATTTCAGTTGTCAGTTTCAAGAACTTTCATTTCTTAGAAGTTAAGATCAATATTTCCTTTCGTTGCTTCTTCCTAGTTTTCAATAAGATTTCAAATCTTATTAGAGAAAATTCCTCTTTTACTTCTTAAAGAGCGCTAGAAGCAAAGTTATCATAGTTAAGCTTATAAACTTTAGCCGCTTGTTCTCTTTATAGTTTTTAATTAGTTCTCTTTACTATATTACATAGAAAGAAGACAATTGTTGAAGGATTGCTATAAAATCTATTCCATTTCGAATGGAAACTTTTATAGCTAACTTGTCGGACTGAGAAACTTAAGATAAGTAAATTTCTACTGCCTTATCTTAATTCATTTCCATCAAAACAAATAAGAAACTCTCTTCCATTTCTTATAGCAACTTATATTGACAAATAGTTTGCTTAAATATCTTACATATAAGAAGGAACTTAAGGTAGTTAATAAGTAACTTCTCTTCTTTCAACTCCTGTGAAATTTGTTCCATTTCTTATTAAAGACTACTACTTGATCTTATCTTGCTGACAATCCATCTAAATTGTTTTTAAATTGTATATTTCATAAGCAGACAGTTAGCAAGTCTACATACACCTTCACTCTCCATATTCCTATAGCTCTGCAATGGTTTCTCTCTGTAACTATTTAAATTCTTAGACTAAGACTGCGGTCGTCGGAGCAACGGACGCTCGCCGAGGGAGAAGGCGCGTCCTCGCAGCTGGAAACGTTCGGCGAGCCAACGCTGGCAGCTCTCGCAATGGCAATTGGGATTCTTGGTGGGTCCGACATGATGGCCCGGCTTGCGCATGGCCACCACATGGCCAAAGCGACGCGCCTTCTCCAGATGCTCATGCGTGTAGCCCGAGACGACAGTCGACGTCTCGCTGGCCAGACTGGGACTGTCTCGGGAGATCTGAAAGCGACGTGGCAACAGCGGCGAGGCGGCGCCGGCGGCGGTGGCAACAACGCTGCCAAATGTGGTGGCCGAGGTGGTGCTCGGCGGTGCCTCGCTGCCACAGCGCAACACAGTGCTGGCAGCGGACAAAAGTTGCGGCGAACTGCGCTCCGAGGAGGGAGAAGCTGGAGCTGCAGCTGCCTGCAAGCTGAGATTATCGCGTGCCTCGCTCTTCCAGCGATAACCGGGATGCAGACGCTTGAAGGGATCAACGATAGCAGCAGCAGCAGCAGCTGCTGTTGTTGCTGCCGGCGCTGTCTGCGGTGGCTCGGGACTTGCGGGCGGGCCAAAGAATTGCAGAAAAGCGGGACGATTGCGTTGCGACTGCAACATCTGATGCACTTGACGTCCGGGATACGTGCTGAATCCCACATTTGTCTCCGAGAACGCATCCGACTCCGAGGGCAGTGTATCGCTGCGCTGGAACGCCACACGTTGCGGCTGCACCTCCGTAATTGTCGTCAATTGTGGATAAGGTGACGTTGAAGCTGGCGATTGCTCCGCGGAGTGTTGACGTGACCAGAGACGCTCCATTTGCCGTATGCGCACACGATCCAGCGAGTTCTCATAGTCAAAGCTATCGGATTTGGTTAAGCAACCAAATATTGGCATACTGGGTGTGTCCAGCTCATCGGTGTCCTTCCAGGAGGAATCCACACAGTCGCCACAGGACGCCAAGACGCTGGACACGCTGCTGCACGTGGCATCACGTGGCATTGTCGAGCGCGATGAGTTCGGATAGGAAGTGCTCTCATCGCTGGGCTGACGCATGTACTTCTGCCTTAGATTGGCCAACTTGATGGCACGCTGATCTCCGATATGCTGGCGGAATAGCAACTGCTTGGATTCAACAATTTCCTCGGCGGTGCTGCACTTGGTTATGCCGTGTCCCAGCTGCAAAAGCTCCTCCTCTTTGGCCGCACCTGGCAGCGGTGACTTCTGGGCCAGGCGACGTGGCAAGGCGGCGCCTTTTATACGCTGATGACGCAACAACATTTGCTCATTGTCCAGCACAGTTTGTGGCGTGGAGTTCGAGTCCAGTTCATAGGCATGCTGATCATTGCTGCTGTCGGAATTGGAATCATCTGCATCCGCATGCTGATCATCATCCTCGTCGTCATCATCATCATCCTCAGAGCCGGTGCAATAGACATCGATGTGCACAGTGCGTGGCTTCTTCTCACCCAAATTGGGCAGATTGGACAGATTGGGCAGCCTGGGCGATTGCGACGGCGTTGTGGCAGCCAGCGTTGGTATACGTGGCAACGAGGCCGACTTGAATGTGGACGAGGGCGTGGTCGAGTAGGTTGGCTGCAAGCACGTTGAACAGGGATTACCCGTAGATTACTCTTTACACTTGTCAGCTTACCACATAGGTGTTCGCCTCCTCTGCCTGCCGCCTGCTGGCAAAATCCATCAACGCCTCCGTTGTGGCACGTCGCTGCTCGTAGGCGGGCTGACGTCGTTGTCGCTCCTCCGTGTCGCTCGTCTGGGAGCAGGCATCCCTCAGCTGTTGTGCTCTCACCTTGCTGTGATAGACAAAGGGTTCGTTGAGCGTTGTCTCCAGTTGTTGCTGCGGCAGAAAGTCTGCCACTGCCGAGACAACAATGTTGCAAGTGCTGCGGCAACGCGTGCCACACACCTGTGCCGTAATGCCACCAGCTGTTGTCTCATCTGTAACTGCACCCGTCACACGCGATGCCTGTGGACTGCCAAATGCTGAATCCGCATATGTTGCAGACGAGTTTGTGCTGCGAAAACTTGTGGCAGCCGTTGCCTGCATTGATGTTGCATTATTTAGTACAATATTCCACTTCAACTTCAACTGCTTACCTTCTCCTGCTGTTCCGTTTCGGGCGTACACCATTTGTAAACCACACGCACCGGATGCAATGGCTCCTGCACATTGTATTCCTTCTGCACGGCTTCCCCGCCCCGCGCGAATGTCAATTGTGCACGCACTGTCCACTCAGCGGTGAGTTCATGAGGCAGCGGAGGTTCTTCACCACGTTTTTCACTCATATTGCCACTGCCTCACTGCCTCACTGCTGCACCCGCCACACACTTTATCTAGAGGCACACACACATGTTGATGTTGTTGTTGTTAACGTTTCTCAAGGTGCGCCTCTAATTTTTTTGATATATATAACACGCGATCTGCACAGATATGCGGCATATAGTCTTATAGATTAAGCTAAAAATATAATCGAAAACGTTGCTCGTGATAGTGCAAACAAATCCAAGGCGAGGGCGGCATAAAAAGTACTCGAAAAATGCTCAAAACTAAGTTCTATCAACAATAATCTTTTCTAATTTAAATTTCCTCTAACTGCTTTCGAAAATGTGTAGAAGAAAGTGATTCTTATGTTCAAATAATGTCCTCTTATTAATATTTCATAATAATCCCTTATATATGTATAATTTCTGCTCTTTAATGCATTCTCCAACTTTGTTTAGTTCTAATAATTATAGCAATAATAATTTATAGCAATAATTTCAAATGTACAGCACGAAAAATTAAAATTATAAACAAATAATGTCCGCTAATTAATATTTAAGTATTATCCATTAAATTAGCATAATTTCTGCACTTTTATACCCCTCCTAGTTGCATTTTCCCAACTGATCAAACAAACTAATAATTTATAGCAATTAATTTAAATTTATAGCATGAAAATATATATCGAAAAAATCTAAAAATAAATGTGGCAAACAAAACTGAATCATCACTTTGCTTAAAAAACTGTATATACATTTAACATCATCTATTCTCTCTATAAAGAGCACAAATTGCACATGACTTCATCAGGTTTTCGGATAATCAAAATCAGTACAACATGAGCACTTTATAAGCCACCCTCGCACAGTGGGCGGTTTAATTGTTATTTCTGTTGTTGCTTTCTTATTAATTTGATTTTTTTTTTATTTAATATTATTTTTAGCATCATTCAACGACGCATGAAAAATAAACGAAACACTTTCAGTTTTTATTCTTCTTCTTCTTCTGTAAAATTGTGTTTCTAATTTTATGTGTATTTATTTATAAATTCTACACTGTTGTTGTTATTGTAAAATACTAAAAATCGCAAGATGACCTCAAAAGCCAATTCACGCACAGAAATAAAAATGCAGCACGATCACAAAACAGAAAAAAACGAAGCGGAAGAATTACGCAATTTCTAGTTAAAAAAAAAGAAATAAATTATGGAAATTAACTTGAAACACACGCTGCGTATGCGTAATGTTTATGCCTGGAATCTCACTAAGAGTGTGTGTGTGTCTCTGTTTTTACTGCTTTATAGTGTATGCGACAGTCGCATTTAATTACATTTGCATAAAGTTTAAGCCGAAAGAAAAAAACTGTGCCAGACCGAAAAGTAATTAAAAAATAAGTTTAAGTAAGAAAGAAAAAAACTACACGCGACAAAACGAAATAAATAAAATAATGGAAAAACGACGAAAAACTGCGAAAAACGCGCACGCAGCCCAAACGGCAACTGAACTCAAACTGAAAATGCGTGAAAATTCGCTAGAGAAACAAATTGTTTTTCATTTCGTACAACACAAAATTCATCTCTCTCTCTTTCTCTGTCTCTCTTTTATAGCGTTTCTCTCTATCTCTCTCGTAGAAACTCTATATAGATAAATATATATAAATATATGTATGTATGTATTCAGCATAGTTCTATTAATGTGTTTAGCAAACACACAAAAGCAAAGCAAAGGGCATTTTGGCTGATGCTTTTTGTTTATCTCAGATGGAAAACTAAAAAACTATCATCTGAAGCATCGGAAAAGCATTCAGGAAAAAAACATCTGTCGACTGCTGCATCTGTTTATGTCAAAAAAAGAGAAAACTGCACTCCCATTAAGAATTCTCCCTCTCCACACACACACCGCATAAATAAATATGAAATGTTGAGGATGCCGTGGTCTTCTACTACTGTAGTATATAGGCCACGACGCATTCCGTCCGATTCGGTTGGTAAACATGTAATTTGTAATCTTCAAAAAAAGCGCAATGGGGAAACTCTAACAAAGCCACAGCATCCCAGTCAGCACGAAATAAATCACAAAACACGAACGCAGACAAAGAAATATTCTGTCCACGCGACAGGAAGTCGGAAATATTGGGCAACAAGCTGGAGTGGAAAAATGGCAACAAGTGAAGCAACACCGACAACTTTATACACTTGTAAATGAAACATTTAACTAAAGAATACATTTGTGCAGTGTAATAAAGTTACAATGGAGCAAGTTTAGACTGTAAGTCAGTTGAAAGTACAGCAAAAACGATGCTTGTTAAAGTATTAAAAGAAAAGTTGTCGGTGCCGGATGCATGTATGTTAAAAAGTAATGGGAGATAAACGATGTTAGCTTAAATGTCTGTGAAACTGTTGCGTAGGTGCCATAAAGTGACTATGGAGAACATTCAGACTTTAAATCGGTTTAAAACAATGCTTGTTAACGTTTTAAGAGAAAAGTTGTCGGTGCCGGATGCAAAAAAAGGGAGAAAAACGATGGTAGCTATGAAACTGCAGCCAAGATACCATAAACTGACCATGGAGGCTACACAGACTTTTAATCGGTATAAACTAGATTAGATTAAGGGACATTTAAGTGCTATAAAGTCAGATTGTAATCTATTACAATGCAGAAATGCATGGGTTTATTAGAAAAACTAAAATAAGAGAAGTTCACAGAAGTGACACTTAACTTGCAACTCATTTAAACATACAGTATTGGTAAAGGCACCAAAATAACTGATAATAAGTTAAGACTCTGAGCTGAAACTTAACAACAACAATAAAAGAAAGCGAGTTAAGTTCTATACTTTCAAAGTAAATATGCTTTAAATAAACTGACAACTTGTTAGTTATAAGTTCCACATAAATTCCTCGAATATAACACTTGAAGAATGTACTATAAACACGTGGACATGTCGACACACTGTCTGCAGGGCCGTTTCCCTTGCCAAGAAGTCAAGTAAATTAATGAGGCGACAGTTAGCACATAAATACGTAAAGACTTAAAATAAAGCAGGAGGAAAAATTGAAATATTTTCAACAGCCGCGTAATTAGCCTCGTTTTTTTTTTTCTTTTTTAATATTTTTCTCTTTTCTGTGCCTTAAGGCATAAAGCATACGGCACGTATGCGCAATATGAATCATACGCCGTGTGGCACACGCCACAAATGGCAGCTGCCACTTCTCACACACACACACACACACACATACACTCGCTTTCTCTTTCTTGTGGACAGGCCATTGGCGATTGGCCCACCCCCGCGTTCACGTACTTACCTGGCCAACGGCCAGTTCTATATCATATTTAGACTAATCTAATTAAGAACTAAGTCGCTGGTAAGTAAGTAAGTAGAACAGACTCACCTCTTGCAGTGCCTTCTTGTCTGGCGCACGATTCGCCGTCTGCAATGTGCGTATGACATTCTTGGCTCCATCGACAACGGCAGCCTCAATACGCAAACGATGACGCAGTTCCTCAATGCGCTCCTCCAGCGTCGTCTCCAAACTTTGCGGCTGTATAAGTCCGCTGCCGGTGCCGAGTACGCCGTGTTCATCTGTTAATTGCCTTGCCGCTTTCATGCGATCCGCCTGCTCGCGATTCTGTTTGACTTTTATAATACGCAAGCGTAGAAACTCAATCTTGGCCTTCGAATCCGCCAGCATTTGATGCGCCTCCGCCAATAGTTTCTTATCGCAGCCAATGCCCAAAGATTGTATCATATTCTCAGCGCCCGCCTTCACCTTCATCTCGATCTGCAGCTGTTTCTCCAACGAGGCCAGCACTTTGTCATTGGCAGTCGCCGTTGCACCGCCGCCAGCCATGGCATTGTTTATGCCCAAACCACCAGCGGCACCGCCGAGCTGTGCACCACCGCTGCCATCAATGCCACTGGCAAAGGCAATTGATTCTGTAAACAAATAAGGAAAATTTCTTAGTTTTTTTTATCACATTTTTATTGCATATACAAATACCCTGGGATTAGGGCATTTAAGTGGATATATTACACAGGTTTTCTTTACTTAAATATATAAAAGAAAACTTAATAGCTTAGAGAACTTTTGTTCAACTTAACTACAGCGAACTTTCTCATTGAAAAGTTAGCAAAGTTGAAGTGTAAATCGAACTTTACTGCATCGAAGTGAGAAGTTCGAAAGAAGAACTTAATGAAAGTGATTTTGGTTCTCCTCTATTCAAGTTATAAAAGTTTATATGCATTGCAAACTTTGCTGCTTTAAAGTAAGAAGTTTGAAAGAATAAATAAAGAGAAGTTTAAACATAAATACTCTATTCATGATCACTTTGATGTGAGATGTTTGAAAGATGAAATTAGGGAAATTAGATCATATATAAACTATTATCTTTTCATAGCTTTATATCATTATATTCCATTCTAGCAATAGTTTAATCGAACTGCAATAAGTTCTCAAAAAGAGAAGTTAAACTCTGATGTATCTTTATTTGAATTATTATACATAAGTTCCTTATACATTGGTATACAAGGTAGAAGACTTTATTCAAATACATAAATACTCTCTGTTTTTAACAGACTTTCACTTAAAACAGGGTATCTTCTAGTCTAATTCTATAGTACAACTGTCCAATTATCTACAATTGCTTCTCTATGACATTGACCTTCACATCTTGGCCCCTTGTTGATTACCCAGCAGAGTGTCAGACCGTTTAACCACATGCTGTCAAATGGCAAAGGGTCAACTGTGATTAACATGGTTAAGAGTCGCGACGCTTCACCTTAGCCAACAACTGAATGACACCCACTGTGTCCAAGCGCCCTCTTGACTCAATTTGCTTACTGCTCTTACAGTTAACAGTTTAATGCAGTTGCATACACGTCAATTAAGTTGCAAGCAGTGTTCGAAATGAAGTCGACAGACAAACAGATTAGTTAGGGGAATTTGAAGTGGAAAAACACTTAATAGAAGTTATGGCATTTCATTAATATATATAGTTAATTAGTTTATTATGAAGTTGAAAGTATTAAGCATGTTTAAGAATAGAGGAGCTTGGAAAGTGTGACAAAAGGAGGACTTTTAATAAGTTAATGTAGAAAACTTGATAGTTATATAATGAATATAGTTAATTAAATAGTTCACGGAAGGGATTAAGATTGTTAACCAATCTATACTCGATTTGATGGTATTTAATGTATATGAATAGTTATTTGAAAGATTACACAAGTCAACAAAAGAGTTACAAATCTATCAGCACTTCAGTATAGTTGCAAAAGTGTGGCAACTCTGTCAAAGTGGTTTCTAATTAGATGTGGAACCTATCAAGGAATTAAATGGTATTTGATTAATGTATTTAGATAGACAGATATATAGATATATATATATAGATAGATATATATAGAGAGATAAATATAGATAGATATACATATATTGAGATATATATAGATAGATATATGTATAGATAGATATATATAGATAGATATATATATAGATAGATATATATATATAGATATATATATATAGATATATATAGATAGATATATATAGATAGATATATATAGATAGATATATATATATAGATATAGATATATCGATAGATATATATAGATAGATATATAAAGATAGATATATATAGATAGATATATATAGATAGATACATATAGATAGATACATATAGATAGATATATATGGATAGATATATATATAGATTGATATATAGATAGATATTTAGATAACTAAAAATGTTAGCAAGATGAAAGAGATTAAGATTTTCAACGATTCTGTAATCGATTTCTTTAAGTAAGAAATTTAAGCGAAGTTGATAAACGAACAAAGCTAATTCCATAATAAATTGTTAAGTTACAAATTAAGACAGACAGACAGCCATAAATAGTTGATGCAGTCAGATACTACTTATTTATTTATAAAGGGACATTCCTCATATACTCGCAACTGGTGAACATTTCAACAGAAATTGCAACTCTTTAGTTTATTTTCCTGCTTTGATGATGAATAAATATTTATTAAAATATGAAATTCCATTTATATTCAATCGATTACACTTTGAGCTGTGTGCATTCATGCTCTTACGAGTTCAACCATTTATCAGGCATTTTATTATGAAAATCCTCCAAGCAAATTTCCTGGCTGCAACGTGGAATGCTAATCTTTTGCTGCACAGAACTATGAAATGTTTGTTGTAGCTCCCGTTGGCAGCTGCTGCCAAACATATCAATCAATTCAGCACATGAAGCATTCAACGAGATGATGATGATGATGATGATGTTGATGTTGATGTTGATGGTATCTACGGAGATGCTAGCTGATGACAGCTGCTGCTGTTACTGTTGTTGTTGTTACTGCTGCTCTTGGCCAAACACGGAAGCAGATAGAACAACGAGTCGAACAAACCGAAACGTTGACCAGTCACATTCAGAAAGAGCAAAACATTTCATGCCACTTGTGTCAATAGTTGAATGAAAAACTAAACAAAAGACATAAGTATGCGTTTAAACTTAGCAGATACCCTCTAGATAAATAGTTGCATTTGTATTAATTAAAGAAATCATTATGAAATATAAAGCATACTTTATAAAATTGTTTTGCAAATTAAATAGCAAATTTCTAGAACTATTTACCCTACTTCCATACACTTTTGATTACAGGGTATGTGTATATTGGAGCACACACAAAAAACTTGACACCAGCCAAGTGTTTTTTGTTATAAATAGATACAGAAAGTAAACGATAAACACATAAGTATTTCGCGCCAGTTAATGTAAGAGAACACGCCAGGTATTTCATAGATATAAATGTATCTATCGGTTAGATAAATAGACAGTTGTAAGTTTGCGTGACAAATTCTCGTTAAGATATAACAACTGAACGGTAGTCTGTTGACTGTTGGTTACTGCCAAAAACTGTAGTAGTTATTTTAAGTTTAGCAGTTCTTTTTTTGTACTAACCTTGACCATTACTATTGACCGCCGTATTGGCCGATGTTAACAGTATTTGACTCTCGAGTTCCTGCAATTCCGACTTCAATTCGGCCAATTTACTTTTGCTCTTCTTCACCAGGACAGCGACATCGCTGAGCGACCGACGATCCTTGGCCACTTCACGCAACTTCTCGGCACCCTCCTTGATCTTCAGCTCCTTGCGTATCTCACGTCTTATGGCCTCTTTAATCTCCTCCAGCCGTATGGACATACAGCTTTCGGGCAGGTTCTCTGTGAAGCCATATTTATGACTGAGCTCATACAATACCGGATGCTTTATGTATTCGCCCTGCAAAACGAAACAGAAATGAAATGAATTTAATTAAATTAAATTGTTTTAATTGATAAATCTTTAAATTATTGTTTGCCTGCCTCTTGGATTGGTTCGCCGGAATCATTTACTAACACGTTGTCGGTGTAAAAGATTCCACCGTTTGATGACTCGAAATTCGATACGATACGTTGCCACAATCTGGAGGCACTTGCTCGTCGTCGCACCGAGGATTTGTTCCTGGACGCTGCACCGCATCCCCGTGGCAATGTGTTGCACTTTCTCGGTGTGACGGTCTCCACATTGGAGATGCTTGCCTCATTATTTTTTGGTTGCGAGTTCAACATGCTGCGTATTCGCTTAACCAGATTTGACATTTTCAAAAGGTTTTCTGTTGTGTTTTTTTTACGCTTTTCTTTAGAATTCATTCAATTGGGTTCGTTTTATGTTTTACTTGTCGTTGTTGTTGCTGTTGTTATTTTCTTGTGACCAGTTCATGGTAATTAGACGACTTGTGTCGACTTTTCACACGACTCCTCAAACTGTCAGTTTATCAAGAAAATGTAACACAGATTGTTAAAAGAGAGAGAGAGAGAGGAAATAACAACAACAACAACAATGGGAGAAACAAGTAATGCTGTGGTTGGTTCTAGATTGTCATATCATCATCATCATATCATCATCATCATTGCAGCCACACACACAATACGAGAAAGTTAAATGAAGCTGATAAACTTCTCTGTTCTCTGTGCTCTTTTACAATACATTTCCGATCTGATATCAAACCACATTCATTCAATCATTTACTACAACAATTCCAATGCAAATTAAAAGAAAAAAAGTAGACTTCTAATCAATTGCATTGTATAAATTATTCATTGTCAGAAACTTTCACGGAATACAATTCTCAGAATCGTTTAAAACTTTCTACAATTGCTAAAAAATCAATTGAAACCAACGATAAGTAACGAAAGTTTATTTTAAATATTTAACATATTATTGATTAATTTAAATAAGATTTACACCAACTTTTCACTACACTAAAGTTACAATTACAGTTAGCAAACAGTAGTGGAAAGCGGGTATAAGTCTGGCCATTTAAAACTTGTCTTTTATTAGCTGTATTAATGGAAAACTTCTAACTGAAATACAGCAAAACAATGCATATATACATTTATATGATATCTATAATTTATCTAAAATTTTTAAGAATTTTGTTTATGTGTCGTAAAGGGGAACACAGACAGTTAGCACAACATGGCACTATAAATACGTCTGGTAATGCCAGATAAGAAAAGTACACACATATATATCACATATATCGCATGACTAGGAAAAAACATAAATAATAAAAAATATACACACACTGGAAATGCGGTACATTGTTTACTTCGCTTTTTGTATACCCTGTGGGGGTATATCAAGTTTGCTAAAAGTATGTAACAGGCAGAAGGAAGCGCGGCCGACCAGAATCGGTAACTGAGTCTATTATAGTCGTGTCCGTCAGTCCGCCCGTCCGTCAGTCCGCCCGTCCGTCAGTCCGCCCGTCCGTCAGTCCGCCCGTCCGTCAGTCCGCCCGTCCGTCAGTCCGCCCGTCCGTCTGTCCGCCCGTCCGTCTGTCTGTCCGTCTGTCCATTCGTATGAACGAATAGATCTCAGAGATAATATGAGCTAGAAGCTTGAACTTGGTCTCCCAGCATTGGTAATTTTTTGCAGGCAGATCAAGTTTATCTGTTTTTTTGGTTGCCACGCCCCTTTCGCCCACAAGTCAAGAAAAAGCTTATAACAAAAGCAATTAAGTAGCTAGAGACATGAGATTTGGCACATATGATGAGTGTCTTAAGGGTTGATGTGTCAAAGAAGATGAATTACAAGAGTATTAGTTTGATAGTGAATTTGAGCGGGCCCCTTTAGAAACACAGGGTATATTACAGTCGGGATTCCGACTGCTCGGCTTGTTTTTTTTTAAGAAAACTTACAAAGTAAGCGAACAAAATTTCAACTGGCAACTTGTTATTATTACTTATTATTAGAACGAATTACTTGGGGAGTTTTTAAGGTTTCCAACGAAAGTTCGACTTGTTGCAAAGTTTAAAGTAAGCACTTATATACCTAATATTATATTTAGTTGTAGTTTAAGAATTGCAACTTAGCACAGTTGTAGATCACATCAATTTGCTATAGATATCAATAGTTAATCAACGTCAAAAGTTATTCAACATAACATTTATATAAAATACGATTTAAAATTAACTAAAATTAACAAATTAAAATGTAGAACTCAAGAATACAGTTCGTGTAAGATAAACTATCCTTCTCTAACAGTTATATCAACTAAAAGCTGACCTGATCATCAATTTCAGATATATTCAGGTATATTCTTTTCAACTATAAAATCAAATAAACCAAATATAAACTACAACTGCTCTACATCTTCAACGGAAAGTTGTGAGAGTTGACTGTGAAACAAAAAGCGTTTCCAATTCGTTGTAAAATTTGCATTAATTAATGGCAACTGTGAACTGTGTGTGTAAAATGAACTTGACTCATTGCCAATTAGCTTAATATGGTCAACAGCAGCTGCAGCTGTCAGTTGGCCACGTTTTGTGACTTGGCGAAATATGCCATATGAATATGCATAAGAATTTCTCCATATCCAAAATAATATTATCAGTCTCAACACAATTGTAACGGCGGCGGCTTTATGTGAGACTTTTATGGGATCGATTGTATAGTTAGTAAGGGCATTGTAATTTTGATTGATGACACAACAACAACAACACTAACTCTTTATAATAAACGACAAAACTCTTATAATTAACAGACTGGAATGCCCTTCCGATTTCCAGGGACGGAAACACTGCGCAACGTTTTCTTATCGGCTCTCGAGACCGTGTAGTATAGCGATAAGCCTGGCCAACAAATTAGCTAGCAAAATATATTCAAGCAGCTCGTTTGTTTATCCACACACACACACACACACACACACACACACACACACACACACACACACACACACACACTCATTCATACACATTTGGTATGTCGCGTTTAAAGATATGACGAAGTTTTCAATAAGATTTTGCTTTATCACTTGCTTTAGGCCTTGACTTCTTATATGTGAATTATATAAATTTCATTTAATATTTTATACACAAAATGTGGCAACATTTAATGACTTGCCACTGCCACTGCCACTTGTTGCAACAACTTTCACACTTGCCCGCACGCGTCCCGTCAACCTCAACAATCAAACTTCGAGTGATATATTAATGCCATATTCGGTGCCAATAAATGTGTTCAACGAGCCGAATTTTAACTCGTGGGTGGCCGAAGGTAAAACGACGACGACAATCCGTCACGAAGCTGGTCAAAACGACAAACTGACGCACAACATTTACGTACGAAGCTGGGCCAGGCCAACTGCTTTCGGCCCAGTTGATAACGGAACGCAGCTGACGACACACGACAACTGACCGCATATTGACAGTCATTAATGATTGCATTAGAGAGAGAGACAGAGAGAGAGAGAGAGAACATTACATTATACATTTACTACTACGAAACTCTCTATCATACAGGTCTGTAAACATTACCTTGAAATGGATGAGTTAAGCACTTGGCTTTATTATGAAAACTATTACTAATAACGCATGTATTCCCACTGATAAGTATAGTACAGGGTAAATGTGTAAATGTATGAAATCAGTTCAGTGCACTAAACAAAAACTTGTATGTCAAACAGAACTTGTGACAAAGCAGACAAAGAATTGAAGCGTTTTTAAATATTTATTTCATGAATTTCATCTCAAATCATTTGCTTAGTTCGTCTTAAAGTGAAACACATTTAAGTTGCAGTCTTTAAAATGTTTCCCTTTCTTAATTTTTCTTTAAACAAATTAAAGTTTGCTTGCAATTACAGTACTATATGTTCAACTGCCACAATAATTAAGTGCACATTTCATTTAGCTGCCCAATTATGTTTTGTTTATGCAAAGAAATTATAAACTCGATAAAAAAATATTTATTTTAATGTAAATTGAACTTTGTTTAACTGCAATGATTGCAATGTTTGTATTGTTTGTAGAAAAGTGAAAAATGTAATGTTATATTTATACAATTTTATAATAATAATAATTAATTCAATAACTGCCTCATTTTCTGTGTGAAACAAAGTGATGCAGTTAAACACGTTATAATGCAATTAAAACAATGCGAATTTGACTTTTTTGTTTATAATTAACCAGTCGGAAAGGCTACAGTCAAAGTCGACTATGAGAGACCCTTCACTTATTCTTCAAAAAGGTAGTAATAGTAACAAACTTAGATACTTATGTACATATATATAAACCTTCAGGTTTTATTTAATTCACTAAAATGGGACAATTCCCAATAGTGCGTATAGGTCCGGCACTGAGTAATATTGTGCTTTGAATAACTTTCGAGATTATTATCAGATCGTAATGAAATTTTCAGGATACATTAGAACCCCAATGTTTGTCCTGTATCCCAAAAATCAAGGCCCCAGATTTCAAATTGACAATTATATGGGACTTAAAGTTTTTTTTTTAATAACTTCCGAGTTTATTATCCTATTGACCCTAATGCTCGTCCTACATGTCAAAAATTCAGTAGTCTAGCTTTAACATTTCTCGTTGTATGGAACCTCAAAAATTTTGCTTGGGATTTACGAAGGCGAAAGGGGGCGTGGCAAAATTTTAACATAAACAGGTACTGCTTAGCCCATAGACGAACCAACATACCAAATTTGGTGACTCTAGCTCTTATAGTCTCTGAGATCTAGGCGCTCATACAGACAGACGGACGGACGGACAGACTTACGGACGGGCGGACAGACGGATGGCTATATCGACTCGACTGTTGATGCTGATCAAGAATATATAAACTTTATGGAATCTGTCAGACTTCCTTTGACCTGTTACGCACATTTTGACAAACTTAATAGGCCCTATTTACTTTTCTAAAGTAAAGTCTCTAAAAACTCTCAATCAAAGGAAATACTTAATATTTATTTCTGTTTAAAACTCATATCCAAACTGTATACACTTTCTTTACATTATTTATAGATTAAGACATTAAGCCAACTGTCTTTTGAAGCACATAACGCCACTCTAATGCCATCATTATTTTAAGCCAACTTCGTGTAAGTTTAATATGTCTCGTTTTTTTTTTTTGCATTTTTCATACAAAGAATAGAAAAAAAGACACATAAAAAGCTCCTGGGAAATGTTTTACGAGACGTTCGTTGTCGTAAGTATGTGAAATTATAGCGGCTCAGCGACGACACGGCGCATTCTTTGTACAAAAAAAAACATCTTGATGATAATGATTCGCCAGTTGGAAAGGGGAAGTGGAAAAGGGGGGAAATGAAGCAGAATTGCATAATGCAATTGCAGAAAGCCAAAGTTATTGCTTGAAGAAAAACTGACACAACACACTTACGAATACTTGAATAATCAGCATAATATGCGATATAGTGATATGTGAAGTGCAGAGACAAAGATACAAGATACAAATATCTCTCTGTGTGTGTGTTTGAGTGCGAATATGAATACCTATATTCATATACGTATACTCTTAATAAGCATTGGGCGGTCATGATGATGACGATGATGACAGCCGCTGTCTGAGAAAGTTGCAAAATGTTGCAGTTACATTTTGGAGAACTGACAGACGCTGCAACGGAAAAAAGGGGCGCTGGGAGAAGCTACCAAAACGGAAATGGAAACTGAGAGCTAGTGGGTGAAAAGTGAAGAGAAAGAGAGACGGGGAGAGGGTGAGGAAACGAGTACTGGGTTAAGGCAACGTCAGTAAACATTAAATTGCTACATTTTGTGGCTTTCTTTTGACGCACTCTGTGTGGGCTGACACTGAGTGAGAGGGCAAGAATGCGGCCAGAATGAGAGCGAAAGAGAGATATGCTAGCAAGGAGGAGTCTTTAAGAAACAACCCACGTTCAATTAATTTTATAATAATGCTGCTAAACTGCCTAAATACCCTATCCCACATACATAATATAATTTATTAAGTATGTAACTTTAAACACTATCAAAGCATTCACAAGTAGCGTAAAGAACTCTATTCGACTCTATTCTATATAACTAACTATTTATTTTAGCTACTATAAAGCAATATCTACAATTGTTACATACACACTCACAAAACCGATATACCCAACGCGTGTAATACATTTATAGGGTATGCATATTGACTGCTACATGACTCAAGTAAGCAAATTGCGCGCGTGCTATCATTCGAGTTGTATTCAGACATTCAGACATTCATATTCATATTCAATTGCAATTTCAACTGGAATGCGATGAAGTTTTGATTTGACTTGAGTTTCATATACATATATTTATATATATATATATATATATATACATACGTGTAGATATCCTTTGAGACGTGAACGTAAATCCTTTAAGAAGACCATGTTCATTGTCAGAGCCATGCTGTGAAATTGTTAAAGATGACGACGTTGTTGTTGTTCTTGTTGTTATAGTTGTTGGAGTTTGTTGAGTATGTTTTTTTTATAATATGTTTATAAACTATAACAAATATACATTGTTTTCCATTCGTTTATTCTCTCTCTGTTGTGTGTGGTTTATGTTTTTCTTTAGCAAACACTTTGACAAAATATGTGAATCTTTTCTCTATATGAATTCATTTTCCAAAGCGAATACGCGACGCAAAAATCACGACGACAAACTGCCAAATGTGCGATATTATATATCTATATATATATAAGTATAAATATATATATTTATTTATATATATAGATATACTAGATATATGTATAGATATAATAAGTATCTGAATGGGTTGTGGAAAAATCGCGACACGCTGCGAGCGAAATTGAATTCGGAAAATGTCAAGGCGCTGCGAGGGCGCAAACTGCAATGGAAAATGCTGAGGCAGTCAAGCGATTAGAAAGCTTTTCATTTGTGCGCAAAATTTACGGAAAAACAAATCATTTTTCTTCTTTTTTTTTTGGTATGCAGCGAGAGCATGCAGATACATTCGCAGTTACAGATACAAATACAGCTACAGATACAACAATATAATTGCCATAAACACACACACAAACACTCAGATACAGCTACATTTGCAGATACAGATACATACACGTGTCTATTTATTTTATGGATATTTATACGAGTACGTATTTCTTTCTATTCTATAGTATGTATTGGTATCGATCTGTCTGCATTTTCAAACTGGAAACATTTTTGTTATTCTTGTCGCAAGATTTCAATTTCGTTTTGGAAAATGTTGTTTTTGCACTTCTTTTCATTTACCTGCAAGAAAGAAAGAAAAAGAAAAGAAGAATTGGCATTAGTTGAGTGCGTCAATGTCTGACAACGAGGGTTGCTTTAGCAGTTATTGTAAACTTAATAGTAATTATACAAATTATAAAAAATAACTTAATTGGAACTTTTAATAGATAAATGTTGTTCCCATATATAATTAATAATGTCATTTATCTATTACAAATATTTATGAAGTAATTAAATAGTAGAAA
Source organism: Drosophila histrio (assembly GCA_958299025.2). Taxonomy (NCBI): domain Eukaryota; kingdom Metazoa; phylum Arthropoda; class Insecta; order Diptera; family Drosophilidae; genus Drosophila; species Drosophila histrio. The sequence goes on along the minus strand of OY729167.1, from coordinate 20,838,542 downwards.
ACACAAATTTCTGTAATATAGCAAGCAATTCTAATTGAAAACACTGTGCTGATTGGTCATATGGTTTGTTTAACCGTTTAAACTTAACAGATTGTTATTTAACATTTCTACATGCATACTTCTGTTAATCGCAATCTAACTGAAATAATGTTATGCGCTGTTTAACAGTAGCTGCATTCTGTTAAAGCGTTAACGTTGCAAATGCTCTTTAACAGAAACTGTGTTTAAGAACCTCGCTAAATTATAACAATATGCAAAATTGTGTGTTAGTTTTGCTTCTAAACTTAATATTAATTATAAACAATTATACAATAATCTAATGGAAATTTCTAATGCTCCAATAAAAGATAAGCAATGTGAATTCACTTTTAGATATATTTATAAAATGATTAAACAGCGAAAAGCACAAATTTTCTAATTGAATATTTTGTTCTGACTGGTGAAATGTTTTGTTTAACCGTTTAAACTTAACAGACTGTTATTTAACATTTCTACATGCATAATTCTGTTCATCGTAAACTCATAATGCTATGCTCTAACTGCAATAATGTTAAGCGCTGTTTAACAGCAATGTTAAGCGCTGTTTAACAGCAATGTTAAGCGCTGTTTAACAGCAATGTTAAGCGCTGTTTAACACTAGCTGCATTCTGTTAATGCGAGTCACAAATGTTCTTTAACAGAAACTGCGATTTCCACCTCGCTAATTTCAAACATTTAGCTAAATTGTGTGTAATATTTAGATGCTTAACAACCCAGCTACTTGGCTTTAGGCATTTTTTGTGAGTGCTAGCAATTAATAACTGGCAATTTGAAATTGTTGGCGCCCGCTTTGATGTTAACACACACACACACACGACAGAAAGGAAAAAAAAGGAAAATAACAAGACAAACACATGAAACTGATGTGATTTCTAATCGGTCATTTGCCCGAAAGTGCCTACACTTTGTATAACGAATATAGTACGATTATATATATTTATACATTTGCTACACTTGTACATAAACATGGTCGATGTTGTTGTAGTTTTGTTTTTTTTTTTTTTTTATAAAAATAATATATCAGCTATCAACAACAACTAAGTAAGTATAACAAGACGAGGCTACCCTTGGTACCCAAAAAAAAAAACCAAGCAGCCCACGCATTTCAACATTTCGAACCGGAGATCGCAGCATATCAAGTGGATGTGGGGAAACGATTTGATTTTCGCACTCTACACACACTAAATCTCATCTACAGCAACAACAACTATTAAAAAAACAAACTAACCATTTATGAACAGAGCCACAAACAACAACAATTAATTGTGTGTGTGTGTGTTTTTTTGTTTAGCGCTAAAAACGCCTAAACAATCTTTTTTTCTTATTTTGTTGATTTCTGTGCAATTTGTTAAGATACAATGTGTGTTTTTGTTGTTGTTTTTTGTTTGTTACAAAATACAGTGCGAGTTTTTAAACGATTTAATCGATTTCAATATTCAATAATAGACTTCTTTAATTGTTATAAATATAGTAAATAAGCTAAAGCTCAAACTAAATCAGATTAAATTGCTTATTATGCCAAGAGTATATACCAAAATAAGATACATAATTTATTTATTTAGATTCATGTGTATATTTTGCATTACAGCAAGTTTAGCAGCCAATTGAATGCGCTTTTTATGTGTTTATAATCAATTTAAGATATTACGAGTATGGGCAAAACAACAACAGCAACAACAACAACAAAGCTGATTGTTATTATTGTTGATGAATTTGTTTAGTTTTTAGTAAGTGACAAGCGAGCTGTCAACGCATTTGTAATTTGAGCGGGCATGCAACTAGGGGGGTTATAGTATGTATGTCTGGAGAGGTGTTAGCCAAATGGGAAGTGGGTCGTCGGGTTTAACCGCCTTGGGCCTGACCCAGTCGACAGTTGGCTGTAAGTATTGCATTAATGCAAAGCCATAGAAAGGCAGCGACAAAAGTTGTCTTCGATTCTGTGCAAGATTTTTTTTTATTTCTGTTTTATTTGTAAATTCTTTTTTTGTAGATTTTTACTTATTCAGCACATGCAACAAGTGAATTTGGGTTAAGCCTCGCATCGTAAGTACCGTACAAAATACGTAAAGAAACGAAAATAAAACGAGCCAACGCAGCACGGAGAAACATGAAGAAGAAGAAGCAGCAGCAGCAGAAGAAGAAGAAGACATCCAACATAAATAAAATTGTGTGACAAAATTAGAACAAAAACTCGCTGTCGCTTGAAATTGAAAATCGATTTTTTTTCTTTCGTTTTTCGTTTTGACTTTGCTTTGCTTTGGTTTCGTTTTTTTTTATATTTTGGCCGTTGCCTGGTCTCGAATTTTAATTGATTGTCACTTGATTTTCACTTTTTATAAACGTTCAAAGATGGTAAACGAACAAACAAAAAAAAAACTAAAAGAGAAATGGAATTTCACCCGAGCGGTAGTTTTTTTTTTGATTTCTTGATTACTATTCGCTGTTTGCTTTTGTCTTAATTATTATTAGAAGAAGCAGCAGCAGCACAAGTTGTAAAATAAATGGCCCAAATCAACTCGAGCTTGAATCGAGTAGCTTTAAAGCATTTAGCAACTTACGTTTCAAAAGTGCGGCTAATCCGTGAATGGCTAACAATATATTTAAGCCAGATTTGGGCGTTGTTTCGCAGCAGCAGCAGCAGCAAAAAGGACATTGACACTGGGCCAAAGAAACTGGCACTCTGAGACACTGTCAAAAACACACAAAACTTGGCTCAAAGCGCATGATATGCGTCATCGAGAAAAATGCACACGAATAAAAGAGGCGCGCACGCCGCCGCCCGTTCAGGAGACACCGCGATATTTATGCATTTGTTGCCAGACTTTCTCGCGACGCTACGCAAAACAAAAAACAAACGAAACAATAACAATAACATATGTTGACAACAACAACGAGAAAAGAACGTAAACGAAAAACGATAGCAACGACAGCCGACCGGCTTCAAGCGCGACTAAAAGCGAACTGAGCGCCAAAGACACAAACCCAAAAACCCAAAGCCCGCAGCAGCAACAACAGCAGCAGCAACAGAGCGCGCTGAGCATGCGCGAGAGCGTAAAATGAACAACAGAGTAAACAAGCTGGCGAGCATGCAGAGCGTGGAGCAACAACTGAGCGTAAGAGCGCGGCTTGCACACAAACACAGCGAAAGTGGAGCGAGCGCGAACTGCAGCAAAGAAAGCAAAGTCAAAGCTCTCGCTGCATGCTTCAATGAATGACTGGACGCTGACGCTACGATGTCGACGTCGACGTCGACGTTAGCACTGGGGGCATGGCAGAGCCGCTCTTCTTAATTGGACTGCTGCGCGTGCGCCAGCTTCTATACAAGTGTTGTTATTATTTTACTCAGCTTCTCTTTGCGTTTTAGGTTTTTCTTGTTGTCTTCTAAGCTGCGCTTTGCCTGCTGCTGTTGTTGTTGTTGAGTGGCTTTTATTGTGCCAGTTCTTAGAATAGTACAGCTATGTTTGATTAACATTTCAAGTTCTTCTTTATTTTTTTTGGGTTACCATTTTTCACTGCAACAATTTTAATTTTTTGTTTGTTGGGCCCTACACTATGTACTATTATGAAACTGTCACACATTTTAGCCAGCTTACGGCTTTTGTTTATTATTACATCCATTTCTATGAGATAAGCCAAGTGCCCAAGTCATTTGCATAAGCTGAAAAGCTGTGAAACGAGTAGTATTAAAGAAATGCCAACCAAAGGCACAGCATGGCGCCTCTTCACTTAGAAGCTATCTGACAGAGCGTGACTTTCTCTGCCACCTGACGAACCCACAAAAAAAAAACAGAAGAATACCAAGTGAAAAGCAGAACAAAATACAAAAGAAAACCCCTTCAGCAATCACAACCGTTGACCGTTGACAACCCTCATTAAGACAACCCACAAAAAAAAACAATAGGGTTGCCCCGACACAGCTGAAGCCCCACAAAACGCCGCAAATGCCAATGACGAGTGGCTGACTAATTAGATATCACACACCCCCCACATATTCGACTTAAGACCCTGACGCATCAACTGACCCAAACCCAAACCCCAGAAGGTATGTATGTAGGCTAAAACGTTGGCTAAATACCCAGCTAAAAACCCAAAATTGTTTGGGGGATGTATACACAGAGCGAAAAAGTCAAGAATTTCGTACTTAAATCGCCACATTTCATAATTGATTTCTCATTAAGACTGAAATTACTGCAGTCAAGAATCTCGATCTTACTTCAAGTAAGATTCCTTCAGTCATATAATCTAAGTATTTCAGTATTTTTAAACTTAAAGGTGAGTTCGAAGCGTACTTGCACTAAGTACATTCATTCACGATTTAAATACAATTTAGACTTGTTTTGAGTCCCTTAAATTTGGTAACTGAGTACACAAATATCTCAAAATAAGAATATGATTCTTGATATTTGCTTACTGCAGACTTAATTCCAAATTGTGTTAACTTAGTTTGTTTGTGTATAATGTCCTTGAAATAATATCTCACGCTTGCTACTAAAATCTTGATTTAAGATGTAACGAACTTGTTCAGTGAGTATTCGCTGTGAAAATCTGTTTAGAGCTCGAGTTCCGAACTTATATCAAGAATTTTCATACTCATTTCTAGTAAATCTGGAGTTATACTTGATTCAATATACTTTATTCTTATATCAAGATGAGGAGTACTTGGTCTAAGAATTTGTACACTTATTTTCAGAAATTCGTACTTATATCAAGTATGAGTAAGTAACAATGAGAAATACTTAATTCGAGATCATTAAAACTTAAATTTTCGCTCTGTACAGTTACGCATTTAAATCTGCATACACTTTGGCACAGTAAGGTATCTAATCTATCTATCTATCTATTTATTATTATCTATATTCACAACGAGCATAATATACTACAGATATACAGTAAAAAGATACATTATCTTGTAACTAAGTATTTCGAATATCTAATCTTTTGGCAAATGGCATGCAAAAAACAAACTAGCAATTAATCCTTCAACACAAATAAATAATGTAAGAATACTAAGGAATTCCAAATGCTCGACTAGAATATACCCTCATTTGAATAAATAAATATCCTATATAATTTCTGCTTTAAGAGACATTTAAACAAGACAAATATCTTAAAATGAAGTTGATTTAAGGGAAACTTAACAGTGTTATATAGTGTCTATTATATCAGATTGTTAGGAAACTATCAAAAAAGCATAATAAAACTGTAATGATAAAAAAAAGCTTCTTTAGATGAAACATTGATTACATTAAAACTAATTTTAAGTCTTTAAGACAAGTAGCCTTAGAATTCAGTCAGAGCTGTCTCCTTCTGCTTTATCTCAGCTTTATCTTTCCCATTTCTAAACCATTCTTTTCCACACACTTCCTGAAACATCACACGTATTTGCACACAAAAGCTGTCGGCTATGAAAGCTCATCAGGGACAACGGCAAAGAAGGCTTCATAAAGCAAACCGAATTGCAACAAAACACACAAAAACAGATACAACTGTGACATTTAATGATTGTGTTGCGTCTTTTACGAGTCAATAAACGGAAATTGCCAAGCAGCCAACAACAACGAGTCAACAACGGCTAACAAAAAAAAAACCAAAAAAGAGCCAACAAACCGGATGTCGTATGTGCCATAAGCCACACAATTCCCAAACGGGGGGCGTGGCAATGCCAAGTGCAGCAGCTGATAAGACCAAAAAAAGCTAAAAACTTTTAAAGTTTTTCATATTTTTTTTATTGGCCAAGTTTACAGTTTTCGTTGGCCAGATGCGTCATATCGCAAGAGACCCACGCATCTGAGGTTGACAAACTCGCCACGCAATGCACCAAAAAAAAAATAAAGAAAACAAGAAAATTTTACTTAAAAAAAAAGACTGACAGTACCAGTTTCATTATAATTACGCCAAAAAGGAAAAGTGCAAAATATATATAAAAATAAAAAAAATACCACGAAAAAGTTGCATAAAAAAGCAGAAAAACAAAACGATCTTTGGGAAAGCCGCCGCATTCGGGCGGAAAATGAGCGGCTGTCAATTATACATAAGTATAAGTAGATATATATCTGTACAAAATAACTATACTATAAACACACTTACGTATATCATGATTATAGCAACGAGCCAAGAACAATGCAACGAATCAAAAGTTAAGATCTGCCTGGCGGCGATATGCAGATTACTCGGCTTGTTTTGGGATGGGTGTCGCTGGGTGTCTGTGTCTATAGGATTGCTCCATCTCTTCCCATCTCCCTCTCTCCCTGTCTCTCTGTCACTGCCTGCTATGTGTGAGATAGTCTTGTATACCCTCTGTACTTAGTGGAAAGCAATATACAGATATATGAGTTGTCTCGATTCATTCTGAATAAGTTCAAATGAACGGGTGATTAAAATGAATGAATGAACTTATTCAGTTCTTGATGAACTATATCGTTCATTTTGTTCAGTTGCTCGGTTCATGACTTACATATGAACGTTTGAACTTATGCAGTAAATTGAACTCGAAATCCCAACTCTACCTTCCATGCCTAATCCTATTACTTGATAACTGTGGGTATTTCTTAGTCTAGCACGCTCATCGACAGCGTTCTCACTTGCTTTTTTTTCTGCAATTGTTGTTGGGCGCGCTGTCACGTAACGAAAGGGAAAACTCTGTCGCGTTGTTGTATGTGAATCTGTGGGAAGTCACCGTCTTGCAACAATGACAAGGCGGCAAAACGTAAAGAGGCAACATCCACAGTCAGGCAACAACAATGGCTGCCAGGCAGAGGAATAACATAGAAGGTGCCCCCACAGATCCAACATACAGTTCCAACTGGCTGCCTCTGCATTTTAAGATACGTTTGTATACCCTACACTCATTCAAACTGGCCCAAAAGGGCATTACAGCTAAATGCAATTGTATGCAACAGATAGAAGACGGCATTTTTAAAACTAAGTATAAAGTATAAATACAACAACTTTGCTTAGCGTAGAGTATCTAAGAGTCGAGCACACTCGTCTAGAGCGTTCTCACTTCTTTGCCTTTGCATAGAGTTGGCAGTTTTGCACGTTTGGCACTCAACGAGGCAAGAGTGGAAGGGGAAGGAGGAGAAGAAAGCAGAAGATGGAAGCAGTCGCAGAAGTTGGAAGCAGTCGCAAACATTAGAAGCAGTCGCAGAAGGTGGCAGAAAAAAAGAAGCAGCACGCCCTGTTAACATGGCAAAAGCGTTGATTAATTAATTAATAAAAGTTAGCGGTATATACTAGCATATAGAATAAGCATAGTATACAATTACAGTTAAAAAGGTTCTCTGCGCTATGGGAAAGCAACCGTCGCTGTTAATGCAATCAACTTTTGAGATGGGAATTGTTGCTGCTGCAAAAAAAACCTAATTGCATTAAGAGCTGTAAAAGCTAAAGCTCAGAGCAAACCAAACGGCAGTCAAAACAAAAGCGCAATAAAAACAAAATCAGAGCAATTCCCACAGAACGAAGCAAGAGACAAACACACACACACACATGCATGCATGCATGCACACATAATGTGATTAAACATAGACACACACACACACGCTGATAGGTAGTTGTTGTGTTTTTTTTTATTTACTGCCATTCAATCAATGTGCAACGGCATTTTGAGAGCAGCGCGCTGCTGCGGTCAACAACACTTGCTGCTGCTGTACGAGGAAGCAGCTCGCAAAGAGATAGAGCAGAGAGTGTCGGAGAGTGATAGAGAGAGGACGCAAAGCAGTGCAACGGAAGCTGCTTGCATTGTTGTTGCCTTTTGCAAATGACGTTTGGCAAACAATTGCTCTCTCTCGCTCTCTCGCTCTGCCGCTCTTCATCATTAACACTTTCTGTCCATGCTATTAACATTCTGTTAGTTTGATTGAAAAATGCTTTATGGCTTGTTGTTGTTTGTTGTTATGCACTTGAATGCAGCAACAATAACAACAACAACAACAACAATCGTCATTTGGCCGCTTTGAACTCGCGCCATTTGGCGTTTTGCACGAGTGAAAGTGAAAATTACAAAATTATACAGAAATCAATGTTACAACAGCAGCCGCAGTTGCTAACGGAAAAGGTGGACACTATGAAATGGCTAGTAAAATAATACAAAAAAAAACTGCTCGAGTTTATTAGCCAACTGTTTGCTGCACACGATACAAATAAACAAACAAACAAACAAGCGACAGGCAAACAAACAGCACAAACAACATGAAAATACTAACAGCTGTTGTTGCTGTTGTTACCGTTAACCGTTGTTGGCCCGGCAACACGTGCGCAATTGTTGCAAGTTCACGACATGCCACAATTTGCTGTCATTGTTGCTGTCCCTGCACTTGACTTTGGGCCAACTCCAGCTACCACCAACCAGCACCACTTCTGCCACATTCCACATTTCGTGTCCAACTAGACAAGTTCTACTTTCGCAACTTGTTTCTACTAGTTTCTGTGGCAGCTCCCAACTTCTCAGCACCCCATATTCAATTTGCAAGTCAAGTCTCCAAGTAACGTTGTCCCAATTTTCAACGCTGAGTAGCTGCCTGGCATAATTGGGGACACCTGCATGTGCCAAATTCAAAAACTAGTTGCAACTTGCAACAAGCCGACCAACAATAACAACAACAACAACAAAACTGGGAAACTGGCAAGCAATAGAAACTCTTGGCGTACAGTTGAAATTGGAAATGGGGAATGGGAATGTCAATAGAAATGGAACGCAATTTTCCAGTCACGCAATTAGAAGGTGAACATTTTTGTCTATTGGCAGCAATGTTAAAGTGACGCTGTTAATGGTTATCTTAGCATTAACAGCATACCATTGAGCAACAGGCAGTTAACATAACAGAAGTAAGTTATTGGATAGACAGAGAAATATAGCTACAACTGTTAACTAACAGTCTTTGTTGTAATATAACTACTTGTTTATGGCAATATAAATTATATAAGCAAATATTGCATCCACACAATTATAACGTAAATATATTTCTTTATTGATTTCTAGATATAAACAACTATATAAGCAAATATTGCATCCACACAAATATTAGATAAATATACTATTAGTTATTGTTATAGTTAGCATTGTTATGGCAACGCTGTTAATGTTAATACAAACAGCAGCAACTTAACATAACAGACATATGTTATCAACAGACTGCAGTTTGAAAATATATACAAGTTCTAGAGATTTTAATAAATAAAACTGTTGCTGTATTCCCAAAATGTGAAATATTTAATTTTACAGACATATAGCCTCAACAATCGCTGCAAAATCAGCTATGTTAATTTATTTTAATTATTATTAATTGTTGACATTGTATTATTCCAATTTCAATATCTGTAGCTCTGTAAAACATGCCTGTTCCAAATCTAACAGCAGAACTTTTACTAACAGCTCGTGACAGTATCAATGTTAATAACAGCACAGACTTTAACATAACATAGCTGTTGATTTACAGACCGCTTACACTATTAAATGTAATCAAACTTATTTACAGTCGCCTTTCTGTACGATTTGTGATTTAGAGCAACTTCAGATATACTACTTAGTCATTGTTGGCACAATTTGGAAACTATCGAGCTGTCAAACACTCTACAGTCACTACCTGAACACCCACTGGCGGTACATTTAGTCTACCATTGTCTACCACTGTCCAGTGGTGGCTGCTCAGCGGCAAAAGTCAACGTAGCAATTTGCGCAATTGAACTCATCAATTGCAGCAATTAAATGTGCCCAAGGCAGGCTATGAATTAACCAACTCACTGAAAAGCCAGCGACACGGCAGATCGAGATGAATGTGATATAACACCGACACGACCACGACAACAGCAACAACAGCAACAGCAACAACAACGGCAAGTTAATTAAATGATTTTCAATGTCTGACGACCCCGCGTTACTTTCTTTGGCCTCCAGCGAACAGTGGAACAATGGCTATGGCACCCGGGAAGCGTGGGGAAGTGAATTGGTAAGCTGGGAAAATCAAATCTATTGCATTGGAAATGAATTTCCGTTGAGCGAGTAGTAAAAAAAAACCACAGAAGGTTTCCCCCTAAGAGTTATATCTGCAGGATGCACAAATCCGTTGTGAATTCATCACAATTTTACTGCAGACTTTTGAAAAAACTGACAACATTAAGTACTAATAATAATACTAAGCAATAATAATGGCAACAAGTACGTAACGAATATAATCTACAAACAACAAATTCGTTGTATAAACTCTGGTATTTTTTTTTTGTTTTTTTTCGTTACCATTTTTTTTGCGCAGCTAAAAATTTCCATATAGAAATCGTGAATTGTTTGATTATTGTTGTGATTACCTTATCAGCGAGCACACATAACAACAACATAACTAATAAATAGATACAATTGAATTTGATTAAAAGTATCTCGCGGAATCTGTCTGTCAAGTAATGTGCGGAAATCAAATAAAATGGGGGAAAATAAGAAAAACTGCATGCGAAAGATATTCTAAGCTGCAGCTGCTAGATACAAAGATACAACTTGTATCTGGTACTGCATGCAAATCTCAGTTGAGTGCTGCAAATGAAACTTTAATTGATATACTCATGGACTTGGCCAACTGACTGTTTACCAGCATCTCAGTCAAGCGGCTGAGCAGAAGAAGAGGCTAAAGAGAGGAGTGGGAAAGGCGGCAATAAGAACAACACATTAAGCCACTTGCTGGATGCATTCTTGACCAAAAGTAAACACAACAGCGACATTGCAGCTCTCTCTCTGACAGCCAAAGCCCTTTGTTTGAGCTGACGGCCTGTCAGTGGCCAAGACGTAGGCACACAGACAGACGGGGACAGATGGGCAAAGAGATAAATAGACAGATGTACAGTGGGCAATGGACAGAAGGCGGCAGGACACGCGACACTTGAATGCTGTTGTCACACTGTGTATGTGTGTGTGTGTGTCTTACGTGTGTTTGTTTGTTGAACAACATTTCCACGGCAATGCAGTCGAGTGTTTGCTCAGGCATTTCCCATTTGCAAATTTGTTAAACAAATTAACATTGCCAAGTATTTTCAAAGAACAGTCAAAGAGTAGCTGAGTTCAAACTGGTTAACAGTTTAACCCGTGCTGTTATCAACATTATGATGTTATGTTAAGCAGCTGTTAAATTTTATCAACTTCTAGAATCATTTTTGTGGTCATTAAAACGTCTCTTAGGACACAGTTTACATCTTTAGCATGCACTTATTATCTTTATGTTATTTTGATAACTTTTAACAATTCTTTGTTAAGCATTTTTATTACCAATAATAACAATTACTTTAGGTGATTAACCTATAGATGTATATCTATAACAACTTCTATAACTCAGTTAAGATTATGTTACTTTAATAAGTTTTAACATTTTATAGTAAGAATTAGTGTTACTAATAAAAATAAAATAAAAGCATCTGTTTAATTCATACATTTTCAATAGAATTTTTATACCAATTTAATAAGAATTACTGTGTCACCAAAAGTATCAATATTTACAGCAGATTAAAAGTATTTTAAATAATTCTAATTTTATTAATAACATCATTTTAATTGTATAACATCTAGCTATGACTGTTAACCATACTGTTAATGTTTAATTTAACATTTCTATGTTAAAAAGCATGCTAAGCAGTTGAACATTTGTCAATAATAACTACATGACTTTAGGTAATTAATACATATGTTAACAGTTAGCAGAGCTGTTAACCAACGTATGTTTACTTTAATATTTCGGCTGTTACTTCCAGCTGAAAACTTATCAATAAAAGCACATTTAAATTGAGCAACTTCTAAAACTATTTTTATAACAACGTCTAGACTTTTATTACACTGAGATGCGGTCAAGATGATGACAAAAGTTATTAAACGCTCAGGCAAGGGTATTAAAATGGCATTCGCTGTTAAGTAGCTTGGGCTCCATTTGCAGTCGCCCAGTCCCAGTCCCAGTTGAGTTGTATTGGATGTCTTAGCGAAATGGATATGGCATCCATTCAAAACTGGCCTGACCCTGTTCTGGTGCACCACAAAAAATGTGCGAGACAAGAAACCGGTTGGGCGATTGCAACAAGAACACAGAAATAAAAATAACAAAAAAAAAAACCCGCAGGCAATCTTCATGAGTAGCTCCCGATGCAAAAGTTGCAGTTGCAGTTGGAGTTGGAATCTCAGGTGCACTGGCAAGGTAGAAAAGCTGAAGAGCAGCTACTTCAAATGACATTCGCCTGGAGAGATGGAGATGGAGACTCCCAAACAACAGCAACTTCAATCTGGTTTTTGTATATTGTCTGGTTTTATATTCTTTCAACTGCGATTTGCATTCCTACAAACAAATCGCTTTAAAAGCCAAAATGAGGCCACTGAATAAGTATGTGACTTATGATTTTCACCTTCAAATTCATGGCCAATGACATAAGGCTTGGATTTCTCTCCCTTCCCCCCACGCAATTCCCTCTATGTACGCTGTATAGAAAAACTTTGATTTAGTTTCCAATTGTTTGTATAATTAACGTTGAGTACGTGATGTGATAATTCAGTTGCAGTTCACAGTCTACAGCTTCAACCAGACTGGAAACTGATAAGCGCATTTGTTTTAATAATCTTCTTTAAAGGGCAACAGTTTAATTACAATTACACACCCACACAGATATATACTCGTAAATACTGTTACTATTAATAAACAAGTCGGTTAATTTGTTTTAGTTATTGCTGCTGTTTATTTATTCAGTGGGCCACGCACTTAAACCAATTGACATTTTGTGCACAAACACACATAAACAATTTGAATTTGTTGTGTTGTGTTTGAGCACGCGAGAAATGTGAACAACAGAAATTCCAATGATGTCATTTGACAGTTGTGTTAGTGCTATAAATAACACTACATTTCGTGTGATATAGAGAGCTAAATTAGAGATTAAGTACAGTGTAAGGCATTCTTAATTTAAGCAAATTCAAAAAGAATAAGCCACACCTCTCAATTAGCTTACATACATTGTTTTATTTGCTTGAATTAGTTGTGAATTCTAAAACAAAACAATCTGTAATTCTTACAGCATTCAATTGTACATAATGTTAATTAACATGCAGCTGTAAACATTTAAGTTTGGCTTTCGTGCATTTCAGTCCTTTTTGCCAGAAAGCTTTCAGCTTTTATGTTATGTTCAGCATGTTCTATCACTAATATTTTAACATACTATTTAACATTTTAAAGCGTGGGCGGCATAACATTTGTTTGGTTCGTTTAGTTTTACTCTGCCAATGTTTGTCATAAAGCAAGCAGTTCTTCTTTTTTTACAGCTATTCAGTGACTGTTGTTAGTTTTTTGTATGCGCACAGGAAGCGCCGGGGGAAATGTTAAATGAAGTGGCACATTAAGGATGCGTCAGCTGAGCCGGAAATTCCTGGCTTCCGTGCTAACACACACACACACTATATAGTATGTGTGTGTACCTGGCAACAGGTGTGCCTGGTCATGGGCTGATAAAAAAGAAATAACTAAAAATCGTATAAAATAAAAGAACCAAGCCCAAGGCATGTAATGTCCTATCAGCAGTGTCGACGACTCACCTGATAATACGAATCCGACATGTTTTAATGTTGTTGTTGCTGCTGCTGCTGTCTCCGTTGAATCACTCGTTGTCCGCTTGTTACTGTTGTTTCTGCTGTTGACTTTGTTATTACAGTTTTTGTCGCCCGTCAGAGTTGAGATACACACACACACATACGCATACGCATACGCACGCACACACAGACTGACGACAAACGCACGTCGCGTTTCTTTTCCTTCGTTTCGTTTCGTTTAGTTTGTTTACTTTTGCTCCAAAAAAAACGTTGTATATACTATGTAGTATGTCTATGTATGTGCTGTTCACACTTTAACACCTGATGCCAAAATAACTGTGCTGTTATAGCGTGCGCTCTCTTTTTGCTATTTGCTATCGATATTGAATAGAATTTATTGTTGTTGTAATGTTTGTTGCTGGAACGTTTGGAATTGTGACGACAGGCCAACAAGCAAACAGGTGTCAGAGCGAGAAAGGTAGCGAAAGAGGGAGACAACGCTTTACAAAATTTGATTTTCCTATTGTTGATAAATATTTTTATTTTTTGCAAATATTATGCATATTCCAGGGAAATTCACACACAAACACACAATAGACAATAATAACAATAACAGCGTGTGCTCAGCTAGCGATAAACACAAACAGTTGTTGGGGGTCGTCTCTTCCATAGAAATTAGCTTCAATTGAGCATTTTGCGGATTTAATTGGAAATTGTGTGTATTTCTGCAGCAGCTTTTGATTGAAGCTGTTGCTGTCTCTGCTGGCGTCTCTGTTGTTGCTGCTGCTGCTGCAAGTCACATAACAAGCAGCGAGAATCGCTTTATAAATAAGCACCAGCTGATGGATGTACGGGACGCGGCACAGTGTGGACAGTGGAGCGCCGTAATCAGCACAAAGAAGCAAGAGAAGGAGGAGCTGCAACCAGAACAACAACAACACTGCAAAAACGCAAGTGGCGGCAAAAAAATAAAAGCTGCTCGCGCAGCTAAATGGAAATGCCTGCTTTGCCCTTCTCTTTCTCTCTCTCTCGTTTCTTCTCGTTCTCACTCAGTCAGACACACACACAGCCGCGCGTACAAGGCAGATAGGCATAACCGACAGGCACGCAGGTCCAATACCGGTTGTATTGTAATGGCGTCTAAATAATGAGCCACCTTGAAATAATAACACGGCCAAGATTATTTAAACAAAATTCGCAATACAAATCGCACACTCACACACAGAAAATTGGACTGCTTTATTTTGCTAAAGATACATACATCCATACATACATATACATAGATGTGTTTGGTATCTTCCTCATCTTTTTTATCTTATAGGAAATTTCACTCGTATTCGTACATTTTTAATTGTAATCTCGCTCTCGCTCACTCACACACACAACACACACTCATGCATACAAATAGCGCTACTCAGATCAAATTCTTTGCCGTCTGCGCTTGCTGCTGCTGCTGCTGCGTTGTCGACATTTCGCTTCGTTTTCTTTTCTTGTTGTGTATGTTGAATGCAAAAGCAACAAAACTAATATTAATCACGTACACTTTGTATTCAAATCATAACGATTGTGTTGAGTGTTGTTTTTGTAATTGTTGCATGCAATAAAATAGTAGACACTTTTGTTGTATTTTTTAAAACGAAAAATGTGAAATGGTTAAAAACAGAAAACGGCGACGACACGACGTTCGAGCATATGACCAGTGTGACCGCAGGCACAGAGCACGAAAATATTCAACAAGTTCTTCTGCAAGAATACCTAACTAAAGAATACCAGTAATCAAATCTAAGTAGCAATTTCATTAAGCCGAACAATTATTCTAGCTATAATAATGCAGTTAAGTTTAAATACATGTTTAGCATACAATATTTTGTATTGTTTAAATTATGTTTATACCGTGACTGTGAAATCACAGTACAGATTTTTATCGATAAACAGGGTTGTATTTTTTGAGTTTAGAATTGAACAAAAGAATTTTCACCAATAGGTGTATTTATTTAATAATAGTAGGTGTTTTAAATTAACTAAACTGCTGGTTTTTTGGGCAGCGAACCGAACGCTGAGATAACTGTGCCTTTGGTGCCCGTGACTGTTGTGGTTAATGCAGGTATTGTTTGCTTTGCGGCAGGCTGGTCCCACTTCGATTTACTGCAAGAGAACAACAAATAGTCAAAAATGCTGGTTATTATTTGAATGCTACACCTACCGTTTCTTGGCCTCCTCTTCCACCTTGCGTGCCAGTGCCGTCGCCTGCTCCACCTTATCCATCTCCTTGCGATCCTTTTGCCGTTTAACCATTTCGGTTTTCTGCACGGCAGACAAAGATTCGTAGTAACTTTCCTCGCCCCACTGCAGCGGATCGTATATTTCCGGCGGATAATTCGTGCCAAACTCATTGATGTCACAGAAACTTATAAGCTTCTCATAAATGCTGGGATTACGAAACTCTTTGCGGTCCTGTATAACGCGATTCATGTCCATATTCGTTTGTCTCATCTTCGTGTACATTTGTGTGATCTTTGCCACCAGCTCTGGTGGCGGATTACCTTTCGGCTCGGGCGGCAATTGGAACTTGTATTTGGCATACTTTGGATCTTTTTCGTAACTCTCGGCGGACCGCTCATCGGCATTGTATGCACTGGAATCGTCGTCCATCTTCATTGACGCATCGGCGGCTGCTTCGGATTTTCCACTGGCTTTCTCTTTGCCATTTTCATTGTGATCGCCATCCTCGGCCGAGTTGCCGCTATCGCTGGACGATTCCTCTTCGCTGGATTCGTGGGCGCGATCTTCCTCCTCGTCCGAAATTAAAGTATCATCCTGATAGCTAACCAGACGTCGCACCTTCTTGGCACGTTTCTTCTTCTTGGACTTCTTAGGCTCCGCATCCTGTTTGAGTGGCGTAACGGGCTGTGGAGTTGGCTGCTTCGGTATAATTACCTGTGAATATTTCAATTTATTTGTTACTAGCACTTAAATATATAAAATGTCTGCCTGTTCACCTGTGACGCTGTGGAGTTTTGTGAGTCCGGACTGATATCGCCTTCGTTTTCTGAGTCCGTGTACTGTGCGGTCAGGCTGGCTAAAGCGGAGTGGCTCATTGTAACTCAAATTTATTTTATATTTATGTAAAGCGGTAATAAATATTGCAATTTTACAATGTTTAGCACTTTCTACTTCCACTTCTTTAAATTTCGCCACTCACTGCGAAACGCCAACAAAATAGTGTTTGGTATTTTACTTTATGACAAGCTGGCAGCCCGTGTCTGGTAAGCAGCTGTTAGCTTACAGAGTTTACACGACACATAACCCTTTATACAAAAGTAGCAAAGTAATTGATTATTATTATTTATTAATAAAACAGTTGTCAAGTTGAAGGCCCAATTAGTAGCAAGTACTCTCTGAAAACTGTATTGCCTCTTTAGATTTAATATTTCAGATTATATTTAATTTAATAAATTTTCAAATTATTATGTTATTGTACTTGTTATTTGTTGTAGTGTCTGCCGTGTAAACGCCCTGATTCTTGTTTGTTGTTGATGTTGACGTCGTCAGTTGGAAAATATGAACGCAGCACAGGAGGATCAGGATCGCATACAAAAGCGAGTTAATAAGATATTAGAGACGCGTCTGGAAACAGACAAGGACACACTCGATGCCCTAAATGGACTCTCCACCTTTTTCACCGACAATACGCTGCAAAATCGCCGCAATTTACGCAGTCAAATCGAGCATCGATCCGTCGGCATCAATGAGAACTTTTTAAAGGCTTTCCGCGAGGTGAAACTAACACTGGATGCAGTCTGCGGGGATCTGGATACGATGGCCACATCGGTGCAGACAATGAAAACGGACCTGGAAACATCCAAGGCGCTGACCAAAGATCTGATAGAGCAAACAAACAAAATGCAAGAGGAACGCGAACGATTGGAGGTGCATCAACAAATCGCACAAGCGTTTCTGGCACGCTTTCAGCTGAGCGTGCCGGAACATCAATTGCTCTACGGCACGGCCAAGGATGCGCCCATTGTGCCCGAGTTCTTCAAGGTGCTCGACCGTGTGCAGTCCATACATTCCGATTGTCGGCTATTAATGCAGTGCGGCTATCAAACGGCTGCCTTGGACATTATGGAGGAAATGACGCTGCACCAGGAGGGCGCACTGGAACGCCTCTATCGCTGGACACAAAACCATTGTCGCAATCTGGAGAACAATGAGATCGGTCCACTAATTGTCGAGGCCATGAGTCGACTGCAGGACAGGCCGGTGCTCTTTAAGTATGTCATCGATGAGTATGCGATTGCACGACGAGCTGTGCTGGTGCGCCAGTTCATTGAGGCGCTAACCGAAGGCGGACCCGGTGGCAATCCCAAGCCCATTGAGCTGCATGCTCACGATCCCAAGCGCTACATTGGCGACATGTTTGCCTGGCTGCATCAGAGCATACCCAACGAGAAGGAGAACCTTACGTTGCTGTTCAAGAAGTGTGATAAGCATGGTGAGTGACTAACTGATAATTACATTTCCTATTAAAACTTGGTCTAATTGTTCACAGAATAAATCTGTGGCAGACCCCACAAATCAGCAACAACATTCGGTTATAATGCTGAAATTATATCGATATTAGCAATATTTTTGTCCTGGATTATCGATATTATCGATACCGTCAATACGTGCAGGGCTGGAATGAACGATGTCGACAATATTGATAAGTTCAATACCAATAGCCTTATAATATCGATATCTTATCGATATAATCCCAGCACTATGATGTTAGTTAAATTTAAATTTATGTTTTATTTTGTTATTATCCTTATTCTTTTGTTAATTAATAACTCTTCCTTCTAGACATCTCCGAGCAAATGCAAAAGGCGCTGGGCTACGTCGCCGACGGCGTCTGTCATCCACTGAAGGTGCGCGTGGAGACCATTTTGAGTTCGGAGCAGGACACCATCGTATTGTTTACCATCTCGAATCTGTTGCGTTTTTATCAGCAGATCATGAAGCAGGTGGTCCAGGGCGGCAGTTTGGAGCAATGCCTGATCGATTTGCAGCAGAGCAGCGAGCAAATCTATCTGAATGCCTTGGCCGCCCAGGTGCGCAGCGTGTTGCAGCGTCCGGCAGGCACAAGTCTGGCATTGGAGCCGCCACAGCGTGATTTGGTGCCACCGCCGAGCGTTGCACGTCTGCTCAATATACTGAAGGAGATACTGTCGGTGGCCACAATGGTGGATGGTCGCCAGGCGGATATTACCAAGATTGTAACCTGTGTAATTGATCCACTGTTGCAGTCGGTGCAGGAAAGCGCCGCCCACTTACCCACCGTGGACATGGCTGTCTATTTACTCAATTGCCTCTATCACATGCAGAGCACCTTGGCGGTCTTCGAGTATATGGATGAGCGTGTGGAGCGACTGCAGGCACAGTCGGATGCCCAACTGGATACCCTTACTTCCGAACAGGCCTCCTCTTTGGTGGCCAATCTAAATCTAGGCCCCATTTACACAATATTACAAAGTAATCAGACTAAAATTGAAACGAATCTGCTAAAGATATTCATGTCCAAACTGGATGCATTCCTGGAACTACCCGATGTGCTGTTGCTGCCACAGGTGCAGCTAATCATGTCCAGCTCGCATTGCGGCACTGTGCAACGTCGCGCCTTCAACGTCATTGTGGCGATCTACAAACAGATCTACGAGCGAGTTCACGATCCCGCCAATGGCTTTGAGCAACCAGATGCTCTGCTGCATAAGACGCCAGACCAAGTTGCTCACATACTGGCCACCTAATCCACTCCAGACAACGGCAACAACTTATTATGTGCATTATTCTAAAATATATACAAACTATATATATATATCTACTATTTAATGTAGTTACTATCACAACACTGTAAATGATTGTTCTCGTTGCTACAATTCACTCTCTTGTCGCATTTGTATACCCTACAATCAAGTGGCATATTATCTACATCAGCTGTTACGTACACTTTAGCAATTGTGTGTACGAAACACAAACTAAATGTCATTTAAAGCTTAATTTTGTCATCAAAAATTGTGTATTGTATAAATTCAATTAGTATTTATTAAAACACTACAGTTTTAGAATATAAATCAGGAAAGCAACCTCTATCATCGGAGCTTTCATCCATAAGGATACTAAAAGGGGCTGTTTGGTAGATAAGAGCTAATTGCAGTAACTGTTTAAATCGTTAACAATTATTAGGATACTTACCACAATTGGCCATAGCCAAAACAGCGAACACACAGATGACAAGAGAGAAGAACTTCATGATTTATGATTGTTCTACGAAGACTGAAGTGGAACTGATTGTAGTCTAAGAATTGGGCTTTTTATAGTTGAAATTTCTGGAAAATCCGTATCTACAGAAGCCGAAGGTAAATTCCCAAATGTACATAATCTGGGGTCAAATTTGACAGATATTTATTATTGATCCGGATGACTTTATCTGTGTTCTTTTCTACATATAATAAATTTCAATTACTTATATGGCATACAATTATAACTTCTATATTGTGGGAATATAACCGCAACCGTGAACCGATATTACATTAATCTAATAGCGCAATAAAATTTAAATAACTTAATACTGCTGCTGCCACAGATACAGCTAATCATCTCCTTCAAAATCATTTTTCTTAAGCTCTTTGGCAATTGTAGGAAATTCGAAATTTGTATAAGAATATCGAGGTTTTAAAACATATCGATGTTCATAAAACTATCGAGGGCTAATATCCTGTCGATACTATCAAAAAATTCAAGGGACATCGATAGAATCGATAGTGCTCCGATGTTTTTGCATTACTAATTCAAACTTCAAATAAGGTGGAAAATTAAGGATTGCAAGTACATTTAAAGATTTATTTTGTAATCAAAAATATTGTGTTTACATATTGTTGTAATTGTGTAATAGTATATTTTTAAAGAATATTTTCCAAATGGATCCAATTGCTAATTGAAGATGCGGTCACCAGAAATGTCGCCGCCGAAGCAACCTTTACGTTTACTTGAAATAATATCGCCTATTTGGTAGATAAAAGTTAATTGTTGTAAGTGTTTAAATCGCTAACAACTATTAGGGTACTTACCACAATTGGCCATAGCCAAAACAGCGAACACACAGATGACAAGAGAGAAGAACTTCATGATTGTTAATTGTTCTACTTGATTGGAACTGATTTCAGTCTAAGAATTGGCATACTTATATATGAAATTTCTGGAAAATCCACATCTAAATAATCTAAGGTAAATTCCCAAATGTTGGCTGTTAAAAAAAACAATACAGATATTTATTATTGGTCCGGATGACTTCACCTAGGTTTTTGTTTTCTATAAGATAATTTAAATTATATGGTATGCAATTATAGCTTCGGCACTTTAAAGATAACTGAGACCGGAAATGCGTTAACCGATATTAACCGTTTCAAACGTTTGTAACAGCCATAACTATTGTTATAGTATTTAATCAATCTTTCTCCGCTTAGGTAAAGAGATTAATAATAATTAAAAGCATATTTTTACCATAGAAAATAGTGTTCTAACTTAAAAACTTTGCGAGAGCAGTGTTTCTTATCACACATTGCAACTGCTAACAAATATTGAATGTTTTTAGACCCTTTACTTTAAAAAAGTATAAGAGTCTATTAAGTTTGTCAACTATTAATGTGCGTAACAGGTCTAAGAAAGTCCGGCAGACCCCATAAAGTATATATACTCTGGATCAGCATCCACAGCCGAGTCTATGTAGCCAAGTCCGTCTGTTATGCTGTCTGTCAGCCCATGTGTCCTGCTGTCTGTCAGCCCATGTGTCCTGCTGTCTGTCAGTCCGTCTGTCCTGCTGTATGAACACCTAGATCTCAGAGACTATAAGAGCTAGAGTAGCCAAATTTGGTGACAATACTACTGAAGTATCCACAAAGATCAAGTTTGTTTCATCGACATCGACTGTGAGCCTTTCCGACTAGTTTTAGAATTGTATTTTATATATTAAATGTTTATTAACTTAAAAAGAAAGAGCTTAGATTTCTAATACTTCCACCCACTACAAACAAAAGTAGTCAACATTGTTCCTAACTGAAACTGCCTTAAAACATTTGGTTTTCACTTTAAACTGCAAATCGTTAGCGTATCTGCAGTTCGTTGTTTAATTTCCCATACCGTTTGTTTTCGTCTCTTTCATTCTGTTGTTGTTTGTTGTTCTTGTTGTTGATTCGCGCCTATTAAGAATGCACAATAGTCTTCTCCAAGCTCCACATAATACTCAGAGCCATAAGACGATGCGGATGCGGCGACAACGAAGTCTTCGTCTCTTTGTCGGTTCGTCAATTGTGCAAATCGCGTGCTTATCAGAAGAAACTCAACAATTAACCGAGCCAAAAGTTAAAAATAGTTATAAAAATAAAAAATAAATATTAAATATAAGTATATATGTACTTAGTATGTAGAAACCAAAACCAAACATGTGTTCGGGGCCTGTCGCTGTCGTCGTTTATCGCAATGATTACCCAAATTCCAAGTAAAATCACAAATCTCTTGAGCGCGCGTCATTAGTTAAAAGAATTCGGCGATTCGAGTGTTGGCCACGATATCTTTGGCCACATGTTGAGCGGCCAGTTTGCTTTAGACCTACCACTTGACTTTGTTAACTTTATATCTTCGGTCTGTTTACGTCTCGTTCTTGCTTAAATTCTTATCGCTAACGCCGGAAGCTGTGACGCTTCGTAAGTGAAATAATTAAATTATATACTATGTTAAAAATTATGTGTATTAAATATTTATAAACTATAAGCTAACTTATAACATAGAAGTGAATTTCATTTCCCATTGACGTCTCTCTCACTCTCTCTCTCTATGTGATTGTGACGGTGGCACGTTGAAAGAGCTCCAATGTGAGGGCGGCAAAGAATGCGGGAAATGAGTTATTGGCTGCCAACTGTTGATCGATGGCCGGTTTCAGTGTCTGTGAATACGGTGATTCGAGCAGTGCCAGGCAGTTGGATTCATTCACGCTAATTGACAGATAATCGTCGGGGCTCTCGGCATACATGCTGGAAATTCTATTTGTAAAAAGTGCACAATTAGTTTCACTTGAATTTAAATGCATGCATTTTGAGAAACAGATACAAACCGATAGTGACTGTTAGCGCCGACACGATCAATTCTATAGCCCAGCAGCATATAGCAAACATCTCGAAACTCTTTGCTGGCCGCCTTAAAGCAATCCTTCATCTTTTTCATCTTGCCATTGGCGGACTCCAGTTCGGCCCGTAGTTGATTGAACTCCTTAAAGTTCATGGTCATGCCACCGCCGGTCCCACTGCCGCTGGTTGTTTCATTGAAACGCGCCTGTGTCTGTTCATTGTCCTCTTCGAGCTTTTTATTGCGACGCTTCAGACGCTCGATTTCCGCCTGTAGTTTCTCCACAATATTCTTGGTGGCATCGTAGGCCTCACTGGCGGGATTATTGCTTAGATGTACCACCTTGTAGTTGCCCATATTGAAGTCGCCACGCAGACAACGATGTTCTAGCTCCAATTCCAGTTCATCTTTGCGACGACGCAAACGTTCATTCTCCATGCGCAGCGTGTCCAGTTCCTTCTTGACACTATCATAGCCATTCTCATTGGACGGCGGATCACTGAGCGATTCCTGCTGTCGCATCGTTTGCATCTCACGCTCCAGTGTCGAACACATCTCCTTGTAGCCGGTGAGCGTGCGTTCCAGCACTTCGACGCGATAGCGCATCTGCATGTCGTTGGTCATTTCCGAGGTGCTGGCATTTGTCATGGTCAGATCTTTGTCAAAGTTCTCCAGCAATTGCTTGTAGAAATCACGTTCCTTGCAGACAATCAACAGTTTACGCTGCAGCCGCTCCCTGAAACTCTTGTGCCGCTTCAGTATGACATTCATATCCTCAATGTTCTTCAGATAGACGGCGCATTGTTGTTCCAGTTCGCGCAGCGATGACTGCAAATGTTTGCTATCAGAGTCGGCGCTGCCCTTTTCGGCTACACGCACAATGTCGGCTTGGAGCAACTGTTCGATTCGTGTGCGCAGTGCCATCGGACAGACCAGCGTATTGGCCAGACAATGATCCTGTGCGACTTTGATCCATTCCTTTAGTTCCTGTTCAACATGCGTCATTTTCACTTGCAGTGCAGCGGCTTCGGCGCGTGCTCCTTCCTCTCTGTCCAGACGTGTCTTGTAGTCGTGCACTTTCTCCTCCAGCAAGAGTTTGTCGCCAATAAGCGTATTCAGGTGCTTGTTATGTGCACGCAGGCGTTCCACCTCCGCCTGCAGTTCTGGTACGCTCAACAGACGTGCTTGCGATGTTTTGGTCACTTCCTTCCAATCATTGTACGATTGTATTTCGAATTCTAGCTCTTTAATCCGTGCATTCGCAGCATCTAAGCTTTGCTGCTGCATTTCATAGTCCATTTGTAGCTTATCGTAGCCGGAGGAGTTTGCTTTGTATTCATCGTGACGTCGTCGTATGCGAGTTAACTCATTTTTTATTGCCTCCAATTCCAATTCGTTGCGTTCGTTGACTCTTTTATATTCGCTCAGTTCATTGTTCATGCAATATTGCACCTCGCGAGCGTCCTCCTCCAGTTGCACCTTCTCCTGCTCGGCCACACTGAGCGCCGACTCGAATTTGAGCTTCTGCTGCTCCAGCTCTGCTTGAATACGATTTATTTCCTGCCTGGCGTTGTGTTCTCGCTTCCTTATTACCTGCAGATGCTTCTCAAGCTCTAACATCTTGGCGCTGGTAAAATCGCATTGTTCCTTTAAGGCATCGGACTTGGCGTCTGCGTGCGCCACGGCGGCGAGCTGTTCCTTTGTCTGTTGGGCCAGTTGATCCTGCAGCTGTGTCACAATCGCCTTCGTTTCAATTAATTCGGCGCGCAATTTACGCGTTTGCCACGGACCGACGGGATCATTATACGAATTGTTCAGCGATGTTGAGCTGGCATTGTGACTGACATTTAGACTGACGTTGAGGCTGCCGTTTAGTGAATCATTGTCAACTCGTCGTTTCTTTGGCACTAATATACATATAATATTTGTATTAGTTTTTTCTTGTTTTTTTTTTCAAGCAAACTTCTCTTCTTCTTCTTACCTGTGCCGGAGTCATCGTTGAACGACATGGAGAGCCGGTCAAATATGAGTTTCTTGGGCGCCGAATGCGTAATGCTGTCATTAAAGCGCGCCATAATATTGTCTAAACTATTTCGAATTTCATCCATTGTTTCCTTTTGATTTATTTGTTTGCAACGTAAGTTTGTTTTCCTATTTTTTATTTTCAATAGCGTAAAATATAAAATGCAAACCGACAGTAACGTTAGTGATGGGGGCAACCGAACTCGTCTATTCGATAAGCTGTGGCGGTGGCTCGATATACTTATCGATATGCAAAAACAGTGTAGGTAAACGTGACAACTCAACAAGTTGACAGCACAACTTTTAAAAATTGCGCTAACTTACAGAAAATGTACATAAAATAAAAATAATAAGCCAAACCCTTTAACAAACATAATAACTGCTACATTAACATGTATAACACACCTCGGTTAGACGCAACATTTCAATCAGCGTGCTAAAATAAAGTGATAAAATTTGCGCTTATGATTTATTTGACTTTCGGTCGCTGTTTGTGTGCGAGCGAGATGGAGTGCTGCCTTTTTTGGGCATGAAAAATGAGCGCATTAAATTTTATGATATTGTTTGGGCCCGCTGTCATCAACTTTGGTCCAAAGCACACACAAGAACCCACTCCACTCCCCCTCTCACTCCCCTCCACTCCCTTCTCTCATTCTAACGCACGGACGGCACACAAGCGCCAAAGTTCAAAGTCAAACAATAACATTTTCCATAAACAAAAAGAGAGACGCAACACACAGCCAAATACACACACACACACACACATGCATACTTGCATGTGAATGGGGAGTTAGTACCCTGTACTTTAACAAGTTAACAAGTCTATTCAGTTTGCCTAAATAAAATGTGAGATTTTGGTAAAAGGAAATATAGAAGAAGAGCAGAAGAGAGAAAAGAGAAGCAAAGAGTTTGCAGCGTTTTAAGTACAGGGTCTCTCACAGTCGGCGTCAACTGTAGCCTAGTTTTAGCTACCTCTGCTAAAGTTTGCCGAAATTTGTTTCAAATTGAAGCCTGCAGTTGCCAGTTGGCCTGTGAAAATACGAAATTGACCTGTAAACAAAAGAAAGTTGAAGAAAACTCTTCGCTGTCTGCGTTTTGTTCAAGCAATTTTGTTAGCCAAGTATGTGTGTGTGTGTGTGTGTGTGTGTACACATATGTATGTTGTAGTGTGTGTGTGCAGCGTCGGCTTAACTTTTTGTCCGTTGAGCACTTTATCAAAGCTTAGCACCTGACAATTTGCCATGAAACATGCGGCCATTTATGTCTGTCTGTCTTGCTCTTTCTCTCTCTCTTCCCTTTGCTCTAACTCTCTCTCTCTCTCTCTCACACACACACTTCTTTGTGCGTGTGTGCAGCAAATGAAAATGCTATCAAGTGTTTTTCATGCACAGCATTTGCTTTGTTTTTATTTTATTTTTATAACTACTCGTTACTTGTATTCTTGTTTAGCCCTGTCCGTCTGCCCATCCCTTTGTCAGCCCGTCTGTTCGTCTGTTTGAGCTCTTAGATCTCAAAGACTATAAAAGCTAGAGCAACTAAATTTAGCATACAGACTTCTATGATTGTGAAGCAGCTGAGGTTTGTGTCAAATTTTGACCACGCCCCTTCCGCCCACGCAATTCAATAAAAACGTTTAGCAGCTATATATTCAGTAGTTTTTATACCTTATCTGAGTTATAAGTAAGCTGAGTAACGATTAACTCTTTGTCGAATAGTCGTCTATAGGTTTTTAATCATATTTTTTGTCAGTTCTGACTTATTGTATTGAAGTGTACTTAATGTTGGAATTACTAACAAGTTGACTTATGTATACATTCTGAGCTAAATAGTAGAGTTCCGCACACCTCACCTTGTTAATAATTACAGCATGGACAGTTCGTTGCCCTTTGAGTCGGACCAACTAATTAAATTAAAGCCGATTAGCTGTCGGCTTTGTGTGTGTGTGTGTGTGTGGCATAAACTTGAACATCCTTATTCCTTATCGTGTTTAAGCTCGTTTCCAGCTGTCGTCGGCATTTCACTTGCATTCAAGTTTTTATTTAACATATTTTTCGCTTATTATCACACTTAATTAACACTTAAGGCCTTCATATGCAGCAGCTTAAGCCAGAGCTTTAAGCTGTCCAGATAAGTAGTTTTGTGACGAGTTCACAACTTGTAAATATAATAAATCAATTCAATTTTGAATCGGAGCATTTTTTTGATTTGTGATCGAATTGGACGTGGGATTTCGATAAAGTTTTCTGGACACATTAAACCCGAGTTATTTATCATATGTGCCAAGTTTCAAGTCTCTAGCTTTAAAATTGTTTATGGTATGGTGTTTTTTCTGATTTTCAAACAAAGAACGCTTGGTATCAAAAATTTAAAATAAACTTGATCTACCTGTAAATATAAGAAGTGCTTGGAGATTAAGTCCAAGCTTCTATCTCTTGCCATCTCTGAGTTATATTCGTTAATACAGACAGACGGACAGACAGACGGACGGACGGACCGACATGACTTGGCTTAACTTGATGCTGATCTCGAATATATATATATATACTTTATGGGATCGATCACGCTTCCTTCTGCTTCTCACATACTTTTATAAATAACTAAAACCAGAGTTTGAACCAACACCCCTTCACAAACTGTAGCTATAGCTGGCGCTATGGTTCAAACCCAACAAACCGCAGCTCTTTCCACATTTCAGAGTTATCCTGACCTGCTTAAACTCTGACTGTCGCCCCTTCCTCTACCCCTTCCAATGCCAATGACACACACGCTTTATTTCACTGCCGGAATTTTTCCACAAAAATTGCATTTATTAATGCCACATTTCCACACTAGTACAGCCAAATGTCACACACATACACACATACTTCTATATAGAGCACAAAATTGACATGCAACAGGCAACAGCAAGGACACAGACGTGAGCTTGTTTTTCCTTACGAAGTTTCCATTTTTTAGGGGTTGCGTTTCGCAGAATTTCCCGCTGACTCATGAATCTTTTGTAAATGTTGCTGAAATTTCGATGAGACATGCCAAAAACTTGCCAAGCTTGCCACTTGCCACTTGAGCTTGCCACAAACTACAGCCGTCTTTCATTCACTTTGCAGTGCAATTCGGTGATAGTCGCAGCAATTAAATCTTAACACACAGCGGGTAAGTTTTGTTAATTCCTCGAATATTTGACTGATAGTCTGAGCAGCTGTTGTCATGATTGATTTGCATTTCCCTTGTAGTCTCAGCTACTAGTTGCCTGAATTGTGTTTAAATTCTGAGAGCTTGCAATTTAATGGCCAGCAAGCATTTCAAATGCACCTGTTAACCATATGGAAAATTTATGACTTCCTTGTTGCTGCTGCTAGTCACGGAACTGTGTGTGTGAGTGTGTGTCGCCAACCCTGCACTGCACTGCCAACCTGTCCAACCCTGTTTGTTTGTGCATTGTTTGCTTTTGTTCTTGCTTCTGTTGTTGGGATAACGATAGTTGAAGCCGTTTAGATGCTGGCCATGTCCCCGAGGTGTTAAGCTGCCAAGTGCAAGGACATGCACATGCCAACAAATATAACAACAACAACAACAGAGTATAAGTGTGTGTGTGAGTGTGAGCAGGCAATAAATAAAATCAACAATGGCTAATTGCAAGCACAGCCTTTTATTCGCACATAGACAATGCGCACATTATGCAAGCTTCTTGCTTCTAACCTTTGGCTTAGCCCAGAACAACTTACAGCCTTTTAGACCAAGGGCTCGACTAGTGTACACCCTGTAATGAAAAGAAATTCGCTATTTGCTTCACTGGTTTTTATGCGATTATTGCCTTAGCAAAGACACAAACCCACAGTTTAGCAAGTCATAAAGTGGTGTCTGTCCAACACTGAAATTGCTTCCTGCGCTCTCGTTCTATGCTCGTCGATCGCTCGCTCTAGGGCTTCAGGGCTTCGGCTATCAAGGAAGTCGGGGCTGCACAACTTCGGCTATTTTCGGGTGCTAAGGCTGCAGAAATTATAGCTGTATCATATCGGGAAGCTCTATATCCATTTGCATTTTCTAACAACAGTATATCACTGATGCCTTAGCAACTATATTGTATTATGTTATTAAATGTCTCAACTTCTAATTGTCTTTACAAATCTATTGATTGCTTTGCCAACTAATATACCCTACACACAGTTCTTACACGTAGCATATGAAAAGTAACCTGGGTTTATGGGCTTTCACTTTCAAACTAGCAGCAGCGTCTAAAGCGCTAAAGAGCGGCGGCGGCGGCGGCAGTGAGGTAGCTCTTGTGTTAGCGAGAGAGTAAGAGAGAGAGAGCTGCCTGTTATCCAGCCGGTCCCGGCAGCAGCTGGCTGTATAAAACTCATTGCATGCCAACAGGCGCCACTAGAAACTCAACACATTTAAGAGAGCATTTGAGCATATATATCGATATATTTGCAAATTAATCGGAATCGCTTTAAACGATATTTAGCTGCTTGTTATGGCGCGTAAGCTGTCAAACGTATTTTCAAATGTATTTTAATTGTTATTAAACGAATTTAATTTTGTTTTATGTACGTGAAATGCACAAAACGAAATTGCCAACATTTATATAAGTAGTTATATGACAGAGTCTTGACGTAAGCTTGAATTAACTACTGACAGTCGATGTCTAGCGCGCTTGTCGATTAGTTGACAATCGAATTTGCAAGGTGAACTTACAACAAGCTGACGTATTTTGGATTTGTTCAGGCCCCCCTTAAATACTTTCACCATTCGTGCACAACAAACAACAAAGCCTGCTTGCTTAAGGGGCCACAAAGAAAGGCAGACAACTGTGGTGAATACGTTACCTTCGACTAGTTAATTCACCTTGCTTTGCTTTCGCTCTCGCGCTCTTGATAGAATTTGTAATTGAAATGGCCGCGACGCTACGAAGTGCTTGCAGTGCGTAGGCGGTTGTCGTAGACTGACGTCGTGGCCACAGCACGTGCTACGAGTGCGGCGCGTGCAACGGTAACACCACCCAATACCACCAATACACCATCACAGGCAGCATCACAGGCAGCAGCAGCAGCAGTTACAGTAACAAAAACAACAATATAGACAAACGACCGCAGCATTTGAAGCTGAAGCAGCAGCAGAAAGAACAACAAAAACAACAATTCAAAGGAAAGGGCAATAAAATAAAGAGTATACTGAATACGGTATACAATTTGATTTTAAAATTTAAAAGCAGCAAAAATTCCAGTGAAATTCAATGCAATGCGAAGACAAGCTGCAGCTGTAAGAATAACAATTCAAAGGAAATGACAATTAAATTGAAGAGCATACAAAATTGACAGTCAATTGAAAAACGAAGCAAAAATTCCAGTGAATGAATTCCAATTGAATGACAATAATAATAATAATGAAAAATACTAAGAACTTTAAACAAAATTAAAAGTTGTAACGTGTGAATGTGACAATAATTTAATTTTAAGCAACAATTACTTTGCACTTTGTTATTTGCACCCGGCCAAGACTACAGACAATAAATCAACAATATACTATATTTAGAAAAAAGAAAGCCAATCAAACAATAATTTACTTATGTATACAAAATGTATAAATTAACAGAAGACATGAATTGAATTGACGGTAAAGCCAACAACGTGTCGAAAAATGAGATGCCATTTACTCAAATAATACTAAACAAAGAATAATAACAGCGCAGCACCGAAAAGTAGGCAACAGAAAGCCCACAAAACGCAAACAGGATACTTAAAATATCAAGGCAAATACAGACGCACACTCAAACATACAAGACAAACGTGTATGTGTGTGTGTGTGTGTACATCAACTAAAAATATATTGTGCGCTTCATATTTTTGGACTGCTGCGTGAACCACGAAATAAATATACATACATATAAGCATAAAAAAACCCACAACAACAACAACTGACTGCTGCTATTGAGGTGTATTCGAGGCCCGCGGCACAGCAAACAACAGTAAAAACAGACACAGCAGCAGCAGCAGGAACGGCAAACGAAACCGAAGGCGAAACAGACGTCGCCTGTATGCGAAAGATGCCAAATGCTTCAGCTGAACAGAGATTGATGTTGCCAGTCAACGCACAAACAACAACGACAACAACAACAACAAACAGACGACAACCGACAACCGCCGTGAGGCATTCAAACAGCAATTGAGATATGTAAGTAAAATATAAGGAGAAAAAGAAAAAAACATATATAGACATATATACAGACATGTTTGGGGGACTTAACAGCAAATCGACGAATGTGTAGCATACTTTTTTGAGCTAGTTTATTTTTAGCATTGGAATTTGCCACATGAAATGAAAAATGTTTGAGCTTTATGCATATTTTTACAGCATTTAAGTGTGAAATGATGTGTTAGCGCATTATTTGACTTAGGCATAAACAAAAAAAAAAAAGAAAATGCCTACACACACACACACACAGGGCAAAGAGGAAGACAACAGCGAGGCTGTAAGCTCTGACAGAGTTGAAGTGGCAAGCAAACAGAGGCCAGATACACACACATAAACAGGGAAAAAGAAATGTATAAATACAAATACATATCCAAATACAGAGACAACACACACACAGACACACACACACACAGTACGTGTGACTTACAAGAAAAAACACTTATACGCCACGTTGAACGTGAAACGGTCACAAGTTTTATCAACTTGTGCTGGCTGCTTGGACTCGGCAAACTCAATTTGGCATTTAGGCTGGCAAAAGCACAACAAATACACACACACACACACACACACAGAGATACACACACAGCAAGCCAAGCCGAAAATCGATTGTGATGCTGTAGCAAAAACAACAAAATAAAGACCCCAAAAAACACACACAATACAACGGTGGTTTTCTCTGTATGTATGTGTGTGTGTGTGTGTGTGTGTGTGTGTAGCAACTCAATGCTCAATCAGGCAACAAACAATGAGTTTGTAAGCCGCTTTCTGCATTTACTGCACAACCCTCAACAGCAGCAACAACAACAAATTGATTTAGATATTTACTCGCGATATGTAAACTCATGTCTGTATCTTGTATATATAGCTAATTACGAGTGTTTTTTTTTAAGTGTACTGCCCTATTGAATTTAATGCAAAACCAATTAACCATGTCTGCTGTGACCCAGACAGTCGCTGCAGGCATCTTAATTCAGCTTGCCAAGACCAAAAGTCCATGAACTTTTCATTCAATTAAAATCAGTTGTTTGACATGGCTCTAAGAATGAAAATTTATGTTAGATTGCAGAGATATTTAGACGGGCATTGAATACAAGTTGGCATAAGAGACAGTGTATATAATAGTTGAATTTTCTTCTAAGTCTATGCAGAAGTTTCCCATCGTTTTGTGCAGTCTGTTGCAGTGGGAGTTTAAGCAGAAATCAAGTCCGTTTGAGTACTTAGAATAACTGCTGTGATTAGTATAAAAACATAATGAAATATTCAGAATAAAGAGATAATATATAAAGCTAAAATAAAGGAATACATTTATGTAGAAAGAGGGTATGCCATTTTTGCAAACATTTTGCATTCCCTTTTCTCTCTTTAATTGTTGACTGCCTTAGGGTATAAAATTCAATTGCCTTCGTCTCCTTCTATAACTATTTTTCATGTGCTATTTGTCTGTTCAAAAGTTTCTCTCAATTTCAATTTCTGCAATTATTTTTTGTATAGAGAAAAAGCAATTGACATTTGGGTCTGTGACACTTTTAAGCTATTAATTTAAGCGGCTTAAAAATGCACTTAAGTTAAGTACTTAAGAGCCATGATAGAAACTAAGGTTGACTTCGTTTCATTTTTTGGGTAAAGTGAAAAGTGTTTTTCACTGATGCAAATGAATGATAGTTACAAGTGTCTCATTAGTACACTGACTGAGTCTGTGTATCGTAGCTTGGCAACTGTTTTTGAGATGAGATTTTAATTAAGTTGCAAATTCTTTTGATATGATTTTAATGAAAATACTCGCAGGGCAAAACAAAGACAAAGATAAGTCAGGCAACAGCAAGAAGTACTAAATTGAAAGAATACACATACAATGGGAGAATAACAAGATAATTTAATGCCAGTAAACTGCGCCACAGCATTATCAACAGTAGTAGTAAGTAGTAGGTTGTAGTAGTAGTAGTAGTAGTAGTAGGAGACTGTTGTGGCTTGTGGCAACAACAATCTGTTGCAGCTGCAGCTGAGATAAGCTGCCGCTTGGTACTGTCAACTCTGTTAGCTGCACAAAATTGTGTGTCCTTGGCAGAGCCTTTAGTCTGGCCATAAACCAGTCAACCAGTCTCTCTGTCTCTCTGTCTGTCTGTCTGTCTGTCTGTCTGTCCGTCTGCTATCGCAGCTGCCACAGACTCTCGCTGCGTGTTTTGCAGTCTCATAAGTCTGCCTCAATGTCAAATCGTGCCCTGAAATCCGTTTGAAATATATAATTAAAAAGACTGAGGTGCGTCTCAGTTTGAATGCAATTGAAATTTATGGCGTCGAACTATAAATTATGAACCAGCTGCAGTTTCAGTTTCAGTTTCAGTTCAAGCTTCAGCTTCACTTTAGATTTCAGTGCTATGTTCATATTCATACGCCCCGTGGTACAGTAACTGCGCACAAGTGGCAAAAGCAAAAGCGTTCAAGTACAAAAATCAATTTCCGTTTAAAACAGTTGCCGGGACAGTCGCACACACACACACACACAGACAACACACACACACACACACGAATGAAATTGAAATACAAGCGCTTAATGTTTAGCTTCATGTCTAACTGATAAATGTAACTGGGTAAGAGTAAGAGTAGCAGCTACCATATGACCACATAATAGATTCATTGACGAACTGACTGACTAACTGACACACTGACTGACTCACTGACTGACTAACTGACACACTGACTGACTCACTGACAGCCTTATTGACTTCCTCACTGACTGACTTACTGACTGACTTACTGACTCACTGACTCACTGACTGACTGACTAACTGACTCACTGACCGACTGAGTTACTGCCTGACTTACTGCCTCACTGACTGACTAACTGACTCACTCACTGACTCACTCACTGACTGACTCACTGACTCACTGACTGCCTTTGGTTCAGTGCACACGCTGGTCGCTAAAAAGTATCTGACAGTGTGGCTTCCTGCACGTTGTTTGTAACTGCCGAGCACGCGACTTGCCCTGAGCGACATCTATCAGCACATTTCGACATCCTGTGCCTTGTATTCTCCTCACACACACAAACACACACACACACACATACCCATACACACACATAGATACTCACAGCTAGATAGATTCATTGCTCGTCCAAGCATCATAAACCGCTGCCACGTGCGCTACAGAAACAAAGCCAGTCAGTCAGTTAGTCAGTCAGTTCGTCAGTCAGTTCGTCAGTCAATCAGTCAGTGAATCAGTTCGTCAGTCTGCTTGCCAGTTCTTCATTTACTCAATATTTCCATTGGCGCCTTGACTAATGAAAGTAATGCTGTCATTGTCATCATCAATGTGACTGCTGCTGATCAAAATGTAAACTGAAAAAAGCGACAACATTCATTATGATAATGTTGATGTAAATGTTGCTGTTGACTGTGTTGACTGTGTTGACAATGTTGACAGTAAATACACATAGTCCCCGTAAATTGAGTATAAGTCAGCGACACTTATTTAACTACATTTTCCAAAGTAAACTTGTATACAAATCGTAAATTTATTAAGAAAATTGATTGAATTTTGTTTAACGAACTGAAAGTTAAGCAGCAAATGAAACTTTAGCTTCTACCATTTTTTGAAAATCGATTAAAAATAGCTAAAAATGTGTCTGGCAAATGAGAGAAAACTTAACGCAGAAAGTGAAGCAAAGTGAAAGTTAAACAGTCGGAAAAGCAACAGTCGAAAGTCGACTATGAGATACCCCTTAATTATTCTTCAAAAAGCAATTTATAGTTATTTGAAATAGAATAATAACCTAAAATAAAAGAGTGGTTTCGAACTCCAGAGCCACACGGCAAGAGTTCAAAACTCTAACCATTGCGCCAATGCAGCCATAGTTGATTATCTGGCAAATTACCAGCATTCCTTGCCTCAAGTTTGCTGCCTCCAACCTATGTATATTTTAATTTGCTTCAAGTCTCCGGTGTTTATTGTTCGATTGCAATGAAATTTTCAATACACATCGCAATTAAACTGAACTTTATGTATGCCGAATTTGGAACTTGTATCTTTTAAATTGCTTATGCTATTCGGATTTATCCGATTTTTGGGGGCGTAAGGAAGGCGTGGCAAAGTTCTAAAACAAACATGAACTTTGTCGAGACATCAGGCGTATTGTCACCAAATTTGGTTACTCTAGCTCTTATAGACTCTGAGATCTAGGGATTCATACACCAGGACAGGCGGACAGACAGACGGACGGACAGGACATCAATCATCGTGATCGGATAGTTATCTCGGAAGATATTCAAAAAAATCTTAAAATCCCATATAATGGTCAATTTTAAAACTGGAGCCTTGAATTTTGGCACACTGGACAAGCATCGGGATCCTAATGTATCCTGAAAGTTTCATTACGATCAGACAATAAACTCGGGAGTTATTCAAAACCCAATATTACTGAGTGTTGGACCAAACGAAGAAGAAGAGCATGTTGACGTAACAACGCGCTATGGGGTACTATCTATTAGTGTCACTCTTATTTCCGTTTAGAAGAATAAGTAAAGGGTCTCTCATAGTCGACTTCGACTGTAGCCTTTCCGACTGGTTATATATAAAGTTTATTAATTGCAGTGATTGGAAAATTCTTTAAATCTAAAAGAAAACTTGAAATCTTCTTACTTAAATAACTCAGATGTGCTTAAAACTAACCCTAGACTTTAAATTGAGTTTTGTTAAGCGAATTAAAAGCTAAACTTTAAATCTATCAATAATAAATAAGTGAAAATCAATTGATAGAAGATAAGTTAAGCCAAGTAACGAAAAGTAAAAGTTATCAAGCTGAATGCTGTCTGTACATTAAATCTATCAATTGTAGTAATTACCAATACAAATTAACACTTTGAAATGAGCTTAAGACCTCAAACTATTTTCATATTTAGCTGGAAACTGAAGCAAACGCATAGAAACAGGCCAAAAATTCAAGTGAAATTCACCTAATTCAACTGGAAATTGCTCGATTTGAAATGCTTAGTAAATATAGTTATTTTAGTTTTCATTGTAATAACTTAACTTGCGGCAATTCTTGATAAATCTGCTTAATTTTAATTGAAATAAATTACAGTTAAGTGCAGCTATTAAATTGTTCGAAATGAAGCTTGTTAAACTTCAGAGAACTCTCGCTTGACATCCATTAGAATGTTTTCAGCTAATGTTGGGAGAATTCTAAGAGGTCCTGGCATATTTAGCTAAACTGTAGCAAGTATATCGATGGCATAATCCGTTGAGAGCATTGCGAAGCCATTGTAAGAATAGGGCTAAAACTTTGCTCTAAATGTTGGCCCAACAACAACAAATACTACATGTAAACAGGACATGACAATGCAAAATCCTTGCGGATTTGAAAAAAACGTCCACTATTTGCTTGAAGTAAACGCAAAACTCACATACACAGCCGTACTATATATAAAAGTTAGCAAAATATGAACGGGAGAAAGGAAAAGAAAGGGAAAGGGAAAGTGATACAGGATGTGTGCATATCCATTCAGTAACGCCCAATTGCCCCGCCCATTTGTGAGCACAATTTTCTGCATTTCACTCATGTGCAAATCAAACATGACAGCTGAGTGGCAGGCAAACATACTAGCAGCCAGTCGATAGACAGACTTTAGGCCCAACAACACATCTCGAACCACTCACATCATTTAATGACATTCAATTTTATATATGTATGTATGTATGTATGAACTTATACCCAACTCAGACACACACACACACACACACTCTCAATACCCGATCGCAGTCCGACGGAAATGAGATGAAATGAAATTGGAAGGCCTAAAATCTGAATCAGAGTCTGTAGATGGTGTATAATGCTGATGCTTATGTTGATGTTGTTGATGATGATGATGATGCTGATGATGATGATGATGATGATGATGATGATGACTGTCAGTCGTTGACACGCCTATTGAATGTAAAACGAAAATGAAAGCAAAGTTGAGTTGATCTGGGAAATATACGACTCACAGTTACCCCTCAAAATGGCCAGTGCTCAATGATGATGAAAACTGTTTTTATACCCAAAAGCGGGTCTAATGAATATGTGTGAATGTATGTAACAGGCAGAAGGAGGCATCTCCGACCCTATAAAGTATATATACACTTGATCGATTGACACCTGTCTGTCCGTCCGTTCATCCGTCTGTCCGTCCGTCCGTCTGTATGAACGCGCGGATCTCAGCAACTATAAGAGCTAGAGACTTCAAATTTGGAATGTAGCTTCCTGAATACCATACGCAAATCAAGTTTCTTTTCAATTTTCGATATCAAGTTCCGTTTTGTTTTAAATTAGAAAAATCACCATAACATAAGCAAAGTGTTAAAGCTAGAGACTTGAGATCTGGCACACATAATAAGAGACTTGGGCTTAATGTGACCAGAATCTTGCATAGTGCTTCCACGCCCCCTTCGCCCACAATTGATAAATGCTGATAACAAGAGCAGTTTTATAGCTAGAGACTTGTTTTGATATGCCTTTCGGCCGCTGTGACGCTAAACATAAACAATCAACAGCCGCAGTCCAGTGTTGCCAGACTTTTCTTTGAAGACCTGCACAGGGTTTCCTACTGCCGCGCGCGCTCGACTGATCGGCTTGTTATTAATATTCTTTCATTCATTTTTTAATATTCTGTATTCAGTATCTACGCTTATCTATTTGTTTGCCTCTATTTGTGGCTACTTCTTTGGAAAAAGATATTTAATTTTATTACAGACATTTGTTCCTCTGTTCTTCGTTAGTTTTATATCATTCTCTTCTTAGATCTTTTCAAAAATTAACTTTAATTTATAGACACTTCAATGAAAATTGTTTTGTTACATTAAGTTTAAAAGCGCTCATCTAACTCTCTGTTACTGTTTCTGATGCTTTTCATTTTGTAATTGTTTAATTTAAATAAAACACACAGTTATTTTCTGCGACGTCTGCTTTATTTCGTCTGTATCAAACGACGGACTCTGGCATCACGTCCCTGTCTTTTACAACTCCCCTGTCTTTCACAACTGCCGCTAGAGCGAGATCAAGCTAGTTCTTTCTCCTTTGTCTTAATGGGTTAAAGCGGGATAGCTAGTCTATCTGTATAATTAGTGGCGGGCGGATGCACAATCTAGTGATGGTACTCTATTAACAGAGAGTATTGGCATGTTAACTGACTATCGGCCTGCTACAATTTGCCTTATGTATTAGATGTTGATGTAATTTCTAAGCACTTAATAAATTTTATCTCGTTTTGCGATAATTGTTATGATTGTTTCCGTATCTGTAGACAATTGTAAGTTAAAAGTAATTCTCTAATTGTTTCTTTGAATCTTTCTGCCTTGCTAACTGACTAAGAACTACTCTACTTAACATATTTCCTCCCTCTTAAAACAATGCTCCCCTTTACTTCAACTTAATCCATTTATTCTAGAAAGTCTAACTGAAGGCTCAACTTATAAAATACACACTTCATAGCTGAACTGTTGCCCCATTTTGGCTTAATCAAGCCTAGAGCTAATATACAACTAATGCACTTACTAGCTGTACAGGGTAGAATCAAATCAGGCAGCGGATGTAGGCACATCATTGAATGTCTTATACAACACTGGTAATAGTGACCAGCTGTAGGGGTCACCACCATA
This sequence comes from Drosophila histrio, assembly GCA_958299025.2. Taxonomy (NCBI): domain Eukaryota; kingdom Metazoa; phylum Arthropoda; class Insecta; order Diptera; family Drosophilidae; genus Drosophila; species Drosophila histrio. The sequence goes on along the minus strand of OY729167.1, from coordinate 20,799,958 downwards.
CCTAGAGCAACAACAACTTAATGCTAACACAAACACTCATACTACTCACTAACTACACTCACACATAGAGAATTCAGCAATTTTTAACAATTTGCCTTTGCCCGTTTTGAATTGAAAGTCGAACACTTGAGCATAGGGAGCAGACAAGAGCGAGTGTGAAAGGGAGAGGTGGAGGAAGAGGTAGAGAAAGAGAAAGAGGAAGACACACACACACACACATACCCATGCAGGTTGACACAATCGCACAATCACATTATGTCTCATACCAACGCATTTCTGATTGCACAATTACTTACAATGGTTCACATTTTGTTCGCTTTCAATGCGTCTGCTCTGCGTGTGTGTGTGTGTGTGTGTGTGAGTATGTCTATAATATTTTGTTTGCTAATTGTATGGGCGTGCCAGTGAGTGTGTGTGTGTGTGTGTGTGTGTGTGAACGCAACGTATTCTGTTTGTCATTGTGTTACGTAAAACTCTGTAGCTGTATCTGTATGTAGCTGTGTCTGTTTCTGCATGTTTTTCTGTAAGTGTATATGTAATTTCAGCTGTAATTCCCATTGTGGGGTTTTATATTCACCTTTGAAGTGCAACTTAGTTCTTTGTTGTTATGCTTAATGCCATTACTTATTTAGTTTAAGGATTCCGCTAACAATGTTATTAAGCTAAATGCAATTCGCTGGAATGACAACAAACAAAGCAAATTACAGGATCTTTTTTTTTATCTAACTCACAACATGCTTTTATATAACTTTGCTAGCTATCTTTAGTTCTTTGTAAAGAGAAAACGTTGATTATAAACGTAGAACAAGTTTTGCACAAAAAGTCAAGATAATTAACTAAGTCTATCCAGTTAAAAGAGTCTTTCTAGAAGTCTAGAATTTAGAACTAGACTATTAGAACTTTGTTAAGATACTATATTACTTTAAATGTGATTGTTAGAGGGCATAGTGTATATATACACACATATATGTCAGCTTACGAATATATAAGAAACGCGCTCTCCTTGTCTCTTTCTTTGTTTATTTGTGCGTTTCTCAACACTGACAATGTTCTAAACATACTTTGCTGAAATATTGACATAAATAACGTAATTTACAATACAAATTTAACATTTTTGGTTATAAAACAACGACATATAGATTTTCTAAAGTTTTCTAAGCTCTCAGCTTATAACAAGTGTTGTATAACACTCATAGTTAGCCTTTGCTTTAGATACTCTCAACGGAATAACTGTCTCAAAGCAAATCTCATACTATCAGAGTAATTGGAAAGTTGCAAATAACGAGCACCTGACGACGACGACGACGACGCATCGTTTTGTTGCCAAAACTAATTAAATGCGCACACATAATTTATGAGGAACGCAAATGAAAGGAATATAACTAGCAGCATGGCAATAAATTTAAATTATGTTCCTTCCACAAAGGCCGCCGCCGTCGTCGCCGTCGCCACGCAAAGCAAACAAAATGTGAGTGTAAAAAAAAATATGAATAAGGAGAGAGATAAAAAAAAAATTGGAATATTGTGAGTTAGAAATTTAACGCATAGCTGCACTCACACTGGGATACTTCTCAAACACTCAAACTACGACTGAGACTGGCACTCACACACGTTGTTGAAATTTTTCATGACTTTTTTTTTTCACTTGCCTGGCTTACGGACTTGGCTGACAGGCAATGAGCGTTGGGCATAGTAATGAAATTCCAAGATGCTTGGACCACAAGCCGCTGAGAAAATATGCGAAAACTGGCAGATAGAGAGAGAGAGAGAGAGAGAACGCGTGAACGAAGAAAGAAGTAAGAGAAGTTAGAGGTAGGAGAAAGTAAGTAAGTAACCCATATGGGTGTACAAATTATAAGGACACACGTCCGTTGAAGTCACACCCATGTCATTCATGATTGGTGATGCCTTGGCCTTGGCCTCGCCCATATCCAGCCCTGGATACTGGCAGCTGTCCAGCTAACCGGTCCAGGATGCTGCCAAGACAAATTAGGCAAGGGCTTCAGGCAATTTGATGGGCTGTTCTTGGGTAATTGGCCTACGTCACTGGCCCAAAGATAAGCTCATATGTTGGCATTTTAATGATGTACAGCTGGTATATATATATATATACATAACTCAGTTTAGAGTTGAATGCAATATTCAAGCTGGATTTTATTTGAATAACATTTAGTTTGCTAAAAAGTATAGCATACTCTTATGGGCAATTTGTCAGATCTTGTTTAGATATACAAGTTACAAGCTGGGGACAAACCTCTTCTGGCTACCAATCATTAAATTGTTATTCAATCACAAGTTATGATTCAGCCAAAAAAAGGTAGTAATAAAACGAAGTCAAATCTTATTCTTAGCTAATAAATCATTACATAACATTTTGGGCAATTTGTGTTATCTATTTCTTACCTGAAAGCTATGTTATATAATGATGAACCCGCCTCATTTGTTACTGTACAACATAATTACATTGTATGCATAAAGCAAATCTACAGATTGCAACTCAGTTTAATATGTAATAATACCAATTATTGTGCTATTATATATACAATAACAAAATACATAGCATACTTTTCAGGGCAATCAAAGAGTCCAAAACTCTTTGTATTTGAAATAAACGTTTGCCTACTTTTTAGCGCAATCAACAAATGCTTTTCCATAGCCACAATTCATACCAAAAGCTTAGCTGTTATAATAGCTTAAATTAACAAATAATATAGAAATAAAATAAATTTCGAATTCAATTTAAATTTACTTGAAAATAATTCAATTTTTGTGTGATTCAAACCACTTGAGTGGCATTTTTCCCTTTGTTCCCGTTGGCAAATAAATACTAAAAAATGCATGGAAATTCGTTTTGAATGTGTATGTGCACGTTCCACACACACACACACATACACACACGCGCGCGCGCATACGTATATATAAAGAGAAATTATATTTACTTGGCATTTGTGTATGCTTAATGCCAATTCCAAACTCATATGAACCATAAACTGTTTGCTTTTGTTAGCCGGGCCTCAAGAGCACTTCGCATGTGGCCAAAATGAATTTGCGACGCAGAAAGCAAAGCAAAGCAAATGGCATGAGAGGCAGTCAGATAGCGAGGCGTGCCTTTAAGTTGTAGTCCCGGCAACGTAATAATAGCGGAGAGCGGGGAGAGGGGAGAGGGGAGAGGAAGGAGAAGCAGCTGTGCTGCAGCGACTGCTCGTCAGTCCAAGATAAACAGCCATCAAGTGCTTGTCCTGCGCTTTGCTCTAAAAATCCACTTTTAATGATGTTCGGGGTCAACGTCAGCCACGCCTCTGTCTTCACTCTCGTCCCGTTGTCGTCTAGCATGTGCCAAAGTGACAATTTTTCGAGAAAAATTTCTCAAATGCCAAACAAATCGCAAATCACAAATCACAGGGCCAACAACAAAATTGTTGGCCAAGTTGTTGAGGCAAAATCATTGCTAGCTTGAGATTGAAAAGGTTTAAATTCCAAACAAATGAATATTTCTCTCATTGATGTTGTTGTTGTTGTTGTTGTGCCTGATTGCTTTGGCAAACAAATATTAAGTATACCTCTAGTTGTACAGTTGTTCTTGTTGTGGGAGGGGGAGGGGGGTAAATATTTGCACAAAGTTAACGCAGTAAATTACATTCTGTATATGGAAATGGCAATGGGAATTCCAAGTTAATCAGCAACAAGCTGAGAATAACAGCATTTAAATGCGGGTTTTATTGCTAACTTGAGTTTGCAAATATTTCTACAGACCAAAATGTAATATATACTTAGTATAATAATTGTTGTTACTAACATATTGCAGTTAGTTAAGTGCTTAAATACTTAGACATTATAACGCATAAGGGGGACAAGAACTTGTTGAGTTTTATTTGACGAGATTTCCTGTATGGAAATAATAAAATGCACATAAATTGCTTTCATCATCATACTCTGTATTCAACAAATCCGTCAGCATATGAAAATTTATTTTAAGCTTAAAAAACTCTTGAACTATGTCAAGCAATTTCCATAGAAAAGTGAGAGAATTTCTTGGAAAAAAAGCGCCTTAACATATGCAACAAATAATTGCCACTTGCCAACTGCAAATTGCAACAAAAATTCCTGTGAATTCAACTAGAAGCAATATATGAGGACAAGCTACTCGGTTGTTGTTGTTGTCGTTGTTGTTGTTGTTGTTATTGTTGACCTGCCAGAGTTGACTGAATCCTATTAGTGTCAATTAACGTCCTTGACACATTATCAAGCAGAGCATTTTGGCTTGAGGGCGGCAGCGACTGGATGATTTGGGAGGTCGTTTCACTGTTTGCTGCCACTGGATGGTTGAATGGTTAGAGGGTTGGTTGGGACAAAGCAGCGAGTTTGTATGCGTTGACTTGCATTCCACTTTCACCTGTTGCACCACCTGTCTCGCTCTCTGTTTTCTCTGTTTTTGCTCTGGCAATCTGGAAATGTGTGAAATACTGGAAAATTGTGTGTATACTCAGCGTATACCAAGTACATCCCAAATTTGGGTCGCATTGATGATGTATCATATCATATGGCAGCTCTTAACTGCATGGCATAAATTTGCATACGCTTGGCAAACACAGTGCGTATTCAAAGTTAATTACAACAGGAACCAATAGACAGAATGCCTGCTCCTTCAACTTGACTGTCAGTGCTCAATTCAGCTCATAAATCGTTCAATTATTTTTGAATATTACTAACAAAAGCAACAACTTAAAAGCTTCTTTGCTTACCCCAAAATGTCAAAGGCAATGGAGTCATCGCAATATTTGTTGTTGTATATTATATGCTGACAGCTTTAAGACTCAATCTGCTGACACAATTGTCCACAAGCCTCAAACATTTTGAGAGGGATGCAGAGGGGGAGAGGGGGTGTAGAGTATACAAATGAATATTGGGCAATATGAAAGTGGCTGACAATAAAGCACAGATACATACATTTACACAAACTTGCACACATACTACGACGACTACTCACTATTGAGGAGGATACAAATATGGCAATATTGTGATAATGAACTATTGCTATGACAAAGCAAATATCAAAGTTAGAGATGCGTTCGTGATTTCGATAGTTTATTGTGCGTGCGGGGACTGCAAAGCAGTTACTGATATTTTAAAACTTCGCACTATGCAAACATCAATAATTTGTAGTCCTTTCTTCCCTCGCTATCGTTTAGAATTTTGCAAGAACACAGATAGACAACGAAAGAGCAAAGCATAGTCTACAAATGGTTACCATTTCTTATTAAGTCTTTCCTTTTTCGTATATGTGCAAGAATTTTGACAGTTTTCAGCTGTAGCAAAAGTATAAGACTTATTGAAAAAAGTGAAGCTTAAAGACTGTAGTAGATAATTTTGGTGTTCCCTATCGCTTACACAAGTAATTAAGATATGTAATCGCTTAATTTAATTGAAACACATAGTTATTTTCTGTGACATCTGCTTTATTTCATCTGTGTATCAATCGACTCCATCTTGCGTTACGCCGCTGCATTTGACAACGGCCGCTAGAGCGAGATCAAGCTAGTTCTTTCTCCTTTGTCTTAGTGGGTTAAAGCGAGTTAGCTAGTCTATCTGTATAATTAGTGGCGGGCGGATGTACAATCTAGTGATGGTACTCTCTTAACAGAGAGTATTGGCATGTTAACTGACTATCGGCCTGCTATAGATATAATTAACATTGCTTCGGGAGGAAGAAAAGGGCTCTATTCTTACCTATTCGAAGTCTGGATGGATTGTGAGCCACAGATATCAAGAGAAATCGCTCGTAGTCTTCCGTAATTGCTAATTTTGTTAAAAAAAATACAGCAATTTGATTGCAACCTGTGCTCAGCTTGCTGCAATTACCGGCTAAAAAAGTGACTGACTTCCAAAGAGTATGGGCACATTGTGCGAGGTGTACTACTTGAATAAGGATAGAAATATCATTCTGAATTGTTCGTTTCATTGATAAACTGTAGAGAAATGTATATACCATATTTACATATGGTATACATACAAAAATGTGCACATGTTTACACATTATCATTTAATTACTTTTGAATTCATTTTGTAATCAATTAACATTTTGGGATAACTTTGTTAGTATTTAATACAGTTGTCGGCACTAACACCGTGATATGATTCATTGCATTAGTGTGCGAATTAACAGAATGATAACAGACGTCAAGCATGTGCCGTTTCTTGCCTTAGTGAAATGTTTTTACTATGTCGTCCCCATTTATATCCCCTTTATATTTTTAACTCGCATTAAGTCGGCTATATGTTGGTCATAATTTGTATAAAAAAGAATACTTTTTCATAAACTTCATCAAACATTTATTATTCTGTGTATACAATGTATAATTCGTCAAAGTTGCGTAGCGTAGCATCACATTGGCTGATCAGCAGCTGATTCATTTTGCTTCGCCTTAACAGCGAAATTACAGCGTAACAGCGCCATAACAGCGGCATAACAGCGACTTAACACGAACGTTTATACTGCAAACAGCAGAGCACTGTTTTAATATCAGATACTTTTATTTATGGAAAAAATGGGAACTAAAACTTACATAACTCTTTGAAGTTTCATATAGTTAATTGTTTAGCCCAGCTAATAGCAGCTTTCATTTAATTTGTAATTAACTTAAACGCACATTGCTTCATACTATTACATATGTTATTACATATTACATATATTAAATATACTATTAATGCTATGCAATATTAAAATTCCCCACGACACGTGCTCATCTCCAAGTGAAAGTCCTGCCACAATACGAATGTCAAAATCAAAAAAAAATATTGTTACTATCGGCACTCAGCCAGTGGCCAATGTCATTGTCTGTTGCGGTGTTGCGTTATGTGGGCCAGGCTAATGGCATATCCATTAGACACAAAAGGCCAAATTGCGTGGCATGGTAACGTTTCCGTTGTTGTTGTGTGTGTGTGTGTGTGTGTGTGTGTGTGTGTGTGTGATTATTGCATTTGGGCAGCTTTATTGTCACGTACTGAACTAAGTGTGAGCCATTGAGCCATTGCATAATTGATTTTTGTTCATGATTATTTTGCATTTGCCTCGGTCGAAGTTCGTAGTTCAAATTTGTTATGCACAGCATGTGTGATTCTGGCATCATTTGGTCAAAGTTAGCTGATCAAAGTTAGTCGGTAAAAGTTTTCCACTTGCCACATATGTGTGTTAATGCTAAACTTTCTTTCTCTTTTGCTTCCTTTTTTTCTTGCAGTTTGATTTCACTTAATGACGCTGATTAAAACATGAACGCACTCGATATGAATAAACAATTTCTTAGCGTGTCGCAGGATCCGCACTCGAGTGATGCCCAACGCAATCGTACACGGTAAGTGCTTTCTACTTTTTAGAGCAATTACTTTAAAAAAGTTTAAGGTTTGTCAAAAGAAAAATGTGCTAAACAGGTCGAAGGAAGTCTGGCAGACTCCAGTAAGTATATGTACTTGATCAGCATCAACAGCCGTGTCGATATAGCCATGTCCGTCTGTCCGTCCGCCCGTCTGTCCGTCTGTCCTGCTGTATAAACACCTAGATCTCAGAGACTATAAGAGCTAGAGTAACCAAATTTGATGACAATACTCCTGAGGTCTCCACAAAGTTCAAGTTTGCTTTGGAATTTTGTCACGCCCCCTTCCGCCCTCAAAAATCAGAAAAACCCAAATAACAGTAGTAATTTAAAAGATACAAGTTCCAAATTCGACATACATAAAGTTTAGTTCAATTGCGATGTGTACTGAAAATTTCATTGCAATCGGACAATAAACATCGGGGATTTGAAGCAAATAAGTAATTTTCAAATATACAAAGGTTGGAGCCAGCAACTTAAGGCAAGGAAACTGGTTATTTGCCAGATAATCGACTATGGCTGCATTGGCGCAATGGCTAGAGTATCGAACTCTTGCGGTGTGGCTCTGGAGTTCAACACCTACCAAAGGCACATTCCTTTTTATGTTATCATGCTTTTTAAAATGTATTTATTATTTACAAATCTATTTCTTTTTTGAAGAATAAGTAAAGCGTCGCTCATAGTCGACTTCATCTGCAGGCTTTTCGACTGGTTGCCATTTCTAGCTACCACAACTTACAACTCTTATATTTGCAGCTCGGAACGTGCCTCCAGTTTGGCCTTGCCACTCAACTCCCTGCTGGATTTCTATGACAAGCAACAGGAGCAATGCAAATCGGTTACCCTTCTGCCCCTGCCCAGCAACGGTAGCAGCATCGTCCGTCGTCATTCCTCCCACTATTATCCCATGCTCGAGGATAAGCAGAAAGCAACGCAGCTGCCACAAACTGCCACGGAACTGCTGGTAAGCTCTTGATGAAATTCAACTTACAAATACGCTGCTGAGTTACAGCAAATTCCGCTTTGATTAATTGTCTAGGCCAAGAGTAAGTAGCTAGCAAAAAAAAAAGTAAGAGAGAGAGAGCGAGCACTTTCAACAAGCTTAAATACCTTTTAGAATACTGTAGCATCATTTACTTTTGTTTGCCAACCGCTTTTAGTGCATAGTTTTGAAGCATCTACTCCAATTCAATACAAAAAGTTCTGTTAAAATCTTTAAAATCTAATTGCATAGTTATTAGCAACTACTTATGTTAGAAAAGGTTTAAAAATTCGGGTTTATATTTGGAAAAGACTGTTAAAGCTGAAGCTTAAGCATTTCCTTATTATTTGCGCACAGAAGTTTGTTTAATTACAGAATATAGTTTCAAAGTATCTGCAATTTTAGAAGTTATTTTCCTGAATCCGTTGGAGGTATCCCATTTAGAAATTATTTTAAAACTTCGAGTAGAATTATTTAAAAGCTTTAACTCTGAAATAATTTGAAAAAGCTGAAAGCTAAGTTAAATATATTTAAATCTTTAAGTAACTTAAATTCAAAACAGTAGGATACCCTGTGCAGGTCTTTAAACAAAAGTATTTTGATAAAACTAGCTATAAAACTGTTCTTGTTATCAGCTATTTCCAATTGAGGGTGAAGGGGGCGTGGCATCACGATGAAATTTTCTGGGCACATTAAGCCCAAGTTTCTTATCATGTGTGCCAAATCTCAAGTCTCTAGCTTTAACATTGCTTATGTTATGTTGATTTTTCTAATTTTAAAACAAACGGGGCTTGATATTGAAAATTGAAAATAAACTTGATCTGCGTATGGTATTCAGTAACCTACATTCCAAATTTGAAGTCTCTAGCTCTTATAGTTGCTGAGATCGAAGCATTTATACAGACGGTCGGACGGACAGACAGACAGACAGATGAACCTGTGTCAATCGACTCGGCTATTGATACTGATCAAGTATATATATACTTTGTGGCTCGGTGATGCTTCCTTCTGCCTGTTACAAACATTCACACAAATTCATTATACCCTTTTTTGCCGATTTTTAATGGACACAGGGTATAATATCTCCAGTATTTCTTCTAGTAGAAGTTTCAGCAAGTTTTCCCTGCTGATATTTCAACAGACTCCTGCCAAATAGCAACTGTAAGCTCAAGCTAGTATCATTCACAACATAAAATATATTTCGTTGGCTGTCAGAGAATCACTTTTAATCTGGCTATAAAATGGTTAAATTGCCCAACACTTTATGGCCAAGTAACGCTGGCGCTGCATAATTTATGAGATCGATGAATGTGCAGTTGCAGTTTTCCCCCATCACCCAGAGCTATGCACACAATTCCGCTTGTGCTGCCTCCTAGACAACAACCTCAAACCGCAGCCCCTAGTCTTATTTCATCCCCCCCCAACCACGTTCCACCCTCATCATCATCATCGTCATCATCATCTCGTGGCGGCCACGTCAAAAATGTTTTGTGTGCCACGCGCACAAATCTGCGGGGCAAACAAAGTTGATGCCACGTCTCGTCTCGCCTCTGAGGGATAGCTGAGCTGTGTCAGGCTTTTACTCGTCTCAGTTTTTTAATGCACTGCAAGCTTAGTCGAGGGCTTAGACTATGTAGAGAGTATTGCCATTTGACTTTCTACTTTCCATTTTATTTGTTTTTACTATTTCTATTATATAATATTTTCGTGCGGATTGCTCTCCTCAGGTAAACATGTCGGATCAGAAATATTGCAAGTCAGCACAGGGCAGGCAACAGCAGCTGGTGCGTGTGGACACGCCAGTGACGCCTCCACCGCCCATACCACGTCGCCAAATGATGCGAGCCAAATGTGGCTGGCAGCAGACGACGCAGCAACAGCAGCAGCAGCAGAATGAAGTTGTTGGTGTCTGCCAGTTGGATGTGGCAGCAAGCAATGTGTTTGTTTATCCACAATCAACAAAAATTGTTGGCATAGAGTCTACTGGCCATGGTCTGAGTGTAGGTAGCGGTGTTGGTGTGACTGGCCAATCAGCGCTGCTTGTTGACATTGCCACACGTCCGCCATACGCGGATGCCGATGGCATTTCCGATGACGACCGCATGAGTCTAGAGAACTCAGTTTTCGATGAGTCACTAACCTCGACACCTGTCAAGGTCGCCGGCTATCATAGCAGTCGCTATGCATCGGGTCATGTGGCAAAGCGCGCCCAGCGCTCCTCTAGCAGCACCGTGGACTCGGCATATGGTGGTTCCTCATCGGGCGGACATAGTGAACGCTTTGCCTCCAGCTCGACAAGCGTTGATTTTCGCAGTCGTTTCTCATCGGTGGACACGCAATCATCGCTGGATGATAAGCCCATGTCCAGTTCAATTGATTCGCCGCTGGCAAAGGATACGTGCCGTTTGGAACGTGCTGCTCTCAATGATGTGATGCATAAGCTCAATAATAATCTCTATGCCAGCAGCAACAACATGATGATGATGAACAACAACAATATTAGCAACAGCAACAGCAGCAACAGCAACAACAGCAGCAGCAGCAACAACAGCAGCAACAGCAACAACAGCAGCAGCGGCAGCAACAACAAGTTGCCCACCGTGCCGGCTCGCAAGTTGCCACAGCTGCCAACAAAGTTGCCACCGCCGCCGCCACCAACGAAGCACAGCTCCTCAAGCGAGACAACGAGCAGTGTTTCCGCCTCGGCATCGACTTCATCAGCCGGCAGCGGTTCCAGCACCATTTCCAGTGCCACCATGTCATCCACATCCGTCTCGTTGGGTGGTCCCGCTGGTCCAGCTGTGTCCGGCACACCGAAACGTCCAGGGCCACCGGAGCCACCGTTGCGTAATCTCAATTCATTCGAGTCCATGGAATCGATGCCCAAGGTGCATGCCCAGGCGCCGTTAACGGTACGCAACAAATTGAGCCGCAACAAGCCGCCGCCCATTGTCTATCCCAAGTTGCAGCAACGTCAGGATTCAACGCTATCCAGTGATAGTTATTCCATTAGTTCCAGTCCCGGCTATAGCTCCAAACTGATGGAGACTCCATTGCTCTGCGCTGCCCAGAGTACACGTAAAACTACAGCTCCAAGTGTGGTGCAACGTCAACCACTTATGGACTTGGCACCGACACGACACTTTGGCATTGGCGGACCGTCGACGCCGTCGCGTGGCAAGATGAACTTTCGCCAGGACTCGACCATATCCAGCGATAGCTTTAGCCAGACATCCAGTCCGGGCTACAATCCCAAGCTAATGGAGGCACCGCTGTTGCCCTCCCTATCCGCTAAGCGACTTTGCAGCGGTAAGTGAACGCTGTTCTTAATCTCGACCAGATTTTGATTATTTAATCATTCCGTTTTAGCACCTGCACCGATTGTCTGTCGTCAGGGCGTGCAACATGAACCCATTGAGGAGTTGGAACCACCGCAGACGCTGTCACCGCTCAGCAAGTGCACAAATGCCACGCCCAGCAGCCTACAGACCATTGTACGCTTTCAGAATGGAGCACCGCACACCATGTCCTTGCAGCATCAGGTAAACAACTTCAATTCTATATATTTACTGGAATATATCTAATGATCTTTTAACTCTCTCGCAGATCATCAATCGTCGCAAGAGCTCCAATCCGTATATTACCAATGGCCGATTGAAGTTTCGTCTGTTTCAGATACTGATCAATGCATTCGCCCTGTTGGCCATTGCCGGCGGTTTGGCTGCCTATTTTAATGCCTATCCAACGATTAAGTTTGTCAACAAGACAATTATCAATACCATACATGTGGAGGATACTTGGCGTAGCTTTGGTAAAAATCCAGCACCGGGCACTTGTCTACCCATCATTGTTAAGTTCTGCCAGGGACCGCAGATACCCTACAATTATACCGTCTTTCCCAATTATATTGGGCACTTTGGGCAGATAGAGACTCAAGTGGTAAATATGAGACCATCTGTTAGCCATTTCATTAAGCAATCTTATTCGCAGGATCTTGAATCGTATGAGGCATTGGTCGATGTACGTTGTTATGAATTGGTCTCTTTGTTTCTCTGCACGTTGTTTGTGCCCAAGTGTGGACAAAATGGGTGAGTAATTGGCTTTAAGTGACGTTGGAGGAGCATACTTATTGGTAGTAGGAAGGAGGGTTCTTTTTTTGTCACTTTATTCTATCAAGTGGTAAGGATAAACATGTGGCACATAGTGAAGATATTTTAAATTGTTAGTAACTTGTAATCACAAATAATTCAAATTGTAGCAGGCCGATAGTCAGTTCACATTCCAACACGCTGTTAACACTACCATCACCAGATTGTACATCCTCCCGCCACTAATTATCCAGATAGATTAGCTAACTCGCTTTAACCTATTAAGACAAAGGAGAGCGACCTAGCTTGATCTCGCTCTAGCGGGAGTTGTGAAATACAATGGCGTAATGCAAGCGGGAGTCGTTTGATACGTTTGATAAAGCAGACGACGCGTAGTAGAAAATAAATGTGTGTTTTATTTAAATTGAACGATTACTGAAAGAGAAGTCTATAAAGTGACTTTGGAATGTATGTAAATCAATATTAATAAACCAGTCCTTCATGATAACTCTCTTAGATTAATACTATTATAAAAATCTCATTGAATTCTGCAAATTCTGTACATGAAGTTTGATATTTAACATTGAGTTACTCTATAGTCACACAATAAAATCAAGATCAAGTTACATAAATTACCATAGACCTGGAAAATTTTTCATGCTTGCTTTATTGTTCTAAGAATGCCTGTAAGAGTAAGGTAAAAGGTGTTAATAGTTCACAAGAAGAGCGCATTAAAATTTCAGACTATATTCTCTTCTATTCTATTCTCCAACTTTTTATACTACCCTCGATCAACTATAGCGCCACAGTGCCGCCTTGTAAAACACTGTGCACGGAGACGATGCGACGTTGTGGTTTCTTTTTTGATGTTTTTGGCTTAAGCCTGCCGGAATATTTGAATTGCAAGCTGTTTAAGGACTTCTCAAGTGCCGAGGACTGTGTGGGATTGGATGAAGTACGGGATGTGATGACATCCTCGGCGAATCCGGAATGCGATGGCTTTCTCTGCGATCAGAACCGTTGCCTGCCCAATGAGTATGTCTGCGATGGCCACTTGGATTGCATGGATCAGAAGGATGAGAGCAGTTGTACACGTTGTCAGGAGGGGGAGATTTATTGTGGCGACGATCGTTGCATAACCACAAATCACATATGCGATGGCGTCAATGATTGTCCCTATGCCCAGGACGAGCGTAATTGTTGTAAGTTGTTGTAAGGCTGGCTAAATAATTTGACTGTGATTACTTTGACGAATCTCTCTCTGCAGTGCGTCTCAGTGAACGGAATGGCGATGTGGGTTCTGGTGTCTTGGAGGTCTATCGCATGAAGAAACGTCAATGGATGCCGGCGTGTGTCAAGAACTGGGATCGTGCCGTCTCGCCAAGTGCCGTGTGCTCCATACTCGGTTATTCCTCAGTGAATGCCACCAGTGTGGTCACTCAACGCACTCATCGTCCACTGCTGGCCTCGGTTAATGTATCCACTGACATTTGGAAGCTCTATGCCAAAAGACGATCCACACTGATGCAAGAGTTTGCCAATTGCCGTCAATCCGAGGATTATCCCATAGCAGAGCTTACCTGCTCTAATTTTGGTGAGTTTGGCAGTGGGTTGACTTATGTATACATAATTTCTAAAGTTACTACTATCTACTGGGTGGCGCCACAGAGTGCGGCAAGGTCAAGCGTGGCAGACAGAGACCCTCCAGGCGCATCATTGGTGGCGACAAGGCAAATCCCGGCAATTGGCCATTCCTGGCCGCCATTTTGGGTGGTCCCGAAAAGGTTTTCTACTGTGCCGGCGTTTTAATCTCCGATCAGTGGGTTCTCACCGCCTCCCACTGTGTTGGCAAGTGAGTATTTTATCGAAAAATCATCGTTAGAGTAACCGAAACTTTAACTCCTTTTGCTTTGACAGTCATACGGTTATTGATCTGGAGGATTGGACTATTCAGCTGGGCGTCACGCGTCGCAATTCCTTCACCTACACGGCTCAAAAGGTCAAGGTCAAGACAGTTATACCCCATCCGCAGTACAATATGGCCATTGCTCACGATAATGATATCGCCCTTTTTCAGGTGGGTGAAATTTGTAATTTAAATTCATTGTTGTTGATTAACATTTTGATTCTTGAACTTATTGGCTTTTAAACTGCCTTCTGCTAATATACATTTTATATCTTAATGTTTTCTTATAATATTATATTGTTCTCTGTCGTCAAATATCCCCAATTCATTGCTGTTGATCTTAAATTTCATTTTAAAACTTACTAACAAAATTGAGATTCCGACGACTGATATCGACTGACTGCTACTGCTTTTCTCCGACTGCTCACCTCTACTGATTCCGACAGTTCACTCCGACTGACTCCAACAGTTCACTTCGACTGATTCCGACTGCTAATATCGATAACGCTCCTGGTATCGATATTCCTTTAATGTTAATACTTATTGTCGCTGCTCCACCTTATACAATCTGTTACATATATTTAAAAATTTCATATGCAACTGCCATATATTTTCATATACAATATTTTCCACATTTTTCCAGCTTGCCACTCGAGTTGCTTTCCATGAGCATCTGCTGCCTGTTTGTCTGCCGCCGCCCAATGTCAAGATGCTGCGGCCGGAGCAGCTCTGCACAGTTATCGGTTGGGGCAAGCGAGATGATAAAGATCGTAAGTAGAACTATTATAAATAAAATATAGAATATTTGATAAAAATCCATTAAATTACAGCCAAGTCAACTTATGAGTATATTATTAACGAGGTGCAGGTGCCAATAATTACCAGGAATCAATGTGACGAATGGCTTGACAACTTGACCGTATCCGATGGCATGGTTTGTGCCGGTTTCGATGATGGTGGCAAGGATGCCTGTCAGGTAAGTCTCTAATCGTATAAGTATGAACTACTCTATATCATATACTAACATATTTCTTATTTATAGGGTGATTCGGGCGGTCCCTTACTCTGTCCATATCCTGGTGAGAAGGATCGTTGGTTTGTCGGTGGCATTGTTTCGTGGGGCATAATGTGTGCACATCCCAAACTGCCTGGTGTCTATGCCAATGTCATCAAGTATGTGCCCTGGATACACGAACAAATCCAAAAGCATTCCCGACCCGCCAATGAGGAGCCCATACATAAATACGATCTACATCCAGGCGGACCCGATATTCTATCCAAATTGTCAACGAGTCCGGTGAGAAAGCGTAAACCCTACAACTATCATAATGGCAAACCGAAAGGTATTGACTTTTATGATAGTGAGGAACGTAAGTAAATATATCTCCCCACACACACACACACACATACATATAATATACATATAATCCTACATAATGTATACCTAGCTTATATATATATATATACATATAGTGACAATATTGATATGATATATCATATACGATATATGAATACAGCATATCCTTGAAACGTTTGCACAAAGAGTACAAAAAAACAAAAACTGTTATTGTACTCAAAACTCACACACACACACACCACATATGATATTTCTATATTTTGCTACTGAAAATACAATATCAAATGAAATGAAAATCTGGGCAACATAATCGTCTGTCAATTTGCCGAATTTATTTGTCAATTTTTTTACAAAGAGATTTACATATATGAAAACCGCGAAAACCAGCAGAAGAAAAAAGCATAACCCAATGTCAATACAAACTGCATAATCAATTTACATATATATATAGTATATATAACTATAAATATATCCAATATATGGATCTAAAAACGAACTACATATTACCCAAAAAAAAGAATATACATAATCCTTGTGTCTAAATATCGTGAATCGTGTGAATCGTGGACAATAAAGTAAATATTCGTTATGAGTTGTAGCGAAATTATTGTGTTATATATTAAGTTATTTAGATATCGGAGATATATATATATAAGCATATATACCTCTCAGAAGAACCCCACACATAGAATAAGTAAGAATACAATCTCTGTATAACTGACTATAAATAGTAGTAAATCAAACAAAAATGTATGATTGCCGCCAAAAATACACGATGATAATAATAGTTCATAAAAGAATACAAATGTAAAACTATCCCAAAAGTATTGTGTGTTAAAACGTATATGCAATTTAGAAACATAGACGACAATTATAGACAATAATAATAAAAAAAAAGGAAAATATTGCTGATCTTGAGCATTTGATGGCAGTTAGAAGCTTATACGACAATAAACTTATATGTATACCTAACTGATTTTGAAACTCCAGTGAAATATATGTGCAATTGACAATAAAAACTGTGTGCACAACATTTTTCCCAAAATGAAAACATAAGTTGCTTAAACCAAAAGATAATTTGAAGATGACTTCTTTTTTAGGCTAATGTAATTCTAGTTATAGAGCAAAATGAAAATACATGGAAATACTAACTACAATGCGTGGGTTTCAGCTTTAAATAAATTGATGAAAATGAAAGAGTACAGAACAAAACTTATTTATATGTATTATACATGCATATATATTGAGGCTAAAATTGATGTACTATTTACAAAAAAAAAAAAAGAAAATAACACAATGGAGTAAACAAACAAATGATAATTAAATAGTGTAACTAAACTTTATACTAGCTATATACAAACTAAAGTTATATACATATACTTATTTGTTTAGCATGCGCGTTAGACTGGCAAAATATAAACAAATACTGATTTCAGTTAACGAAATAGTTGGAAAGCCATCAATTTTCTATATTTTTAATTTGATTCTGGGGCTGGACCAGTTAGTATCGCACTAACCTATGCCTATGCCTAACTAACTAACTAACTAGAAGTAGTAGTACATATGTATGTATCTAGGGAGTGCTACAATTTTTACAACTTTTTTGCTATCTAAACAAATGAAGTAAATGCGTAACTAAAGACTCAAAATTGGTTGTTTCTGCAAGAAATAAACACACACAGAACGTTGCAGGCTTAAATATTATTTCAATTCTCAATAATTTCCAGCTAAACTTGTTGAAAAATAAAAAAAATGCTTTAGATGAGTAACATTAAGGATTATATTCAGAAAAAGAAAAAAAACAAAAGTGTGTGTTCGGTAGAGCTGTAAAAACATCGATAGTGCCCACACACTCGATGTTTTCGATAGTGATAGTCTAAACCATCGATAATATCGATACTATCGTCGATGGTCTTACAGCTCTAGTGTTCGAATATTGCAAAAGTGTATAATCCAATTAGTTGGTATACTGAATAACCAAACTATATGCATGTTTTGTACAATCAGTTTACAAAAACAAACGATGAATTAATGTAAAGAGTATTAGTAGAGTACGATAAATAAATATATATATATACTATTTTTAAGCGGCAAATGAAGCGCATATTACACAAGGCACACGAAACTTTTTAAGCAAACTGCAAACAAAAATATAATAATAATATACGTGAAATATACAAAGGAAACAATAATTATATACAATATATATGGTATATAATCGTATCATGTAGCTCTGTAGCTTTAAGCAGATGTGATGGTGTCTAAAATTTATATATATATATACTATATACTATATATGTAAAACAGTGGGCTGAGCATCCTTTATACATATATACATACATATAAGTTCATAGATGTTGAACTGGGCAGGACAATACAATAATTCAGCAGAATTATGCTTATTTGTTTTAAAATTAAGATAATGCCATACATACTTATACTTAACTCTAAATATAATCACATATTTCGTAGTTATTTCTTCTAAAAAAAACACACACAGATTTTCATTTCCTGTTGCCTTTCAACAAGTTTCATTGAATTTTTTGTTACTTTCTTATTTGCGCATTTATGGATCATGTGTTAGGGGTGAGCTATTTTTTATACCTATGCTCTCCGGGCTACTATCAGACAAAACCAACGCTTAGCTTTATGTATATTTAGTCTAAATCAATTACAAATATATATACATATACATATATAGATGTAATAATGCTTAGCATTGGCAAGTGAAATAAGTTATATACTATACACAGACATATATACTTACTAGAGTGTCGATGTATGAAATAAATACATAAAAATACAATTATGTGCAACCAATCAACACCGTACACACTACGACGTTACATACTTAAGATTCACACAGATTGAGATTATACTACATATAAACATAAATATATGGAAATAAAAAAGAAGAAGCTGTAACACACACAGATTAGTTAAAATTGCTATGCTTAAAACGAAATGGGCCTATGCGTGTTTTTTAATTTGTTGAAACATATTTGTCTTATGAATGAATTACCAAAATGCGCTCAAAACTGTTCAACTTCAATGTGCTTAAGAACGTAAATATACTAAATACATATATATAAATATATATATATTATACATAAAATCCGAGACAATACAATATAAATGTAGCAAAATGTTAAATGTAAATGTAGCAAAATGTTGCAACAGAACAAAAGAAAACTAGTTGAAATTAAACAAGTAAAACATGCATGTTTCTAGCTGATCATTTTGATGAAACGCACTTGTTAATTATGCACAGAATGATAATAATAATAATGATAATATTTTGAAAGAAATAACTAACGTAAAGAATTTACACATATTGACAATAAAATGGAAACTGACTTTTGTGTTTTGATTCGTGAAATTTGCTATAAAAAAAAGAATGGCATTGATTGAATTTATGATAGTTGATGAGACGTTTTACACTGAATTTTTTGAATCGAAGCAGTTATGGAATAAGGCAACAATTACAAAATTGCCAGACAATAACTAAAAAAGTGCATAAATTTAAGTGTAATTACACTAAACAACAAACACACACACACACTTATAACCAACTAAATGCTATAAGCAAAATGTCATACACACACATATATATACATGCTATATACTTATATATATATATATAAATGTTGAAAAATAAATGTATAAAAAACTATAAAATGCAACAATTGTCTTTTATTCGTATACGTACAAAAAATTTAGCTTTAACTGGAATTGTTTCACTTTGAACTTAAACAGGTATTAAATTCGTGCATGTTGGTTTATTTTATATAACGCTGCACAACTCCACGCATATCACTGATAACCTGCCGCTGATCGGAGGCACCGACTACAGCTGTGCCAGACACAATCCAATTGGCACCGGACTTGGCACAGCATTCAATGGTCTTGGGACCGACGCCGCCGTCAACCTCGATGTCCAGGTTGGGATAATTGCTGCGCAGCCATTCCACTTTGGGCATCATGTCGGCCATGAACGATTGTCCACCGAAGCCAGGCTCCACTGTCATTACCAGCACAAGATCAGCAATATCGATATATTTTTCTATTTGCTCCACCTGAAAAAGAGCAAGTTTTTTAGTATCGAGATATCGCTGCATCGATATTTTCTCACATCCCTAGCATGTGCACATATGTATGTATGTACATAACCTCAACTTACCTTTGTGCCGGGCTTAAGGGCCAATCCAACTTTCATGCCCGCCTCCTGAACCAGCCGACTGACCTTGCACACATCCTCCACTGGCTCTATGTGGAATGTGTAGAGATTTACACCAGCATCCGCCATGGGCGCTATCCATTGCTCTGGATTGTCTACCATCATGTGCGTCTCAAAGAAGGCACTCTATTTTATAAGAATCTATTAAAACACGCCTCAATTGCCAAACCGCAGTCTCACCTTGATCTTGTTACGCAAACACTTCACCATGGGATGCCCGAATGTAAGATTTGGCACAAAGTTGCCGTCCATCACGTCCAGATGCAAATAGTCTGCTCCATTGTCCAGCAATTTTTGTGATTCCTCTGCCAAATTTGCCAAGTCGGCATTCAGAATGGATGGTCCAATTTTAGCTTGAATTGACATTCTTTTGGTTTTATTGCAGCCACAACAACTAGTTGAATGCGGCGCTTGGCGTTGATTAGATGAAGCCGTGGCGTCTGCTAAGGTCAAACTAAGGGGAGTTGGAGCTCGAAATTTTGACGTCTTGTAACGTAAACAATCGAAACCAGGGCGTCGCAAGCTTAACGTTAACATGCGAATGGTGAAACACGCCGAGTACATTGCCAATTTTGTAATTTCAATTTGTTCATTTTGTGCTTATTAAAACTAATTTACATGAGAATGTAGGAAGGAGTACTTAGATACAAATAATACAACTACAGTTCGTCTTTTACATGAACGCCTGGAAATTCCTTGTTCTCGATGTTAACACCTTTGCAACGCTCCTGTTCGACCAAAAACTCTTTTGCTTCCCACGCTTGTGCTCCGTCTTTAAACAGAAATATGGCGCGATCATCGCTAACCATATAGCGCTCCGCCTGTATATGATTGTTCCATAAACTAGTCTGCCAAATCTTGGTTATTTCATCGGCTTCATCGCGAGTGGGATTACCGTTAACCGATACGAATGTCATCAGAGTGCGTCCCTTTTTCGACACCTTCAGCAAGTCTTCGGGGCTCTTATTACCTAAATCGGAAAAGTCTAGCTTTGGCTGTGGCCGCAAGTGCTCGGGCAGCTCATCTGGTTCCAGTGGCTCCTCATCTTCCTGCAATAATTATTAATTGCTTATTGAGAAGCCAGTTGCAATTGATTCATTCACTCACCTCCCACTGATCCAAAAGTCTTTCCAAATCGGCTTCGCTGTAATCGCGTATATCCTTCTTGGCCCATTCCGGTTTCTCATCAGTCTTAAACTTCTTGGCTAGCACAATGGGCACAAGGGCCAACAAAAGCAATAGATACCTTGTTTTCATTTTAGTTTTCAATTTAATTGTAATTTTAAATGCACTTCTGTCTACTTTACACGTCAGCTTATCAGTTTGTCATTCTCGCGAAACGCCGACAATTAATGTTCAGCTGTTGAGTATTGGCATTCGCATACAAGAACTAACATAGCGACAGAGTTGTACAACGATTGAATGCAACTCGAATAGAGATGGTTTGACTATGTGACCGAAATTTGCATTTAGTAGACTTTGATTATTTATTTATTAAAATTCGGGTAGTTTACAAACTTAAGATAACTTATTGGTTTTTTATTGAATATATTTATTTACAATAATTATATGATTATTCTAATTATATACATTATTATTTAGACTTTGGTTAACCAGAAAATATTTTCTTAGTAGGCATAAAATTAAAACAGCAAAGTATAATTAATATTAGTATACTCATAAGTAGTTCACCTATTTATTATAGAATATATTTAGTAACAGCAGTGTTACTTCGATATTTTGTTGAGCTGCCCTCGAAATGACATTCACACCTGACGTCGACACCACACAGCTGTTGCCACTGAGAGTTCAGTTTCTACCGAGAGCTGCTCGGCAGCGCGCGTGTTTATTATTATTATTGCGCATTTGTAATGTTCATGTCAGCAAGGTAAATTTTGCGGCGCTGTTCTTATTGTTATTGTTGTTGTTGTTGTGAACCACTTGGTAATTAAAGATAAACCTTTCATATGCATTGCAAATAAAGGGCAATAAAACGGCTGAAAGAAAGTGTGATAATTAAAAAGTCGGCACATATATTGTTGCAACAACAATAACACCCGCATGTGGAAACAGTTTCGTGTTAATTAGTCACTTATATTTGAAATCAATGTCAAATGCTACGCCTTATTTTGTTGTAATGCTCCATGGAACATTTAAATATTGTTTGTGCCTCTGTGTTTGCATGTTTTTGTGTTTTGCCCCCTGATGGTTGAATGATGATGTCATCGTCATCACTGTGTTTTATATTTCGTCTCTTAATTCCATTTTCATTCTGTTTTGTTCTAATGTTTAGAAAAGGCTGAATATAAAAATCATACAACGAGAGTGTACAACTAAAACGACCATCAAAAACTACACACACACACATAAACACAAATCGAACGCTAGTAATAACAAATACAACGAAAAATCAATAAGCAGCCGCTTTTTGGGCCGCTAACAGCTGCTACTCGGATTCATCAAAAGTTGTAGACGAAACACAAAGACGAAGACGGCGACGGCGACGAAGACGGCTACAGGATGGTATTCGAGGCCGTTGTGGCCGATGTACTCAACAAGGTGCTGGGTGACTACATTGAGAATTTGGATCATAAACAATTGAAAATCGGCATCTGGGGAGGTGAGTTCTCAAATGTGTTCCCATACTCTAACTAGTACATGCCCTTCCAATTAGATGGCAACTAAGCACGCAATTGACTCATTTACTCATTTGACTTAACTAATTTCGCAACTAGAACTTTTTTATCTGCCACGCACAGTTGGTTTTTGCACCCCCAAAACAATGACCTTATCCTTCACAGTGTCTCGCACAGTGACACAATTTCAGCAAAAGCAACATACAACAAAAAGAGACTCAACAATTTGACATGAACGTGAGATTATGCGCTCTGCTCTCTCTCTCTCCGCCTGTTGCTTCCGCTGCATGGGCCAGAGAGAGAGTGTGTGAGACCCCAACCACACCCCGCAATGTGTCATCATCATCATGTTCTTTCTGTTTTCTTTTTGTGGTTTCTGTTGATTCCTACTTATCTCTGTGAAGTCTGTTGACTACCACAAGTTATGTATGTATGTACAAGTACTCTCGTATAGTATTACTTGTTGACAATGCATAAAAATAAAATGGTACCCTTTTTTTATTGCAAAGTTCAGCATTTCTTAGCTTGTTATGTGCTCTGAAATATGCTCTGAAAATGGCTTCTGTAGCAGCATTAGTTCAGCTCCAATTGACATACGCTAACAACCTAAAATATTTATTAACAAAAGTTTCTTTGAAAACAAAACGAGTTTTCTTTGACTGTCAATGACATCAAACCAAGCCTAATTTGAACTTGAACTTCTTGATGACATAATATGAATCTCATGAATCTCATTTGATAAGTTGAAAATTTCGAAATATTTAAAATTGTCTGAAAGAAACAAATACGTATACGTAATTACTGATTCATTCCATTCATTAACCTGCCTATTAACCCAATATTGAGTTTTTGCATCAACTGATAAGCGACAGCTGCCAGCAGCGATAACAGCTTAAATGAGTCTGAATAATTGATAGAAACAGGTATAAAAGTTCCCCCAGAACACGTAACTTCTATGAGCATAAAAAACTTAAGCAAACTTAAGACCTTTATCGTGTGAATAAACGTTTCCAAGCGAATAATATAGTATTTTATTTATTATTTACTATATTTATGTAGACCCGCATAATTGACAACAATTTGAAGCATATATGTATGTATCCCTAACTGTAACTGAAAACAGTATAGATCAATGGTCAGCAAACTCAGTTACGGCAACTACAACAACTACAACAACACACAAAATGGCGAGCTCAACTCGCAGTCGATGTTTCTATATTGCTCCCTTAAAATTCTCAACTCGTTCTAGTAGCAACACATAGATAACAAGCTTGGAACGGTGGGTAAGCTAATGAAGAAGATTGGCATCCTCTCAAACAGCTGTATAGCAAGACTAGCTCCTTGTATTGTGTTGTATGTTTATATATCTGTCATATAGACAATAAATTGACCTATTTACTATACCAATATATTGTATTACTTTGTATTAGCTATTAGTATTACACATAAGTCACCAACTACTACTTGAAATATTATTGAGTCTCTTGGTTTGTTGTTAAAACTTTGCGCTTATCAGTTATAATGCTGATAACACCAATATATACTAGATTGACTATCAGACGACACTAATATAACTCAAATTTATAAAGAGATTTATTATTGCGTGGCAGCCTATTTAATTAAATTGACCCATATTTCTATATAGTAGATATTACGTATACGTAATCAAATAAATACGCGCAGTGCTTGAGGTTGGGCGTGTTTCTTTTTTTGGCATTCCAGGCATAACTGAAGTGCCGCTTGGCGGAAATATGTATGTTGAATGCCAGACACGCCTAATTCAAGTCGATATACGGACATACATGTGTGTACTTTTATCTATAGACGCAAATTTATAGACAGATAGTGTTTACGGTGAATTTTTACCGCTAATGTTTTATTTGTTTGCACATTTTCACGCAATTGTTGCAATAAATCAATCAATAATTATTTAATTAATTAATACATTCATTTGTTTATTTATTTTGCAGGCGATGTGGTTCTAACAAACCTAAAGATACGTGAAAATGCGCTCGATGATTTGGATTTGCCCGTCCAATTAGTCTATGGTTATTTGGGTAAGTTTAACAAATAAAATGAAATCATTGTGAAGTGGATTTATATTGCTTTCTTGCTTTATTTGTTATAGGAAAACTGGTGCTAAAAATACCCTGGAAAAATTTATATAGCCAGCCGGTTATTGTTGATATCGAGAATCTCTATGCGCTCGTCGTGCCCAACAATAATGTCAGATACAATGCCGAAAAGGAGGCCAAATATCAGTTGGCAGCCAAAAAGGCAGCACTGGATGCGCTGGAAGCGGCGCGCAAGAAGGAATTGGAATTGGGTATAAAGACTTTGACAAATTAATATGATTTGTTTACTAATATACTTACTCTTAATTTTGCAGATCAGCCCAAGGGCGATGCTGGTTTTACAGAGAAACTAACCGCACAAATTGTCAACAATTTGCAAATAAAAATCAACAATGTTCATGTACGTTATGAGGATACCACAACAACGGGCAGTCCATTCTCCTTTGGTCTGACACTGCACGAACTGGAGCTCTATACGACAGATCGTAATTGGGACAAATGCTATATGACAGAGCGTGCCGCACAGGTTTTTAAAATAGCGAATCTCTCCTGCCTGTCGGCGTACATGAATTGCCATGGCAGTCTCTATAGCGAACAGGACAAGAATACATTGTCCGAGGTGTTTCAAAGTCATATTGCAACCAAGACATTTAAACCTGTCAACTATTGTTATGGTAAGTTAGAAAGTTTGTAGGAATATCTAATTGTAATCGCTTGTATGCTATAGTCTACTATTGTAATTGAAATACTCTGAAGAAATCGTTTTCTTACACTTATACTTATTCCCCTGTGTTACTTGAACAATGTCGTATTTAATATGAATTTCTTCTTTGCAGTTTTGGGTCCACTTTCGTGCAATGCAAAGTTGAAGCTGAATATGAATCCTGAACTGGATGTGCCGGCATATGTGAATCCAAAGATTGACTTGAGCATGGAAATGGAGACATTAAACGTTGGTCTGACCAACACACAGTTCCACAATATCATGCAACTTGGCGATTCAATGAATCGCATGCAGCTTGGTTTGCCCTATCGCCAATATCGACCTTATAACATACGTAAGTGTGGCAGCAATTATATAAAAGAATGTATGTAAATGTTATCTTAATCTAAATACAGCTTACAAGGGACATTACAAGGAATGGTGGCAATTTGCAATTACCTCTGTGTTGGAACAAGATGTGCGTCGTTCGCGACGCACTTGGAGCTGGAAATATATCAAAGAACATCGCGATCGATGCAATACCTACGCTGAGGTTAGTCAAGTCTTTAATAGATGCATTGCAAGAGTTTATCTTGAAGAATTAATTTATTTTAGTTAATTTTAACACCTATTTTTATAATCTAAAGACAAATAGTTATTGTGTTTCCATTTTAGTAATTAAAACATAAAATATGAGTTATATTCATTCATCATTTATATAATTATTATTGAAAAGAGGAGCTGTTTTATGATTTCTATAATAATACCCATTAAAATTGCTACTTTCAGAAATACAAAGATCGCGAATTGAATAAAAAACCACCGGCAATGCTCTTGGAAGCTTGCAATTTACTGGAACAGGAGCTGGATGTGTTTAATCTTTTGTTAATTCGTCAACGTGTTAACATCGAGATTGCCAAGTTGAGGGAAGCTGCTCCACCGGAGAATACAGGCTGGTTCAGTGGCTGGTGGGGCGGTGGTGCTGCCAAGAAAGAGCAAAGCGGTCTAAATGAAAATATTGGTAAATATACTATAACTAATCTTTCTTAAAATGTACATACTAAAACTTACTCCATTTGTAATTGCAGTTAGTAAATTTGAGGCTGCCATGACGCCCGAAGAGAAGGCCAAGATGTTTAAGGCAATTGGGTATGAGGAGAACGTCAAGCCACAAGATATGCCCATAGAGTATGTGGCAATATGTATGAATTTTAAACTGATTGCTCTGGACGTCGGCCTGTATCAGGAACAAACTGTAGATCGTCAGGACTCCACCTATGATTATCATCAAATGCCAAGCATAATGTTATTGCAATTCTCAATGGCCACGGCATCGATAAGTCAACGTCCGGCGGCAGAAGCGATTAGTGTTACCGCCGGCATGAAAGAACTCAAGTTGATGGGTCTGACGCGTAAGGACTACACGCCCATGTTGGTCAAGTCAATAATAACCGATGAATTCAATTTATTGGACATATTCTTTGAAACGAATCCCATTGACAATCAATGCAATCAACGTGTCAAAGTCGTAGCGCGTCCATTGCAAATTTTCTATGATGCCGAGACAATATTGAGTGTCATGGATGTTTTTAAGCCGCCCACCGATGTGAATCTATCGAAACTGAATGAATCGGCGGCCACACAATTGGTTGGCATCAAGGAGCGTTCGGCGACTGGAATGCAGTATATTATTGATCAGAAATCTGTGCTGGATGCGGATATATTGTTGATGCCAAACATTATTGTCGTACCACATGGCGGACGCTATGTGGAGGGTGAAAAGTCGCTGATTGTTGTTAGCTTGGGTCAGGTGCAAATTACAACAGCACCGCATCTACGCACCCGGGATACAGTCCAATTATTATACAGCCAGGGAAGTGAAAAGACGGACATTATGCAAAATGTTATGGACAATGCCTACGATAGATTTATTGTAAAGTTAAACGATATACAATTGTTGGTGGCACGTCCATACGAGGATTGGCAACATGTACTCAGCCTGGCTGTCAGCTCACATTTGCATGTGTTGCAGCCCACATCGTTGGAGGTCACAGCAGCTCTGTGTGTTGTGGATGATGATCCACGTTTGCCCAAGATTAAAGTGGATATCGTTGTGCCATCGGTGATGTTAAACATTACCGAGGATCGTGTATTTGAAGCTATTGGCGTTGCCACCAGCATTCCGCTGCCCAAGAGTGAAGAGACAGTTGTTCAGCCAATTTTGTCACGTTCCCGCAGCTCCATATCGAATTTCATTAATCGTGAAATTAAAAAACGCAGCACAACATCAATGCCGAAGCCTGTGGACAGCGTGGAAATTGTTCAATATACTAATCTTGAAGTTAACTTCTCGCTTAAGGAAATCTCCCTTACGCTGTATCAGTCGACGAAGATCAGTGAACTGTCTTCGAGTGGCGCGACGCCGTTCATTACGCCGGAAGAGGAGGATGCCAATTTTAGTGCAGGCACTGTGGTGGAAATTGATAGCGATATGATGACGCGTCGTCAATCACAGAGTTCCCATCATATTCTATCGATGCAAGTGCTGCAACTGGATGCAAGTCTTTGCCAACGCACTTATGAAACGGTGGCAACATTGAAGTAAGTAAACACTTTATTGTATCAATTAAGAAATTGTTTATAAACTTTTACAACTTATTTGCAGATTGGGCGGCATTAATATCAAACAATTCGATTGTCAGAATGATAAGGAGCAAGTACTGGATATTATAAACACTCCACGCTTTGCCAAGGATCTGAAATGTCTGCTCACAGTTTCCTATACGCTGGCGGATAAAATTTCACCAGAGTTTAGCACAAAATACAATTCCACCGAACAACTGGTGGTGGCGAACTTTGAGGTGCTGGACATAGTATTGCATCAGGAGTGTTTGCTGCGCCTATTGGAGTTGGTCAGCAGTTTTCAGAAGCGTCTCGAGGATGTAATGAAAGCCACGTCACCCACAGCACCAAAAGATCGTTATGCTGAGGCTGGTGAAGGTGATGGCATTAGACATAAGCTTCATGTCATAATGGAGGATACGGAAACAATATTTACCACCGCTCAAATGGCCATACGTCGTCCTGCGGAAACGAAACGTAGAAATCGCGTGGAGAGCATTAAGATGCGTTTGGTGGCCAATCTCAATGAGGTTAGCCTAAAGCTGACCTCTCGCAGTCGTCCCTTGGCCTCAATGCATGTGAAACAGTTTGTGTCAAATGTAACACTAAAGAACTCATACACAGAGGTTAATCTTGGTTTGAAGGATATTACCGTAGAGGATTTGAATCCCCATACAATACATCATAATGTGAGTGCAAGAGTCTAATGTAGTTTTAATTGTTAATTAATTTATATTTTTGCAGATCTTGAGCATTGTGGGTCAAGATGCATTCAATTGTCAGGTGGTGCTCTTTAATAAAGAGTTCACACAGGATTACAATTCAGATGATATGAAAATCACTGTTGACATTGGCTGCATGAGGATTATATTCCTCAATTGGTTTGTTGCTGGAGTCTTGGTAAGTTTTACACAACATTTTCTCGATGCTCTCATTCTAATTCCATATTTCCTAGAATTTCCTGAACAATTTCCAAGCGGCACAACAGGCGCTGACAGATGCCAGCGCTGCAGCCGCTGAATCTGCTCGTCAAAATGCATTGGATGCCTATGAGAAGGCAACACGGATGAAGCTAAATGTGCGCATAAAGGCGCCAATTATTATTATCCCCGTGAATTCACAGAGTAAGAATGCCTTGGCTCTGGATTTGGGCTTGCTGGAGTTGACCAATAATACAAGCGAAGTGCCCGTGCCCGATATGAAGGAGAGAGCTGTCATTGATGAGATCAAACTGCAGCTCAATGATGTCAAACTGACCAAGGTGACCATTCTAGATGCCTCCGACACGACGGGAGATGGTAAGTAGTTTCTGTTAATAACTAACGAATGATAATAATTGATATTTAAACTATTTCAGATGTGGATGCTGCCGTTGGCATTAAGTCCTCGCTGAATATGATGAATCCCATGAGTTTTACATTGTCCGTGGCACGCAATTTGTCCAGCACTTGGTATAAGGATGTGCCAGAACTCAATCTATCGGGACACTTGAAGTCTGTGGAGGTAAATGCAATGAAGTAAATGAATGAATTATGAAATGCCAATGCTAATTGTAAATACCTCACTTTAGCTCACTTTATTCATGGATGACTATGCCCTGGTTATGTCAATATTGAATCGTAATCTGAGCGAAGGAAATGCTGAATTTCCACCGGCAGATATTCCAGTGCCAGAGAAACCACGTCAAGTGCCGCAGTCAGAAATACGTCGCACCCGATCAACACCAACGGCAACGGACATCAAACCGATTGAAAAGGTTTACGAGAAGCTCAAGTTTAACTTTCAATTTGATGGTGTTATTATCAATCTGATGGAGGGCGAAGACAGTGGTTTGGCCTGCTTTGGCATTTACTTTTTGTCCGTGAAGGGCACACAACTCAACAACAATACGTTGAGCACATCGATTGTCCTGTGTAACATTCAATTGGACGACACGCGTGTCAATAACAAGAGCAAGATTCGTCAGTATTTAAGCTGCAAGAATTGGAATAACACGGACAAGAGTGAAATCGTTGAGATGTGCAACAAAGATCCAAGCTATATGGTTGATGTAACAGCGATTATCAAAGAGAATGATACCTTTGGTATAGTATATATATGAAAATCGAATACTCTTTCAAATTGTATTTATATTTTAAATGTAATTTTCAGCTGAGGTTCGTGTGCGCAGCTTTGACTTGATTGTCTGCATTGATTTTCTGCTCAAACTGACAACGTTTCTCTCTCTGCCCACCGATGAGGATGAAGACACCACAGTGGTACCAAAGTCGGCACCATTGGTTGAAACAGTTGCACGAGATACGGCTCGTGCCACAACCTCGACTTTGTCACGTAAGTGCAATTGCTGTAATAAATATAAAGATATTATTATCATATTTATTTGTATTTTCTTTTCCAGAAAACGACACTAAAAAGACAATACATCTAATTCTGCACATCGAACAACCGGATATAATATTGGTGGAAAGTCTGGATGATCTAAATACCAATGCAATTATCTTTAATGTGAGTAGTTAGTTAATTTAACTAATTTTAAATTTATCCATATTATTTGTTTCTTTTAGGCACAAGCTCATCTAAATTATCGCTCCATTAACGACAAGCAGATTATCAATGGCCAAATTGATGCTTTAAAGATTTTCATGTGCGCCTTTCTGCCCGAGCGTCGTGAGTCGACGCGTCATTATATTCTGCATCCATGTGTGATCAGTCTACAGGGCTCAACGCCTGAAGAGGAGGGCATGCATATTAGTTTGAAGTTGAGTGATATTATTATCAATGTATCGCCGGCTACAATTGAACTGCTAAACAAGGCAATGATGAGCATTACCACTGGCACGGCAGAGAAGGCGGCAATTGACAAGGGCTCAACGGATTTCTCAAATATCTGGTATCCCAAATCGTTTAGTTCGAATACCTTTTGGTTTACCAAAGTGGAGAGTGGCACCGATGTTCTGAACCTTGACTTTGGCAGCGTGCCATACACCAGACCCAAGACAGAGAAATGTGTTATTGAGGTGCCGAGCATAACTGTGGTCATTGAATCCGGTATGGGTTACTATACAAAGCCACTCATTTCGCTGGACACGCGCATGACGGCGGTCTTTAATAACTGGAGTCGCAATCTGACTGCTCACGGTTCCCTTACGCTCAACATGGTAAGTTGTTAGACTTTCAAATGATTGAAAGATCAACTGATTAATTTATTGTAATCAATTGCAGAACTACTATAATCAAATACTGGCCGAATGGGAGCCAATCATTGAACTAAACGAAGTCGTCGGGCGTAACGGCATCAGCGAGTATACTCCCTGGGAATTGCAGTTTGATTTGGCAATTGAAAAGGTTCCAACCGATTTTGATGATGACGTGGACAATCAATCGACCAACATACGCATACATTCCAAGGAAACTCTAGAGATTACCTTGAGCAAGACGTGTCTGGGACTGTTGGGCGAACTGGGCGAGGCTTTCTCCCAGGCCATTGATGTGAAGGGATTGACCAAACCAGATGTGGTTGCTCCCTATGTTGTGGAGAACGATACGGGCGTTGAAATCACACTGAATCTGCGACGTGGCATATTTACTTTGCACGAAGTACATCGCGGTGGCAACTCAATTAACAATTCAATAGTTTTGAACGCCAGCGATGAGGAGCATTTGGTTAATCCGCAGGATATACAAGTCTGCACCGTTTCGGCGGGCGGACGCGTCTATTTGCAAACCAAGGATTTGAGCACAATCTCCGAGGATATGTTTGAGGATTATAATCTTTATGTGACGGTAATGAAATGAGAAATAACTTATTTAATGTAAATATCACTAACGATCTCTTCTTCTTTTCAAGCAGATCAGCAACATTCCTGTGGAAGTTGTGCTGCCCGTGTCCAAGGCGGACACACGGTATTTCCGACTCAACGGTGGCAGCTTGAAAGATCAATGGGCCATTGTATCCGAGGTTAAGCTCGAATATGGCACCACTAAAATCAACATTCACGGCGTTGTTAGAGTACGTCTTTTATCTGTCTAATACAATTGTATATGCCTGACTAACTTGTTGTACTTGTTGCAGATACAAAATCATTTCACAACGCCCATCGGCGTTTATCGTCGCAAGTCTAACTTGAGTCTGACACTTGTGGGCCATGCAAATCCTGGTGAAGCAATGCACGTTCCATTGCATGCCATCTATGCAGAGTCTAAGGATTTATTCTTCTCACTACCCGGTTATCATACTTCCGTGCAGGGCATTGCCTGGGATGTCAATCCCTCGGATCTAAACTATTCACATCAACTGCAATGCGATCCCATTGATACCTTTGAGGCGTTGTACATTAATGCCTCACGTCACAAGCGTGATATTTACTTCGAGAATACCGACAAATATCGCTTGATGAGCGTCGTCTATACGATTCATCTGCGTCCTCCGCTTTATCTACGCAACTCTTTGCCCATTGATATAAAGGTATCTGTGCTGGGTTGTTCGGTGCGCAAGGGAACTGCGGATGTGACTGATACATCTTTGGTTCCAACGAATCCAGATGGTCAGAAATATCAGAAGGAGGATCTACTCGACTATGGCGAGAAGGAGGTTAATCCTGGTCATGTACTCCAATTGCCTACTGTTCGTATGTTCCAAAAGGGCAAGGAGTCGAGGAGTGTGCTTGTTGTGCGCGTAAGTAAAGAAATACTTTCACTATTTTAAGACTAACCTATCCCCCGCTATATAGTTAATAGATTATCTGGAGAAGGATTGGTCTTATGCCACAGAAATATCAGATAATGCCACCGATGTATCAATTTGGACATTCGCCTCGTATGATTCAGATGTTAAAATGGAAATGGATCTCAATGTGCGGTAAGTCAAAGAAAACAGACATAATTGTAATGAATTTTCTTAATTTATGCTTTCATTTGCAGAGCCACCAATCGTTATGGCAGCATTATGTTGACGCTTTTCAGTCCCTTCTGGATGATCAATAAGACGGGTCAAATGCTGACCTACAAAACGGAGATCTCATCCGTTGAGGTGCTCTATCATCCGCCGGAATATTCTGGTCCCATTTTGTTTACCGCCCGCGACAAGTTGTTTGACAAAAAGAAGGCATCGATACGCATCGACAATGGCGAATGGAGTGAGAAGATTCCACTGGATGTGGCCGGTTCCATTGGCGGTGTCACTTGCAATGCCAATGATCAGAGCTATCAGATTGGTGTGCACAATCATTTGACACAGAACTCGCTGACCAAACAGATCACCTTTATACCCTTCTACATAATGCGTAACAAATGCCGTCATACCATCGACTTGCAGGAGCTTAAACGTCCTGGTGATCCTTGGACTGTGCTGGAGCCCAATCAAGTCGAGCCGCTGTGGCCGAAAAATGATTCCAATCATAAGTTGATTGTACGCGTGGATGGTAAGATAACGCCGGCATTCGATTACACAGAGGTAACGTGCACATTGTTGAAACTGGACGACAGTCCTCATGGAGGCGTCAATGTCGATGTGCAGACCACGGAGGGTGGTGTTTATATAACCTTTACCGAATACCAGCCAAATTTGGCACCTGGTCTGCTCATTAATCACACCAGCAAGGATATTGTCTACTATGAAAAGAACACCAGTCAGGAGCATATATTGAAGTCGAAGGAGAGAATTATGTATGCTTGGAGCGATCCTACTGGTCCCAAAATTCTAGTCTTTGGCAAGGACAAGCAGGAAACGGATCTGAGAAGGGATCAAATTGATAACGTTGTGTAAGTTGAAGCTTATTTGAATAGAAATCTATTATTAATAAATCTTCTTTCGCGACCAGCCTGCAGGATGGCAGCCAGGCCTATTGGGTATCCTTCTTGGATGGCATGCAGCGTGTGTTGCTCTTCACCGAGATCCAGGAGATTGCCAAACGCACAGAGACAACAGCAGCATTGCAAACCATTACGCAGAGCATTGATTTGCATATACATGGCATTGGTCTGTCTGTTATTAACAATGAATCCGGACTGGATATACTCTATCTGGGCATCACGAGCTCTGGCATTGTCTGGGAGACAAGGAAGCCGAACAAGAAACGTTTTAAGGAAATGACCATACACGATACCGAGCTCATGGAGGCGGAATATCAACGTTATATTGTGCACAAATCGGTGAACGATGTGCAAACCTATAAATTGGATAACAAATTTCCGGTAGATAGCAATTCGACAATTCAATTAAAACTTTATTTATGTTGTGAAATCTCTTTGTAGATTAACTTTGACTCCATGACGATGACAAAACAATGTGAACGTCGAATTAAACGCAGTTTTTATCCCGCCATATGGATGTCAATGAAATCATCGCCGTTCCAGAAGCAACTGCATGTGAAAATCAATCGCATACAGATGGATAATCAGTTTATCGATCCCATATTCCCAGTAGTATTGGCGCCAATTGCGCCGCCCAAGAGTGTCGCCAGCAGCACAACAATGAAGCCATTTATTGAATGCAGCATGGTTGAGCGAATTATACCCAATTCGCAGGTCAAACAGTTCAAATATGCGACGATTCTCATACAGGAGTTCCACTTTAAGGTGGACATACTCTTTCTAACTGCCATTGCCGAGATGTTTTCATCGGAGGTGAGAGATGAACAGGCGGCAAAACTCTTCCGCAGCGATGTGGAGTCCATTGAGCAGCCATTGACGGCTCACTTCGAGCAGAATACACAACTGGAGCAGAAGAATTTCTATGACAACTTGCATTTGGGTCCACTGAAGATACATGTTAGCTTCTCCATGGCGGGATCTGATACGACAGCGCTGCCGGGATTCCTGGGTCCGTTGGTGCATGGCGTGGGCGTAACCCTAACCGATGTCAATGATGTCGTCTTCCGTTTGGCCTTCTTTGAGCGAGAATATCAGTTCTTTAGCCAATCGCAGCTTGTCTCCGAGGTCAGTTCGCATTATACGGGACAGGCGTTGAAGCAACTGTATGTATTGGCGCTGGGCCTGGATGTGTTGGGTAATCCGTATGGTCTGGTTGTTGGCATTAAAAAGGGTGTTGAGGATTTGTTCTACGAGCCATTCCATGTAAGTTACTACTTGTTAAACATGTTAACAGTCTACCATAAACTCTTTCTATTTGGTTTTTAGGGCGCCATTCAAGGTCCTGGCGAATTCGCTGAGGGTCTTGTGCTGGGCGTCAAGTCGCTTTTTGGTCACACTGTGGGTGGAGCAGCTGGCGCTATGTCCAAGTAAGTTTGCCACGTTTTGCAGCTTCATAAAACTGTATTATTAATTGAGAGTTCTGCCTGCTCTCCATCTAGGATTACGGGAGCCATGGGCAAGGGATTGGCCGCGCTGACATTTGATGATGATTATCAGCGTAAACGTCGACAGGGTATGCACAACAAGCCAAAGAACTTCCACGAGGGTCTGGCACGCAGTGGCAAGGGTCTCGTCATGGTGAGCTCACAAAACTCAATTGTGTAAACGAGTGTAATCTCTCTTAACTTGTGTGCTTTAATTGCCATCAGGGTTTCGTTGACGGCGTCACGGGAGTAGTGACCAAACCGGTGAGCGGTGCACGAGAACAGGGCGTTGAGGGCTTCTTTAAGGGTCTGGGCAAGGGCGCCATTGGTTTGGTGGCCCGACCAACAGCTGGTGTTGTTGACTTTGCCAGCGGCAGCTTTGAGGCTGTCAAACGTGCCACCGAAAGCGGCGATGAGGTCAAAAGGCTGCGACCTCCACGTTTCCAGCACTACGATAATGTTCTGCGTCCCTATTGCCATGCCGAGGCATTGGGCAACATTATGCTAAAGTAAGTATTAGGAATTTTTATAATGCCTACCTCTGCTAGCGCTTGCTCATCTGTGCTTCATCTGAAATCCACGCAAACTCATTCGCATTTGTCTGTCTCTGTTAAAACAAAAACACATCTGCTCTTGCAAATTATCACTGATCAGTTTAACAAACGTATCACTAACACACATTAAATTTTTATGGCTTCACAGATCCCCAGATTCTTTCCAATAAATTTTATCCTCAATCCCAAAACAAAATTACTCCAATTCAACTAATATTAAGTTTAACATTATAAATACTACTAATAAACTATTGCTAACACAGGTACATCAACTGTATATACTTACACTAATAAATTATTAAAGAGCAAGCGTATCTTCGGCAAACCGAAGTCTAAATACCCTTCCTAAAGTTGTCTGATTTGAGATATTTGCTTATATATTAAGAAACTAATCAAAATTAGTTGAGAAGTCAACGCAAGTGAATACACTTGATTCAGGGGCAGCTGCCACGCCTTCTCAAGGCGTTACATATGCTCTGACAATATTATACTCCTCCCTGGCAGGGTATTCCCAATCACTTTGCGAGTTCTCGTACTCGCATCATTTGTAGAATTGAAATCTAAATAAAAGTACTCTCTTAAATGTTTTTGCTGATCGACTGCTCTTCGCACAGGGAGCTAGACAAGGGAAAATTTGCGACCACCGACAGTTTTATACACTGCGAGGAAATTGTACAGAAGCATGAGTATCTGCTGGTCACCAATCATCGACTGATTTACTCGCAGCGCAACGAAATGTTTGGCGTTTGGGTGGTAAGTTGATTTGTCTATTTGATTATAAGAATTCTCTATTAATGAACTCTTAACTCTTTTTCGCTTAGTCTTTGTGGTCCTATCAATGGGAAGAGATTTCCTCGATTGCATCTAGCTCACGGGGCGTGCAGTTTACAGTGAAGCGTGAGGGCAAACGAATCTTGGGACTGTTCTCATCAAGTGAATCGCCCAACAAGCTAATTCTGATGCCGGATGAACGCAAACGCGCCGCTCTGGTCAGCATAATGGAATCTCATCATAATGATAGCGGGCAGAGTCGTTTAATTGGCTCTCGCTATGCAGCCGCATCGTGAATTTATCGCTAAACTATTATTATTATTATCATTATTATAATTATTATATATGTATAATAATTCCTCGCTTAACTCTTGTGTGAATAATTCTGCAGAGTGTTGAAGATCCTTCTCAGCCCACACACACACACACACACACACACACATAAGTCCCACACATTCAGTACATATAATATTTCCTTATGTATATTAACAAATTATGTTTTGATATTAAAAAATTTTATGTCAATGTTGAGGATAAACATGAAAATAGTATGTGATTGTGTTGTCACTAGCCTAATTTAATGTGCTAAACGCGCTTCGTCGCTAAATGCCGGGTATATGCGGATCCGGACTACACCTTTTTGAGAAAGCTGCTGGGCGGCGTGGAAAGCGGCATGATGGGTTCGTAATTGTTGCAACTGTCGCTTTCGCAGAAGGACGTGAGTGAGGCCAAAGCATTGGCCGCCAAGGCCTCAACA
Source organism: Drosophila histrio (assembly GCA_958299025.2). Classification (NCBI taxonomy): domain Eukaryota; kingdom Metazoa; phylum Arthropoda; class Insecta; order Diptera; family Drosophilidae; genus Drosophila; species Drosophila histrio. The sequence goes on along the minus strand of OY729167.1, from coordinate 20,762,608 downwards.
CTGAACATGGTCGACAGATGTCCACTGCTCTCGAACTGATTGATAATCATGTTCACTTTGCTCTTGGCCTCCGCCTTGAGGCAAGGCGATGTTGGATTGCTGCTTGGCTGCTGATCATTAAGCGTCGGATCATAGCTGCCATCGCAGAGATCGAGTCCATTGAGTAGATTCTCCTTTTCACTCTGTTTACACTTGGCATTTGTTGGTGTGCTCGTTGCATTATTATTGGCACTTGTCGCTGCCGCGGAGGATCCGGAGGAGGAGGAGCGTGAACTCGGACTGGACTTGTTCAGACGACCAAGAAACCAATTTCTTGCCAACTTATCACAATCTTTGCTGGGCGTCGTCGTCTTCTGTGGACTCGACTGCGGTGTCTGCGATTTGCGTTGTTTCTTTTGCTCCTTGGGTGTTAGATTCAATTGGACATTTGTTTGGGGATTGGTTAATGATAACATTTCCGTATCGCTATTGCCGCTGGAATAGCTCTTCTTGACGGCCTTCTTGAGGCGTTCGGGACTCGTCAGTTGACTAGACAGCTCACTGTGCACCGTCTTCACCTTGGCCTGAAAGTCCAGAGCCAGGCTGCCATGCAAACTGGATACCTGTGGCATTGGCTTCAACTCTTCACCATTGAGCAACTCTGCAGTTTCCACCTCTTCAACAACATTTCTCTCATCCGGCACAACCAACGGCTGTGGTGGACACTTTGGTATATCATATTCAAATCGTTTGGCCAATGCGCTCGGACTGTTGCATTTCTCCGGCAATCGTGGTGGCATATCTCCAAAATTATATATAGGCGATGGCTCCTCATAAATGCTGTCGGTCGCTGACGCTATCGGAATGGCTGTGGCGGCATTGATATTGATGAAGTTGCTCTTCTTCATCGTCGGCGGCGTTGGCAGCTTGCGTAGCATTTTAAGCGATGCCTGAGCAATGGCATCACCACGTATGGCCGCCTCAATGGCATGTATCCATTCTTTGGCATCGACCTCATTGTTTGCCTGATACACAAACTTCTTGCCCGGATCGGCGGTGGTGATTTGAAAGCAAATCTCTCGACGTTTACCCTCACCAAAGTGTTCGATCTCAATGGCCGAGCTCTTCAGGTAGAGGCTACTGCTCGGACGACAGGCCGTCGGTCCATCTGCATAGCACAACATCCAATCATTCAAAATGCCACAATAATACTTCTTGCTCTGATCGAAAAACAAACGTTTCTCAATCCGTTGCAATTGTCCATATTTTGTGGAACGCTGCAGTGCCAAATGACCAGCTGGTAGATCAGCATAGGGGCAATTGATGAACAGTTCATGGGCAAAGACCTGTTGGGTTTCCTCCTCTTCGCCTTGATGCTGGCAAATGTCATACAATTGTTGCTCCTGCTCCTGCTGCTGTTGCTGCTGATGATGTTCCTCAGTTGCCTGCAGATGTTGTGCGTTGGAACAGCGAAATGTCTTATCACTGTTAAGCGAAGGATTGCTGCTTAGATCGATGTACTCCCGCGAGGCGGACACTGCAATTAAAGTCAATTACTGGTATGGCCTAAAGATAACTACGAGAGACACTCACGCGAGTTCCTCGACGAGCAAGATGTTGTTGCTGTTGCTGTTGCTGTTGTAGTTGTTGCTGCTGCTGCTGCTGCTGAGGAGGACAACATCTCCAGATAGCAACCGGTCTCGGCGCCCACTTCGCTGCAGCCATTCGATTTAATGATCGTCATCGTCGTCGTTGCCGCCTGCTCGTCTGCCCCATAACCCAAGAGCAGCTGCTCACAACGATCCAGCAGCTCCTGCGTCTGTTCAGCGGCTGTGACATGGAACAGATTCGAGGTGTTCTCATACTCCGATGTCTCCAGTGAGGCTCGAAAATGTGCACGCACATCTGCAGAGAGGAGGAAGAGAGGGGGAACGATAATAAGACTTAGCTTTTATAATGCTATTGCAGTGGGTATTATGATTTTGTCATATGACATGTGTAATGCATTAAAGTATATTATATATTGTGGATCAGTGAGTGATAACTCTAGCTACAGGGTATTGGAAGGTATTACTTATACTTCGTGTGAGTTTTTTGGAGTCTGCTGTCGTCACTAGCGTGGACTGTCGTCCAGAGTGATAAAATATCTATAATATATAGCTGACAGTCGAATATCATCATTTAACTTGAAAAACTCTGTTATTTCTTGAGATATTTCAATCAAACTTACAAGTTATGCATCTGGTATTGTTTTTAAACATATTGATCATATTTGAGCTAAGATCTGATTACTATATCATATACTTAGTTAACATAGGAATAATGAGTCGGATATCATCATTTAACTTGAAAAACTCTGTTATTTCTAAGCTCTTAGACATTCCCAACAAATTTGATTGAGTTAGGACTACTATATTATATAGGTACCATAGAAACTGCCTGTCGAATATCATCATTTAACTTGAAAAACTCGGATGTTTCTGAAGATATTTCAATAAAACTTACAGGTTTTCTATTTACTAAGCTCTTAGACATTCCCAACAAATTTTGTTGAGATAGGACTACTATATCATATAGCTACCATAGGAACTATCTGTCAAATATCATCATTTAACTTGAAAAACTCTGATGTTTCTTGAGATATTTCAATAAAACTTACAGGTTTTCTATTTACTAAACTCTCAGACATTCCCACCAAATTTAGTTGAGATAGGTCTACTAAATCATATAGCTTTCATAGGAACAAACGTTAGAAAATAGATAATAATAGTATTTTCAACATATATAATAAAGTTAAAGCCTTAAGACTATATTAATAATTGCTGTTAGTGTATTAAATATTCAGCATGTCCAACAAGCTAACATTTCTTGCTTGTTCTAATGAAGAACAGACATTGGCTATTAATTTTTGGAAACGCCTCAATGAATTTAATGGCAGACAGCATAAATAGTTATCTGTTGAGAGCAATTTCCATAACTACTACTGTGGGGCTTCTGGAACTGGGTCTGTTACTGGAACTGCTTGGCAATTAGCTCAGTCTCTGTCTCTTCGAGTCGCCGAGATGAGTCACAATTGTTTAGTAAGTGCATGTTAAGTCGCCCCAGCTACTTATGACCTCATAAAACCCCAAAGAGAAGTCAACTGCGAATTGACCGCAGCAATTAAAAGCAATTTCACTCTGAGCAACAACAACAACAAACAGTCCAGTTTCCACTTAAGTTAAACAAAACAAAATGAAACCCCTTTGCTCCCCTCGTTTCCTGCTCAAACTACCGCCTTTTAAGTAGGTTTAACGGTAAACGAAAACAACAACAACAGACAAACTAAAAAAAGCGCTGAAAATTTGCAAGAAATCTTGTTAAAATTTAAACACGCACAGGGCCAAAGCCCAGACAGACACATAAATGTAAAGTCCATACGTAATTAGTATAAGAAGCCGAAGTAAATTAACTTTAGCGAATTTGTTATACACTTTCAAAGAGCAAAACAACAGATGTCAATTGCTATTTATACACTTCAATCTAATTACTTCTCTTCCAAAGTTTATTCCAAAACCATTTAACCATTTTCTTCAATATCTTTTAACCAAAAAATCTATATATATTTTGAATTTACAAATTGTACTGGAGTTTTAGAGAAGAGCACACTCTATAAAATGACTTTTGTTTTCAAATAAAAATATTACTTGGCGAGTTGAAGTATTCTTCTTAATATTTAGACCCTTTACTTTAAAAAAAGTAGAAGGGTTTATTAAGTTTGTTAAAAAAAGAAAATGTGCGTAACAGGTCTAAAGAAGTCTGACAGATCACATAAATTATATATATATTCTTGATCAGCATCAACTGTCGAGTCGATATAGCCATGTCCATCTGTCCATCTGTCTCTCCGGCTGTCCGTCCGTCTGTCTTTCCATCTGTCCGTCTGTCTGTCCGTCCGTCTGTCCATCTGTCTGTCCGTCTGTCTGTCCGTCCGTCCGTCTGTCCATCCGTCCATCCGTCCGTCTGTCTGTATGAGCGCCTAGATCTCAGAAACCATAAGAGCTAGAGTCACCAAATTAAGTATGTTGGTTCGTCTATGAGCTAGGCAGTAGCAGTTTACGTTAAAATTTTGCCACGCCCCTTCCGTCGCCGTAAATTGAAAACAACATTTTGGAAATCTATAAAACGAGAAATATTAAAACTAGAGTTCTGAATTTCGGCATACAGGACGAGCATCAGGGATCTAATGTATCCTGAAAATTTCATTGCCATTGTATAGTATTCTCAGAAGTTATTAAAAAAAAACCCATATAATGATCAATTTTAAAACTAGAGTCTTGAATTTTGGCACACATGACAAACATCGGGGTCCTAATGTATCCTGAAAATTTCATCATGATCGAACAATAAACTCGGGAGTTATTCAAAACTCGATATTACTCAGTGTCGGGTCAAAGGAAGAAGAAGAACACATTTAAGATACAATCATTTTACGCAATTGCATAAAAACTCAACAATTAAACAAGATATTTGTATAAAGTTGTTTTACATTCTTTACAATCTCAATTCGACTCGTTTTGTATAAATTTGATATTAGTTTCAAGGCTTTAACTTTATGCTATAGAACTTGGGTACAATTATTTCAATTGAAACACGTTTGCCACTTAATTCACATTGAATTGATTAACAATTTAAAAATCCAATATGCCCAACAGCATCACATAGTCGCAATACCCTTTAGTTCCCATACATATAAACACTCGCTTGAATGGCGGTGAATGCGTTAAGAGAAGGGCTTAAATCAAGCGCTTTTGGGCATAGTTTCGCGCTTATACCCAGAGACCGAATGAACCAACAAAACGCTGGCCAAAAGCCAAACTTGAAACCAAACTTAAAATGCTTTCAATAAAATGTACACAACAAGAATGAAAAGAACAAAGCGCAATTAAAGTTGTTTCAGCTCCAGATCCGAGACGGTTAGCCATGAGTCAATAAAATATACATGGACGATGGAAATACTCGAATACTCGAATACTCGAATTCTCATATTCTCTCATACGATTCTCGGGGTTATTAATGTTTGTGTTCTGCCATACAAGAAAATTACTATGTATATGCCCCGAGGGGCCAGACGGGACAGACACAGAGACGGAGACAGAGACAGAGACGGAGACGAAGACGGAGACTCTGTGTACTATTAGTTTTTTTAGATGAATATGAGTTTTGTGCCATAAACATCTTTCTGGTTATTTAGTATCTTTACTTTTTTTGCTTAATGCTAAATTAACAACAACACTCTATAAATTAACAAGATACGTAATAAGTAAATGCGTAGAGTTTTTTTAGTGTAGTTAAATTATTTTTAAGATGTTTGCCAACTCCATTTGAATACGCTTTCAATGGAGTTATATTATAAATTAATGATGGAATGGAGTAATGTATTAATAATAATAATAAACAAATTGCTTTAGCAGTTAAAGTGTAGACTTTACTTCTATATAAATGTGGCATATATATTATACAATCCTTTAATAAACCTATATATAAATATATACATAGTTATTGGCATCAGCATTAGTAATGCATTAATAATAATATTAAACAAATTGATCATTTAAGGAATAGACTTTACTTATATCTATATATATTATACAATTTAATAAATATATATTTTTATTGGCATCAGCATTAGTAATGCACTAATAATACTAATAAACAAATTGTTTAGTCAGTTAAATTATAGATCTTACTTCTATGTAAATGTGGTATATATATTATTCAATTCTTTAATAAATATATAAATATATAAATAGTTATTGGCATTAGCATTAGTAATGCATTAATAATTAATTCATTAATTGATTAATAATAATAAATAAATAGCTTTAGCAGCTAGAGCATATACATTACTTATATCTAAATGTGGAAATATTATACAATCCTTTAATAAATATATACATATATAGTTATTGACATTAGCATTAGTAATGCATTAATGATAATAAAACAGTAGGATACCCTGTGCTGGTCTTAAGACAAAAGTATTTTGAGAAAACTAGCTATAAAACTGATCTTCTTATCAGCTTTTTCGAGTTATGGGCAAAGGGGGAGTGGCATTGCGATGAAATTTTCAGGACACATAAAGCCCAAGTTTCTTATCATGTGTGCCAAATCTCAAGTCTCTAACTTTAACATTGCTTATACTATGGGGATTTTTCTAATTTTAAAACCAACGGGACTTGATATCGAAAATTGAAAATAAACTTTATCCCATAAGCAGATAAAGTTTATTTTCAATTTTCGATATCAAGCCCCGTTTGGAACCTACATTCCAAATCTGAAGTCGCTAGCTCTTATAGTTGCTGAGATCGACGCGTTTATACAGACGGACGGACAGATGGACGGACAGATGGACGGACAGACGGACGGACAGTCAGACAGGTGTCAATTGACTCGGCTATTGATACTGATCAAGTATATATAAATGCTTTATATGATCGGAGATGACTCCTTCTGCCAATTTCATTATACCCTTTTTTGGCACATTTTTAATGGGCACAGGGTATAAAATTGGCTTTAGCAGTTAAAGTATAGAATTTACTTATATAAAAAAATGTGGCATATCCTTTAATAAATATATAAATATAAAGTTGTTGACATCAGCAGTTGATTAAACTTATAATATCATTTGTAAATCAAGCATTTATTAAATTAGAATAATTTATATTTTATTATTTAAATTTAAATATTCTTCTTTAAATATAACTCTATTTAAATAGATATCTATATATCAAAATATATATATTTTCTAGCTCAAAGTGCTCTACTTAGCTCAAAGTGTATTCACATGTCGTCATCACACGTTTAAACACTATTATTACACTTGATGTTAATGTTAGTTTCTTTTTAGTAGTTGCTATTTAACTTACCCAATAAAAACTGTTCAATTTCGGCGCGTTTAGACGCCTTTATGTCCATATCCATTATAAAGAGTTAGCGTTAATTCGCAGCGTTCAGTTTAAAATGTTTATTTCTATGGCGTTTTTTGTTGTTGTTGTTGATTGTTTGATTTAGGATTTGCTCTTGTTATTATTACTGTTTTTTTTTGTATTTTTTACTGTGTCTGACATAGTCAACAACTGCACACACACACAGAGAGAGAAATACCGTGATTTGTTAGCAATTAACAGTTTACTGTGAAAATTAAGTAGCACATTCTATTGAATCACATGCATTCGGGCAGGAACAAACTGAAAATGCAATAAATAGTAACAATTTGGCGAACATTTCACAGATACAGATACAGATACATTTCTGTCTGTCTGTTGCATTTTAAACTTCACAAAATACAAAGATACTTTATAAGTAAAGTATTTTGAAAATCTCCCCCACAGCGAAATCAAAACGAAAACGCACCGAAATCAATCCGCGCCATGGTCTTCATCTGTGTTTAAAGTGAGAAGAACTAAGTATGAAGGGATTGTGATTATTAATAGATCTATTTGTCGACTATTGTTGTTGTTGTTGTTCTCGTTGTTGTTGTTCTCGTTGTTGTTGTTGTTCTCGTTGTTGTTGTTATTGTTGTTGTTGACGCTAACAGACACGCATTGAAAGATTCAACTCTCTGACGAAATACAATACAAATCCATATTGTGCTCAATTCTCGCTTTAAATAATACCCTGTTTGCAAAGACAACAAATGGGGTGTATTCAGTCTATATATAGACAATTGAGACAATAGACAGTCATGGCTATAATTGGCTGTGTTCTGCCTATGCTAACTGATTTTAAATTGAATTTGTTGAAGGAAGTAACACAAGTTCAATAACTTTGGAATAAATATATATTATTTAATTTAAAAAAAAAAAAAGAACAGCAAATAATTTCCATTAAAAATGGAATATTTCTATTTCTATTATATTTATATATATATATATATATATTTATTTATATATATTCTTTTATGCAGCAAATAATAATAATAATTATTCAACGATAACTAAGTATAATAACGATTAAAAGCTGTCTAATCACAATAGCAGAGTTTCGTTAACTTAGGCGGTCGACTTCATTGTCAGGCTGGTAACATTTCGGACTGCCCTCGTATATGCTTTACTTTGTAGAATTTTCGTATGTTAGTTTAAGTTAGTTAAAGTAGACTTTCAGTTGCGATCAATTCGTTAACAAATACTTGTAGTTTGATATTCCAGGTGAAACTAATCAATTAGCAACTTTAGAGTTTGTACTTTCTCTTAAGTATGGATAACTTCAGGGTATATTTATTAGACCCTGTGGGGGTCTATTAACTTTGTTAAAAGTATGTAGCAGGCAGAAGGAAACGAAGCCATAAAGTACTTATATATATTATTGATCAGCATCAATAGCCGAGTCCATATAGACATGTCCGTCTGTCTGTCCAGCCGTGTATCTGACCGTCTGTCTGTTTGCCCGTCTGGCTGTCCGTCTGTCTTGTCCGTTTGTCTGTCTGTCCGTCCATTTGTCAGTTTGCCCGTCTGTCCATGTGTCTGTCTGTCCATGTGTCTGTCTGTCCGTCTGACCGTCTGGCTGTTCGTCTGTCTGTCCGTCCATCTGTCTGTTCGTCTGTCTGTCTGTCCGTCTGTCTTATTGACCGTCTGTCTGTCCCTCCATCTGTCTGTTTGTCCGTCTGTCTGTCCGTCTGTCTGCTCGTCTGCCTGTCTATCCATCTGTCTGTTCATCTGTCTGTCCATTTGTCTGTCTGTCTGTCCGTCTGTCTGCCTGTCCGTCCGTCTGTCTGCCCGTCTGTCTGACCGTCTGCCGGTCTGTCCATTTGTCTGTCAGTCCGTCTGTCCGCTTTTCTGTCCGTCCGTCTATCTGTCTGCCTGTCCGTCTGTCTTTCCGTCTGTCCACTCGTATAAACGAATAGATCTCAGAGATGCTAAGAGCTAGAAGCTTGAACTTAGTCTCCCCGCACTGCTACTATTTGCAGGCAGATCGAGTTTATCTTTTTTTTTGGATGTCACACTCCCTTTGCATACAAATCAAGTAAAAGTTCATAACACAAGCATTTTTTTAGCTTAAGACTTGAGATTTGGCAAATATGCTGAGTATTATGTGGTCAATGTGTCTAGAAACTTTCATCAAGCTGCCATGCCCCCATCGCCCACAAATTGCATTATAACGGGAGTGCCACAGGGTATCTCACGGTCGGCGAGCCGAAACTACGGCATCTTTGATGAGTATGCCTGCTACTACTACCATTCTAAGTTTTAATTTTATTTTTAGTTTTTTTTTATTATTGTCTGTTTTATTTTTAGTTTTTTTTTATTATTGTCTGTTTTGGTAGTTAGTTTTTTTGTAATTTTCTTTTTGTTGCACGCTTCGTTTGGCGCTCATGGAAAATCAACGCAGCCGGCGGCGGCGGCGCTGATGACGTTATGTTTCTTTGTTGCGTTTTCAACATTTACAATATACAATATATATATATATATTCATATATATATATGTCTATATCTGATTGCAGCTGCTAATACGTATGTATATACTAACTATTTGTCATTAGATGTTATTACGAAATGGCTTTGTAGACTGATTTTCATAATGCGATACTTGGTTTAAGCACTTGTAGCTAGCTCTAGGGTCTCCATGGGGGGGGGGGAAGGTAGCAGAGATCTGCGTGTGGTTGCGTTTATATGTGTGTGTGTGTGTGTGTAAGTCACAAGTCTTTCTGTTGCGTTTTTTGCGGTTTATTTATTTGTTTGTGACGCTTTTGTGGCCAAGTCTCTGCCTATCGTTGTTTTATGCTTTTACTCTGTGCTGACTGTGCCGGGACGTGGACTTGGCCAAGCCTTTAATTTAATTGTGACTCATCCCAAACAAAAAGAAAAAGAAAAGAAGGCGACGCGTGTCGTTGGCCATTCAGATTTTTGGCGACACTGTGACGTCGTCGTCGTCGTCGTCGTCGCCGTTGTCGCCAGCTCAAATGCAAATGAATGAATGCCAATTGGCACTTGCTATTCGAGAGTTCTATTAGCGACTTTTACTTTTTTATGGCTCGTAAAACTATACACATTGATATGTAATTCGCAACGCTTCCACAAAAAAGAAAGAAGTCTATAACAATAATAAAAAAAAAGGCAGCCATAAACAATATAGTATATATATTGATAAATTAACACTTGCAGTTCTACATATCAAATTACTCTGTTTATTAATATGTACTACTTGAGTCTGTGTTCTTTTTAAGGTATGTATGTTTGTACGATTGTTTTGCTTTGGCTCTGTTTTTAACGACAGCATTTTCCGGCATTTAAACATTTTAACAGTTAGCCAAGGCGCAGGCGTGTCTCAGTCACAGTCACCGTCTGTCTGTTATCTGTCTCTCTCTTTCGTGTGCATTTCCGGTCATTTTCAAATGCCACAACGAGTCGATTTCCTGCGTTGCATTCAATTTTTGATATATGTACGCTTTGCATCCGCTTCTTTTTCTTTTTCTTTGATTTATTTCGTTTCTTTCTTTGTTTTTTTTTTTTTAGCCATACACTTTGCGCTTGTTTGCGTTGACGTTGACACCTTTTCTGCTTAAGCTTAACACACACAGCTTTTCTACGCTCTCCAAAGAACCACAGTGAACACAGACGATTTTCATTGCGAATCCGATGGCCGATTGAAAAAGAGTACTCGTATAGCCGGGAGAGCGAAAGCGAGAGCCAAACGAATACGCGCTCGCCGAGAGCTTTTTAAAGCGCGGCTTGTTGTTGTGTGCGCGACCGTGAAACACACGAACGCAACTGACGGGCTGCAGCGGCAGCTGAGACTAGAACTGCTGCCGCTGTCTGTTTTGTTCGTGGGGGAGCCGAAGTCGAAGTCGAACGAAACGAACGCACGAGGCGCCCAGGCATACGAATCGTTTCACTCTTGTTGTCGTTGTTGTTGCTTTTTTGCTTTATAGAACGCCAAGGGGAGCAACAACAACAACAGCAAAGTGAGTAATTGTTGTTGTGTTATTGTTATTGTTATTGCATTGCATAAAGCCGAAAATGTGAAAATGTTAATTTTACTGCAGGCAAAACATAGTAAATTTTAAGCATCGTTTCCAAACATGGCCAAAAAACGAAAACAGGCTCGCCAACCCAGAAAAAACACAACATAACGAAAAACCAGAAATCTTCTAATGTGTGCGCTCAGCAAGAAAGTTGCAACAACAACAAGAAGAACTGCGGCAGATGTTGTTGTTGATGCCGAGGCAAGTTAGAAATCCGATCCTTATTTAAAAGCCAATCTTCAGGCTGTCCGTCTGTCTGGGTACAGCCGGTGCGTGTGCTCTTTGTATTTATGGCGGCAGATAAGCTGTGTTGAGTCTGTATGGATACCTGGAACGCAGGCTGTTACCATTTTTGGGAACAAGGACGCTCTGCTCTGCACAGACAGCAAACAACTCAATTTTAATTAAATGTTTGCGCTACGCTGAAAATAAATTAAAAGAACGCTTGGCAACCTTGAGGTTTCCGACCGGGCCAATAATACTAGTGATAACTCCACACAGCCATAGCCATTGCGTGACTTCGTGTCCGTTGGCTGGGATAACAGGTTCCCAGCCTGTGTACGTTTATCAGCCAATGCCAGAAGAGGCAGCAGCAACAGCAGCAACAACTCTGATTCAGTTGCAACAATGATGCTGATTCATGCCCCAATGCTTGTTTCCCCCCATTTGGTAAATTGTATACGTTTTATGCTAACGCTTAATTATGTGCAATAACAAGTCTTTTCATTCAAAAACATACTAAACAACAATCTTTTGTACTTAAAAATTCATTTGTAAACGTCATCAGATTGATCAGTTATTTCAGCAAAGCTTGCAGGCGATCTTGTGGCGTTTTGCTAGCGTTTTTAGACGCGTGCGATTTAAGCTGCGCTGCCAACTGTAATAATGCATTTTGTTTTTGTGTTTTTGATTGCATTTTTGGCGTATTACTGGCTGCGGGCATTGACGTTGACTGCGCTGCTTTCGATTTCGATTTCTTCTTTTGTTTGCTGCTTTGCCCCGCAGTTGTTGTTGTCGTCGTCGTTGTTGTTGTTGTTGTTCTTGTGGGCGCTGCTTTCTGCGCTGTCGGCGTCTTTTGTTGTTGTTGTTTTTGCTGCTGTGTTGCTAAAAGCTTTAGCCCAGCATTGATGTCTTTATTTTTGTTGTTCTTCTTTTTCTGCTTGTTTGCCACTGGCACTGTTTTAGTAGTTGTTTTTGTCGCTATTGTTTCGGCGCTTGCAGTTTTGCTGCGTTTTTTAGGCTTTTCCAGCGGCAGCATTGTATTGTGGCCACAAAGTGAACAGTCCACAGCCTGCAAAATGAATTGTTGCCCGTTACAAAGGAGGCACACAGATAAAAAGGATTTGGCTACGCTTACAATATTACTGGCCATGCGCTTCTTCAGCCATTTGGCGCGTTTTCTGGCCCCTGTGCTCAATTTGCCCCTCTGGCGCTTGGCCTTGTCCATGTCCAGCTGGGCGATCAGCCTTCGCCTCTTGGCATTGTTCGCCAAGCGTTGTGGTCGCAATTGAAGCCGATAGTTGCCGTCGCTCCATTGATTGCTACAACGGCCGCACATTCGAGCCGGGCCCACGCAGTCCTCGGGCAATTGTACGTTGTGTCTGGCGAGCTTGCGACAGGTATTGCTGCATAAACAATGGACATGACAATATTGAAACAATGCTCGGATGGGCCAGAAGACGAGGCAGACTCACGTGTAGTAGGATTTGAGCAAACGCTCGGCGTGTGTTTGTGTGGAAAGCTCGTTGGCGCAATTCCACAAAAGGTTTATGGACTTTTCCTCAGCCATTTTGCAGATTGATTACTAAAAATAAGAATAATTAAAAACAATTTTAGCGGCTTGCAGTTGTTATTGTAACTACATAATATTTACTTTTAGTTCGAGAACTTTTTGTTTACATGTTACCAAATTGGCGTTGCCATCTGTTAATCGAATATGCTGCAATCGATAGATTTTCTCTGTTATGCTTACGTTATGTTATTTTCTTCTACTGCTATGTTATTAGACGCCAGTTTAAACTGTTAAATTTAAATTTGCATTTTATTTACGTAAATTTCTTTAAACAAGCTGCTAAAAATGACAATATCTGATAATAAGCTTTTTAATATTATAATTGAGACTAAAAATAAATGTTGTTTCTTGTTTTGCAATATTTAGGTTACACACAATTTTATTAGTTGCAGTTGTAAACAGTTGGGAAAAATGTAAAGCGCTTATCGCATGAATGTTAACTAACAGAGGTTCAACATAAGCAGATCGATAGTCGCTGTTCTTCTGGACGATGGCAACTCTGTCGATAACAAATGCATACCGACGCTTGGCTATTTAAAATTTCAACGTCGCGAACGAGCGAAAAAGAAGCGACGCGCACAATTTCGAATGACAAAGCATCCGTGAAAAGTGTTAAAAAAATTGTTGGTAAAGTGAATTTAACTATATAGTAGTCAATTAAAATAAATATTTAGCAAACTGCAAGTGAAAATATATATAGATTTATAAGAAGTGCGCGCGTAATTTGCATTTTCACACGCATTTGCAAAAAACAGCAACAACAACAACAATGGACCCCTTCACTCAGGTAGTAATAGAGTAATTACTCAAACAATGGAAATGTAATTGCAATGCATTTGATATCATTTGCAGCGCATGCTCGAGAAGGCAGAACAGCGCAGTCGCGCACTCGGCATAACGAATGCCAGCAAATTTCCGCTGTCGGAATGCAGTTTGGCAACGGCAGCGACATCAGTGACGCCAGTGACGGTCAGCAAAGCAACGCCAGCGTCTGCGTCAACGTCAACGTCAGCATTAGCGTCAGCGTCAGCGCCTGCTAGTAGCATCAAGAGCAACAGTAGCGGCAGCGGCGGCGGCAAAGTTGTAATCCTGGAGAAGGCAACACTGGAGGCATCGCCCACAAAGCCGCTGCGTCATTATGCGGCCGTCAACAAGGAGAATATGGAAATGGGAATTGAGATAAACATAACGAGCGCACAACCAATTGGGGTATGTTTTTTATACGCTTTGTTTTGTGCATTTTGCATCTTTTTACGCTAACTCGTTGCCTCTGCATTTTCGGTGGTGTTTTTTTCCCTGCTTGCTTTGTCTTTGTCTCTGCTTTGCTACACATGTGTGTGTGTGTGTGTTTTGTTTGTGTGTGTGTGTATTCATTTTACGCGCGCTGTTGCTGCTATTTTTAGGTGCACGTTGAAATTCAGGAGCAGGACATGACCGATGATGAGGATGAGGCAACAGCAACAACAACAACAACAGCTGCTGAACCAGCGGAGGCGCAAGCATTGCTAGTGAATCAACCGTTGGCCCGACTCCGCGACACTTCACGCAATCGTCTGCAGCGCATGGGCGCACTGTACTCCAATGCGGATGATCTGTCGTCGCCCATACATCGCACTGAGGCGCAGTTCCATGCCGGCGACGACGATGACGTCGTGGACACAGCTCGCAGTCCGCGAAAGAATAAACAACGCCTGGGTAAATTGGCAGCGCTGGCGGATACAATTAATCAATGGGAGGATGACACAGCGCATCACGATGTGCAGCGACCGCTGTTGGAGGCCGTGGTGCCACCGCCAAAACCAGACTTACCCAGTCGTCCAGTGGCCGAGAAGACAACCAGCAAGCCGGCTGTAATCGATGCCAGCAACAAAACGAAGCAACTTAAATGGGATCCAAAGGTATTGAGCTCATTGGAGGCACAAGGTTTTCAACGACGTGATTCGTCAACGATTAAACATACCTATGATTACGCCAAACAGGAAGAAGCGCCGACAACAGCTGCCAACAAGCCGCCCCTGCCGGAGAAATCGACGACAGTCAGCAAAGTGGCCAAGACATTCGGCAATGTTCCAGCCACGAGAGCAGCTCCAGCGCCCGCTGCAAATGTCAAATCCGGCTTGGTCTCTGGCCGTGCAGCCATTTTCGAGAATAAGGCCAACAATGGCAATGCATCGCAGTCGGCGCAACGCAACCAAAAGGATCCCTGTGAACTGTCGCTGAAGGAGCGCATGAAACTCTTCGAGACGGGCAATCAAAAGGCAATGCTGCCCAAGGCACCGATTGGCACGGCGCCCAGCATCAGCCAGATTCGAGCAACAGCAGCAGTAGCAGCAGCAGCAGAGGAGATAAAGGGTGAGTCGAGTAAAAATGATTTAGATAAATAGTTCTTCCTCTAAATACCATTCTCTCTCTCATCTATCAGCACATGCTGCGCCTGTGCATCCAGTTACTGCAGCTGCCCAGCTTCATATACCAGCCAAACCGCAGCCCAAGACTGAGAGTAAGTTACGGGACAAGGTGGCCGCCTTGGTGGCATCGGCACAGTCCAGTGCTGAGAATCGTATCAAAGACATTGACCGTCAACGGCAGGAAGATATGCAAATAATAGCCAATCGATTCAACAAGCAGAAGGAGATCTTTCAGACAGAGACAACAACGACAGCAATTGTGACGGCACCAGCTGTCGGCAAAGTGGTGCGTCCAATGCCGCCACCGCCACCGCCGCCCATGGCAAATGCCAGTAGCAAGCGACGATCACGTAAGACACGTTTAGACGTTTGAAATGAAGCCCTAATCTGTAACTGAACTGTAAACAATTTCAATCAATTGCAGCTGGCGCTGTTGTCATCGATGAGGAATCGAAGCGTGCACGCAAATCGAATCCAGATCGCTTGTATCCCGCCTTATCCGATCTGGACTCCAGTGAGGACAATTGCTGTGCAACGACAGCAACGGCGTCTGCAAACGATGATGACGATGATGATGACACCGAGGAGGAGCTTGACAGGTGCGCCGACAAATGCTACTCCTGTCTGCTATTTCTGCTCTGCATTGAGTAGTCAATGCTGCCAATTGCATTCCATCTCCCCCTTTAGCCTTGAGACTGACCTTAGAACTATAAGACGCATAGCTTTAAAAAGAAACCTTAGACAAGGCTCAAATAAATATATGACGCTGCTTGAAACTTATAACTAATATATTATGAACTTTTATTTGTAGTTGCATGGATGATGAGTCTGTTGAGGATGCGGATCAGTCGCAGACTGAGGACAGCAGCGCGGGCATGTGCAACGGCAGCCTTGGTCGTGCAATATTGCACACTGTGCAACGCAATGAGGCAGAGATGCAGCAGCAACAACAACAACAACAGCAGCAAATGGGCAAAAAGGTAAGTTCAGGTAGAAAATCAAAGACACAGCGGGTGTTTAATTGTAAATCCTTTATTTTCTTCAGGTACACTATGCCGAACAGGATCATTATTATAGTCAAGATAGCTCAATGAATTCCTCGCAAGTCTCGGGGGGCATTGATGATTATCTGGACGAGGCGCTGGTCGGTGACTATGGCAGCACACAGGATGAGGACGAGGACAGCGAGGATGAACACAATGCCAGCCACTTGTCCCTGGGCGTAAGTAATCGGTTGTTTTAGGGTTATTGTATGTAACAGACTGAAGCAGGCATTTATCAAACAAGAAAGCATTTATATACTTGATCAGCAAAGAGATATATCTATTAATTGAACAGACTTCCATATGTGTAAACAATTACTTGACTGAGAGCATATAGAGTAAACTAGAATTAACGAGTAACTTATACCCTTATACTTATATTCTTAAGACCGCAACTAATATAAGTTTGTCTTTCAAACACACAGAGCAAAGGCACCACTGCCTCCAACAGCTTCTCCTATCGAAGAACCTCAAATGGCGCCTCCTCTGGCTATGCAGCAGCCTGTAAGACCATCGAGGAACAGCACGAGGCGATGGATGTGCAGACGCCGCTGCTGAATGGCGCACAGCCGGTGAAGTCCGAACTGAGCGTTAATCAGGACAATGATAATTTGGTGACATTGGTGCACACCGTTAGCTTCTATCGTCGCCAGCAGACAGCGAATGTATGTAGAACTAAAGAAGTAATCACTGGAAATTATAAACATAAAACTAATTGTAATCTTTAACTGTACAGAGTTCCAACTCGACGCCTGTGCGTAAGATTTGTCGGGAGCAGCAGGTAATGCGTTCGGAGCTGACTGGCGATTGTCATGCCAAGCACAAGCTGGAATATGATTCACCGCAGCAGCCAGCGGCAGTGGAGGATGGCAGTGAAGATGATGAGGAACTGCAGAGCGCACGCGAATCAAATGAGGCGTCACAGGCGCAGGACAAGATCAAGAAGCTGCTTGGGGAAGTGTGCAAGCAGCAGCAGGTCATTGGACAGGCCAGTCAGGCGCTTAATCTGTGCGCTGCCACCGTTGAGTTTTCCGGCTCTACAGAATCCGTTGAAGGTGAACGTTATCTGCTGCTGGCAAGTAAGTTCTTTTAATTAAACCAAATCACTGTTGATCTCCAGCTAATCCAGCTATTATTTGTGCTGCAGCTCATCGTCGTCAGGCTTGTTTGGATGAGGTGCAGCGTTTGCGTGTCGAGAGCAGCGTTCGTCCCATTGGTGCACCCAAGGAGAAGGGTCTGTTGACTGTCAAGGATATCACCATACCGCTGAGACAGGAGTATGTACGCAAAATGGCCACAGGCAACAATAATGGCCATCATTTGGTATGCTTGCTGAAGTACAATGAGCACGTTTTGGCCACCAAAACGATGCCCACAATGCCCGGACTGCTATCCGTCAAGTTTCCCGATGTACTGCAGTTGAATAATGTCTATGCGGACTTTCGGGTAAGTCTGCGCATTACATTTTCCATTTCTTTCACTACAATTGCCTGCCCACTCCACAGATAACACTCGAGATTTATGGCATGGTGGCACAGCGGGATCAATTGCCACATGAGCTCAAGTATCACATCAATCTGAACAAAAAGGGCGGCAATAAAACACCGAAAAAGAAGGGCGGAGAGAATCGTCTGGTCATGCCGCCGGTGCAGAGTCCAGCGGGTCCGCATGTGGTGCGTACACCACAGCTGGTGCAATATGGTTTTGCCATCTTCTCGCTGCGGGAGATTCAACGCACCAGTTGGACACTGACGCAAGTGTTGGGCGTGAGTCCATTAGATGGCAACGTTCACATGAAGGTCAACTGTGAGCTGTCGGTGAGTGTGGAGTACAAGGGATTCCTCACCATGTTCGAGGATATATCCGGATTTGGCGCCTGGCATCGTCGCTGGTGCTATCTAAATGGCTCCGTTCTCAGCTACTGGAAGTATCCAGATGATGAGAAGAAGAAGGCGCCCATGGGCAGCATCGATTTGAATGCCTGCAGTTCACAGAAAATCGGAACAGCACCGCGTGACATTTGTGCACGTCTCAATACAATGCTGCTGGAATGTGAGCGTCCGGCATTGGCAACCGATCAGGAATCGTTGATAATAGTGCCCAATGGACGTACAACGACAGTGCGTCATCTGCTCTCCGCCGACACCAAGGAGGAGCGCGAGGAATGGTCGGCCTATCTGAACAAGGCGTTGACTCTGCTGCGCGCCTGGGGAACAAACCATTGATGCAGCTATATTGGAGGAGGAGGAGGAGCAGCAGCAGCAGCGGGAATGGCAGCGTTTTTTTTATGTTTTTAGTTGTATTTTTTAGTTTATTCTTTTAATTAATTCGCCTTTTATGCGTCCGCTTACTGTTGTCCCATTTAAATGAACTGTAAAACTATACATATATATATATATAGCTGTCGTATTCTGTCAACGTTATCAACTGTATTTTGTATGCCGACTTCAAGCTAAAAGTATTTGTTGAATGTCACAAATTATATGTAAAAAGAAAAAAAACATTAACGCACTCTTTGTTTGTTTTTGGGAACTTGCTCTATACACGGGTTAAGTTTTATTAAATACGTTTCACTATACACATATATATATTATAACGTTTTTAATTTGGCTATGATACTGTTGTTGTTGTTGTAGGAGTAAATATGATTTGTTTTTATTTGTGTTTGTTTATCTTTCAGGTGGATGTTGTAGGTTGTACAAGCTGCCATGGCTCTTGTCAGGTAGTAGTCTCTGGTGTTATGTATTATTGCCTTTTACAAATTGACAGTTTGTTGTTGTTAATAATGCTGTGACAATTTGGCCTAAAAGGCTATCTACAAAATTGTGTGTTGTTTTTTTTGTGTGTGTTTTGTTTATTTTGCAGTTAAAAGTGTGCAATTTATTTACTTGCTTTTTTTTTCTTTTAAAGTTTAATCAACTATTTCACAACAATAATACGTATTATAGACGTACAGATATATATATATATGTAGTTTATATATTTCAGTTAAATTGTAAATACTTCAAAATAACGACAACTTGTCTCAGATATGATTGCAGTATTTAATTGATTGATGTATTGTGTGTGTGTGTGCGTGTGTGTGTGTGTGTGTGTGTGTGTGTGTGGGTGTATGTACATAAAGTTACAGCAGCACATTCAATAGAAATATATACATAAAGCTGAATACAGTGAACAAACCAAAAGAAGAACAACTGTCTGATTTCCACGAATGTTTACTTAGAATATTCACTTGACAGAGTGTTGTTCTTCTTGTCGAGCATTCACTGTAGTAGAGTTATTGACATATTATTGCTACTGTTGCTGATATTTTTTTGTTTTGGAAGTTCTTTGAAGCGTCCAACTGTTTCCCCCCTGAATCTTTTCATATTGTGTTTTTTGAATCTATTGCTGGAATGTTGTTGTTGTCATTGTTTGTCTTATGTGTATTTTTGGAAAGATTCGCAACTTGAGAGAACTCAAAATAGAATAGATAAATGATAACGCTTTTTGTGCTAAATAACATTTGCTTCTCTCTCTCTATATATATATATATATATACTATATATGTATATGTAAACATACTTATTATATGCTTTTGGCTATAATACTGAAGGATTAGTTTAATAGTTAGTATGCCCGCAATGGACTTAAACAATTTGCAACTACTTTTATGTAAGTTCTTATTTTTTGTTGTAACAAGTGTTAACTGTTATTGTTTTTGTTGTTCTTGTTGTTCTTGTTGTCGCAAAAGAATAGTGATAAAGCTAAATTTCGATCCAAGTCTTTTTCTTGTTAATTATTCAACTTACACACTAAATTCTATAATTTTGTTCAGGCCAATCTATAAAATTGAAAAAATAACTTGCCTAAAGCTAATTTATGTATGTATTTTTTTTTTTAAAAATTTAACACATTTCACTTAAAGCTACAACAAAAGCATATAACAAAAAACAATGCAATAAATTAAATTTTAAAAAATAACTGATTAATAATAAAATAAAAATAATAAAACGGGGCGACGCCATTTGCAGTTACGACTGCTGCGTGTGCAGTGGATTGTGTGGATGTTGTGGATTGTGTGGGGTGTGTGTACTGGGTGGGTTTGTGCATGGGCTGTGTGAGTGTGTGCGTTTGTGTGTGTGTGGAGTCTAATTGTAAATGTTTTGTTTGCTTTCTTTATGGGTTAACCGCGATGCCGTTGTCAACGCCACCGCCACTGCCACCGCCTGCGCCGACGCCGCTGCCGCTGCCGCCGCTGACTGCGACGCTGGCGCTGACAACTTGTGCATTCTGTCGCCGCAAATCGGAACCTGTGGCCGCCGTTATAAGTGTGCCCACAATCAGCATGACAGCCATGGCCACGTTCGCTGGCACATCGCCGTACGAGTAGAAGAGCTCCGAGTAGAAGAGTGTGAAGCAAATGCCGAAGGTCTGTGCCGAGGCATTTAACAGACCCGATGAAGTGCCTTCCGGTTCCGGGAATGTTAATTCAGCGCCGAATTCGAAGCCCACAGGCAGATAGCCAGTCATAAAGAAGCTGCATATATAATGCACACACACACACATTAAGTTAAGAGCTGTTAAGTTAAGGGTGAGCGATGCCAACGACAGACACACTTACCCCAACAGCGAGGCGGTCAAATAAACCACAGCAATGTGTCCGGTGTCCAAAGTGAATGTAAATATCCACATGCCCACCATGGAGAGCGCATAAACCGCCAGCGTAGTCTCCCTGCAATCAAGAACAAGTAAGCATAACATAGTCAAGTGTGTATACGACTCTGAGATACCCAGCAGACAATAACTTCGTCGCTTTAGCGGCGTTAGATCATGTATAACTTGTTTCAAGATAACTGACAACTAACAACTGAATAACTGAACAACTGAACAACTGAATACCTGAACAACTGAACAGCTGAAGAGCTGAACAACTGAACAACTGAAGAGCTGAACAACTGACCAACTGAACCACTAGCTGAACAACTGAAGAGCTGAACAGCTGAACAACTGAATAATTGAACAACTGAACAGCTGAACAACTGAACAGATGAAGAACTGAACAACTGATGAGCTAAAGAACTTAATAACTGAACAACTGACTAAATGAACAGATGAACGACTGAACAACTGAATAACTAAACAACTGAACAGCTGAAGAACTGAACGACTGAGCAGCTGAACAGCTGAACAAATGAACAAATTGACTGATTTAGTACACGATTTCAAAATGAACGATTGAACTTATTCATTAAATTGAACTCAAAGTCCCAACTCTACTATCAACTTGGTTGTTAATGTTGATCAGTAATATATAAAGTTTTATTCTGTTTGTTAAAAGTTGGTAGTGAAAATACCAACCAATAATTTGGTAGCAGTAAAAATCGACAACATAAAAGACTAGTGTTAGGAAGAATTGTAAATAACAAATTGTTCCACTACTCTTTCTAGCATTTAGTAAAAAATAAACTAAAACCAAAACTTCATTAAACAAATAGTAAAGATAAATTGTTAACTGGTTTCAATCTGATGTTGTAAGCGTTGAAAAACTTGGCTAATTAAAATTGATTTTAGTCTGTTACTGCAAAAACGAATGTTTTGTTTTAGTTATCATCTAATTCCTATACTCAGCGCTCTACATACTATACATTGTCACAAAGTTATTCGCTGTAAGGGGTATACAAAGTCATTAAAGTTTCACATGCACTCGCTGAAAGTTTGACACCACACGGTGCGTATGGGTAATGAGCAAACTTGTGCAAATTTAATTGTTTGACACTTACTTGAATTTGTGCGTCTTATCCAGCACAATGCCAGATACAACAGAGCCCAACATGCCAGCCAGCACAATGCTCAGACCAATGCGACCCGTGTCGACCTCATGACCTGGATAATACTTGAGCACCACCTGCAACGAGTGGAGCAATCATAGCAAACTTTAGTCTCAGTTAAAGTTACTTTGAGGTTGAAGAGTGGCAGACTGTACCGGATTGAGCAGCGTGGAGATGGCATAGAAGACGCCCACATTGATGCCATAGGAGAGCAGCAGAAATATGAAATTACGATTGGTCAGCAGATTCTTCAGGGATTGCATAAAGCTGACCTGTTGCTCGGCATTGCCCTCCAGTCGTTGCGATGTCTCCTGGGCAGCTGATGGCGGTGTCGGCGGCTTATCCTGAAAGACTACAGCCCCAAAAGAATTCTCAACTGCAGTTAAACAATAGAATCGAGACAAAGACACACTTACAGAGTATCATGAGTACGAGCAGTATGCTGGTTAGTCCTGCCACCAGATAGAACATCATTTGCAGATCTTTGCCGACTGTTTCCAAACTCTCCGAGTTCGGCACCAGCATTGGTGGTAACACAAATCCAATGGCCACGCCCAGCTGTAAAATTTGAATGAAGAAATCTTAAATTTTGTTGGTATGAAAACTTGGTCAAAACAACAGCGAGCCGCATCCGTTTCCGTTTCCGTTACGTGTATCCGTTTCGTTTCCCAATTCTATTTTTGGTCCATTTCTAAGTCTAGTTTTATTTACGATGCAGTTTGATTTATGTGTGTGTCATGCCCCATTGTTGATGCCACAGTTGCACTGACAGTTGTTGAATTTTGTCTACTTTTTTGTTGTTGTTGTTTTCGTCAAAGTTTTGCGCGCCATTTGGTTGGCTAGCAACAACATTTGGGGGGCCCACAACTTGTATCATGAATTTTCTGCCTGTTTTTCTGTTTTTTATACCCTGTACACAGAATGACAACTGAGTGGGGGGTGGGGTGTATTTTTTTGCATTTATAAGCCATGTAGGAATACTATAAAGCTTATGCAGGGTATCTTTCAAGTCTATCACTCGCCACTATTGCAGTTTTCTGCGTGTTTTTTTCCCGCAGCTTTATTTTTATTTATGTGCAATATTGTTTGGCCTATAAATCGAATTTAACGGAACGCACGCAAATAACTTTTGACAGCGAATTGAGAAGTGCATTAAAGTTGAGTGCAATTGCAAAATTGGATTTATTCATTTGAGTAAATTTCCATTTTATTACAGTAGTATACGAATTTATGTCAGTCATCTATATATATACATATATTTTTAGACCCTTTAGTTTAATAAAGTATAAGGGTCTATTAAGTTTGTCAAAACAAAGAAAGAAAGGAATTCTGGCAGACCCCATAAAGTATATACGTATATATTCTTGAACAGCATCAGCAGCCCAGTTAATAAAGCCATGTCCGTCTGTCTGTACGTCCGTCTGTCTGCCTGTCCTGCTGTATAAACACCTACAACTCAGAGACTATAAGAGCTAGAGTAACCAAATTTGGTGACAATACTTCTGAGGCGTTCACAATGCTTAAGTTTGTTTTAGAATTTTGCCACGCCCCTTTCTGCCCATATAAATTGGAAAAACTCAAATAAGACGAGTAATTTCAAAGATATGAGTTTTAAACTCAGCATACATAAAGTTTAGTTTAATTGCTATGTGCACTGAAAATTTCATTGCAATCGCTCTATAAACATCGGAGATTTGAAGCAAACAAAAATTTACAAATATACAAAGGTTGCAGGCAGCAAACTTGAGGCAAGGAAACTAAATTATTAATTGCAGATCTGTAAGGAAACTGGTAATTTTCCAGATAATCAACTATGGCTGGATTGGCGCAATTGGTTAGAGTGTCGAACTCTTGCGGTTTGGCTCTGGAGTTCGATACCTGTAGTCTTTCCGACTGTTTATTACTACATATAGATAGTGCTTTGATACATAATCAAGCCATTTACATAGTACTTTATATAGCAATCTTATAAAGAGCTTTTGAAGCACTTGGACAGTTGTATACATACTAAAAAGCTTCTCATTGCACTAAAAGCTCTGCTAATTGAAACAGTGTTGCTCTCTCTCTTTCTAACCAGTTGTAATTCTCGTAATGTTATCATTGCTATGGAATAAATTGTTGTTTAAGTGAACTTGTAAAGATCTAATTTCTGAATTTTTGATTTCTACGATTATTCAAGTTAGTTGCCTCAAGTGAAAGCTGCCGCGACCAAAGCTCAAGTATATTTGCAGTGCCTTGGGAATGTAGTCAATTTGGTGAAATTGTCAATGCATCAATTTGCATAAATTAAATTCGAAAAACGACGAAGAAATAATATAGTCAACTTGAGGAGAGGAGGAGAAGGAAAGACGCTTGAGCTTGAGAGAGAACTGGAGAACTGGAGAAATGTGCACACTAGAGAAATTTAACAGCTATGGGAACCGCAATAAAAAAAGCAAACACAGGATGTTGTTTGAACGCCAGGCAAAGAACAGCAGCTGGAAGTGAAAGGAAAAAGACAGAGGTATATCCATTTCCTGGTTGATGGTTGTTGCTGTTGTTGCAACTAGTTAGAAAAATACCTAAAAATAAGAAAAAAAGCCAAGAAAAAAGATAGCAATGTTTGTTCAGCACTTTGGCAACGTCATGTGGCAGCAGCAGCGGCGGCAGCGGCAGCAGCAACATGAGGCAAAGCCAAAACCCGTGCTCATAGCTCTGTTTCTCTAGCAAATCCGCATGTAAGGATTGCGTGGCAAGTGGCAAGTAGCTGTGCCTGTGGCGTTGTCCTTGCCCAGATAAGGCAACCCTGTTGAGTGGGTGGCAAGCAAGGTATGGGGGGGGGCATGAGGCATGGGGCATGAGGCATGGGGCATGAGGCATGTGGCATGTTGTCGTTGTGTTCAATGTCAAAAGCTATACGCGTCGCATCGCCTGCTGCTTTTACTTGCTAGTCAGCGCTTTTTGCCTGCAACTTTTTTTGGTGGCAACTTCTAGTTGACATTTCAACATAGTAGTAGACGGTGACAAGTGGCAAACTCTTTAAAGCCAACATTTGCATTTCTCGTTTCCTCCATTGAGCAGCAGCAGCAGCCACTTGACCTCAGACTAAGTAAGACACTGTGTGTTGTTAAATGCATTGCAGTTGCTCTTGTTCCAATGACTATTCGACAGCACTGTATTGTGGCAGAGACAATGACAGGCGGGGCGGAGAGAGGTGTCATGGTTCGTATTTGTGACATGAACATCCCATTGAGACTTCCTGCCGGTGCGTGCGAAAGAGTCAGAGAGAGACAGAGAGAGAGAGAGAGAGATAGAGCCTGGCGAACAACAAGCGGAAATTATAAGCCTTTTCAACGTCGCTCGAGCGTAGGTTAAATATGACAGCACACACACACACACACACACACACACACACAGCTCACACACACACAGCACACAGCACACACAGTACACACATACAGCACACACACACACACCCGCACACACACACAGCTCACACACACACAGCACACACACACACACATGCATTTGCTGCATATTTACACATTCATTCGTGAGTTCAGGTGAGCTGATGTTGCCTCCGTTTTGACACAGTTGCAACACGTTGCACGTGAGTACATTATGCGCTCGTAAATCAGCATTAAGAGATGTTCTCACCCCCCCCCCTCTATCTATTCACTTTACCCTCCCCTTCCCCCGCTCTGGCTTATCAACTCTAATGGCATTGCAAGCAAAACTAATTGCTTTGCTTTGTTCAGCGTCCATTAACTGTAAGCTAATTGTTAATTGTGAAAATGTCATAGTTCAGCTAGTGGGAAATGTGTGAAAAGTTGGCCAAACAAAAGTGGAAACTAAAACCAACTGCAGTCAAACATAAGTATAAAGAAAGTTTTGTCCATTCCCATATGTTTTTGGTTATAAATCAAACAATTAATGAAGAAAAACTTTGAGTAGTATTATAGTATTATTGCCTAGAGTTAAAAACGTGCTTTAATTTGTATTTATATTTGTTTTGTAAATACATTTGTGGTTGTTTAAGATAGTTAAATTAAAGAGAAACGATTATTCTTCATTTCTTCTCTCTTTTTTAATAGCATCATAAATCTAGAGTTCAATATTTAATATTTAAAAGTATTTATCTAATCTTTTAAATAAGACATCTCGAGTTTTATTGTGTTTACATTCAAGGAACTTTAAAACACTGTGAATCTAAACAATTTTGTTAATGTTCTGGTAGTTTATGGTTATAGAATATCTTTCAAAAAATGCATTATGCATTTATTTAAATAAAAGAAAATTACCTAAATGCTGTAATGAGTTCTCAGCAATTCTAATTTGTCGAATAAATTAAGTTCAATTCTAGATAAATTTCTGCTTAAAAAGTAAACGAATAGAATAAGCAAATCAATTGATAAACTTTATAATATCATATATATAACAGAAATGTTCAATTTATTAATGGATATTATATATATAACGGATATTACATATTATTGTATATATATTATTATAAATTTCTTGTTCTTTTTGAAACTGTGTAATTTTGTGATAAAACTGTGAATTCCATAATTTAGAATTTATTAATTGAGTAAATAAAGCATAGTTTATGAAGACTCTTTCTAATCTAAAACTGTCTGGCAACGCCGCTCAGCCTTCCCACCACCACCAACACAGCAAGCTGAGGTGAGAACGCTTGAGTAGCGAGGTGAAAAGAGTCAGTTCTGATCGAGAGTCCGTGGTGAAAAAGCTGCAAGTGAGAGACTCAAAGGAAGTTGTGAAAAAACGTTCGCTTTAAGAATAAAGTGAATTACATATTATATATATAAACATAATAAATATATATAAATATATATCGTCTTTCTTTCCAATACTAATCAATAAACAACAAATACTATTAAATACTCTGCAGTTTAACTTATTTAATAACCCGAATTACAGCAACAATTGATAGAACTTTGATAAAAAAAGTTAATACCAATAGTTATCCTAAAGTTCTGTCAATTTACAGGGTATCTTGCTGTCAAGCAGCACTTGCAAACACTGCTTAGTTATCTCTTAAGCTGCAAACTCAATATTGAATGCCGCAATTATTGTAGAATTGCATGCAATTAGTGGCCTAGTATTTTTAGCATTAATTATTCAGGCAATTACGCATACGCCACGTATGTCGCCAACTCTTCTTTTTTGTTTTGCCTGCCGAACATTTTGGCCACATTTTAATTACTTTTGTGTGGCAGACATTAAACTATTGCATGTGCTGCACAAGGAGGAAGGGGGTGGCTGCAAACGAAAGTTATGCGCTTGAATTGACCTCAAAGTGACATTTCTATGCCCACTTCAGGCCACAATTCACTTATGTGAATTGTCAAAGTGAATGTGAATGTGAATGTCGAACTGAATTTCGTATAGGTCAATTCATTTTCATTTTGTTTTCACAGTTGAATAAATGGGAACTGTGTTGACAGACCAGAAGACAGACAGACAGACAGACAGACAGACAGACAGACGGACAGACAGACAGACAGACAGATAGACTGCATCGTTGGTTTGCTTAGTTCTATTTGACTTTGATCTTCTTCCTTGCTACTTCTGTTTGTTGTTGGTTCTTCTCCTTTTTTTGGTCATTTCGTGATTGCACGCATCATATAATCGAGTGAAAGGGAGACAGAGAGAGTGAGTGAGAGAGAGAGAGAGAGAGTGAAGGCTGACACTTCCTTTAGCCGGAAATGGCAACGAAAAAAAGTAGTTAGACTGCAGCATTTGGCATCAATCTGGCCAAAAAAGCTGCCACTTTTGGTTCTGCCCTTTTCTTGTTTCATGCAAATTTCAACTGACTTACTTAGCACCGCACCTCCCCCCCCCCCCTTTATCATGTCCCCTCTTTCCCCCGACAATGTTGTAATCAAAAGCGAGTGTCAGTTGTAACAAGTGCGGAGTAATAAAGTTAGACAACATGCACATGGTGCGTATGCGTAATTTACGCCTTTCACCATTCGCCATAACTTACCTGATTGCCAAAGACG
This sequence comes from Drosophila histrio, assembly GCA_958299025.2. Taxonomy (NCBI): domain Eukaryota; kingdom Metazoa; phylum Arthropoda; class Insecta; order Diptera; family Drosophilidae; genus Drosophila; species Drosophila histrio. The sequence goes on along the minus strand of OY729167.1, from coordinate 20,734,572 downwards.
CCCACACTTGTGGCTGATGACACTTGATCGGGTCCAAACCAAACTGCAGCCAATCTAGCAGGCAGTGATAGTATGCAAACCTATAAAGAAGTAATTGAAAATATTTTATTTAATTAATAAACAATTGATCAGTGTTTAAATAAAGAAATATCAATAAATATGTAATGGAATTTTACCTGAGCCAAAGCCACAATTGCCTGTCCTATGAAACTGACATAGAATAGCGATGGATCCACCGAAAAGACCTTGATCCAGGCCCCTATACAAGTGCCAACAATTCCAACCAATGCCGTAATACGCAGACCCTAAAAAAACCAGCAAAGAAAAACAAATAACAAATAACAACTGCGGTTCATTTGTAACGCGAACTCTCGACACTCACCACTTTGTCCAGAAACCAACTGCCTGGAAATATGAGCGGTATATACAATATCATATAAATCATGGACGTCCAGTCCACCCATTTGTCACTGATGCCATAGTAACTGCAATTCCATTACATTTATTTCAGTAACAAATTTCAAACTACATATCTATTGCTTTAACTGACACGCTGACACAGACTGACAGTTTGCATTGCAGCTGCAACTGCGTCACTGTGGCAGCTTTAATGAACTTGCCACAAGTAACTTTTAATTAGAATTGTGTTAAGCCAATAACTTTAAATAGTTCTAACATTTTGAAACATTTCCATTTATTCTTCAACTACCTTTTATTTAATTGAATCAAAGTGCTTTATCTTAAGCATGAGAATAAGCTTGAGTTATATTTATAAATGTTATATTTTAGTTACTACTTAAAAGCTCTATCGCTAGAGCTTTTAGAGTATCAAAATTTAGACTAATGCTAACTTTTCTACACATATTTAATAAGCTTTAATGCATTGTGTCAAAAGTCATCTTTAAAACTAAATTATTAAACTTAAACTCAGTTTCAAATTGACACTCAAATATTCTTAAAATTTATCTACTTAATGCGCTTTATTCGAGTTTTGTTTTAATTAAAATACTAAAGCTTCAAAATGATTCACGAAAATCTTGGTTGGCTTAAAATTAAGCATACGCAGCGTTGTGTAACAAGTGCTTACCGTGTTATTATATTGTTGATAATGGTGTATTGTATCCATTGCATGGCATTCGAGGCTGAATAGAAGACAAAGAGTATAAGCACCGCCCAGCGTCTTGCATACACTTTGTAGCCTGCAAAATAATACAGAATTCTAGATACTAGATAGACATCTCATATAGGTAAAAAAAGCTACTCGAGTTGCGACTCAAAAGGATTTAGTTGTTGTCTTTGTTGTTCTTGTCATTGTCATTGTTGTTGTCATTGTTGTTGTCATTGTTGTTGTTGTCATTGTCAGGGCTGCACAGCAGACAGCACACATGAGATTAACTGGATTAGTTGCCTGGTTTCTTATAGACGCGACTGTCATATGTACTACGTATATCTAATCTTCTGCTGTGAATGATGTGCTGCCTCATTGCTTGCCCAGGCAGCCAGGCAGTCAGGTGGCATGTGGCATGTGGCATGCATACGTGTGCTTGCAACGCGAGAGGTTTTTTTTTACATTTTTCTATTTCCATTACAACTTTTGTGGCAATTGAAAACGACGTCACAAAACCAACGCAGGGCTTACCTATTCATACCCTGTAGAAGTCTAGTGACGAAAGCATATTCACAACCCAAAATTACTTTATAGGTACACAAATGCTGCACCTTTTTGCGCTATGTGCGGAATGCCAAACTATAGTTTTTATATTACAATAGTTTATATATTCAAATGAATATTGCTTGTCACAAAATTTGATATCAGTAATTTTGGGGCGTGAATATGCTTTCGTCACTAGACTTCTACCACGGGTAGAGGTATATGTTCTATATTTCGTCATATGTATTAAACTAATAAACTAATTATTGTAATACGCTGTAATTTACAGGACATTTGCTAGTCCATCATATTTGTTTGATTAAATCCTTTAACTAGTTTCTTTTTCAGTTACGTGACATTGAAAATGCAAAAAAGGCTTTTGATGTTTTTTTTATTTTTAGTTGACAACACAAACACGCACACACACACACACACACACACTCACACACGCACACACACACGCACACTCACCCACACACACACACACAGGAGCGCACGCAAATTGAGGAACTGTAAACAAAACTATTGCAAGCCTTGAGCTGCAGTTAAGTCAAAATGTTCGTTTTGTCTGTTTGTGCAAAATGTTTTGCATACAAATGTTTAGTTACTGAACACTCACACACACACATGCATACACATGGAGTGTAGCTAATGTGTATAAGATTTGCAACTTGACATGCATATTAACTATGCAAAGATAAGCTTTGAATAAGCAATATTGAAACCATTTGCAACTTGGTACCGAAAAGAAAAGTTGTCTTCCAAGGATTTAATACGCTCCTATGAATGCTTTATATATGTGACAGAGCAGGACATAACAGACGATACTAGAAGATATCGGTCAGTGGTGGAAGCTCGATAGGCATAGGTAGCTATCGACATCAGCGAGTCGATAACAGTCGTAGTAGAGTCGCAGCAGCAGCCAAATCGGATCGTCGTCAGTATTCAATGGCGGCGAGATTCTCTTGTTGATTAGAATCCACCAGTTGTTGTTGTATCTAATTAATAAGCATATAACTAACAATATATCATTATTAATTAATAAACTGAGGTTACTCTCTCCGTTTTACATATATATGTTACAGACGTCCAGATTTACCAACATTTGTCAGGACAATGCCAGTTTTCTTGCGATATCTTAAGAGACAACAAAGTTCTTGCTACCGATTGTTTCTATAACAGCTAAACCCAGTTTTAGTAAGTTTGAAGGTCAGTATTAATAGAAGAATATATTTATTTTTAACGGCTGCTGTTGCGCCTTCTTTTAAGACAACATTATAATACCCTCTCCTCGTATTACTTACCTTCGGCAGGAGCATTGGCTGCTTTGTTGGCTTTGTTATCCTTCTCCTTGGGCGTAATCATGTCTGTTGACTTACTGGTGGCTATATAGGAATCGGCACTCTCAACTGCGCCACTGGCGCTGTGTTTTAAATCCATTTACAATTTGTTTTTCTTTCTTTTTTTTTAAGTTTAATTTAATGTTTTGGGCGGTTCTTTCCTTTTTTGTTGAATTGCTGTGTTTTCGGTGGTGTCGTTGTCTATATATATATATTTATATTTGTATACACTCTACTTTAGTTGTGGGCAGTTTAGTTAGTTGCTGCAAGTATTTATAAATAATAAAATGAATATTTCCACTTAGTTCAAGTGATTTTAAGAGGCCTCCTAAAAGTAGGCAACAAAAAGTTTATATTATTTTATAGAAGCCGCATTTGATGCGGTCTTTGTGGCTAGAAATTGTTAAAACTTGTTAACAAAATTACAAAAATAGACAAACACATATATATATATATATATATATATGTAAGCATATATATTTGAGTATGTTTGTGTTGGCATAAACATTTCTTGTGGTCACACAAAGCCAACATATTACGAGCTTACATTATGGGAAACCCCCCTTAGCACAAGTTTTTTTACTGCCCAGAAAAAACCATATTATTGTTGGGCACTTGTAGGGTAAACTGGCCTAGCTTATACTCTATATACTGCTTATACAGGGTGTCTTCTAAGTCTATCATTGTTACCTCTCTTTGTTTGCCATTAGACAAATTACTTTTGCATGCAAAATGATTTAAAGAATATGATTAAACGATATTCGTTATGCATATTCATTAACCTATTAAGGTATTCGCAGCATTCACCTTTTTAAATTCACAGTTATTCAAGCATTCAAATCGTGCGACATTGAAAACGCAGCCAACATAAATGAACTTCATTGAATCAAATCTCTGCGCGCTGTGGGGGGATTTGACTGGGTATTTGCAACTGAAATTGGACTGACGACGAAATGGGATTACTGAAATGGGGGAGGGGAAGAGTGTGGTAGAGGGAGTGGTAGCGAAGTGGAGGGGCAGCTGACAACTCGCCTTCACTTGTTGCGTGAACTGTGAACTGGCAAAAATTCAATCATGTGCTTGGGATATCCTTTGGTATTTGCATTTTTGCATCATTTGGCAGAGCATCATTAATGCAACTGCAAACTGCAAACTGTAAACTGCAAACTGAGTGTGACACAGTTTTTGCCCACTGTTTTCCCACAGTTTGACTTGTGCGCCCTTCATCAAAAAGTTGCAAGTTCCCTAATTGATTTAACTTTGTTAACGACGGCACTTAAATCAATTTGCTTGCATTAAAATTGCGACAACAACAACAAAAATAAGCTTATCACGATTTTTGTTGAATTTATTCTTTTTTGGGGGAAACTGCGTAAATTGCCTCTAATGATGTAGTACGTGTAGGTTGCACATGTTTGTTGTTTGTTGTTGTTTTTGTTTCTTTATTGTGCATGTCATTTGGCACGATAATGTGATTGTGATTTGTGTTTGAATTCGTATTTGAAATGGAATTTGGTTTAGATAATTCGCATACACAGGGAATTTAGAATACGCTGGACAAAGTGACTAGGAATTGACTAAGCATAATGTCGCAAGCGAGTCACAGCTGTTTTGATAAATACTCAGAAATACTACACGATCACCCACAGAAACACAGCAACAACATTACTTCGAAGAGTGTTAATATATGCACCCAATGGGAAATACCGCGCTGAGTTAATCGCTTACTTGCAGCTTACTTAGAAACTGTAAGCGCTGCCTTGCCTGTGTTATGCTGATTACATTGCAGCGGCCATGACCGCGAATCCTAGCAGTCGCATACCCAATACTGCTTATTGTTAATCAAAAATGTAATCCCTTACACACACATACCACACAATTCTGATGGTATTTTCATTAATGCACTCAAAACTGTCGAAAAGTATTGCTTACTACATCAATAACAAAACGGAACGCTCTGACACTTTCCGACTGGGCAGATATGTATGATAAGAGCAAGAGTATGAGTGAGAGAGTAAGAGATTGAGAGAGTGGCGAAGTTAAACATAGTATTTCTTGCACAAGAGTGAAGAGCACTTTTGGTACGCATGGTATGTCAAGTTCTTTGTCATCTTCATCTGCGGTTTAACTTTGATTTTGGGAATATACTTAGTACATGCACACACACAACAGAACATACGTATATTTTCAGCTTTAATGGAGGTATTATTTCTTTATTATTTCTTCTTTTCTTTTGTGGTAGGTTAAAACACGCATCAACCGTTGCACGTCGCACGTTGAATCGCGGCGGGAGAGAGCGCGAATGGGCGAACGGACAAATGGAAACTGAAACTAAATCCGAAAAGTCGCTCAGCTGCTCGTCATAAAGTTGATTTGCAAAATGTGAACTTGCTGCTGTTGTTGCTGCTGCTGTTGCTTTTGTTCTTGTTGTTGCTGTTGCTGGTGTTGTTATTATTGTAAACAGCTGATTCTTTGAGCACACATACTAAATATTTGTAATACGCACACACATACATACACGCAGAGACAACTGCAGTGGGTTCTAGTACAGTGAGCGTGATAAAGTAAACAACTAACGAAAGAAAAAAGGTTATCATTTTACTTAATTACTATTTATTGACAATTGTCTAGAAATCGCTATAAATTTGCTAATGTCTAACAACAAAAGATAAAAGTGAAAACATTATTTAGTTAATACTTATTGTTAATACTTTTTATAATTATACCTTGTATATAATAGTATATAAACTAATGACTGTATTTGTGAATAAATACTTTGTCCAAATGCGTACAACAATTTCCGAATAAATAAAAGTAAATTAGCAAAAAAATGATAAAAGTATAAACTTTGCTGAAATTACTTAATTATTACTCCCACATATTGACAATTTATTTGTTTACTTCTATATATTTAGCACTTCAAACATGTTAATGTGTTTTTTTGTTAATAAAACAACTGAAACCAGTCGAACAGTTGGAACCCTGACCGTTATATACCCTGTAGCTCTACAGCGTCTTGCTCAATTTTAACCCCGATGTAATTCTCTTATAATTAGTATTTTTAGGGCGAAGGAGATGTGGCATCGTGATGAAATTTACTGGACACATCGACCACAAAGTATTCATAATGTGTGCCAAATCTGAAATCTCTAGCTACAAAACTGCTTGTGTTATGAGCTTTTACTTGATTTGTGAGCGAAGGGAGCATGGCATCCAAAATTTTCGATAAACTTGATCTGCCGGCAAATATTACCAGTGCCGGGATCCCAAATACAAGCTTCTAGCTCTTACCATTCCTGATATTTATTCCTTTATACGGATGGACGGACAAACAGACGGACAGACAGACAGACGGACGACAGACAATTAGACAGACAGAGAGACGGACGGACAGACAGACAGACGGACAGACAGACAGACGGACAGACAGATGGACGGACAGACAGGCAGACACACGGACAGACAGACGGACAGACAGACAGACGGACAGACAGACAGACAGACAGACAGACGGACAGACAGACAGACGGACAGACGGATGACAGACAATTAGACAGACAGGCAGACAGACAGACGGACGGACAGACAGACTGACGGACAGACAGATGGAAGGACAGACAGGCAGACCCACGGACAGACAGACGGACGGACAAATAGACAGATGGACAGACAGACAGACAGACGAACAGACAGACGGACATGACTCTATCGACTCGACTAATGGTGCTAATCAAAAATAAATATACTTTATGGAGTCGACCACGCTTCCTTCTGCCTGTTACATACATTTTCCCATACTTAATATACCCCCACAGGGTATAAAAATAGCAGCTTTGCTTTCAAAAAAACACTCCATTGAAATACGATTATAGAAAAAACTCAGAACAGACTTCTAGCTGTATTTTCTATATAGGTCGCTAATGATCTTTGGAACGCGCTGATAAGAGACTTTTTTTTGTAAAAACCCGTTCCTAATTATGACGATGACTAAGAGTATAAATTTAAGCACATTAAGAAGAAATTATAAATATAAGTACATACATGTTTGCATTATCAATGATATACGAGTTAAAAGCAGCAGCTTTATCTGAAATTTGCAGAGCTCAAAGGGAGAGAGCATTTTTAAAGCTCTTAATTTAATGATTGTATATTTATAATAATTATATTTATGTTAGAGTTACATAAATATAATTATTATAAATATACAATTAAGCATAAGCCATGAGTTGAAAGCAGTAGTTTATTCCCTCGTTCCACTACATAATTTAAGTAATTTTATCAGCTTGTTTATACAGTTTTTTACATAATTAAAAATTTATATTTGTTGTTGAACGTACAGGAAATAAGTGTACAATTTTAGATAATGAATAGCATGTGTATAAACAAATGAAAGAGTTGTTAAATTTAAAGAAAAAGAGACTATTAATAACATATAAATCTAAGCTATAAAAAAGGGAATAAAATAATAATAAATAATAAATCAAATGAGACTATTAATTAGATATAAATCAAAGCTATAATAAAAGGGAATAAAATTAAATAAATAAAAAGAGACTATTAATAAGATATAAATATAAGCAGTCTTTTTTAAAGGGGAATCCCACCTATCCATTCCGCTCAATTGTAAATCAGTGTGACCAATAGTTTACAAATCTAAGCATTATCAAAGAAATAATGCATTACTTTTTCCCCAAACTAAAGGATAATCTTTTTATACCCTGTGCCCATTAAAAATGAGCCAGAAAGTGTATAATGAATTTGTTTTAGTTTATTAAGTTAAATTGATAAATAAAGCTTGAGTTTTAGTGCACAAAACATGCTTAAATAAACTGCTTATATATTAAAAAAAAGAATCAAAAATAAATTACATTAATAATGGAATATTTTTATTATATTTAGCGACCTTTTTACTTTATAAAATTTGCTTGCTTAGCCGACTCTTATGTATGTATATAGTAAATTCTCTAATACTGTTTAGGAGTTTTTGTCTGGCAGAACATGCAACAATTTTAAAGCGTATACTTTCGGCACGAACTGTAGAACGAAGCACATGTCAACTTATATATGTAGATTAACTGTCGAAACGCCCGTCAATGTTAGACATGTCCGTTATTGTCTGTCACTGTCCGTCGTTGTCCGTACTTGAAGTTGAAATAAAAAAAAAACACACACACAGTATTAATTCCCTTTTTACAGTGTTACCAACTACTCGGCTACTTGATGGAACTGGTATGCTGTTTGGCATATGGAGTGTTGACTGTAGCAACCACACACTTCAGTAGTCAATTGGAAGAATATTTAAATCGATATAAAGTTTTTATATTACTTAAAGTAGCTGTAACTTTACCTAGCGAGTGTCTACTGTATTTGACATAATTTATATTTTACTCTAAACTATTGAGTGGTTTATTATGGATCGTGACTATATTTACTTCGTAGTGAACAACTTCTTTAACTCACTGTGTTGGACATGACATAATTCTTAGTTACTTTGCTGTTTTTTTATACTTTTTAATACTTTATTAGGGCCATACACATATTGATGGAATACTCATTCTCTATCTTTCTATACAAGTGTCCACTGTAATCCACTTACTCATTCATATGACAATATATATGTATGTAATTGTTGCTTTAAAGCACTTTAAACTCGTTCGCTTTTTACGTACTTATTTATCCCATTATTATTATACTTACTATTAGTATTTCTTTTTTTTCGGCAACAACTTTTGTCATTCGAATTCCACGTGCATTCAACGTTCTCTTTGTGCCTTTCGTTTTATTGTTGTGGCTTTTGCTTCAATCGACTCTTCATCCCTCTCCCACCCTCTTCTTTCCCCCCGTTTTTTACCTCAACTGCCCCCCCCCCCCCTCAACCACCGTGTCAAATATTGTGTCGTGTGCATAATTTATTTGCATTTGGATTTGTTTTCTCGTCATTTTTTCATTTTTATTGAATAATTTGCCAGAGGGAACTTCCTCGTTGTCCGTAATGCTCGAGACAAGCTCCAAGTCCCCGTTGCCAGACACAGTTCAACGTTGTCCAAGTGGTTGGGGGTCATTATTCGATTAAGGCAAATTTATACGATTTTTTGTTTCTTTAGTCTTCTTTTTTTTTATAATTTATATACATACATGTGGAACTTTCATTAGCCTTGTACGCGTATGTGTCGAAATTATCGCTAAGAGAGAGATTCATGACAGACTGTGGTTATCTAGACATGAACACACTCATGATTTCGCCATCTAATCTACGAATACTTTGTATGCGAATATCTCTCGCTCGATTTCCAAGCTAAAGATAATTAAAAATCGAGTGTTTGATAAGCGCTTGACATGCCACATTCGTCAGATAACTACTCGTAAATGTTGTGTTCTACACAATTTGTGCTAAAAATCATTATTAACTATTGTTAATACTATTAATAACACTGGTATCTGTTGGCAACACGTTTAGTTATGAAACTGTGGTAACTCCCCCAATGAGTTCCAATGGAAATAGACACAGTAGACACGGTATTTACAGCAAAGTCTGACTATAAAGAGCAGATCAAGCAAATTCTAATAGAGTACATCAGCTGTTCATCAGCAAAGTCTTCACTCTAAGTTTACATAAAATACACACATGAGCTGCAATTAACTTAACTTCTATAGAAAGTGCATTTAATGTAATTACTCAAACTCAATTAAGTCATAAAGTTAAGACCTTGAGACAACGTTAATACTCGTACTTAACTTGGCTCAATAATTTATCTAAATATAGCTGATTCGAAACTGGTCAACTGATACCGAGTAAAATCCCCTGACTATCCCAACTACTTATTATACATATAACCACTCGACATGCAAATCAATTACAATCACAATCACTTAATGCAGTTAAGGGGTAAGTTTTATTATACGTCTATTATTGGTCACGTTTAGTTTACTGTACTCTGAGCGCAACAATCTTTAACTGCCTTCTAAGAGATCACACAGTTTTAAAAGAGTAGAAGCTATTTCAATCACAGTCAATCAGAAGTTAACACTCACTTTAATCAAGTTGATTATTATACACATTTATTTTATAATTATGTTGAGTTTGTCAATTAACTTAAAAGAGCAGAAGTATTCCAATCCCAGACATAAACAACTGTCTGATAGTTCCAGAGGTTAACACTCACTTCAATTAAGTTGATTATTACAGTACACATCTTTCTTTAAAGATGGTGAGTTCGTCAAATAACTTTAAAATACTTAATTCTAGTGAAGGGAAGTATCTTTTATGTAATAATAATAATAATTCTTCAGCCTATTGCAACTAAATAGTTATATCAATTTATGTTGCCTATACAATCTTAAGTAAATACTTAGTATTTGTAACAGGCCGATAGTCTGTTAGCATTCCAATACTCTGTTAACACTACCATCACTCGATTGTAGAGCCTACCATCACTAGATTGCGTATCCTGCCGTCACTAAATATCCAGATGGATTAGTTATCTCGCTTTAACCTATTAAGGCAATGGAGATCGACCTAGCTTGATCTCGCTCCAAATGGAGCTGTGAAAGACAGGGGAGTTATAAAAGACAGGGACGTGATGCCAGAGTCAGTCGTTTATACAGACAAAATAAAGCGGATGTCATAGAAAATAAATGCGAGTTTCATTTAAATTAAACGATTAGTCATAAATTAACTGAATACTTTACTTAACTTCTAACTACAGCTATGAATCATGTTTACTTATAAAGTAACTGCATTCTCTAGTTGAAAACATCATTAAATTATGAATTGATGGTATTTTACTCAGCATAAACTCATTTTATACTGAGTTAATTGGTTTCAGTACTCTATAGAGATATGTATCTGAGTATTTTCCATAAATAGCATTCACTGGCATTAATTGTTGATATTGTTCAGGCAGCGAAGCCAATGCCACAACAGTTTTTCTCCCTCTGCCTGTGCGTGTGTGTGTTTGTGTGTGTGGCAACCATTGTTAAATGTGCAACAAAAGGACCTCGGGCCAGGCAACCAGTCGCTCATTAGGCATATAAGGAACAAAGCCAGCGTCGTTCTGATTGCCATACTAGTATTACTCATGCTCACTTTCCACTTTCCACTTTCCACTTGCCACTTGCCACTGTCCGGCTGTTGAGTGTTGCAACTTACAGAGCTTTGTCTTCATTACAATTTCACATGAATTCCAAATGCAATTTGTCGCTGCAAATGCCTGGCAGGCAATTGGCCAACTGGCCCATACGCAGTTGGCCCAATTAGGCCAAGATGCCGCAGCAGCTCCAGCAGTTGTGTTGGCCAAAAGGCTTTAGCCTTAAATTAAAGCTAAAATATTAATGCAAACAATTTACTTAAACAGCTCTTAACGCCATATTTTTATTTTGTTTTTGCTACTTGCGGCCATTTTAACCATCATCAAATATATTACAGTTAGCTGGGCATTAAATCAAATGGTCGAGCACCTTCGTCTCCTCTTCATCCCCTCTCTCCGCTCCCTAGACCATTCCTTGCTCCTACACGACCCTTAAGGCTATAAGTTGTATGAATTTTTCATGGGCCGCCAACAAATGCAAGCGATGAGAAATCAACAGACAAATATAAACATATATATCTGTACACACACACACACACACACAAATACATGCACACATACAGCCATAGTGAGTAAACGCTTTTATTATTATATTTTTTCTTATACTATACTTTGAGGCGTCTCATTAATGTCTCCCACTGGGTGGTTCCGCTGGCGGTGGCAAGGGAAATGGGGGAAACTGGCAGGGAAACTGTCTTGATTGGGGTAATTCCTGCAGCGATTACCGCTGCACGCATTTGTCAAGCGCCTCTTAAGCCCCAACAAATCGCCTAATTATATGGGGCGCCTCGCACTTCAATGCCACATTATTTCCGCAACATTTATTTATTAATTAAAAAATTTGTGTGCAACTTGATGGGCAAGTGGGAGGAGCAGGAGCAGGAGTAGGCATTTTATCAGTGCTGTGCGGCAAGGCTTTTTGCACAGTAGGTAAGCTAGATTAATTACCATAAATCTTATTTTATTTGGCCAAAACTTTTTATGGTTCGAACAAAAAGTGTAGCATACTTTTATGCGCGCCACAATTCTCACAGCACTCCTCAAATTATCAGCGAAGTTTCGACAGAACAGCCGTTGCCTCTGTGCTGCTTCTTTTATGCTTATCATTGTTGTTATTGTAGACATTATGAGTGTTGTACTACTCGAAAATAAATCGTGGAAAGGGTATATAATTGCCGCGGATTGCGAATGATTGAACTGAAATTGATGCTAACAAGCTGATTATGAAATTGAATTTAAATATAAATAATCTATAAAAATAAATAAGTATAAAAATAAGTATGAATCTAGATTTGAATATGAAAGGGAATATAAATATATATATTTTGTATAAATATTAATAAATATGAAATAAAGCTAATGTAAATATAAATATGGCGAATTCCCTCTTGTCATTTCAAAAATAAATGTAGCATACTTCTGGGCTGAATTAAAATACAACAGGATGTTGCGCCATCGAGCATCTCAGAACATTTGGTTTTCTTAGCCAACCCATGTGCCATATGAAACTACATTAAAATATATAAATAAATATATAAATAAATAAGTATACAAATAAATATGAAACTAAATTTGAATATGAATTGGAATATTAATAAATGTAAATAAAAATATGGCGCATACAAAAATAAATGTAGCATACTTCTAGACTGAATTGAAAAAACTGCAGGATGTTTCACCGTCGAGCAGCTTAGACCATATTTGGTTATCTTGGTCAACCATTTTGTCCCATTATGCAATTTCAACTGCTGCTGTGGTCGCTTGCAACTGCTGCCACATTTTGGGGCATTCATTTCATATGCGCGCCTCTCGATTAGTTTGCAGTTTTCCACTCTTTGCGGATTTATTCGAAAGTCAGATGCATTTTTAATTGCACCAAGTTGGGCGATCTCTTTTTTCTTTATGGTTAGTATTCTGCATTTGATGGTTGGCCACTTTTGCTGCCGTTGTCAGTTTCTTAATTGGACATTTGCAATTAACTTCAATGGCATTCGCTGGCAGTAGTAAGTGCGATAGTACTACAGTTGAGTTTCCCTTGTTTTCTTCTTCTTGTTTTCCTGTTATCAACTTCCGCTTGACTCATTTTTCACATTTTGTGCACTGGACTTTAATGCTCTTTCGCTCTTTGCTCTTTTGTTATTGTTGCTGTTATTTATGGGCTAGTCGTTAACTTTTTTGGTGGTTTCCTATTTATTCTTGCCACTAGCTGTGGCAAGGTCGCATTTAGCTGCAGATTTGTTGTTATCTGTCAATTCATTGCACATTGCTGCAGTCGAGTGTATCAACATTGTGCTAAATAAGCCGTTCTTTCAGTTTCAGTTTTAGATTGAAAACTTACGTTTCAGCCTGGTCACGCTTAGAGTTTTAGAGAGGAAATAAAAGCGGAAATGCTTGCGCTTTACTTTCAAAAGTTCAATCAATAATTTGGCCTGCAATTGTGAACTACGCTTCCCTTTTGACCATACAGTTTACTGCCTTCCTTTTGTGTTTATGCTGCTTATTATTTAAAGCCCTTTTTGCTTGTTTATGCCTTAACATGCTTAACTATTCAATGTCTAAGCTCTTCACGTATGTGTGTGCGTGCGTGTGTGTGTGTGAGAGTATGAGAGTGCTTCAGTTCAAAAACCTCCAAGCATTGCGTCACAAAATTCTCACCACAGACAAAACACACACACACACACATACAACAAAGTGTGCTGCGAGCGCTTGCACACAGACAACATAGATTTTGTGTTGAAGCTTTGCAAAGCTGAAACTCGCCAGTCGCTGAGTAACGTACATAAGAGAGGTAGTGTCTAAGAGAGAGAGAGAGCGAGAGGCAGTGGCAGAGGCTGTGACAGCGACAGCGGCAGCGACAGCGGCAGCGACAGCAGTCAACCGGTTGGTCTCTGCTTTTGCAATTGTCTAGCGTCGCCTTTAAGTGGGCTTTCATTTATTTGCGCACACCTGGAACTGCAGTTCTTTAGCGCTTCCTCTTCCTCTTCCTCCTCCTTCGCTTAATCATATTCTAAAAAAAGGTGATGCAGCGGAAAAATCAATTTATGGATTTTAGTTTATTTTTTTATACTCTGTGTATGTTTGTCGCCTGACACAGCACGTGTTTTTTGCTGTCTTCAGTTGCTCGTTGTTGTTGCTGTCGCTGTCGCTGCTGCTGCTGCTGCTCGCCAAGGCTTAAGCTTAATACAAAAAGAAACGAAGCCTACATCATTGAGAACTACACCTTATGGTAGGTGCAATTAATGCAATTGCGCTTAATTGCAAGCGCAAATGAAATGTAAAGCACTCAGCACAAAGTTTCGCGTATTTATTTGTAGAGAAACTTACCCCGTTACGCTTTGTAGCCAGGACGAACACAAAAGCGCGCTAAAATGCCCGGTGCGTCTGTGTGTCTGTGTGTGTGTGTGTGTGTGTGTGAGCGTGAAGGCGTGCGTAAGTTTTCAGGCAGTCGCGCCACTTTTGAATGAGAATGGAATTTATTTATTAAAGTGTCGCTTGGGAGACAAGACAAAAGGTCTATTTATTCACTTGATACACTCGTCTCGTTTCGCATTAAGCACATGCACAATTAAAAGGAGAAAATGAAAATGAAATTGAAATTCACGCCGTATTTTATTGTTCTGTTTGCACACAAGTCACAGGAACTGCAGAAATTGTCCTGTAGCGCTCTAGAATTGTGCCCTGGGGTGTTGTTTGGTTTCTGTTGCTGCTGTTGCTGCTGCTGCTGCCAACACCTTGGTAGGAAACACTGAACAGGACTACTGCAAATTCTATTGCCATGGGTCGTTTTATAGGACCTACTTATGTTCCACACACACAGACAACAGCTGTTGGATGCTGTGGATGTCATGCTCTCATCTCACACACACGCTCTCTCTCTCTCTCTGGTTCCATGCATTTATACAGCGGGCAGTTACAAACAAGTGGGCTAAACCGCCTAAATGGACATAAATCTGTGTTATCAGCAGCTGTTAATATAAACAGCGGCATTTTTTTTGTATATATATATATTACTAATTGTTTTTGTTATGTTAGAGTCCAATTATGCACATGTTTTGCTATTAGTGAGAAGCTTTTAAAGCGCACAGCCTACAAGTATGCAATGAATTCAATGCTTGCTCGTTATCAGTAACTGCACAGGGTGTTTCAAGTGCTGGCACTTGTTGCTGCTGCCATTGTTATTTGTTTATTATTTGTTTTAGTTACTTTGATTACAGAGAAACCTGGCAATGGGGAAAACATAAATATAAATAAATAAATATGTAAATAAAGAAATTATTAATTAAGTTAACAAATAGATAAACAAGTTAATAAATATATAGATTAATAAGTAACTAAAGAAATAACAAAACAAAAATAAATTAACTAATAAATAAATAAATAATTAATTAAATAATTAAAAATTTAAATAAATAAATATATAAAAATATAATTAAATAATTAAATATATAATTCAATGAATAATTAAATAAATAAATAAGTAAATAAAGATATAAATAAATAAATTAAAAAATAAATATATAAAATTATTTAACATATACTTGAGTTAATAAATAAATTAATAAATATATATATAAATAAATAAATATATAAGTTAGTTAATAAATAAATAAATCATCAATTAAATGAACAAATAAATAACAAAATGCGTAAAAAAATATATTAATAAATAAGTATATGAATAAATTGGTAAATTTGATACAATACCAATTGCCACACCTTATTTTTTGGCCAAGTTCTCATACATTAAGTTTAGTCACGGTTATTAGCTGATAAATACAACAAAAAGAACGCGAATTGCATTGTCCCAGCATCGAAAGTGGTTTGTTGCTTGTTGTTTGTTGCTTGTTGGTTGTATTACTTTCACCCTGTGTTTTGGACGCTAACTAGCGAATAAATTTGATTGGCAAACTGAATTATGACTGCGATGTAAAGATCTAGCTCACGATTTGTTGCTGTTGTTGTTGTTGCTTGTGTGTGGAATGCGTCTCCATGGGATTTGAATGCTGTCTGTTTATTATTATTATTGTTTTTCTCTCTCTCTCTCTCTCTTTTCATTCATCATTTGTGCTTTGCACACGTTTCCATTGATGCCTCTATCTTAACGGTCAATCAAGTTCTTTGCATTCCGCGGCCTCAGCTTGGGTGACAGTGCTGACTGATGATGATTTTGATGGAATTTGTCCAGGATGATGGTTCACTTTGTGTGCCATTAGACAGGCTTTAAGCAACGGTGAATTCTTGCGGGGCAAGCAAATATATATGTATGATATTTACACACACAAATGTATACACCTCATATCAATACGAAGTGTGCAAAAAAGTGAGTGGAAAAATGTTTGAAAAATGGTCAAAACTGAAGCGCCTCCATCAGACCTTCCCACTCTTTCTTCCGCTCCCCCCCCCCCTGACTCTGTCTCTCTCTCTCTCTCCCTGTTAACTGCCTCGTGTCAGGTGCAATGTGCCAATGCTGTTGACCAGCAGCAGCAGCAGCAGCAGAAGCAGCAGCTGTGCCCGCCAGACGCAAAAAGCTTATGAAAAAAATACAAAATAACAAAGCAAAAAGCAACAACAAACAGCTGAGTATGCCACTCAACGCATGAATACCCTGTAAGCAGTGTCTATGCTGGTTAGTTAGTTAGTTAGTTGTTCCACTTATTTTAGTTGTGTGATAACAGTTGTTTATTTATTTATTAATATTTTAATGTATTTTAAAGGCATAAGTCTCAAAAAGCATAAGTTAAATTTGACATTTCAGAAAAAACGAAGATTTCGTTTTGAACAGCAATTGATTAGCGGAACACACAGCTAATAATACCCTTTTGAACCACTTGGTCACTGGGTATTTTAAACTCTGTGTGCGAATAAGCGTATGTGTGTGAGTGTGCGTGTGTGTGTGTGTGTCGAACTGTGGATATCGCTGTCACTATTGTTGGACCGTCTGACGTATCAAATGTCTTTCATAGGTAGTTAAACGCTTCCTATTCCGTGCATGTCGCTGACGCTGCCGCTGTTGTTGTTGTTGACGCTGCCGCTGTTGTTGTTGTTGCTGCTGCTGCAGTTGTTGCCGCATCGTCGTTTTGCATGGACAAGTTGGACAAGCACTCCGTTTTGGCGTAGGGCATTTCCCGAATCACTTGACCGACCCATAAACTGGATGTATTTATAGCACGACTTCTTTCTAACTGAACTTTTGTAACCGAATACCGGCAATACTGTGAATGCTTTTTACGGCTCGCTTTTTGCACTTGCCATCTTTGTCGCTTCCTTATGAATACGAATTAATGTGTTAAGTGCAAAGTTTGGTTGTGTGTGACCAAAAGAGAAGCGGAAAGCTTTAAAAGCACACATTGACAAAGGGCAGTGGCAACAGAAGAAGAAGAAGTAGTTGTGAATTAGTTGCCCTTGGCAACCAGATAAACAACCCCAAACTCCAACCCTGCGGAAAAAAAACTAGTTTATTCGCCTGCCCTGCCAGCCAGCTGTTGCAGAATGGATCACAACAACATTAACAACAACAACAGCAGGCGACAGGCTGAGAGACAACAGCCAGCAAGAACAACAAGCAGAAGCTGAGAGACGACATTGAGCGAAGAACACTGAGCAGCAGCTGAGAGTCAAAGGCAGTGAGAGCAAACGAGAGAGTAAAATGCAAACGCAACAACAAACAACAACACCGATAAGTTGAGTTGAGCGCAAGCTCGACTTCAACGCGTCGACGTCGACGGCTCATTCGCGTTTCAACCTTTGCGCGACGCTGACGGAACGTCAGAGCAGCGGCAGCTAGAGCGGTACTCGAAGTAAATGTACGCAACAGTTGTTATTGCTACTTATTATTATTGTTATTATTAATTTAGTATATATTTCGCTGTTGGTGTAAAACAACAAAACGTGTCGTGCAATAAGCAATGATAAGTGAACCTTAGCCTAGAAACTGAAAACTTAAATCGTTGAAGCGCAACGCCGAAACTTGTGATAATACAACATAATAAAGGGCTCATGGACAGTTAGAGAGCAACAGGCGACCCTTTTCGGGGACTCTGTCTATGTGTTTTTCGTGTGGGAGAGTGTTGATAGTTTCTGTGTGTGTGTGTGTGCTTGCACTCCTAGTGGGTCACTGGAGCGTGCGATATGTCAGTGTTAAGCTGTGAGTAAAACAAGCGACTCATGCGCAAAGCAGACAACGGACAAACGAAAAATGAGTGCATAATAAAATGACGAAAAGTGACAAATGAACAGGGACAGACAATAGGGCGGGCTGGTGAGGGGGGAGGTACGCTGAACAAGTGTCAATGTCACTGACTTAGCATTGAAAATGAATGCAACCCTGTGTATACCGAAACTTTCAAAGGCAACTGTGAGAAGAAAACACTGATCGACGGAAGAGCTGAAAATTGCTTCCGTTGGATTGTCGATCGATTGGTTTTTCATTTTCACAGCAGAAACAACTTTTTCATATTCGTATGGAACAACAATTACTTAGGTAATAGGCAACAAAAAAAAAAAAAAAAAGGAAAATAAAAAGTGGCAACCGAAAGCAAAGCCAATCGACCAGCATCGGTTAACAATATATTAAAACTCCAGCCAACGCCGTATAAATTACTTACCAACTTCCGTTCGTTTTTGAGGCGTCTGTCTAAAAGCAGCTTCAGTTGCGGTTTGAGAAGCAAAGTTGTTTAATTTCTCAATGAATCGACAGTTCGTCTTTGCGGCGGCGACCTCTAGTCCCCCGTCAAACTGTTGGAAAATGTGTGAAACCGTTAGTAAAAGTTATATATTGATACAACTGGTAATTAATATCAAAATTTCCCCTTTTTGGCCACACACACACACAAACATCAATAAACCATTTGATCTTCAGCCGCACATTGAATGCAAAATATACGAAAATGCTCTCCAAATTAATTATGGCAGCAATTGCCTGCTGTGTAGACATTGTCAGCTGTTGTACTACGTACGTACGTACGGTACTTAACCCGGCTCTGTTTAGCTAATTGTAAATGTGCATACATCATCTTTGAGTCTTCTTAGTATCGTATCGTATCGTACTACATCCGTACAGTGTGACCCATTTGTGAGTGACCCAATTGCATGCAGAATTGCTGTCATTGTTTAATTAATTATCAAATTAGTTACTGTAACCACTTAATGTGACATGCAATGTGAAACAATTGTGTGAAAATTGCACAAATCCCAACTGCAACACGTAACCAACAAACAAACAAACAGACAACCTTCCATTGGGCAACGAGCCAGAGATCTGGATATTAAATCAATTTAAATCTCATAGCGTCGACTCTCTTGGCCATTTGTAATGTTTAACTAAGTTTCTAACTGCCAAATGATATGCAAAATGCCTATGACCTCAATGGCAAATGCCTGCTGCCGCCCCTTTTAACTCAGCTCAACTTTGTCTCAACTTGCATATTTAATTATAACCGATTCCGTAAAGCGCATATCATCATTTTTTGTCTGACTTTGCTGAATTTTCCACTTAACGTATAAACCCAAATCCGCCCAAATTCCTCCATTCACAAAATACAGCGTTTTCACCTGACAGACAAGTAAATTTCTATTGTTGTCTTGACCAGGGGCCAGTGTCTCTTCACAGTCCCCAAAAAGCAGTTGTCTTCTTTTTAGTTTTTAGCTGAGCATTCGAAATGTTCGAGACGCTAACAACAACAACAACAATAACAATGGCAACAACAATGGAAAAACAATCAACAAGTGCGTCTCCAGTGAGATTGCGAGTCGCTCGTTTAATGCTTCGCCAGTCACAGATACATATGTATCTGCTAGCTACAGCAAATGTATCTGCAACTGAGCAAATGGCCAAGCGGCAAACATCATCATCATCAGTATCAGCTGAGACTCTTGACTGAGTCTGCGGCATTTCATGTCATCTATTTAACTGCCGCAACTCCGCACTTTCTGCCACATATGCAGCTAAGCGAGATGCGCTCTAAGAGTTCAACAAGTTTTTTTCTAACTTAGAATTGTATCTTAAATTACAATATAGTTATAGCCAAAGCAGCAAAGGCCTTTAGCCTATATTTATACCCTTACAGAGAGTATTATTACTTTGTTTTAAGTTCAAAAAGTATTTAATATCAATATTTAATACATTCTTGCAATTTTCAACTAATTCTTTATATAATTCGTTGTCTTTTTTTGCTCTTAATGTGCAAATTTCATATATAATAATATTTTTAAGAATATTGTTAATTGGCATATGAAGTAAATATTGATAACAGTTAGATTTCTCAAAATATTCATTTAATTATTAAGTGTTCTTACAAGTTCTTAATTGTCAAAATTCATTATTTATTAAATATTCGGAACTTATGTGCTGAATTTCAATTCCAACCGAAAAAACCGAATAAAACATAAATTTTTATTAATAACAATAACTTAATCGAGTTCTGAATTTATTATATTTATTATTTCTGTCATTTTTAAGGAATCTTAACTTCAATTCAAATCAATAATTCATTTCATTCATTCATTTAAGTAGTCAACATTTGGCTGAAATATTATTTGACCTTTTAAGTTCTAAATTGTCCATATTAAAATATTATTTCTGTAGTTTAAATGCAGGGAAATTTAATAAATTCATTTCCCTATCAAAAGCTGTCAAATATTTGAATTAAACAGTTAACTTATAACTCTGATAGCCTCAAAATTGCAACAAAATCTGTATTTAATTATTTATAATTACAACTAAGCAACTAAATTACTTTTATTTATTTAAAGTTAGTTATAATTGAAATTAACGCTAACTTAGTATGTCTAAAGCGCTGGCTGCTAAAGCCTTTGGCTAGAAATTAGTTTTAAACTGCCCTCGTAGTCGACACATGCGTTGTCTTAGAATTTCTCTTGGCGATTTCATCTGCTGTGAGGGGATTTTGATTTGCAAATCTATTTAAACGCCATGTCGACAATCTGCCCCGGGGCAAGTTGTCTCTTACCACACATACATACATATATAGAGTATGTGAGTGTGTGCGTCTTGACGCTTGAGGAGATTAGCCGAGCAGCTTTCTCGTCATCAAGCTGAGGGCTTGTTGTTGTTAGCTGTTAGCTGTTAGTTGTCTGTTGTCAGTTGTCAGTTGTTGCCGTGTTACCAGACACCTGCCGTTCCCCCTCTCCTCCCACCCGCATGCAAATCGATGGCAGTGCATTAAACAAAATTACCAAATGCGATACTACTACGTGCCTTTCTAGGTCTCAGCAATTTACATATTTAGGTGTAGCGGCAAAAATATAGTATACAAATTGTACTTTTGAGTTGTGCCGCGTCTGCTGCTGCTGCATTTTGTTGCAAGACCAACGCGACTCTCGAGACAGACAGAACCGGCTGCTAGCTGCTGGCAATCCAACGTAGAGATGCAGATACTCTCGTAACATAAGTGGAGGCAGGGTATTATTATACACATATCGTTATCTTTAAGAACAATAAACGCGACTTGTTTATTGTGTGTCGTAAAATAAACCTCAAAATTTTGTTTTCTGCTTGCAGCACGAACAAATTTCATATAAGTAAACGTTGAAGCTACTCCACCTTCTCCTCGTCTCGTTCTCCCCCACATCTCTCTTTGGGAATTTGTATATCGCGTCGGCTGATAAGCAAAACGCAAAAAAAGCCTGCTCAGGTAAAAGCCACGGCAAGACAGGGCAAAACAATGGCAATAACGGTCGAGTAATTAACAAAAATGCGCGCGGAGCGACAATTGAATGAAAAAGTAAAAATAAAAGAAGAAAAAAAATAGCAAACTCAACTGGAAATTGTGTGTGTGTAGAAGTGTGCGAGTGTGGAGAAGTGTGCACGAGAATTCCATTGAGTAGTGAACTTGGAAGTGTGAAGAGGCGCCTCCGGCTGGTTCCCAGGCTGCCAACTTATATATGCAGCATCTACTTGCAATCTCTGACTACATTCGTGTGTGTGCGTGTGCGGAAATGGCTTAGAGCGGCAAATGTTGACGCAAAAATGTTGTGATTAAAAGTGAACGTTACGTTTGTGTGTCAGGCGGGGGTCAAAGTGAAACGAAATACCAAAAAAAAGAGCTATAACAAACAACAACAGCAGCAACACCTACAATGACGACAGACGCAGCAACAGCAGCAGCAGCAGTTGGCACAACAGTTGCTACGGAAGCAGCAGCAGCAGCAGCAGCAACAGCAGCAGCAACAACAACACCCAGTGGCAACAGCAGTGCTGAAAACAGTCCTGCTCATCAGTTAAACAGCAGCGTAGACAGCGGAATTGCTGTCGTTGAATTGGACACACAGTCCTTGAGACGGCGACAGCGTCTGCAGCAATGCCAACGCATCCTACAGGTGCTGCAGCGGGATCAGCCCACATATCAACTGCTACGCGATAGATTAAGGTGAGTCGTTGGCCAAAAATTCAGTTTAATCTAATCTTAAGTTGATACACAGTCAGATTAACTGACAGTTAACTGCAATAATACTGTTGTGGCTGGGTAAATTATTAATAAATTAAAGCAGGCCATTTGCAAATGTGTAACTATAAACTGATCAGTTACTGCCATGCACTTACTAGAAGGAGAACCCATTTCCCAAACGGGGAATCCTTCTTCGAGCAACTGCAGGGTCTCTCAGAACTGCGACTGGAGGAACTCTCTTCCTACTACTGTTCCTTTACTCTTTCTGGACTCCACTAGCTGGTTTCAGGGGTGATTTTCGCCGAACGGTACCAACTAGGGATTTCGGTATATAAAATCCCCTTTCCCACTGCCATCAACCCTCCCATTACCCTTTCTACTACTTCTACAATGGGTCGACTGGCCTCAGCGTGAACTCAACTTTGTTGAGCTGTCTGTATAACCCAGCCTAACCTATAAACTGATCCATAGAAAAAGCTTTTAATAATGCCCTAACTGAATAACATTGTTGTCTGTTACTTTATTAGTTTTATCAACTCTATAAATGATTAAGAATTCAATATAAATATCTTCAATATCTACAATTTACCAGTATTTGTATACCCTGTGGGGGTATATTAAGCTTGTTAAAGGTATGTAACAGGCAGAAGAAAGCGTAGCCGACCCCATAAAGTATATAAATTCTTGATCGGCAACAATAGTCAATTTGATATAGCCAAGTCCGTCTGTCAGTCTGTCTGTCTGTCTGTCAGTCTGTCTGTCTGTATGTCTGTCTGTCTGGCTGTCTGGCTGTCTGTCTGTCTGTCTGTCTGTCCGTCCGTCCATCCATTCCTATTAACGAATAGATCTCAGAGTTGGTAAGAGCTAGAAACTTGAACTTGGTCTCCCAGCACTGGTAATTTTTGTAGGCAGATCAGGTTTATGTCTAATTTTGGATGCCACGCCCCCTTCGCCCACAAATCAAGAAAAAGCTCATAACACAAGCAGTTTTGTAGCTAGAGACTTGAGATTTGGCACACATGATGAAGACTTTGGGGTCGAAGTGTACAGAAAATTTCATCACGATGCCACGCCTACTTCGCCCACATCGGGAGTGAATTTGAGGGGGTCCCTTTAGAGCCATAGGGTATATTACGGTCGGGTAACCGAACTGTTCGGCTTTTTAGCCATAGCAATACTACATTTATTAAAGCTGTTTATCAGATAACTTTAGCTTATTACTTAAGATAGTAATTCCAAGTTTCTACTCACACAGTTTGTAAGTAACATTCAAGTTTTCTCTTTCGAAAACACTATTAAATATTAATATTTTCAACGCTGATTACGTAAGCAGCAATTAACAAATTGTTTATCAAATATCTGTCAATTGCGAGATAGATCGTATAGATAAATACAAAATTTATGATACCCTCCAGGCAGAGTAGTAAGTATATGGAAATATTTATGAGGCTTTAGGCAGCTGACGCTGACGGATGTTATGCATGGGCTTGGCAAACATCTTCTATGGATTTTTGGACAGACAACAACAATGACATCAACAACAACACACTTGCAGCTGCCGTTTGTCAGAGTTGTTGTCTATTTGATTAGCATTTTGTTTGGGTGCGTTGTCAGTGCTTTTTATTGGCAACACAACAAAGTGCAAGAACTGCATTTTATATTGCTTTTTTTTTTGATTGTCTGCAATTTTCAATTATGTATGTAAATTGTCTCGACCCCAATGCGAAGAGGAAATTGCCCGAAAATGACAAAATCACAGGTGCAGTCGGCAATAAAAATAATGCGATGCGCATCTTAAGAGTATTTCTGGGAATACTACATACGATTACGAGTCTGTGGTAGTAAGTATATATTTCCCACTCTCAAACACAATGCGAGTGAGGCATAAAAAAAGAAGAATAAACTAAAGAACAACCTCTTCTCATTACTCATCTTCAACTCAATCGTTTTTATGTGCCAAGTCAGGCACTCTAACATGTAGACATCGTTAAGGTTTTAGCTTTGCTTGTAATATGTTTTCTTTTGTGAACTCGGTATTTCCCAATTTCTGTTCTATTCTTAATTAAACAAGCCGATCAGTCGAGTGGACGCGACAGTAGGATACCCTGTGCAGCAGCTCTTAAAACAAAAGTATTTTGAGAAAACTAGCTATAAAACTGCTCTTGTTATAAGCTTTTTTGAGTTATGGGCAAAGGGGGTGTGGCATTGCGATGAAATTTTCAGGACACATTAAGCCCAAGTTTCTTATCATATGTGCCAAATCTCAAGTCTCTAGCTTTAACATTGCTTATATTATGGTAATTTTTCTAATTTTAAAACAAACGGGGCTTGATATCGAAAATTGAAAATAAACTTGATCTGCGTATGGTATTCAGGAAGCTACATTCCAAATCCGAAGTCTCTAGCTCTTATAGTTGCTGAGATCGAAGCGTTTATACAGACGGACGGACGGACGGACAGACAGACGGACGGACGGACCGACAGACGGACAGTTGTCAATCGGCTCGGCTATTGATACTGATCAAGTATATATATACTTTCTAGGGTCGGAGATGCCTCCTTCTGCCTGTTACATACATTCACACAAATTCATTATACTCTTTTTCGCCCATTTCTAATTGGCACAAGGTATAAAAAGCTTATAGAACTTGAGTATAAATAAATATAACGAGCTGAAAGCAGTTATAAATGCATTATACAGATTTGTAATATCTTTAACAGTTTTAGCATAACTTCAAATACTTATTGATATATTAATTAACAATATTATAACTCTAATAGCGTATATAGTATATTCATATATTCAGTTTTAAATATCTATATTAAATTTAGAGTTCTATAAACACACTTAAAAGTATTCCTAGTGTCTTAACTCTTTTGTTGCTGAGTTTGTAATGTCAGCTCATACCTTGGCCATTAACTACTTAATCAAACTAGCTGTAACTACTCTAATCTTATCAGTATTGTAACACAGAGTGTGTAAGCTCGTTTCCTTGTAAATTCTACAATAGTTTATATAGTAGTAACTTTAGGAAATAGTTGAGTATAGTTATAGATATGTATTTTTATAGCTGACAAGAATTCTTTATACACTCTAGTCTTAAATTACTCAGGTAGGTATTTCGATATATATTCCAATTATAGCCAAGATGATGGCCCAGTTCTTTTGCTCCTCAAAAATCTCTTATCTAAATACCTAAATAAATAAACTATTGCCGACAAAAATATATTTCGCCTTCAGCGTTATCTGCCTGATTAGTTGACTTTCATTTAAGTTTGTTATCTTATCAGTCGCATTCATAATTAATTTGATTAATGCCAATTAATTGGTCAGTCGAATAACAAGCTAACATGTAAAATGAATATCGTCATAAGCCGCCAGTCGAATGCCATCGATTTCAGATTTGTTGTGTTCAAGTTCAAGCGGCGGCGGCGGCACTTGCCGCCTTTTGTGGCAGCCACACATTTGCATAATGCAAGCTGCCCTTTATTATAGTATTGTCTCTGCTTTTTCCCCCTTTCCCTTTCCCCCCCCCCTCTGCTCTGCTTGCCTTTGTGTCGCATTATCTGCTTTAGTTTGTCACCTTTTTCTATGGCGACTTTGGCGACTGACTAACAAGTGACTATGACTAAGTTGTTCCAGTTCCACTTTGGATACTCAACACAACGCACACAAAAACAACAATTTCCCTTCCAAACAAAAGAAAACTAACTAAATTTTTTATCAAAGTCCCGAAAGTCCGGCTATAAATTATTATTTTCCATAGACAAATTTTACACTTGAACAATTTGGCATAATTATAATGCGATTGTGATATAACCTCGAAAAAAAAATAAAAAATCTTACACTTATCTGTGAAATTTCGTTGCGTTGTATTTTGTTTTTGTTACGTTTATTTTAATATAAATTTGTTTTTTTTTTTCTGTATTTTTTTTATGATTATTTATTTATCATTGTACTCGAGGCGCGCTGTTATCAAATCAAAAGCCGCAAGGTGTATTTCTTTTTTTGTATTGCTAAAACAAACAAAACACAAGACTTTATAATACCTATACAACAATAAGAAGAAGCAGCAGCAGAAGCGAGTAAAAAGTTAAACAAATCGCGAGAAACTGCAAAAAAATAAAAATAACGTTAACAAAGTCGCAGTCGCAAAGTTGAGCTCCATTCGTTGGGAGATCGGTCAGATCGTGTCCAGGGAAAAACTGGGAAGAAACGGTGTGTGTGTGTGTGTGTGTGTGTGTGAGTGTGTGTGTGTGTGTGAGTGTGTGTGTGAGTGTGTGGCCCATTGGCGGCACTTTTCTTATAGACAGGCACAGAGAGCCGTCGCGTGATCTTAATCAGTGCCATGTCCATGTGGATATCGAGGTTTTGGAGTGTGCCTTGGCAATAAGTAACAACAGACGATGGGGCAGCTCAATTAGCGATCGCTGGTCATTGGCATAAAAATAAAATAAAAATAAAAATAAAATAAAAAAGTGATTGATAATCGTTTTTACACAACAACTTAATTGCTAAACAGTAAATTCACAACTTGGTTAATTATTTATTCAAAGTTTGCCCAGTGAAGTTGAAAGAACTCTGACAAGAAAAATAAAGCCAAAAACAGTGTCAAGTGAATATGTCATATATGTCGCTTATAATGATTGGTTCTACTTACTTTTTTTTGCATTGAAACACACATAAGAGTTGTATAAAGGGTTAGATAACTATACAAGTATAAAGTCTACTTGCGATAAAAACAACTTGAAATAAACAGAAACATTTAATCTTCTTCTTAAATCGACAAATAAAGAAAACAAATGCATGCGTGATTAATAATGAAGAATGAAAAACTAAGAAGAAGACTTTATAAACTGAGAAACATAAACAGAGTGCGTGTTTATAGCTCGATAAGCAGCAAAGACAAGTTTTGTTTAGTTCAACAAGTTAATACAATTAGCGCGAACACGTTTAGAAATTCAGATAATAGTTTTTTTTGTTTACGTCAACTTTGATTTGAAAGTTTTTTTTGTTGTCAAGTGTCGCTTAAATATGCGATTAATCATAGCAAATGCAATTAGTGTTTAGAGCTTTAAGCTTGTAAGTTAATTAATTTGTTAGACATCTTAGCAATTAGTCAAAGCTGCTTAGCAAAAGCAAAAGCACAAGTTAAAGCTTTAAGCAGCTTTCGATAACGATACACTTTCACTTTTAAGTTCTGTCAATTGTTCAAATGCCCTGCGTAGGGTATTTAAATTTAAAAATATATATATTACTTAACTTTAAGGAGCGCAGATAGATAAGCTATGGGACAAACATTGCCCAAAGACATTGATAAGTAATATTGTCTAGAACTGATAATCCTAAAGCATATGTAGAGACTGAGATTTTAGGCCTAATTTAGTTGGTAGAACGTTGGCAATTAGTTGTGTGCTTCAATGCTTAAAGACTGGTTAATAAAACGACAATGACCAAATCAATTTCACAGTGCTGGAAACGTTTAATGCGTTCATATATCTGCCTAGCAAAGTTAACAATGTATCGAGGCAGCAACAACAACAATCTATTCCTGGGACTGTCCAGTGTGCTGGGCCTCATTGGAGGCGCCTATCTGTTGCAGGTTGGCGCCCAACGTCTGCTCAGGTGAGTTGTGGCAAGTTGTGGCAAAGATAGATATGTTGGGCCACCAACTCGTTGAACTCGCTACGTGACTCGAAAGCTTGACGCACGTGCAACGAATCTCTCATACTAAGGTTAGATAACTTGAAAGACACAAAAGCTGAAGCTGTCGGCTTTACAGATGCAATTTGATATTGATTTTCACGATACCCTGTATTACCATGATGGTTAAAATAAGCTGGCCAACATCTGGAGTTGATTAAAGTGGAGAGTAACGTGTGTAGGGTATGTGCTAGTCTATCACTTGTACTCGTTATCATTTCAGTTACGTGTCTGTCTCGATTCGCTTGGCTTGATTACGTTTGCGTGTGAGAAAAAAGTGCAAAACTATCTCGAAAGTATTTAAAAAATTGCACATAAAATGTGATTTGACATAATTGATGTCGAGTTTTTATGTTTTTCTTGCATTGTTTGTTGTTGTTGATGCTGTGAGTTGCATTTGTCTTATTTGGCAACAGGCTCCCAATTTGATTTCCTCACCTGTATTAAAGCTTGTGTAATGTATTGATTCGCCAATACTTATGGCTTTAATTGGCCAACTTGGCCAATATGATTTGTTTACCAATTGTGTAGCGACACGAACATTTCATAATAATTATGTCAACGCTGTATGTGGCACAAATTTGGCAAAGCGGCCAAAACGGAAATCGTTAAGAACCCACAAACAATCAATACAGTCAACGATCCTAACGGTCTTGACGGGTTGAGTCAAGCAATCAGCTACAAAGTGGCAATAACAATTGGCTAACTTAGAACACAATTGTTTGGCTTTCCAAACAGACAACAGACAAGTTAATTAAGCGATTGTTTATTGCATTATTGTAGTAATGACAACTTAACTATTTTAACATATTTACAATTGTTTAATCAACAAACAACAACAACAACTTTCTGCACAATTGGAGCTACGACTGACACAGTTTCTCGTAACTCGCTGAAAACTGAATTGTCAAGACGCGATATGCATAAATGGAAAGTCTGTTTATGGCTTAATAATACTAACAATTTACGCCTGTCAACGTCTCACGTGACTCCAGCCAATGTAAATACTCATTATGCACTTGGCCTATACACTGACAGAAACAATAATAATGTAAGTGACCCAATTAAAAAAAAAACTTCTCTCTTCTTTTCCATTTATATTTTCCTAGATACTATAATACATTTAACTCTCTTTTTTTACTTGTGTTCTTAATATAATGTGACTTTCAATTCAATGAATTCTGAGTCAGTCAAGATTATAACCTGCTTTTGATGCAAATGGTTGAAATTAAATTCTTGAATGCTACTTAAAGTGAGAATCAAACTGGTTGAATTGAGATTTCAAGTCACATATACGCAGCAAATGTGAAAATGTGACTGAGAATTTCTTGTGTGTGACTTATGAAAGTAGTTAGATATATTAAAAAGCGAGTTTTTGGCATGCAGCGACTAACAATTTCACACAGATTAACCTACAATTAGAATGGGGATAATGAAAACTAAGTAAAACTGCAATTATGGCCACATTAAGTTAAGGCAATTAGCTATAGTAAAATGATCTTTTTAACATTGTAGACAGCGTTCTAGTTATGTATTTAAGTACAGGGTAATTGCTAGTCAAAGACTCTTTCACTCTTTAGTCACTAGCGATCACAGGGTAACTGCTAGTCGAAGACTCTGTCACTTTAGTCACTGTCAGTCAAAGACAGACTGACAGACTACTACAACTTTGACTACGCAATCAACAAAAAGTATTGCATACCTCAAATGCGTTGTCCATATTTGTTGCCTACTTTTAGACTGAGCTCAATTGAAGGTCAGCGAATATCATCATTAGAGTCTTGTGAATTAGAAAAACGTGTGTGCAAATTGTTTAGATACATATAAGTATTTGCAGTTAGCATTAGTGACCGTATGCCATACATCGGACAGTGAGTGCTACTAGCTGTAAATTGTGAATTACGCGAAACTTGCAATTGAACAATTAGACGTCGGCATCAGATTAGCAAACACGGCAATGACACTGGCAATGAGGAGGCAAACAATTCAAGTACATGTACATGAGAAACAACAATTAACGTAGCATTTAGCGGCATTTTGATAAAAATCTCGCATGAATAAGTTTAGTTGTTTTCTAGTCGAGAGAAACTAGTTTTTTTTAAGTCTATGTATTTATTGCGTGTAATTCGAGGCGCCAATTATTAATCAGTAGCTACCAGAAGAAGAATCTAAGCACCGCATCATTAGACAGATTAATATTAATTTGAATTGAAATATGCATATATTTATTTAACCCGTTTGCGGAATTTTGTATCTTCATTTTGTATTTGTATTAACAATTTAAATTCGCAAATGAATAATGAAGTCGGCCGGGAGAATCATTAAACAAGATTCAAGTTAATTAATTAATCAACTTGTCTCGATACTTACCAGAGTGTGTCCAGTTTTTGCAATTCGCCAAACTGAAAGTGTTGCGAGCTCTTACGTCATTAACGTGTTCTGTCTGTCTGACTGTCTAACAACAGCTTGTCTGCCCAATTGTTTATTTGACTCTCTCTCTCTCTCTCTCACTCGCAAAACTCAACCGGCAATGCTCAGTTTGCTGCTGACGTCGACGTCGCTGTCGCTGTTGCTGTCGCAGCTGCTCAGCTGTTGGTCGCTTGGAGCTTGGCGAAAAAAGCGCTCACAACAAAGCCAAAGCTGATGCGAGAAAGTTGTCGGTTCGCATCGAAAACAACAACAAGCAAAAGAAAAAACCGTTAAAAGTTTAAATTGATATTAAGAAACTGACAAATTGCCATGCTTAGCAAAAACAATAGCAAACATTGTGACAATAATCAATACATAAATTTAATAAAAATAAAAAAACCCATGGAAAATATATATAAAAATCAATAGAATACACACAAACAACACTTAAATTAACTGCAAATAACCAACAAATACAACACTTTTCATCAAAACAAACATGTTGTTTGCATCGGTTGTGGTGTGCCAAGTGGAGAAATTGTTGTGCACACCCATAAGTTTTGCGGTCTTTGCCTTTCTCTTCATGGCCTGCACCATGGAGGTGGTGCTGCTGAAGATGACCTCCAGCGCCCATGTCTTTGGACGACCACCGAACGCAACCGAGGATTGGGATGATGCCAGTGAGTTCGAGGAGGATATATACTATGAGAATATAGAGAATAACTACGAGCATTGGGCACGTCGACGTAGAAGATATCATCAAAGGCAACAGCAGCTGCTAATGGCGCAACAACAAATGGAACAGCAACAATAATTATACTTATAATAGATATAGTTATAGATATAGCTATAGCTATCTATATCTAATATATGTATATACGACTGAGTTTTCACTAATTAGTCCAAATTTCTATGCATCGAAAAGTGAAAAAGTTAACGATAAAAGTTATGATATTATAATATAGTAGATAAGTACTCATAGTTTTTGGTATTTCGACGTCTTTTTCTCTCTTTCAAGCTGTGTGTAAAATTGCAAAATTTTCTGCCAATTCATCGAAACCAAAAATGAAAAAAAAAAAAAAAATAAAATAAAAACAAATTTTTTGTGTTAGTTGATATTTTAAGCACGTTGTCAACAGTCAACGATATCTACTTATAGTATATATAAAAAGTATATAAACACACATATATATATAGCTGTTTTGAGTGGAAATTTGCATAAATTGTAAATGACTGACATAATCATAATAATAATAATAATAATAGCGTATGTGCACATTACACAATTGATTGTAAAACAGTTAAATTTAGCAATTAATTGTATTTAATTGTAAGTTCTTTAAGTGTTTTTACCCAAGTGGTTTTTTCTCCTATAAATAAAAGTGGAAATCTCTTATGCAGTTATCAAGTTATTGAGTTTTTCTCTCTGCTGGTTGAACTGGTTATGGTTTTTTTGTCTTCCGCATTTTCACATTTTCACTTATGTAACTCAACAGACGACCAGGAAAATGTACAGCTTTAGTTTATTGATTGTTAAACTTGTTTGAAAAATGTTGGAAACCAAATAAATTAGATACTTTTAACTTCTTAACTAATTATACGCATTTCAGAAATTATAAATTTAGCAATATAGCAAAAAAAAAACCATTCGGTAACCTTCAGCGAGTTGTTTAACCTTTGTTGTTTCAAATTAAGAATTAACCATGATGCTTTAACTAATTTGAAAAATGTGCTGAGTCAATGGAATAGAATTCATTAAAAAGGAAAGTTTTTTGGTAGACAGAACTGGAATTGTGTCAAGTCTAGCAATAATTTACATAAATTATTGCTGAATAAAGAATATTTGTGTTATATTTGTTAACTTTGTTCTGAATGATTTGTTAAAGTATATTTAAATTTCTTTTACAGTAAAATAGTCGTTAAGAAGCCGAAGAAAGAGGAACTCGTCGAGGAACTGCAGAGCTGCAATGTCTGCTGTGCGGATCTGGATACAAGCAGTGCCAAAAAGTAATAGTTGCTACAGTATGCCCTGGCTAGTTTGAAACTAATACGAGTTTCTTTTTTTGTCACAGCTATGTCACATGTTGCACATGTGGCAAATTCGTGTGCCGTGGCATCAAGTGCGCCGACTGGCGACCAAAGGATGCCCAATGGGAGTGCGAGCTGTGCCACAGTTCAAAACAATCGATGGCCCACACCTCCTCGTGGGTCGCCGAACAAATGTGCTTCAATCAACAGAAGTTCGTATATCCACTGAGAGCACGCAGTGAAGTCTATATACCCATCACAGACAGCTCAATGCGTAAGTTTTGCCATCATCTATCTATCAATCAATCAATCAATCAATCAGTCAATCAATCAATCAGTCAATCAATCAATCAATCAATCAATCAATTAATCAATCAATCAGTCAATCAGTCAATCAATCAATCAATCAATCAGTCAATAAATCAATCAATCAATCAATACTATAATTAATTTAAATGTCAATTATTTATCTTTTTGCCTTGCAGAGTTCGAGAGCGTCAGTCAAACAGGAGCTAATAGTGTGTCCAATGTAAATGGCGATGAACGCAACAGGATTCGTGAATATGTTGAGGAAATTGTTGCCGAAATGCTGGGCGGCAATCTGGATCACATCAAAGTCAGTCAATTGTTGAAAAGCGAAAACTGTAAGTACTAATAGTACTAGTAATATAAGGGGTACTACTATCACTCAGAGTCTCAGAGTCTCAGACTCTCAGAAATTGGTTTAGATTTGATTAGTGCAAATGCAATTGTCCGCAATGAGTACTCGAAAAGTGCAAAAGCGCGCAAATTTGCTCAATTGTGTCGAATTGAAAGAGACAGCATATTGCTTTATTTATCATTTATTTACACTGGGCAACAGGGGTATTAAGGGATTGTCATTTATTTACACTCGGTGTGTGTATTGTGAGGTATTAAATACTCGATTAGAGCGTTTTATGCCTAAATTTATAAACTTACTACACTACAAGAAAAAGTAAAGTTTTCTCCATTTGTTGTTGCTCTTTACACTACAAAATCCTTTATTAAAAATGTTCATTTGTTGTTTATAGAATTCCCAAGATATATGTGATAAAATGGAGAAAACATTACAAATTTTAATAGAACTACAAACTACTTCAAGATAAATTGAATTAAGTATCAATAAATATACTTTATAGATTACTCAGTGCAGTTATATTTATACCCTTGCAGAGGGTGTTATAATTTTGTCACGAAGTGTGTAACGCATGAAAGCAGACTTCTCCGACCCTATAAAGCATATATATTCTTCATCAGCATCAATAGCCATATCCGTCTGTCCATCTGTCCGTCTGTCTGGCTGTCCATATGTCCGTCTCTCTGTCTGTCTGTCTGTCTGTTCATCTCACTGTTGTTTACCAGTCTGTCCGTCTCTCTGTC
Organism: Drosophila histrio; assembly: GCA_958299025.2. Lineage (NCBI taxonomy): Eukaryota > Metazoa > Arthropoda > Insecta > Diptera > Drosophilidae > Drosophila > Drosophila histrio. The sequence goes on along the minus strand of OY729167.1, from coordinate 20,700,550 downwards.
TTTCCGTCTCTCTGTCTCCCCGTCTGTCTTTCTGTCCATCCGTCTGTCTGTCCGTCTGTCTATCTGTTGCTATGCAAACTAGTCTCTCAATTTTTGAGCTATCTGGATGAAACTTGGTACAGATCCGTCTTTATGCTGCAGGCAGTAGATATGACGGAACCGGCCGAATCGAATCACTATATCATATAGGTGCCATCGGAACTATCGGTCGAAAATCATACTTTTGTATGGAAAACTTCATTATTGTTTGACAGACTTCAACCAAACTCACAGATTATGCATCTGGTCATGTCATATACAGCTTGATTACATAGCTTGATTACATAGCACTATATTATATAGCTGGCATAGGAAAGATCGGTTGAAAAGTGCATCAGGCCTTTCTGCAAGGGTATGAAATCATTGGTGTGCCAAAAATAACAAAGAAGCTTGGCTCAACGCACTCTACTATCGCTGCCGCCCCGACTCTCCGGCTTGTTATTTATATGTTTAATTAAATATAAGTAGTATGAGTATATACCAGGAAAATAACAAGCTTTCTATGTCAATATATATATATATATATATATATATTTATAGATATATTTTACATTTAATACAATACTTTCAAAAGTTTTCCAATCATTTCTTCATATAATACACATCGTTTATGAGGGAAAGCCCTGTTCCAAAGCTCATTTCTTAACACACGCTCAGAGCAGTTCATTGCATACTTTGTGTTGCTTTGCTGTCTGCAAAAGCTTCAGCTACAATTTGCAAAAAAAGAGAAAGAAATGGGAAGCTGAAGCTTTGCGGTAAAAGTTTTCATTGCATACTTTGGGTAAACATTAATCAAAACTTAACGCTCACGCTTGAAAACACACACAAAACATATGTGTTACAAACATCATACATGTTATTGAACTGCACACACAGACATGCAGCTGTTTGATAGATACCATGCCAAACTGAGCAACCTGCTCATCAATGTGGAGAACGCTTTGTGTGCTCGTGCGCTCAAAGGAGGTAAGTGCTGGCAACTTGTGCGGCAAGATGCTGTGGCATGATTTACGATATGTAGCCGTTGAACGTTGAAACTCATACTTATGTAACCTTGCCACACCTAACATGTAGTCAAAAAGCCTGTATGCTATTAAAAATTCTATTTAACATGGCATGAATCATAGCCATAAAAGATTTTATTTCTAAAAATACTGCACGTAGACTTCTATCTCTCTCTCTCTAAATGTGTGTGCGTAGTTATCGTAGGCGTATACGTAATATTGTAAGAATGTTAAAGCTGTGATAATACTGCCAAAATCAATGAATATCATTGACTAATAAAACCACAAACAACACAAACTAAAATAGACGACATACAAACTTAAATCGCGGTCAATTTTCATTGATAAGAGCTAAAAACACAAACACACACACACACAGAGAGACTGTCTCTTGATAAGGCCTGATAAGAGTATCTGTGTCGTCTGTGTCGTCTATATTGAAGCAGCGACAATACAGCAATAGCAACTTGGTAAGCACAGTTAAGCACATTTGTAGCAGCAGTTGGCCTTAACCAGATGACAAACTGAGATACGCGCGCATTAATCATACGCAACGTGCGCCCAACCAACTGGTTCCAATAGAGTCTCTCTACAGCACAGCAGGTGTAAATTGACAATTTACACGGCTAAACAAATTGAGTTTGTCAAGAGTTAAGAGTTGTTTCCAAGTTATTTAAGTTTTAGTTTTGTTTTTTTTTGCTTTGCCTCATCATTCAAATTACAAAGTCAAATATGTAAGTGCCTCGAAGGCATAACAACTAGCGAAAGGCACGCTACTAACACTCAGATTGCAAATAAACATGTCAATCAGTTCAAGAAGATTGCATAAAAAATACCACATATAGACCTGTTCCCACTAATGCAGGAAACTAATATTTGAAAACTGGAAATCCATTGAGTACATTTTTGAATAAATATATTAATATTTTGAAATGAGCTTATATCATCATTGGAATTAGATATATTTAAATTAAATTATTTAAATATTATGCTTATATATTTATGCATAAATTGGCATTAATTCCATTTCAAAAATTTAAATATATAAAAGTTTTTTTTTTTTTTTTTTTTTTATTCAATTAACTTCCTGTTGCAGAAAACTTTTACTAGTGTGAGAATTAGAGCTATAAAAATATGTTTTAATTATTGAATATAAATTTTAAACTAATGGACATATTTTTTTTGATATCCTAATTAAATTTCAACTGACAACAAATATCGAAATGCTCAACACTAAAAAAGCGAACTGTTTGTATGCCATTACAGAGCTATAGATACGTTGTCTGTGAGTCTGTGTTAGTTTAAGTATGTGAGTGTTTATGTGTATTTGTGAGAGCTGCTTTGATACTCACACGGCGATTGGCGCTGCCGTTGGCAGTTGCCAAACGCAACGCGCTCTGATCGCAACGGAGACGCAAGCCGGCTAAAAAATAAAGAAAGAAAGCAAAAAAAATACCAACGTTTATTAACGCTTAAAGTAAAAGCAAAAATCCGAAATCATAAAAGTGATAATGATAACATAAAAATAATAATAAAAATAATGAAGAAAAGACTCGTAAAGCAGCTCTTGAGATCGCAGCAATGGTAGCTGTTGTACTCTGTCCGCTTGGCGCATAGAGATAACAGATAACACACACACACACGCTTACACTCACACAGGGCGATATCAAATTGAACAAGCAGTTCTTGGGTTGTCGCCAACCTTGACCCCTAAATCAAAAATTAGAAAAAAATAAAACTGAAACGTGTCTAAAAGCAGGAAAACAGGAAAATGTCTAAACAATATTAATAAATATTAATGATTGCCTATCGGCTAATCCCCCTCGAGTCACAAATTATGTGTCTACAGATTATGCAAAACGTGAACTTCGAGCACGAAGTCTAATTAAGTTAGATAGAAAACTTAACAGCAATTCCAGAATAAAAGTTAATCGCAGAACTCTTAAGTAAACTCTAGCAATTATCTGAGCCGACAATTGAACTCTGAACTGAACTTGACTTACTTTGTACCTTGTACAGAGAACAGAGCACAGAGAACAGTTCCATGCTTAGCATGTGATCTAATAGGTCTATTTGGTTGTGCTTAACTAATGACAGTCAGTCTGGCAAGACTTGTATGCAAAGTGAGGCTGATGATAATCGTGGATACATTTCAATCTTTTGAATGTATTTCCAACTCGAATGACTAACGGCAACGAAGCGTTAAACAATAACAAAAGAAACATAATAACAATAATAACAACAAAAATGTTAATAAATACAAAATAATATATGTATGTCAGAAAGGCGTCGAAACAACGATAAACAAATTTACTACGGGCCTTTTGTAAACCAAAATAGATAAGTTTCAGCTTTAGGTTATTAATTATGTTTACCGCAAGCAAACATTAGCCAAATGATGAGTCCAATCATTACGAATTGCAAATGTACGAGTGTGTGTGTGTGTGTGAATCCGATTTTCAGCCTGAGTAAGCCAAACAAAACTTGGACTGTTGGCTGCTCAAGCGAGCAAAATTATATTATTGTTTTGACGACAACGCTGCGTATGCGTAACTTGATGTGTTTGCCGCATTAAAGCGTATTAATTAAAGTAAAAATAAGTGTAAATATTTATGAATAGGCCAACAAAAAAACAACAAATAAAAACAAGCAATAAACAAAAGTCGACAATAAGCCAAGTTATTCATATGTAAGCCAATTGAATACTGTTGGCTGTTCGTGTGCGTGTGTGCGTCTGTGTGTGTGTGTGTGTGTGTGCATGCAGCATGGACTTTACATTGGGCCTTGTAACGGGCATGTATGCCGTTTTGGCCGTAATTATATTCTACGTTGTTTACGTCATTGAGGTGAAATTAGGTATGCCGTCAATAATGCAACTTGTGCTAAATACCCGTAATAACACACTCAAAACATTCAGACACTCACTCAAACACTCACTCAGTCACTCACACTTTCTACACAGCAGTTAAATGCGTCTTTTCACTTTTCCATTATGATGTATTCGTTTTGTTAACTTAACTGACTTTCGTGCTAACACTATTGAGTTTTATTCTTAGACAGCTTTTGTTTACCATTTCGCATACTTACAGATTTGCCCGCTATTGTCAACGGCAACATCAACAACAACAACAACAACAGCAACAGCAGCAGCAACAGCGGCAACAACAATAATGAGCTATCGGACATTTCACAGACACATCTACGCAATCTTATTGAGAACATCATTGCAGAGACGCTGCGCAGCAGCAACGTTGGCGTCGGCGTTGGCGTCGGCGTCGGCAGCACGTTGAGTCCCAGCGGCGCCGTCTCGGAAATAAGCCTAGACACGCGATCGGTGCTCAGCAATGGCAATGGCAATAAGCGACGTCATCGTACCGAACATTATTTTGAGCCAAAAATCTATCAGGATCTGTTGGCCACAGCGGTGCTTAATAAGGTAAGAATAAATCTGTTGTGACCTCTGAACTCTGAACAACTGTTGCTGTTGGCACGCTGACCTCCCTTGTAATCGCATCAATTCCTTCTCGTAATTTCCGCTACATTTTCACTTTCAATGCGCTGGGCCCCAGCACTTGTTGGGCTTCCAACTGGGTGGACTGCAGCCACAGTTGCCACAGTTGCAGTTGCAAGTTCCGCTAATTAGTTGCTGACCATTGTTGCAAGCGTGCGGACGCATTTAACGGACAAACTAATTGTTAATAGTAAATCAACACAGCGCTAATTGGATCAATTCTACAATTTTAACTAAAGGGAAAAACTAGTTTTTTGCCTCAACAATTATTGTAAACTCTCTTGGCCATGGCAGAGTCAGCGCAGCATGTAAATATTACAAAAATAACAACAACAGACCTATAAATTTAATATATAATCACTGCCTCATAAGTTCTCCGGAATAAGTATCTTATCGGCAGACAACACAAATCATTCTGACTTAGCATAATTTGCTTAACTTATTGATTATTATTTTGCCTTGGCTGAAAATCTTAAGCCGTTTTCACGCTATCGATCTCAGTCTGAGTGCGCTAATGAGGTCACAAACTAAAGAAATGTTGAAGGAATTATTTCACCACAGAGTTACTCACCACAATCACAACCTTTCTCTTGATTTATACAGATTTTACCTTGCTTTTGTTTTACAGATTGTCGATAAGGAGGGTAATACCAGACTTATATCGGAGAGCTCACCGGACTTGAGTGGTCGCAACATTGATGTGAATTACAATGCCGAAGCGTTGAGCACTACGTCCGGAAGTTCCATAGAACCTCGCAGTGACTGCAGCCTAACCGACAATGAACTGGTACTTAATGTAGGTGACCAATTACATCAATAGTCTTACGTATACTAACCCTTTACTTTTTCTCGTTTCTAGACTGGCAAATCTGATTCGCATGCTGGCTTGCAAGTTGATCTTGAACGCGAATCGGTTTTGAGTGATTATATTGCCGCTCATATGGTGCCACTGCCTGATTTCTCTGCATCTGTTACCGAATCGGAGGATGGTAAGTTTTTGAATGGAACTTCTCTACCTACTAAACTATAATTTGTCTAATCAACTTTGCTAGATATTATCTCAATGTCATCGAGTATGGTTGGTGATGCCACCTGGGAGGATAATTGGCTTTTCAAGAAGAAACGCAGCACCTTGCAAAGTTCGGCAACTCCGAGCAGCATTGGTATGCTGGTGCCGGCACCGAAGGAAAATGTGCGTGCCCAGATTGGTGATAGAACCGCTGATGAGGTTAGCGATCTATCCGAAATAGGTTCAGATGCAGAGGAATCATCATTGGATTTACTACGTTGCAATGACTTAAATGATCGTCTGTTAAGCAAACATCTGATTGGTGGACAAAATACAAAACTAGTACTAGACGAGCTAGTGGATAGTACGAGTTTAACCTCAAATACATTGCCAGAAGAACATGAACCGGCTTTTACCGAGACCACAAATACGTTTGTTACACAACCCACAACAATTGCTGTGCCACAAGAACACTTAGCTCCACCGCCACCTATGAGTTTTCAAGATGACCAGGAAAACGAAGTTCCCGTCCAAGCTCTTATAGCAGGTAATTGCACTGAGACTTCTGAGACAATCCATTCCCAATATTAATCCTTATTGCTAACAGACATTTGAATACAGTACCCTACCTTAAGTTTGATTAGTTTAAGAGTGTTAGACCCTTAGTTCTTAAACATTGTCCTTACTGTAGTCACTCCGGAAACTCCTGTAATATACCCCAGCGTATCTGTGCATGGTTTTGAAGCAGCGGCATTTAGCAGTCGTTTGTGTTACAGCAGCGTCATGTGAAACAGATGATCTCGGCGATCTCGAGGGTTGTACCGGCTTTGGTGACGTTGAATACCTCGAGGATAGCCAACTTCCTGAAAATACTCCGTCTGTTATTGAAATATTGGCAGCCATGGCTCTGGGACCGATGCTAGCAGTTCCAGCATCCGAACAACCTCCTATTATGACTGCTACTGAAATTCATACACTTAAGGAACTAAGCGATTTAGCTCTTGCCGAAATCAACTCTCGCACAATGGAACTATCTAACCATTCACTGGACATCATCGAGGAGGAGTATTCAGAGTCTCAACCAATAGAAATCTTAATTCCATATGAAGTCAATCCAAGCCCGTCGGTTGATGCCATTGAATGGACAACGCCAACAGACACAGTTCCTAAGGACCAGACTGCGTTAGAAGCACAAAAAACTGTGTGCGCTGCACAAGACCCTCAAGCTTTAGAAGTTCCTGTGGCAGTTGAAGAAGTTCTGCCACCAGCTGTAGATATTCCAGTGCCTCTGACTGCTCAAACAGAAGCTTCACCACCAGCAATAAAAGAAGTTACTACATCGGAGGCCCCGACACCAGACATAGGCGAGGAAGATGTTCTTCCGGCAACAGAAGATATTGCAGAGAACCCGGTTGCTCAAGCAGAATCTCCAGTATCAACCGTAGATGAAGTTGCTGTAATGGAAGCTCAAGTACCAACAATAGAGGAGGCTGCAAGAGTTGAGGTTACATCAGATCCCCAGGTTGCTCCCGAAGAAGATCCTGCGCCAGTTGGTGAAGTTCTTACGACAGGAATAGATATTCCAGAGCCCCTGACTGATTCAACAGAAGTATTGCCAGCTGCAGTAGAGGATGTTACTACAACGGAAGCTCCGACACCAGCTATAGAGGAGGTTGCAAGTGAGGAGATTATACCAGATCCTAAGGTTGCTCCCGAAGCAGCTCCTGCGCCAGTTGGTGAAGTTCTCACACCAGGAACAGATATTCCAGAGCCCCTGACTGAGTCAACAGAAGTGTTGCCAGCTCCGACACCAGCAATAGAGGAGGTTGCAAGTGTGGAGATTAAACCAGATTCTCAGGTGGCTCCTGAAGCAGCTCCTAGACTAGCTGAAGAAGATCTTCCGGCAGCAGTTGATATTACAGAGCCACATATTGCTCAAACAGAATCTCAAGTACCAGCAGTAGAGGAGGTTGCTGCAATGGAAGCTCAAATACCAACAATAGAAGAGGCTGTAAGTGTGGAGGTTACACCAGATCCACAGGTTACTCCCGCAGAAGCTCCTGCGCCAGTTGATGAAGTTCTTATACCGAGAATAGATATTCCAGAGCCCCAGACTGATTCAATAGAAGTATTGCCTGCAGCAATAGAGGATGTTACTACAACGGAAGCTCCACCACCAGCAATAGAGGAGGTTGCAAGTGAGGAGATTATACCAGATCCTCCGGTTGCTCCCGAAGCAGCTCCTACGCTAGCTGAAGAAGAACTTCCGGCAGCAGTTGATAGTACAGAGCCACATATTGCTCAAACATTGGCTTCAGTACCAGCCGTAGAGGAGGTTGCTGCAATGGAAGCTCAAATACCAACAATAGAAGAGGCTGTAAGTGAGGAGGTTACACCAGATCCACAGGTTACTCCCGCAGAACCTTCTTCGCCAGTTGGTGAAGTTCTTACGACAGGAATAAATATTCCAGAGCCCCTGACTGATTCAACAGAAGTGTTGCCAGCAGAAGTAGAGGATGTTACTACAACGGAAGCTCCACCACCAGCAATAGAGGAGGTTGCAAGTGTGGAGATTATACCAAATCCACCGGTTGCTCCCGAAGCAGCTCCTACGCTAGCTGAAGAAGAACTTCCGGCAGCAGTTGACAGTACAGAGCCCCAGATTGCTCAAACAGAAGCTCCAGTACCAGCAGAAGAGGAGGTTGATCCAATGGAAGCTCAAATACCAACAATAGAAGAGGCTGTAAGTGAGGAGGTTACACCAGATCCACAGGTTACTCCGGCAGAAGCTCCTGCGCCAGTTGGTGAAGTTCTTATACGAAGAATAGAAATTCCAGAGCCCCAGGCTGATTCAATAGAAGTATTGCCTGCAGCAGTAGAGGATGTTACTACAACGGAAGTTCCACCACCAGCAATAGAGGAGGTTGCAAGTGAGGAGATTATACCAGATCCTCCGGTTGCTCCCGAAGCAGCTCCTACGCTAGATGAAGAAGAACTTCCGGCAGCAGTTGATAGTACAGAGCCCCAGATTGCTCAAACAGAAGCTCCAGCACCAGCAGAAGAGAAGGTTGCTCCAATGGAAGCTCAAATACCAACAATAGAAGAGGCTTTAAGTGTGGAGGTTACACCAGATCCACAGGTTACTCCGGCAGAAGCTCCTGCGCCAGTTGGTGAAGTTCTTACGACAGGAATCGATATTCCAGAGAACCTGACTGATTCAACAGAAGTGTTGCCAGCTGCAGTAGAGGATGTTACTACAACGGAAGCCCCACCACCAGCAATAGAGGAGGTTGCAAGTGAGGAGATTATACCAGATCCTCCGGTTGCTCCCGAAGCAGCTCCTACGCTAGCTGAAGAAGAACTTCCGGCAGCAGTTGATAGTACAGAGCCCCAGATTGCTCAAACAGAATATCAAGTACCAGCAGTAGAGGAGGTTGCTGCAATGGAAGCTCAAATACCAACAATAGAAGAGGCTGTAAGTGTGGAGGTTACACCAGATCCACAGGTTACTCCCGCAGAAGCTCCTGCGCCAGTTGATGAAGTTCTTATACCGAGAATAGATATTCCAGAGCCCCAGACTGATTCAATAGAAGTATTGCCTGCAGCAATAGAGGATGTTACTACAACGGAAGCTCCACCACCAGCAATAGAGGAGGTTGCAAGTGAGGAGATTATACCAGATCCTCCGGTTGCTACCGAAGCAGCTCCTACGCTAGCTGAAGAAGAACTTCCGGCAGCAGTTGATAGTACAGAGCCCCAGATTGCTCAAACAGAATATCAAGTACCAGCAGTAGAGGAGGTTGCTGCAATGGAAGCTCAAATACCAACAATAGAAGAGGCTGTAAGTGTGGAGGTTACACCAGATCCACAGGTTACTCCCGCAGAAGCTCCTGCGCCAGTTGATGAAGTTCTTACACCAGGATTAGATATTCCAGAGCCCCTGACTGATTCAACAGATGTATTGCCAGCTGCAGTAGAGGATGTTGCTACAACGGAAGCTCCGACACCAGCAATAGAGGAGGTTGCAAGTGAGGAGATTATACCAGATCCTCCGGTTGCTCCCGAAGCAGCTCCTCCGCCAGTTAGTGAAGTTCTTACACAAGCAGCAGATATTCCAGAACCACAGGGTGCTCCAATGCCAACAATAGAGAATTTTACAAGTGTGGAGGTTACAGCTGATCCTCAGGATGCTCCCAAAGAAGCTCCTGCACAAGTTGCCGAGGATCTCACACCAGCAGTAGAAATTCTAGAGACACAGGATGCTGAAACGGAAGCTCCAGTAGGTGAGGAGGTTGCTGCCTTGGAAACCGGAGCACCAACAACAGAGGAGGATGCAATTATGGGGGTTACAGCAGATCCTCAGGTTGCTCCCGTAAAAGCTCCTGCACAAGCTGCCGAGGTTTTTATACCAGTAGTAGATATTCCAGAGCCACACGCTGCTTCAATGGATACTTCATCGCCAACAATAGAGGAGGTTCCAAGTGTGAATTTTACATCAGATCCTCAGGTTGCTGCCAAAGAAACTTCTGCGCTAGTTCTTGAAGTTCTTACACCAGCAATAGATATTCCAGAGCAACAGGCTGCTCCAACGATGGCTTCAGCACCGGCTATGTTGGAGCTTGAAAATGTGGAGGCTGTACCAGATTGTCAGCTTGTACATGAAGAAGCCTCTGCGGTATCACACATTATTCTAGATACTGCTCCCAATGAAACTTCAGCACTAACACTTGGAAATGTCAAACCAGAAATTATAACTTATAAAAATATGATAACTATGGACACAGAACAGAGAAATGAAGTGGTTTATCCTGTAAATTTGACATTTGACACACAGATGGAAGAAGTGGATATCCAAGAAACAGAAATTGAGGCGGAGACACGTGTTGAGTTAGATCTTCTTCAAATGACAAAAGAATGCATTGAGAGCGATATGTCCGCTCTAGGTAAAACGTCTCAAAAGTGCCTGCGAAGACAGCCGAATATCCTTGACACAACACCGAGCGATAGTGACTCATCTTCGAGACCAGTGAACATCTTGGGGACCATTTGCAAGTTTTATATCAAAGACAAGCGACTGTTAGCAACAATTGAGAGACGACGTCGACGCGCTCTTATCATGCACAAATACCTGAGTTCCTTTGATTCTTCTGATGAAACCATAGATGATGTAGAATATGAAACCCAACCTAGTCTGTTTGATGAATTAAGTACATACAAACATTTAAGTTTAGACTATTGTAGTGATTATAATGTGTCTGGGGAAGAAGAAGTAGACTCTCAATTAGTTGGAGCAGAGACTGATGAAAATCCAGATGTAGAATTAGTTGCCAATCATTCAGATATTGCCAGTCAAACATCAGTTGATATTGCTGATGATATCGATGATGAGTTCTTTATCATTGGTAGCTTTAATGAAATCGGTTACAATTTTATTAACCACATTCTTTTCTCAGATCAATTAAGCTCAAACTCAAGCGACAGCAATGAAAGCGCGCCGTCCACCTCTCATGAGACCTTTAACGGCGACGCTGACCCACTTAACGATTATGATAGTTACAGAACTGATATTTTGGATGAGGCAGTGTCAAGTAGTACACTAACAACAACAAAAACAACAACAACTAACCATACAAGAAATACTGATACGAAAAAGAATAACAAAACTAACACAACACAAAGAATACTAACAAATGGTTCACTAAGATGGTCTAATAAGTCGGCCATCACATTGAATGATGGCGTTGATATTGAAGATGCTAATGATGTGAATAATAATAATGAAGATGATGTTGTACTGTTGCGGCGCTTTGCCCCAGGTAACACGCCTTCAATGGCCAAAACTCTCATCACTCGGTGTTTGTTGTCTCCATTACGTAATTGCTTTACTCGTACTATTGTGTTCTGTTCTGTTCTGTTCTTAGATTGGCTAACATGTTGCTCTTATGCTATTACTTTCAACTCTGGTACTTTTTGACCTAACTAATTCGTGATTCCCTCTTCTAGGCTCCATTGCGGAACGTGAGGTCAAGAAGTGGTATAATGCCGTTGAAATGCCAAATAATCCATATGCGCCCGAGGCATTGAAGCAACGCATCAGCGGCACACAGGAAAGATTCATGGATGTGCCAAACATAAGTCCGACTGCCGAGCAGAAGGCATTAGCCCTGTTAACAACAGAGAATGTCGAGCCGGCCAGCCGTGTGGAGGACTACAAGCGGTAAGGTGTTGCCAGGAGAGAAAAGTATAATAACTAAACTAACAACTTGCATTTACAGCTATAGTCGTGATTACTACATCAACAATGCGCCCACAGAGACTGTCAGGGGACAGTCGTTGGGCGCCAGCATCAGCATGGAGGCAACATCCGCTCAGACCGATGAGGATATTGTCATCAATGAGGTAAATCAACCGCATGGTAGCGCTCAAAGTAACCTTGCTGACCTCTCACATTGGACGCTGTCGACGCCCGTGCGACGCAGCAGCTCGCTAAAATTCATTAACAAACGTAATTCCCCCACATTAAATGCCCACGCCCACGCCCATGCCCACGCCCACCTGTCAGCCATAGAGCGTCCCTCCACATCGGCGTCGCATTATCGCGACTCCAGTTTAGGCATTGATCCGGACATAGATGACTTTGACATACGCTCACATCGTTCGTGGCGCAGCAGCTCAGGGCATGCCCCAAACTATTTTGGCAGCACGCTGCCCAAACGCCATACACAATCCTCGCTGAGTCTGCACAGCAATGGGAGTGGCATGTCCTACGGTTCGTCCGCTTCCAAGAGACGTCCGGTTGGTCCTTCGCAGGCAGTGCTGACGCAGTTTGAGAAGCAGCTGCTTCACAAGGATCTGAAACGCAATAGCTTTCGTGCTGTGTCCGCCACCTCCAAGGATTTCGTTATGAATCCTTTGTTCGAAAGCGAACTGCAGGTGAAGCCCTGCATGGATGATCAGGATTCGGGTGTTGATAGCTGTTTGAATGGTTTCAGCGGTGCCGATGCCAAGTACAGCAACAATAGTCTACTCTTCTAGGCGGGGGGGAAGGTGGGAATGGGATGTGGGGTCGTAGTTGTAGCTCCTAGAGGTACGATTAACATCTGCCAAAATCTGCATAGCTAAAGTTAGTCAAGTTAAACAAGTAAACAACAAAAAAAACACACGCACTAGTCAGTAAACGCTACACAAATTAAAACGCAATTTCACGCAACAAAATTATCAATCTGAATCCGAATTCGAATCGAAAACGGATTTTTAGATATACTAGTAGAATCTCCATCTCTAAGCTGGCAGTGCCATCTGCTCTCAAGTAAAACGCACCATGATGCACCGCAGAGCTAGTGTTCTATCTACTTATCATAATTATACTCGTATCTGCTATCTACATACTATATCAAAAACTAAAATTAATAATCATAATTGTAATTGCTAATAATAATAATAATTGCCCGAAAGTATGCAGCATTAATTTGTATGATTTTTCTTTTCTTTTTCTTTGCGCTGTTAACTTTTTTTAATTTAAAACAAATAATAATATTCTCTTTTGTATGCACATTTTAGTTAACTCATATTGCTAACTTCTTTTATAATAAACATATAATATAATAGAAATAAAGCCAAAAGTTAAACAAAAACCACAACAAATTAAATGAAACAAATGTTTTTAGTAATAAAAAGAAATTGTTATATAAGAATGCAGCATCTATTAAAATGGTGAGTACCAAATGCGGGCAATTAATTCAAATTAATCAACTAATTGTTAAGTGAATTTTACTAACAACATTTGTTTCACTTTCTGCCAAAACTCACATATTTGCTAATTGAACTCTCTATTTTTGATGCCAAAAGTAGCTGTCACTAAAAAAAAAAAAGCATGCATGCTGCTTGAACATACACACACATACACATACATCACAATCATGATTGACAATCACCAAAGGATGCAGTTAAAACTCTTCACAAACTCCAGTTTAAGTGCAACTTCTGACAATTTCTTATCTAAACACCTACAAATTCTCTTTTTCATTTATGTAAATGTTTACTGACTTCTCCTAAACTAACAAACAACAACTACAACCACAACCACAACAACAAAACAACACACACAACTTGTACACACAATCAAATGTTTTTTGTCGAAAGGCATCAAATGCCGATGGGAATTGTGTTTATACAGCATTGCCTGTCCAGGTTGTGGATGAGGGCAATGCCAGCTTGGAGTCGCAATCGAATCCATCAATGCAATCGCAACTCACGACCAGCGATGACTCGGACACGGTGCGTGTCTACGATTTTAATAGTCAGGAGACAAGAGTCCTTAACAAGGCGGAAACAATTACGGATCAGCCAAGCACTTCGAGCACAGCATCCATGGAGTCTGCACTGGGAGGAGCAGCCTCCTCCTCCTCCTCCTCCACGTCTAACCCCATGGATGCGTCTCGAAAACGTGAGCGTCCCGTTGTGCTGCAATTTGGTCCTGCTGACACGGTGCCCACGATCTTTTCGTCACCCACAATGACGCCAACTCGAGGCTCCACGCCGCCTGCCTTTAGATTTCTGCAACCCAAGCGTCGCTTAATCGAACCAAGCCAGGTTTTGTCCATAGACGAAGATGAAGTGGTAAGTTGAAGTGGATGTGGATGAGAACTGATCAATAGTCTTATTGCACGCCTGTTATTGTTAGCCTGAACCAAGCACACCGGCTGAAAAAACGCCAATTGAGGATGAAGTGGCACATACCATGCCATCGGTCAAGGCTCTAGCTCAAGCGTTTCTCTTGACCAGCAAACGCACCCAACCCGAAAGACGCTGGAGGGCAAAGGTAGCTTAATAATGTATATAACTTATACCTAACTAGTATACCTAACTGTATTGCAGCATGTCAAGCTGGTGACACCAGCCGAGACACCAGAGAAGCCACCATCCACGCCAATAACTCGCAAGCATATGCTGCAACATGCCGTCTCCATGGCTGAGGTGGCTGATGAATCAACAATTGCGTCCGATTTATCATCACTGGAAACGTAAGTTGATCTGTATTGCACTTGACATGGCTTTAATTCTATTTTCCATTTCAACAGAGATCCATCCATGCAGTCGGAGAGCCCATCTAATTCCATTCCCATTGCTGCGCCGGCGAGTCCAGTGCCCGTCCGTCGTGGCTTTCTCCGAAGTAATATTGCTTTCTTTGAGAACTTAAAGTTCAAGTGAATATGAAACTGAGACACCTTTTTGTGGGTGTGCGATCATTGGCTGCTCATTCCTGGTCGGGAATAAACACAATAATGACGCATACCTTGCACCTGGATACCAAATCAAATCAACAGTTCACACCAAATAATCATGTGCCATGGCCAGACACACATTCAAAAAATATTCAGAAGAAAAACAGTACTTAACATACAATTACCGCCCAGTGTGCGTTAATTAATATTAATATATTAATTGTAGTGCTTAATTTACTATTTAATTATCCATGGATACTATTTATTTATTATTGTATTTATTATTAAGATACGTTATTAGCTTTAAGCTATATGCATCATTTGAATTTTTAATCAATCGGACCTGTATCGATGTATTATATAAATATTGTTACATAAAACTTAAAGTAAAACAATTCGTTGTACTAATTTATTTTTTACCTGTTCACAGCTTTATTACAAGTTTCTAACTATCTTTAGTGGGGCTGCCAGTTGAGATTATTTTCGTTTAGGTTTAAACAATTTAATTGATTTTGAGGTTAAAACAATTTTGAAAATGGGGACATTAATAAATAAATATTTAAATATTCTTCATGTCTATATTATTAGATTTGTACAAGTCACAATTGGTACTTTATTTCTATTAATGTAAATTTATATAAAAAATAAATTCTATTGCTCGTAATTGCATTCAAAATGCGATTCTCTTGAGCGACGAGTGGGTGTGTGTGTGTGTGTCGGAGTTCAGATTTCCTATCATATCATTTCAATTAACACATTTGGAATGATGATCACTTCAGGGTGCGATCCACTGCATCTAAGGTGAGCTGTGAGTGTGATGTGGATGCTCTGCCAGATAGATGACATAGACCAGCGGTATGACAACACAGAGTGCGAGAATAAATATCAACAGGCATATCCAGGACATGTCGCAATCCGAACCAGACCAATCAATTGCCCGCAACGATGGACCCGGTATTGGACGAACCCTCGGTGCATGCCTGTCTATCAGCATGTCGTCCAGCAAGGCCGCATTGTCGTCCAAAGAATGATCCACATTGCCTTCACATGATAGATAGATTAAAGTTAGTGAAATTGCAGATTTTAATAAAACAGATATATTCTGAAGTGTAAAATAGTAAAAGGAGATATAGGAATAAAATCAGCTTAACATTTTACATATTTCATTGATTTTGATATAGAAATAATTCCAATTAAACAATAACTCAAATAGTGCTATGAATAAATCTATTGATCATCAGATCTTCATAATTTATAACCAGTTTAGTATTCATTTATATAGTATATCTTGCAGTTTCCCTCTTTCTATTTAAGCTCTTATTTAAATTGCGCTTTGAATTCCCTCAGAATGAGCAACAAATGAAAATCTAAGCGAATCTTAGTTTATTTTATATCATTTATTTACTTTTACTTTATGCTCAGCTGCAGAAGTGTTTACAGTTTAGGTCACAGCACAGCATAGATGAAAAATGTGTGTATAAATCGTAACTTAATTGTAGGTCATATAACGTGGCGTAGCGCTGAACTTGGCATAGCTCTTGATAACCTTGTTGACAGCCTCAAGGAAGTCCTTTTCGGTGGCCACCTTGCGACGTGCTCGTATGGCAAACATGCCAGCTTCAGTGCACACCGAACGAATCTCAGCGCCGGTTGAGTTGGGGCATAGACGTGCCAAAAGATCGAAGCGAATGTCACGCTCAACGGACATGGAACGAGCGTGAATTTTAAAGATATGCGATCGTCCATCCTGATCGGGCAGTCCAAATTCAACTTTACGATCCAAACGACCGGGACGCATAAGCGCAGGATCCAATGTATCTGGTCTGTTCGTTGCCATCAGCACCTTAATATTTCCACGGGGATCGAAACCGTCCAGTTGATTGATTAGCTCAAGCATAGTACGCTGCACTTCGTTGTCGCCGCCAGCGCCGTCATCGAAACGTGCACCGCCAATAGCATCGATTTCATCGAAGAAGATCAGACAAGCCTTCTTGGAGCGGGCCATCTCAAACAGTTCACGCACCATACGCGCTCCCTCGCCCACGTACTTCTGCACCAGCTCCGAGCCGATGACACGTATGAAGCAGGCATCTGTGCGATTGGCCACGGCACGAGCACACAGAGTTTTGCCTGTGCCAGGCGGGCCGAACAACAGCACGCCCTTGGGCGGCTCAATGCCCAAATTGACAAACTTCTCTGGATGCAGAAGTGGCGTTTCCACCACCTCACGTAGCTTTTCAATCTGTTCCTTGCATCCACCAACATCGCTGTAAGTTACATCTGGTTTGTCCTCTACCTGCATCATCGTAACCGTTGGATCAATTTTGGGTGGCAGCGGAATGTGGATTTGGTACTTGTTGCGGTCAACGCCAACGCGCATGCCCTCCTCAATATCCGTGGGTGCCACGGAATCGGCCAAATCCACCACAAACTTGGCAAACTGCTTCACATTAATGATATACTTGGGATCATCGGAATCAGCGTTAATTATTTTTGTGCAACGCGCAACCTGCAGCGGTTGCTCATTTTGCAGTATTTGCTTGTCGGCAGCCAAATCCCACAGAGCTGGCGGTGCCAGGCCCGTGTCGCTCTCCTTAATGCCCGTCAGCTCGTTAACCTGCTTTACGGCCTTTTGTATGTCCTCTTCGATGTTCTTTATGGACTTGTGGTATTGACTCTGGCCGTACGTCTTCAGCAGCTCGATATCGCCCTCGTCGAGGGACTTGATTTCTTTGTCCTCCTTCTCTTCATGCTTAACTTTGCGTTGATCATCACCCAGATAGTCCGGCATCTTGTTTTAGTTGTTTAACAGCGAAATATTAACTAAAAATATGTGTTTTTCGCCAACGCTTGTGATTTCTAGCAATTGTAATGGCGAGTGTGCCCGTATTTGCAATGACTAAACAAATTGCTTATTGCGCCCAACTTAACGTATCACTTAACAGACCCTTAACAGAATAGCTCCTCACCGCACACAGGGTAGCTCGAGCAAACAAAGACTTTGCTTGGTTGGCCAGCTTTACCAGCTGTTAGCAAATTACATTGAATTTTTAAACATGAAAACTAATGCCAGCCACCCAAGATACTATATAGTTTTAAAACATTCACTCACCCTCAACGCCGTCATAGAATTTACTGCCATCTCGGCTTCCTGGGGGCTTAGTCTCCCCAGCCAACACACCCGAAGCATTCACCGCAGCCACCAAAAGTCGCTCATCCAGCATTAAACGTGCATCTTCCAAGGGATTACGCTCCACGGCCGGTTCCTTCTCCAAATTATGCCTAGGACTGTTGTTGCCACTACGATGGATAGCGGGCAGTGCATCGGGATCGTTGTTTCCCAATAGCACATTGTGCACTGTGACTGGAATGCGAATAATCCGTCGGGCATGAATCTCGTTCTCGCGATCAATTTTATTTAGGCGCTTGATGTCCGCCACAGAACAATGGAAGCGGAGTGCCAGGGCTTGCAACGTATCGCCCTCCTGTACTTTTACCTCCAAGGTGTTCTCGAAGCGCGGTACCCTCGCATTGCTGTTGTTGCTGGACCTGTGAGATATCTGCATCAAGTCCACGTATTCACCTTCGTCGTGGGCTGGCCGAGCAAAGACATCATCCATGCCGTCCTCCTCCCAGTTGTGCTGTTGGTGGCGCCTGAAATTGAAAGCGCCCATCATTCAATTAATTGCAATGCAACAGTCGAGTTGGCGTTGACTTACACATTTCGACGCATTTTATATGTGTATATTTATTTTTGTTGCCTCGGTTATTATGCGATTGCGTCTCCGTTGGCGCTGCAGTTAATGTCACCTGGCACAAACAACAGGCGATATGATATTCATAGGCGACGCACTCAATAAGCGTGTATTTACGTGAAATTTTTGAGGAAAACAAACATAACAAACCCACGTCTAAAGCTGACGAACTTGTGATCCAGAAACACCCTGTGTCGCGTTCATACAAAGAACCACAAGCTAATAAAACTTTGCTTTTAATGTAATTTCAAAAGTCAAGTTCGAAATGTGCATGATTATCGACTGTATTTTGGGTCCGCTTTTAAAGTGGCCTCTGGTGTTCGCATTGGCGGTTTATATATTAAAGTAAGTTTATTAATTTAATCTAAAAGTCAGGTAAGCAACCCTGGCTGTAAAGGCCGTACAATTATACATAAAGGGTATACACTTGCGTCAGATCACACAAGCAAAACTTATATTTTAAGGTATAATTTGCACAAAATCTATTACACTACTATATAATATAATTAGCAAAGTCCAGAAAACTTTGGTACTTTCAACTTGATTTCAGTTGCGACGAATTTTAGTTAGATTTAACCACTATAGGGTATTTTCAGTTCGAGCATACGCTAAACTAACGCGCTTTCACTAGTTTGCAACTGCGCGTAGTCGGGAATTCTCGTGTTTATTTATTTCAAAGTGTACAATGAAGATATTCGCGTTTTTAAAAAGCCGGCCAATATTCTGGCTAAGTGTAACGGGCACCACGGTGGGCGCGGCCTGCTTTTTAAAGTAAGTACATTCATTTGTCCTTTACAATTGATCATAACTGATATATTTCGGATTGAAGAGATCTTATGCAAGGGGGACAGTTTACCCGGAATACAGATGAAACGTGCAAAGTTGTGATTGTGACCGGGTCAAATACCGGCATTGGCAAGGAAACTGTTCGGGAGCTGGCGAGACGTGGAGCAACAGTTTACATGGCTTGTCGGGACATGAAGAAGTGCGAGGAGGCACGAGAGGAGATTGTCTTGGAGACTAAGAACAAATACGTTTATTGCCGCGAATGTGACTTGGCTTCCATGGACTCTATACGGAACTTTGTTGCCACGTAAGCTCATATTCTTAATTATATCCATTGTAGTAATATACGACTTCTACTTTATTCCAATAGATTCAAGCGGGAGCAAGAAAAACTGGACATACTCATAAACAATGCTGGTGTCATGCGTTGTCCGCGATCTCTGACCAAAGATGGATTCGAAATGCAGTTGGGCGTCAATCACTTGGGTCACTTTCTACTCACAAATTTGTTGCTTGATGTGCTAAAGGTGTGTTAATGAGGTAAACGTTTATTAACCGAATCTATTTATTAAGAATATCTTCATATTTTAGAAAACAAGGCCCAGCAGAATCGTCGTTGTGTCCAGTTTAGCGCATACGCGGGGTGAAATCAACACGGGGGATTTAAACAGCGAACTCTCCTACGACGAAGGCAAGGCTTACAGTCAGAGCAAACTGGCTAATATATTGTTTACACGGGAATTGGCCAAACGCTTGGAGGGAAGCAGAGTCACTGTCAATGCCTTGCATCCTGGCATCGTTGACACAGAGCTCTTCAGACACATGGGCTTTTTCACAAATTTCTTTGCCGGGTTTGTTCTATCGTAGAGAAATCTAAACTCCATTTATGACAATCTTCTCTTTTGCAGTGTGTTTGTAAGGCCTTTGTTCTGGCCATTCGTAAAGACGCCCAAAAGTGGAGCACAAACTAGTTTGTATGTTGCCCTTGAGCCGGAACTGGAGAACGTATCAGGACAATACTTTAGCGATTGCCAAATTACGGATGTTGCAGCCGCTGCGAGAGACGTTCACATTGGAAAATGGCTTTGGGCTGTCAGCGAGAAGTGGACGCAGTCACAAATACTAGAAATTAATGTTCCTAAAGACGCTTGAAGTAGCAGATGTCGCGGCTCATAAGTTAAGCTGCTGTGAGAAGTAACACCTATTACTTTAAGCGCGGTGTCCCCTTTTTTGTATTTTCGAAAACCTGGTAACATTAATTTTTTAGTCCGTTATTTTGTACATACCAAATAAATATCGATAGCTCTTCAATCGATTAATTACTTATCAGTTTATTCTGGTTCTTTCTCACTGATATTGTTTGTCACCGTGATAAGTACATTTGATGCACTGCAGATTAATTAGTATTATTGTATTTAAATAAGTTACTAAATCCGCAACACATGTAAAATGTGTACTTTTATTAATTGTCTGTTGTGTCCTTGTATTGCGTGGCCGGCATTGTTTATCGGTGGACTTTATTTCCTTAAGTAAATAAATGCAATTACTTTACAACTGTGAAACCAACTGTTGCTTATTAATATATGTTTTAATTTTAAACACATATTTTAGGAAATA
Source organism: Drosophila histrio (assembly GCA_958299025.2). Classification (NCBI taxonomy): domain Eukaryota; kingdom Metazoa; phylum Arthropoda; class Insecta; order Diptera; family Drosophilidae; genus Drosophila; species Drosophila histrio. Next base: position 20,679,605 of record OY729167.1, on the reverse strand, counting down.
CATGCAAGGTGGCAAATTCGATAAGCAAACTGATGAAACCGGCAAAGTTGTGATTGTCACCGGCTCGAACACAGGCATTGGAAAGGAGACCGTCCTGGAACTGGCACGACGAGGAGCAACTGTCTATATGGCCTGCCGGGATAAGAAAAGGGCCGAGGAGGCGCGTCAGGAAATTATAAAGGAAACCAACAATCAAAACATTTTCTTCCGCGAATTAAACCTGGCAGATCTGCAATCCATTCGCAAGTTTGTTGTTTAGTGAGTATTTAAGTTATAACAAATTCCAGTACACACTTTTAATGATTTGCATTAGTTTCAAGCGCAAACAGGACAAACTTCATATACTCATCAACAATGCGGGCGTAATGCGTTGTCCCCGAATGCTAACTGATGATGAAATCGAGATGCAGCTGGGAGTCAACCATATGGGCCACTTTTTGTTGACTCATTTGCTGCTTGACTTGTTAAAAGTAACACTTTATTTGTTTTTAAATGCTGAATCTCTATTAACTCAACTTTCCTCGCAGAAATCTGCTCCCAGTCGAATTATTAACGTTTCCAGCAGGGCACATACCCGTGGTGAAATGAATTTTGATGACTTGAACAGCGAGAAGTCCTATGATGAGGGCAAGGCCTACAGTCAGAGCAAACTGGCTAACATCCTATATACTCGCGAATTGGCCAAACGATTGGAGGGAACGGGAGTGACTGTTAATTCCTTACATCCCGGTGTTGTTGCCACAGAACTCGGTAGACATATGAATATACTTAACAATCTATTCGGACGGTAAGTTATAATAGTAATATACGAATTTTACTTGATATAACCATGAGTTTTAAATGTTTCCAGGCTCGTTCTAAGAACCTTGCTGTGGCCATTTTTGAAAACACCCAAAAGTGGTGCTCAAACCACGTTGTATGCAGCTCTCGATCCTGACTTGAATGGAGTAACTGGATTGTATTTCAGCGATTGCAAACCAAAGGAAGTCGCTCCAGCTGCGACTGATGAAAGGAGCGCTAAACTTTTGTGGGAGGCAAGTGAGTTGATGACTCACTCTCCAAAGGATGATTAGTATTATAAAAAATGCATTACGTTATCTTGTTATAAGCCCTATTTATTTCGAGAATGTACTCTATACACATGAGTATATGTATACTAAATTCTAGTAATAGTCAATTAAATATTACCTATTCCCTTATTTTAAAGAGTCAAACTTGTTTGTCATCATTACGTAGTTTTGTAGCGGTCGAATGCTTGCGCCGAAAATGTTTATAAGCCAGTCAGCTTGTCGTTATTCACACAGTCTACACTTACACTCGGAATAGTCAACACGTCAACGGCAGCGCGAAGATGTGCACGTTAATTAATTGTTTATTGTGCCCCGCGGTCGTTTGGCCAGCATTAATTGGACTCGCCGCTTACTTTATCAGGAAAGGCAAAGATTAAATCATCTAGATAGTACATATTTTTATCGAACCTTGTACACATTTAGGCAATACATGCAAGGTGGCAAATTCGATAAGGAAACCGATGAAACTGGCAAGGTTGTGATTGTCACCGGTTCAAATACGGGCATTGGCAAGGAGACTGTCCTGGAGCTGGCACGACGAGGAGCAACTGTGTATATGGCCTGTCGGGATAAGAAGAGAACTGATAAAGCGCGTCTGGAAATTATAAGAGAAACGAACAATCAAAACATTTACTTCCGCGAACTTGACTTGGCGTCTCTGGATTCAATTCGCAAATTTGCTGCTGAGTGAGTGTTAAAGCTGTCTTCAGACGGTAACGTTTTTGAGTGCCACTTTTTTGACCGACGAAATATGTTGCCATTCACAATATTTGCATCGGTTGCCATACAAAATTACTATAGATTTATTTACTCATCGATTCTGGTCACACTCTAAACAATTTCATACAAAAGTTCGTTAATGTAGAAGACATTTGACTGACCCAAAAAAAGCCGGGTCTTCATCGGTCTTTTAACAAAAAGTGGCACTCAAAAAGGGACCGCCTGAAGACAGATTAACTATTAATTCTTTCAATTAGTTTCAAGGCCGAACAGTACAAACTGCACACACTCATCAACAATGCAGGAATCATGCATTGTCCACACATGTCGACCAAGGATGGTTTCGAAATGCAGTTGGGAGTCAATCATATGGGTCACTTTTTGTTAACCAACTTGTTGCTCGATTTGCTAAAGGTAAACCAATACAATTGATTATAGTATATTTAATAATTCCAATTTAATTATAGAAAACTGCGCCCAGTCGAATTATTAACGTTTCTAGCTTGGCTCACACAATGGGAAAAATGAACTTTGATGACTTGAACAGTGAGAAATCCTACAATTCGTACAGTGCTTATAGTCAGAGTAAATTGGCCAATGTGTTATTTACTCGTGAGTTGGCTAAACGTTTGGAAGGAACTGGAGTTACTGTTAATGCTCTACATCCTGGCACTGTTCAAACCGATCTTCTGAGACATTATAAATTTTTCGATACATTTATTGGACGGTTAGTAACATTGAGAAGTTGATGTTAAAGAATTCTTGAGATTTCTACAAGTTTGTTCCTCTTGCAGATTGCTGGTTAAAGCTGGGCAGTGGCTTCTTTTCAAGACTACCAGGAACGGAGCTCAAACCACTTTGTATGCAGCTCTCGATCCCGACTTGAATGGTGTTACTGGACGGTATTTCAGCGATTGTAAACCTAAGAAAGTCTCAGACGCAGCAAAAGATGAAAAATCTGCAAAACTCCTGTGGGAGGAGAGTGAGAAATGGACAGGTGCTAAAAAATGGAATTAGCTGTAATTCTATTTAACACTATATAACATATAATAGTTACATAATATGTCCTAATATTTACATAACTGTATATCAATAAAGTCAGCATAACTCGAAAACTTTTTACAACATTCTAAGTTATCAAAGTGATTAGAAATTCTTTGTCGGCTCTTTGATTACACCATACAATAGTTTACAACGCAGTCAGATATCTTCTTGAATATAAAATACTATATAAAGTAGTCTCAACTGTTAATGACCGAATGTGTCCATTGATAACTTGCACTCTATAAAAATACTGGCGATTTAGCTGCAGAGATAAGATAAAGATAAAGCACATGTGTATTTAAACATAAAGATGTATTACTTAATTATGACTTTCATACTATTTGGGTAAGGCAAATTCATTAATGAATCCCTTGCACACTTTGTGAATTTTACTCGAATATGGAATTCGGAACAGACCACTTACTGTTCTCCAAGTGAATTGATAACATATTATACATATCAGCTGAATTTGTGCTTAGTTGTAGACTATTCCACCACCTACCGAAGTGTTAACGATATTCGTCATCGTGATTTTCCACAATTATCAGTTAAAAGAGCGCAATCCCTGCTCATTTGTGGTCAGTTCAATTTAATACTCGAAATAGTTAACAGCTAAAAAAAAATGACTGCATTCGGTGATGGTCTGCTGAACCCCTTGATAGCTGGGCCGGCACTAATCGGCCTGGCTATTTACCTTATCAGGTAACCTAGAATTGGTAGCTATAATTTTAATATATCTATCTCACACAGTATATATATAAATACTTTAGGAACTATATGCAAGGTGGTCAGTTTAAGAAGAAAACCGATGAAACGGGTAAAGTTGTTATTGTTACCGGTTCAAATACGGGCATTGGCAAGGAGACGGTGCTGGAACTGGCAAGACGTGGAGCTACTGTTTATATGGCCTGTCGAGATGAAAGTAGAGCGGAAAAGGCACGACAAGATATTATAAAGGAAACTAACAATACAAATGTTTTCTTTCGGCAATTGGACTTGGCTTCTCTCGACTCGATTCGCAAATTTGCAGATGGGTAAGTTCAAATTAATTAAACATTGAATTAATCTAATAATAATTACAATTATATAATATTGTTTCAGGTTTAAAAAGGAGCAGCAAAAGCTGCACATTCTCATTAATAATGCGGGCATTTTTCGAGGACCGCGACGTCTCACAAAGGATGGTTTCGAGATGCAAATGGGCGTCAATCATTTGGGTCACTTTCTGCTCACGAGCTTATTGATAGACCTGCTGAAGGTACAAATTACTGTCGCACTTAAATATATATATATTACGATTCATTAATTTACAGAAATCTGCACCTAGTCGCATTGTAAATGTATCTAGTATGGCGCATGCAATGGTTGAATTAAATATTAATGATTTAAACAGCGAGAAGTCGTACAGTGAAATGACAGCATACTCTCAGAGCAAATTGGCCAACGTGATGTTCACACTGGAGTTGGCTAAACGTCTGGAAGGCAGCGGCGTGACCGTGACAGCTTTACATCCCGGCGTAGTGGATACGGAAATCTTTAGAAACTCTGCCATTTTACAGTCCAATATTGTGCAGTAAGTTCGACTGAATCTTAAGCTATCAAGGAATACATTTTATTATTGTTTCAGGTATTTCTTTAAGCCACTCTTGTGGCCTTTTATAAAGACTCCAAAGAGTGGCGCACAGACCACTCTGTATGCAGCCTTAGATCCCGCTTTGGAAGGTGTTACTGGAGAGTACTTCAGTGACTGCAAGCCAAAGAAAGTGTCAGACGCTGCCACCGATGAGAAGGCATCCAGAATTCTTTGGCTGGAGAGCGAGAAGTGGACGGGAGCACCAAAAATTCCTTCAAATTAAGTTGTATGATTTTATTTAAATATAGATTGGGATGCAGTTTGCCCAGTGCAAAGCGTAATACTAGTCGCCGCACAAGCATTTCTTTAAGTTATTAACATAAATACATTTAAAGCGGGTTAATATCGATTTGTGTTCACTCTAGATACTCTCTCCCTGTTGCTAGTTGACAATGTCGCCTGCATGTATGAAGATCCTGGAGTAGAGTGCATGTGTTGTCGGCTCCTTTTTGTCGGGTGTATTGGAGACCGTGTTAACGTATGTGTACTGCATGTAGAAGCCTATAGTTACATCATTACCGGGCTGCAGCTCTGTTGATGGACTGAACTGCAGTCGCAACAAGACTTTGTTGCCCTTGCGCCAAACAATAAACTTCGGCTCTTCGATTGCCGCCTGCACGTCCTCGTCGAATTCCTTGGAATCATCGCGTTGATTTAGCACAAATTCACTCTCTAGCGGCACAATTGGTGCATTGGCCAGCTCACGTACTTCGCGTTTGACTTCTCTGGTGGAATTCTGGCGAGACAAGTTAACGCCAGAGGCTTTAAGCAAGGGTGAAGATGTAACGGCTTCCTCCTTAATTTTGCACGATTGCTGAAAGGCATCCGCACTGATTTGGCCATCCTTGGTTGGCGTATCCAGTATACTTATTGTCATATCGTACATTGTGGGATTGGTGAATTTGAGCAGTATAGCATTGTTCTCTCCAGGCTTCAGCGGCTGCTCACAGCGCACCATAACTACCTCTGGGACATGGTAGCTTGCAAAGAGCTGAATGCGATACTTGATGGATGTTGGGTGGTATTCCGGCTTGATGAGATTGTGCTCGCACTGACGGCAACGCAACGATCGCTTGATCCACAAGGAACGTCGCTGCGGATAGAGTTTGCTCACCTCCGTTGGCTGATCAGCAGGTTGGCTGTGTCTTTGTGCTATTGTCGTAACGTTGCGCAGATTTATGGGCTGCGTAAAAATGTCATCCGGCAGAGGTTCCACCTCCGCAGTGGCCTCAGCGGGTGTAATGTTGATAGGTTTCGATTTGGGCATACTTTTCTCGGTCCAGCCGATTTGACGACGTATCAGGGAGACTGTCAATCCCGTGCGATCCGTCAAACTGGGAAACTTATGCTGCTTGGGTGTCTTGCGACGCAGGAACTCCTGTTTCTCGTGCTTCTCCTGCAACACCAACGACTGGTAGTATTCCAAAAGGGTGTTAAAACGCACCTGGTACAAGCACTCATTGTCCGGCCAGGTGCCCGTGGCCACGCCCTGATCGGGTATGCCCACGTCACGTGTTGTCCAACGGCACGACAGACACGACAAGTAATACATTTTCTTTGTCGTGGGCATCGCTGAGGGCTTTAGAGGGGCCGCGGGCGTGGCGTCCGCTCCGCTTTCACCATCCTTGGGTTCTTCGATTTTGCGCACAACTGGCACAGTTGTGGCACGGGCAGACAGCGTGTGCTGGCAGCAAGGACAATCGAAGCAGTTGGCGCAACAGTTCTTTTTATGCCGTGCCTCCGAAGAGGGAATATTCTCCAGGCAATTGGAGCAAAAGTGTGACTCAATCTCATGGCAAACGCAGAAACCACATCTCAACTTTGGACAGTGGCGACAAAAGAACAGTTTATTGATCGGATTTAGTATGCCGCAGGAGCACGCGTACTTAACTGGACTCGGTTGCATAAAGCTCATCTTTAACGAAGAAACTAATTACACTTTTCTGCGGCCTTATTTGCAAATTTATCTTCCTCTTCTGTTAAAATGACGACAGCTAAGCTGCCAGCTGTCTCAAATTGAGAGAAACAGGGTTGCCTTGTCAAAAGAAAGACAGGGCTGATTGTCGCTCAAATATAGTTATAAAACCATAGGTGGCGTATATATGCTTTGCATAACAGAAATAAGATGGCGCCACAGTATCGTTTTGACTTTTAGATTGCTGGTATTTATAACATTTGTATGTTAACATCTAACAGAGGTGCTGTTAATGTCGAAATTTTGCGAGTAAATTTGTTATTTTGTTTTTTATACATACATAGAACAGTTTTCACTTTCTTGCTGAGCGATCTCACATTTACAACAACAACCTGTTATTAAAACGGTTATTGGTCATGCCTTACACTTTGTTTTGGCTTTTTAGCCGGCTAAGTAAAGTGGCCAATTAACACGATTATGCCAAATTTAAAGTAAATATTTGATTAAGTAGTGTGATTAATATGCTGCTTTACATGAAAAGCCAACTGAATAAACACCATATCATTTCCTGCTTCAAGTTTGTTAGAGGAAAGGAAGCTCAAGTTCGTGTCTTAAGTCATTAGGTAGAACAAAGAAACTGCAAGTTCGTACCTTAAGTCTTTTGCTAGAGCAAAGGAAGTTCAAGTTTGTGTCTTAAGTCTTTATTTATAAGAAATCAATTTATAAATATATTATTATTTTAATTAAACAGTAGATAAGGTACGTGATGATGGGCTATAACAATACTAAAACTAAACATTAAATAATTATACAAAAATATATGTACAATAACAAACATAAACACTTCAGTCTGTACTCTCGCTTTCTTCCGGATCCTGTTTAGCCAAAGAAGTTGGGCACAAAGAGCTTCTTGCGCTTTGTACGTGTTCTCCTGTAGCGTGCAATTGGAGCGATCCCATAGTCATCGGAATATACATCGCCAGTGTAGGGACTTAGGCTACGCTGGTTGGTGGCACTGTTACTGGACACGGGTGCAATATAGCCGTTATCCACATAGTAATAGCCCGTATTTAGCTTATCCAGATGATCAGATGTCAGTGGCTTGCCATAATCTAGAGTATACGAATTGCCGCTCTCATAGCTTCTGTGATGATAGCTCGGATCGTAGCTGATCTCATGACTATCCAGATCGTAGAATGTTGGTTTGGCGCTGCACTCGGACAATTTGCCGATGAAGATGCTGAGGAGCAGGCTCATCCAAGTGTAAAATTGCTATATGAAAAGTGTCAATAAATATATATAGTTATACTTGAATTCCGTATTCAATGATTTGCCTACCATGAGTTCCATTTTAATTTCCTTTTTCGTATCCTTTTGATGAGACTGTGAATTCTTGTTTTAAGTTATGTGCGCTTTGACCGTTGTCTGAGCTCGTTCTGTGTGCTAAACTCCGAAGAATTCTACCCTTATATATATTTGAAAGTTTGCGCTAATTCGCACCTAAATGTGAAATAAAAAACGATGCGTATCTCATCTCCAGCTGTGACGCAATTATTGAACGAGCCTCATCTCAATCTGGCAAGCTGTCGATTCAGTTTGATTCGTGTCTGGTGTCTGGTTCCTGCGCATGCCCAGCTCTGGTCATGATTCACTTTGTGGGCAGGTTCTAATTGCCGTGCACGGATCGCCGCGTGCTCGGTTCTAGTTTGATTTGGAGAACTTTTAACAACGCGGAAAGATTTGACAATAATTATTGACTTTGTTTTTATTTTTTTATTAATTATTTGTTATTTGTATTTCGTAGACAAATTTAGAATATTTATTTACAGACATTTTACATTAATGCATGATGTTGTTGTGTTCGGGATTTGTACCTGGAACGTAACTTGTGATTTAGAATGATAATTTAATTACTCGGCATAGACAGCAGCGTAAATCTATATATAGTAGACATAAGTCTTTAGTATTGTAAGCAAAATATTAGTATATATTAGCAAGGAATTTGTATCTTAAAATAGACAACATAAAAACCAAACCACAATGAATCAATAACTGTGGAATTAATGTGGATATTTAAATGATAAAAACAGTAAATAAAATTAGATATAGTAGTTATACAAAAACTCCCACATAAGCCAACAAATTTCTGTATTAACGGAAGACAATTATTTCCTGTAACTTTACAAGTGAAAAAATAAACATATAATAAAAAGAAATTGCCAACAAATTAAGTGAAAATTATTTGTATTTATTATTAAATTAATATGATTAAATACATATATTAATAAATACTCATATGCTAATTTAATAAAGCGATGTTGGCATAAAAATAAATCAGTACGTAAACAACAACAATCAATTGATGTTGTTTTTTTGCAAAACAATTTCTTCTCGTAATCTTCCATATGCAAAAGCAAATATTTTGGGCAACAACGATTCGAGTGTGAAAAAAGCGAATAAACAAAATAATTTACTATACATAAATACGATGTGCAATGTAAAGTTTACAAACATTGTTTAAAAGTATCATGTTTTTGGTGTCTGGTCAACGACATTATTAGCCATCACGTTTCGGCAACTTCAGCTGGCCAAAATGCAACAGAAACTCACACCTACACCAACAGCTAAATGGAGGATCTGATTCTAAGTCTTTAGCTTGTTGTGCCAAAAATCGTAGCTTGTATCTAATTAATTGCAATAAGACCATTATGTTTGTCTGTACTCTCTGCTCTTGCCTCAATCGGTTAAACAGTTCATAGAGATTCAGGAAAGAGCTTTAGCCCCTCTATTAGGCCCATGTGTTAAAGTCAATAATTGTATAATAATACTACTAAATACAGCAATATTTTATTATAGCACATTTACGTTAAATCTATTGTGGAAATTGTTGATGTCTGCCACCTGGTAAGAGTGTGCTCTTCTTCTCAGTGCTCAGTTTTACTTGGTAAATGCTTTTGCCCCCTTTAAGCTACCTACTTATTCTGGCAACCTGATTCCCGTCAGAAAACAATCTCATCTTTCGAATGGCAAACATTTGCATGGCGTGCAAAATATTTCACGTCTAATTGATAATTACACTGTGGTCGAAAACCGGAGCACAAACACCAATTGCTAAGCTGGTAATAAGTAATGCCAATAAATATTTAAAAAAAAAAACGTCTTTTGTTTTGGCACAGCACGATCAATGAGATTCCATTGCGCAGGACGGGAACGGGGAAATCTCGGTGTCAATATTTTTAACTTGCTTACAGAACAGTTGAATTTGATTTCCTTATTTACTAAAATTAGTTCAATTTGTTTGAATTGTGATTGCTGCTGACGGCATACGTGATTTTCAGCATGAAAATAATTTCTATTGTCAACTATTAGTAATACTTAATGAATGTTGATCGTATCTAGTCTATTCTAAAAGTGTAGATTGTTCTTGGCTGACTAATAACAGTTGCAAATCAAATGGCAAACTAATTGCTAGGACTGGTTTTGGCTTAAAGTGCGTCACAAATGATTTTTGTCAATCATTTAGTATTAATTTCACCATTCCTACGTATTTTATACGCAACAGCAGAACAAGTAAAACACAATCTTAACGGAAACATCAGTATAATTGTGATATTATGATACTACAAGTTAATTAACAATTAGGAAAACACTCTTTACTAAGTTATTTCTTTTTCAACAAGAGCTGTCCCTTTGGTTTCAGTTTGTTTTCCATGATATTTTGCTTTTTGGCCTGAGCTTCAGATTTCAGCCGCTCGTGGCGCTGTTTAGCGAATTCCAGTTCACCGCTTAACTCCACAATTTTGGCAGCAATCTCCTGTTGCTTTATCAAGCGTTTCTTCTGGTTAGACTAAAATGCAATAATTATTAATTTATGTCCATTATCAATATCTAAATCAATACATACACCCAGCGGCGTCGTCCTGCCATCAAGGAACGTGTAGTCGGGCAAATTGGTGAGTGGACCAAACGCATTTGGATTCTCCGGTAGTCCCTTGGCCGCACGCCACTTCTGATCAATGGCCCGAACGGCGGTAAGTGCGACATGCCGTTGTCCTGTAGTCAGACAGAAAACATACTTCAGTTGAATGAAATGCAGAGAGGAGTTAATGTGCCAATACTTACCGGTAATCAAATTTGAAGTTGCAACGCAAAGTTTGCTTATTTGTAACATATTTCTGTATTTTGACGAAAAACAACGCTCACATAACTAGTGTATTATGTGCTTCCGAACAAGTTCAATTGAACGGTTCATTGAAATAAACTAATGAGCTTGTTCACTTATTTGTGAATCAGTCGTTCACTGTTCTGTTATGCTAGATGCACACTGCGTCACAGTACATATGAACGTCAACTACAATGGCACACTTTGTGTCACATATTTACTGTGACAGCAGCTGGCACGTTATATTTTTTAAATGTTAATATCTATATTCTGATTATTATTATTAACTGCTTGTATTTTATCAAATAGATAATTTATACAAATTGTTTGTAATTTGTTTATTTAGCAACAGTTGTGTTGTTGTAAACGTTGTGACGATTTGTGCCAAAAGTATTAATATGGCTTGTATGGCCACAGTAAAATGTCACAGTGTGACGTAATGTGAACCTAGCTGAATAAATAATAAAGTAACTAATTCAATTTAGCTGTCAAAAATAAATGACTAATCAAAGCACACCGGCTAGTGATGGACGTTATTGCGATTAAGATACTGCAACACATCCCTAACACAGCTGTTTCAGCTTGCAAAATTATCGATATCACCTGTAACTTTTATCGGCATAGCCAACATTACTGATAGTGAAAAATTATTAATTAATTAATTAAACGAGTTGAAAATTACAATTGTAATAAACCGGATCACACAAAAAATGGCCACCAAAACGAACACAATTGAACGCAACTCAAACGGCACTGCCAAGTCAACATCTCTGCGGGAAATTTGTGCGCGGGCCTTGACAAAATCAGAATGGGAAGACAAGGTGAGAGAGACAAAAGGGCAACGCGTGTTTTGCACTGCATTTACAAATCAGTACGTACATATCTCTTATTTGGCAGGATGAGTTTCTGGATGTCATTTATTGGTCACGTCAAGTGTTTGGCATTTTACTCGGCATCATTTGGGGCATTGTGCCGCTCAAGGGTTTCCTGGGCCTCGTGCTGTAAGTGGAGCTGCGCCTAAATATAGAACGTTATGCAGCTACTTATTTTATCTATTCCCAATGTTTACAGGTTTGCTGGCATCAGTTGCGGTGTCGTCTACTTGTATGCCATAAACTTTCAGAATGTTGATGAGGATGCCTACGGTGGAGCGTGGGAATTGGTGAAAGAGGGATTTATGACATCGTTTGCCGGGTTTTTAGTGACGTGGATAATTTTCTATACGGGTCTGCACTACGATACGATAATGGCGGCAAAGGCATCATAATGCTAGCCCGATCCGGAGAGGAGATTCGCACTGCAAGAGAAGCAATAACCGATTCCAGAGTCCCGTAAATCTGTTTGCAGAGCCAAAGCATATAACATTAATCGCCTAATTTTTTGTCCGTGTAGATTGTTAAACTTTTAGCCAATTACGATTACGTTGTGTGTGCATTTGATTTAAATATTTACAATAACCAACGGTGGGCTGTATTTGCGAATTTAACAATTTTTTCTGTGAAAAATGCAAATAATCGGCAACCTGTTGAGAATAAAGAAAATCTTATAAAGTGCAAATGGTACAATTTCATTCATTTTCTGTTTTTTATTTATATATTTGTCTACGTTTATAAGGTAGTCGACGTTCTACATTTAGCCAATCTAGTAATCCATTGCCGCGGCCGGAACACCGACATCGCCGTTGTGTCCGTTTTGGGTCAACTCGTGCTGGAATTTATCCGGTAGCTGGCCACTCTGTAATATTTGAGACAGTCTTTCCACTTCCGCCAGGGAGCTGGCACGCTTGATGGCCTCCCGTATGCGCTGCATATCCTCGGGATTGGCAAAGCGTCCACCGTCCGCAGATGCCTTGCCGTTTGTCGCCTCGGCCGCCAGTGCCGCTGCAGCGCTTAGCTTGGACTTTTTGGACACCTCCTTGAGCATATCCTTGCCCTGTTTGGTGCGGAAGAATTCCTGTGCCGCCTGTCTGTCTTTTTGCTTGATCTTTCGGAAATCCAACAGACGCAGCTGTGGAAACTTAAATGCCATATACTCGCGATAATTTGGTTTTGTCGACACCGGATTGATGAGCAGACATATTGTTTCTAGCTTTTTGAATGCTGCAAGTGGCTCCAAGTCGCTGAGTTCCTGCAAATTATTGCCTGTCAATATAATGGAGTTAAGATTCGGCACGGCATCTTCCAGACCGTCACTTATGCGCAAGATGCGATTGTTGTTCAACAGCAAACACTTTAGTCGCGGCAAGTGAGGTAGATTGTCCAGTTTGCGCAAATCATTATCCGACAAATCAATTGTATCAAACTGATCCAATGTGGCACCCAAATTTTCGATTTGTGGAATTTTGTAGCCGCGCAAATCCAGTTCCCGTTCACGGCACGGGTTTATATACTGCATGGACTGGTTTATTAACTCGGGCGTTAGCTTCACCATCTCGACTGGGCAGGAGTTAAGCTGATTATTGCAATTATTTATAAATACAGCGGCGTTGTTTTGCTTTTTCACTTAATTCCACCAAAAAATGAAGCCAAAAGCCGATGCGAGTGCGAAACGTAGTGTGACCAGTCGCTGTAATCTCAAATATACCGATAATTGCCATTTCGATGGCATCGATAATGTACGATACTACGATACTTTTAGCACGCCAGTGTTAAACAGCGCGCTTGCAATTTATCGAGATTTGAAAGTAAAACGTCTTGTTAGATATATATATATTTGAATTGATTTTAATTTGAATTTCAATACATTACAATAAAGTTTCAAGTGCTTAACTTTAATGAACACGTTACAATTATTCGTTTTCTTGTCCTTGAATTGAATGGCAAGCTACATGAATTGAGCCAACACTATGGGGGAATCGTTAACACTCCTAAACTTTGATGTGTGTGTGTGTGTGTAAGTGATTTGTGGTTCGGTGGTGGTGGACTGTGTCAATTATTTGTATAATTAATAAACATTGTTGTATCAAACGTGCAAACTACTTGTGTTCATTTCTAAATGTATGTAATTTGTAATTTGTTGCCAGTTCTCACAAGTCAAATTTAATTTTACTGTAATTTATTAAATGCATTTTAGTAATTGTTTGTTTTGTCGATTTCTGCTTAGAGTAAATTGTTAACTTTTCGAAATAAATGAAAAACAAAAGGATAAAAACACGTTGATTTTGCTCAAAATGTAAACAGATTGTCAGTTTATATATATATATAATAAGTAAATTAAAATAACCATAAATACACATATATATTTGGAAGCAGTTATAAAAAATATTATATTTCATTTAAATTTGTTTTTATTTAATTTGTTTAGGCCATTAAAGTAGTTTTTTTTATGCACGCAATTGTTTTACATAAGTTTGTTTTTTTTTTTTTAATAATATATTCATTGCGTTCGCTTCGATAGTTTCTTTTATTTTAGTTTTCAATAGATAAATTGAAAAATAGATTTGTTTTTTTTGTTGTTGTATATAATTGGCACTTAACTCATTTAAAATACATAAAAATATAGTACACAAAAACGTTTGTTGTTTTCTTTATAAATATGCAAAAGTTATTTGGGGTAAAAAGTATAAATAAATAAATCACGGTCATTTCAAATTGCCAAAGAGTAAAAACAATAAACACGCGCGCCATTGCACATTAAATTAATTGTTCAGTACGAGAGTTAGTTGCAACCTTTCCTCATTATCATCCTCATTATCATTATTATCAGTATTATCATTAGCATAATCTTTATAATTATTAACTGCATCATTTGCATTGTTTAGATTGATGTTTGTTGGTGGTTGTTGTTTTTGTGTGTGGAGGGGGGTTGCTTGGGAATTAGGAATGTTGAGTTGAGCTTTCATATAATAGACAATTTATAAATCAACGACATCCTCTTTCTCATAGGGCGACTCTCTAAACGTGCGTCTCGTCGAGCTGCGTTGCAGGCCTTCAACTAATGTCTCCTGTTGGTTAAATTGAATACATTTCCAGTTTAAAATTACTACTATATCAAATATTTACACAAATCTACAGTTAGGCAAGCGCACACATTAACTTATTAACAAACACAAAATGATGAGCACCAAAAAAACAAAAGGGACAAACGAACAAACAAACATAGTAGTAAATTTCTAATTTCAAGCTGATGATTGATGGTGATTGAAGCGTGAGCAGCGGCTGCTCACAACTCAAACTCAAACCTCAAATAACGTTGAGATCTCTTTGCCCGCAATTCGCTTTACATTGCTCTCTCCGCAGCTGACACCTCCCGATTTCGACGACAATTGTCCATTGCGCATGCTCAGAATCTCATTGCTTATTAAACTCGCACACGCAATCGCATGCTCTGTGCTCTTAGAGCTGCTGTTGCTGCTCCCATGCTCCGTGATGATCGTCTTGCTCAGCGTCTCTTGCGTCTCGCTGTTTGTGCTGCTCGTGCTGATGATCTTGGAGCGTGTCTGATTGTTTAATACTGTTGTTGTTGTGGTTGTTGTCGTCGTGCTGTTGTTGTTGTTGTTGCTGCTACTATTGCTGCTGATGTTGCTGCTGTTGCTGGAGCGATTCACGTTGTTCAACATAGTTCTGGGCATTATGGGCGGCTTGAGGGGCAGGTCTACTTGGTTTACAATACAATCATACAACGCATACAACAAATCATAGTATGAAAATAAATAAAAAGAATACAAAACAAAAAAAAAGAAAGTGATATCAACTTGCAAATACTACAATTACTCAAGTGCTAAGTATGCAGGCGGCAGGCAACAACTCGTTCTCATGCTCAGATGCCATTCAAATGCAACTCTTACCTAGACGACTGAGTCCCGCTGCCAATTCACGCACAGATTTCTTCTCCAGTGCGGCGCCTGCAAAGATGCAAAGAAATTGAGAGTTAAGAGAGGAAAACAACTGAAATAAACGATACACAGGCCCTTAGATAAACTAACACATATACATATAAATAAACACGACTAATTTGGAGAGTGAACAAAGTCCTGTAGTGTCGGCTTATGCTCAGACATTGTGTCGCTTAGCACTTCAAACCCGGAGCGAGCGTAACCTCTGCTCAAAAATAAAGAGAAGAGCGCGTCAGCTCTTCACCACACCGACGATCGTTCCTATGGTTGTCTCTCTCTCACTGTCTCAACACAACACTGAGCCAGCCCAGTGGGAAATCCAGCGCTGAGTTAATCGCTTACGTGATGCTTACTGGCCTGTGTAATGCTTTATATGGACATGGCTACGAATCCTAGCAGTCGCTCCTACAAAGCTGCTTAATGTTAATAAAAAATCTAATCCCTTACACACACCACACAATTTTGATGGTGATTAGCAGTGGTAAGTTCATCAATGTACACAAAACTGTTGAAAAGCATTGCTTACTTCATTAATAACAAAACGGAGCGCTCTGGCACTTTCCGACTGGGACTCTGACGACAGCATATGCTCGCTCTTTTAGTGCTATACAATATCAGAAAGGCGCTCTCTTTTTCCAATACTGAACTACTCGACTCAACAGTTGAGCGCGCAATTCAAATAAAAATAAGTTATCGCCGACATATATAGGCTCGCTGCAGTCTTTTTCTGCCACAAGACTCACCTGGCGTAATGCCCACAATGCTGCCACCGCCGCTGCCGCCCGCTGCTAAGGCAATGCCCGGTGTAATGCCCACAATGGAGCCGCTAACGCTCTGGCCAAAGTGCAAGACTTCCACATCTAAACATGAGGATTACATGAAGTAGTTTACAGTTTAAAGCTAGAATTCTAAAGTGTTGTTTGGCCACACACCTTCATCCAGCATATCCGGCGTTGTTTTGGTCGAATCCACGCTGCCATTGCCGGTGACCATCTCGTTGTTGGCCTTCGGTTCACTGCCCACCACAGACCAGGGACGTGGTTTCTGCAGCGCTATCGGCGTGCGTAGAATACCATTGCCCGTCTTGACTATAATATTGTTATCCGCACCGCCGGTGGCGTGACTCTTGATGGAATCACTGCTCGGCGAACGCATTTTATCATCCCGCGTGCTCGCCTTGAGCAATCCACTGCTGGGCACTGCAATTGCTGCTGTTGTCTCCTCGTTGCCCGCACCTCCCTCGGTGCGCATTTTCACCAAGGGTGACTTGCGACCCACCAGCGGTGAATACTTTTCCAGATTATCTGTGGAACGCGAACGTGTTGCCCACGAAGCACCTGCAAACCAAAGACAAGTATAACAACTAATCTCTTCTTTAAGCTGCTGCCACTTAATCCATCGTCAACCTACTCTTGAGCAAAGGCGATTGACGCTCCAATTTAATTGGACGCCGTTCCTCCAAAATGGGTGTCGTCTCCTCGGATGTCATATGTCCGTTGCCATCACGACTCATCGTTGGACTGTCCACAAACGACAGCGAACTGCATTCCTCAGATGTGGGCGAAACAAGCGGCGTCAGCGTCGTAGGCGTCACTGATCCCGGCCTGAAAAAGTGCTCCAAGCCATCGCCAATGTCCCGAGAGACGCCGGCAGCACATTCAGCGCTAACCAATGGACGTGTTGGCGCCCGCGTCTTGGCCCGCTTGGGTCTGCCCTTCACGAGATGCTGCAGCTGAAAGGAGGCGCTGGGCAGCTCCGTAATCGAGTCACAGCATTCATCAACGCCTCCATCATCCATGGCCGCTGTACTGTCGCTCATGTGGGTGGAATTTGTGGCGCCACCGCCTGTTGCTGCCACAGCGTTACGGGAGGACAACTGAGAGCTGGAACGATGCGAGGATGGCGATTCCAGCAGATCGGGAATGTGACTCAAACTGAGATTTTCGACCACAGACTGGGGACGCACTTTGCGGGCAACCGAGCGACGTTTTGTGGGCAAATGCGGTGTGGCCTGTGACGGGGGGGAGAAGGGGGAGGGAATGAAAGAATTCCAATATTAATATACATATATACACAATTTAATTATAATATAATTAAGATTATTCATTCGTTTTGTTATCGTTTTTCGTTCATGAGATTTGTGTGAAATGATGAGGGGGGAGGGAGCGGGTTTTGCCTTTTATGGTCAGAAAATTAGAATATAAAGAGCTAAAACTACAACTTAAAAGTGAAAAAATGTAGCCATAAAGAGGGGAGATCTGATAGTTTGTATAGTTAAGATAAGGATAGAGTTATAAGTGAGAGAACAAGACATAAAAAAAACTACTTACAAGGTTCAGATATTCCAATTTCTTTTAGTTTTTGTGATTTTTTTTTGTTTTTTTTTTTTTGTATGTAAATGAGTTGGAGACAAGGTTTTAATACAGTATATATAATATAGTTATATATGTATATATAAATGTTTATCAAAAGTAGTGTTGTGTAATGCCCCACAACATGTAGTTGCAGTTGTTGTTGTTTTTTGTTGTTTTTGGTATTGATGAATTGGTTGGATGATTACAAGGATGAACACGAGAAGAACACGAAGAGATTAAAATAATGAGCTTTGTTTTTGTTTTCGATAATATACACATCAAATGAGTTTATTAATGATATATGTGTGTGTGTGTGTATTGGTGTGTGTGTGTGCTTTGTTGTGTATATAGTACTATGTGTAAGCTTTACTGGAAGTTTTCAAGTGCTTTCGTCTTGTTTTATATTACTCGATTCCCGTTTAGAAATTATTTATACTTTTTATAAACACACAAAGTTCTAATGTTTCGCGTTACGTTCGTGTGTGTGTGTGTGTGTGTGTACCACTACTCGCATATATATATATATGGTATTATTAATAATATACATTTATTCAGTATTTTTGTTATTGTGTCGACTACTGCATCCACTTGGGCAGCGAGAGTTTTTCAACACTTACAGTGGGCGATTCCAGGCCCAGTTTGGGCAAAACAGAGCCACGTCCACCGGGTCGTATGATCAATCCCTCAGCTTCCTATAGTAAAAAATGAAGTAAGGGCATTTAGTTATGATAACAACTACTATAAATATAATAAAACTTTCGTATAACAAATGGAATGCCTTGGGCCTCTGCTGATAACAACACACAACCCACAACCCACATCCCACAATCCACATTAACAGCAATCGCCAGTCAAAACAACTGGCATGCTCCAATTAGTTTTTTTCTTGTAGTTTTTTTTTTGGTGTCAGCGCCGAAAAATGAAAGCAAAAGTCTTTTAGGCTTAAGCTCCATGACATCACGTTTGTTATTGAATAAAATGAATTCAATAGATAACACAGGTGTTGGTGTTGGTGTTGGTGTTGTCAACTATTCAGGATATAAAAAGGCTAGATCAACATTACCAAATAGCTAGAAAAGCTGGCACAAATGTTCAAAAGATGCATATAAATCGCTTTTATTGTTTTTAAGTTTTTTGTATACCCTGCGCCCATTTAAAATGGGTATAATGACTACGTGTAAATGTCTTTAACAGTCATAAGAAGGAAACTCTGACAGAATTAAAGCGCATTTAAATTTTAGATCAATATTTGAACTGTGATAACTTTGGGAAATGTCTTTTTATCTTTAATTAAATGTTTAAATGTATATTACTTCTTATATTTATTGCCTAGGATGCCTAATCGGTCTCTTCAATAAATTCCATTACAATACTTCCGCCGTACGAAAAACTCCAGAACTGGCGTTAAAATAGCTGAATTGACAACACTGCACAGGTGCCTCTGCCTTTGATATCAGTTATCGATTGTTGTCTATATCTCTGTGTGTGCGTTTGCGTGCGTGTGTGTGTGTTTGTTTGTTTGTTACTTACATGACTTGAACGACTGCGCACAATGTCCGGCGTCTGCGGCTCGTCGAGCAGAACCGAAGGCGATTCGGCTATGCCGAGTCCACGACGATAGCGAGTCAACGCTTCCAGCACCTCATCTGTTGCACGATCCGAAATGGCGGCGGCCAGCGATTGTTCAATCTCACTGGAATGTAAACAAAGCAAACATCGAGATTAGTGAATGGCGACAATGAATTTAAATATGAATACACAGTTGTATGTATGTATGTCTATCGACTATGTGATCTACTTTTGCACTGATTCCACTATTTGTGACTGTTCCTGCTCCTGCTCCTCGTCGGGACACTTGTGATAGCCTGGACTGTTGTTTCCGTTATCGCCGACGCCTTTGCCGCGGCCAAAGCAACAGCACAAAGTGCGCATTACGCCCATCTCAGTAAACAGCTGGGCAAAGCCAACCGGAAAAAAATAAAACAAACTTTAACGGCACTGTAACTGACAACGAATTCGCCTTGGCTGCCTCAGTTGTCCCTCAAACACAGACACACACACACATTTGTATTTATTTTTAAGTTTTTTTTTTGGGGAGCTGCGCGACATCAGCCGTTTGGCCTTTCAAATGTAAATGCATTCAGCTGTTAAGTTATTTTGTGTTTGCTTAATCTTATCTCTCCGTTTCCCCACTCGCACTCTCTCACACACACACACACTCACACGTACAGGCAGCGCGCGGAAGCAAAAATGTCTGTGTGGGTGAGAGCGAAGAGAGCGCTTGCCTGAGGCGTGCTTTGAAAACTGAAATTGCAAGCTCAGCTGTTAGGGATGAGCGAGCTTTACGATACAATTGTTTTGTTGTTTTTATTATTTATTAATATGCTCTGATCGAACATCGACAGCGAGAGCTTTGAAATGTTAGAGCTGCTCATCGTAGTTCAGTTGAAGTATTACGTTGAATCGTTCAATTTTTGTTGATCATCAAGTTGCTTGGGTTATTCCTATTATAAATTTCGTAGTTTCTAAAGCAGTTTACTGAGATAACAACACATTTTCGAGCAGAGTTATCTTTTATAATGACTCATAACTTCACACATCTCTGAAAGCACAGCATTTGTATGGAATTGTGTGTGTTTGTGTATTTGCTCAGCTTCAATTGATCATCTCTTCCTATGGTCTGCGTGCGTCACTCTCTCTTCATCGCTCTCTCTCTCAGTTAGTGTTGATAGCTTTATAGGGCTTAAGCAAAAAAGCTATAAATAGCTAGACAATCTTCAGGAAAGCCAGATAAAAAGCTACTATAGTTTTTAAGTGTTTCTTATACAAACAGATTTCCACGCGAATTGTTCTTTTGATCTTTAGTTTAACACTTAAATTCTATTAATTGCTATATGATTATATAATTTATTTTTATTATAGCTATAATTTAAGCCAGCACCTCTTTTGGCATTCATAAAACTCCAGAGCTGGCGGTAAACTAGCTGAATTGGCAACACTGCGCTCAGTATCTTACTGCTCTATCCGTTACTCACCCAACTTTATTCATTATCTCGCTGCCGGCATTATTCAGTAGACAATTCTGTAGAAAATCTTCGGGTATTTGCAGACGCTCGATGAGAGCTTTACGCAAATCTTGGATAACAATTTGATTGCCCAGGGTTTTGGGACACTGTTCGATGCCAGTGCGTATCATGGTCTCCAGAGTCTCCTCCAGATAGCTTTTGATCGTATAGCTCAGTTCGCTGGCCACACGGGTCAACTTCATCTCAATGGGATGGGCATCGCTGCGAACGGCCTCCTGCAGTTTGGGCATCAATTGTTTGCAGTTCTCGGCATCACTGATCAGACGCTGTACGGCGGAAACATTATCGCCCACTCCCTTGGCTATGGAAATCGTATCCTGCGTTTCGGCCACCAACTTGTCAACCAATTGATGTGTCGAGGAGAGCATAAAGCCATGCTGCAACCGAAATCCTTGGCCATTTGCACGCTTTAGGCCATTGCAGTTGCGTTGCAACAGTTCCTGCATCTTACGCATTACGGCATCCGTCTTATCCGGATGATTCTTCAGATGTGGCGCAATATCAAAGACGGGAAAGGGAATTGTTCGCATGCTGTGATTGTGTTCCAGAGCATACACAATGTCCGCATATCCCTGCAACGTCACACTGTTCTTGTCCAGATAAATGGTTCGCAAACGATTGTTAATCTGCAGAGCCTTGGCCAGCAGACGAGCGCCCACATCTCCCATATAGTTGCCACTGATGTCCAGCTTCTGCAGGCTCTGATTACTGCCCAAGGCATTGATGAAATCGTGCAGATCATGCTTCAGTTTATTCTCCGACAGCACGAGTTCCACGAGTGGAAAGTCATCCTTCTGTACGAGATTGACCAGGGCATCCATAACGGGTGAAATATGCTTTGGTTTCATGCCCGTCAAACTGCGGCACAGATGCAACGTGCGGATCGAGGGATTCTTCGAGATGGCCGTCAGCACAGGCGCCAGTTCGGCATCCAAATCTATTAATGGAAATCATTATTAATACACATAATCAAATTTCAAGCAATTTCCAAGCTATACTCACTATTGTCGCTAATATCCAGACTCTGCAGCACACGAACGCCATGAATGCAGGACTCAAGAACATGGGCACCTTGGGTGCCTAGCGTATTGCTGCTGAGATCAAGATGCAATCCCACCGTCGACTCATTGCAGGCCAGGCCAAGCAATAGATTCTTCAGCGCCTCCATTGGCAGCTTGCAGCCGGCAATGTTGAGATGCTTCAGGCTCAGTGTGCTCGTAAAAAATTGCTTGAACGAGGGCGGAATCTCCTTGCCCTTCTTCGTGCTGAACGAATTGTGCGAAACATTCAGGTGAGACAAATGCGTGGCACAGCCGCGCAACAGAGCTCCAAACAACTGTGAAAGTGTAAGAAACGGTAAAGCAATATTAACACAGAACGTCAAACATTGTGGAGAGCTAGCAATAGTTTAATACCAAATCTGATAGATATATAAAGCAAAAGATACAACTCTAAATGCCGCATCAATTTGGAGAACAAACTACACTCAAAATGACATGCCGGAGGGAAATCGATTAAGTTTTGACCAAGTAATGGCAGTTGGAAGTTTTAAAAAACCTTTTCTAGGAGAAAAAGATTGAAATTAATCGATATTAACTTTTAAAATGATCAAAACTTAAGCGCAGAATCAATTTAAAGGTCAAGCTAAGCTCATAATGACATTCCGAATGGAAATTGGTTAAGTTTTGACCAAGTAATGGGAGTTGGAAGTTCTAAGAAACCTTTTCAAGGGGAAAAACATAGAAATTATTCAATATTTATTTCTAAAATGATAAATCCTTAAACGCAGAATCAATTTAGAATTAGAAGAATATGAGATGCCGGAGGGAAATCGGCTATGTTCTGACCAAGTAACGCCAGTTGGAAGTTTAAAAAACCTGTTCTAGGGGAAAAACTTCGAAATTATTCGATACTAACTTCTAAAATGATAAAACCTTAAACGCAGAATCAATTTGGAGTACCAACTTCGCTCGATATGACATGCCGGAGGGAAATCGGTTAAGTTCTCATAGAGTAAAAGGAGTTGAAAGTAGAAGAGATTATTATTACATCATTTACTTACATTCTCCAGCGTAATATCAGTCGAGGCCAGATCCAGATGCTCCAGCACATTGGGTTGAGCCAGAAAATTGTGCAAATTCTAAAAGATAACAAAGTCAGAACTCATTAATTTCTTAACTGAATAATGAAAGTGTTCTACTCACGGTTATATCATCCTTGAGACTGTTGCCACTCAGATCTAGATACGTGAGCGAATTGGAAATACTTTGATTGAGCGACAGGGAATGCGACATCTGATTAACGCCCTTCGAGGTCAGGCCACAATGGGCCAAGGCCAGCTTACAAAGGCCCTTGGAGACCTTGGCAATTGGCCCGGCCAAATGTATGGCGCCTAGTCGAACAGAGAAATTGCTCATGAGTATTGTAATGGATTAAAGATGCCATAAAGTCAAAAGAACGCAAGGGAATTTGGTTAATAGTTAATGACTTGCCAATGGTTTGAAATAGATTCTATATACACAGAGAGAAAAAGCCGTGAAACAAGCGTATGTATTTATTTCTATTGTAACTATAATGAATTGAGACTTGTGTGACCAACTGTAGATTAATGGATTAAGATTTAAGTTAACATGTATTTAATGTATGTAGATTCAATTCAATTAAAACCAACTTGAAGTCAATATAAATATTTAAGTAATACAATTTGAAATGAACAAATGAATAATATATGAATGGAAAGCTTGTTTTCTTCTTTGGCCACACAAGCTCTGAAATCATATTGCATATTGATGATATTGAACAGCAAATAGCAACAACAACAACAAGAGTATTTAATTATTTAACATAATTGATAATTGATAAAGAATATGTTTGATTTATTTATGTATTTAGGTCTGCAAACCTTGTACAATTTTTCCAAGTAGGGCGCACAATGAGCTTGCTCCTACAAGAATGACACGAAAACGACACGAAAACGCGACAAATGCAACAATAAACAAATCAAATATATAAATAAATAAATAACAGAAAGAACAACAATAAATGTTAATTGTTAATTGTTAGAGGAGAAGAGAAACGCATTAAATTGTATTAATTGGATTAGAACCACACACACACATAAAAAAACAACAGACTCGAGTTGAGATATGCAAAATGCAACTAATTGCCATGGGCGGGTCACTTTGTTGGTTAGTAAAAGGGGTTAAGAAGGATTACAAAGAACTCAGCAGACACACACACACTCACACACCTTTATCCTCAATTATGTTGTGACTCAGATCGATGGTACGAATCGCTGGACTGCTGTTCGTAATCACAGATATCGATAGCTTATTCAGAAAATCCCATCTGCAAAATGTAAAAGAAAAAAAGACAATAATTATTTTTAATGGGTTTTGTTGCATGTGGCATGAACTTACCTTAAACCTAAGGCCTCCAAATGCAGCTCCTCCAGCCACATGGAGCGTTTGAGCACGTGCAAAATGCGTTCCAAGGTTTCGTGCGATAAACGCATGTGAGCCGCCTTTAGACCACGAAAAAACGTATTATATTCCAGTGCCGAAACAATGGCCATCAAGTCTCTGTCAATCAGGTATAAATATATATATAAGTAGTTTAATGAGCACTCTGTAGTTATTTAACTCTGCCACTCACTTGGGTTCCAGATGATCGAAATCACGCAGATTGAGCAATCGCGTGTCGTGCGACAAGTAAATGGTGTCCACATCCCAGGCAACCTCCTCGCGGTACGGCACTCCATGGAAATCACACATGCAGGCATATTGGGCACTGAAACCGCCGCAGGGTCCGACATTGCGTGGATCCGAGGGTCGAAATTCCTCCGAGAATATGGTCTCTCGCTCCGGCGGTTGTATGTCGATCTGTGGAAGAACAAGGGGAATAACAGACAATTAAGTAGCTGAACTAACGCTGCGTATGCGTAATGTGCACAAAAGATAAACTTATATTTAGCATGTTAAATAATTAATTGAATGAGAAGGAGATTAGATACTTATTTTGCTTATAAATATTTTTCTTAACATTTAAATTAACTCACAAAACAAGAGAGAAGTTTTCAGCTGGGCTAACACAGCGTATGCGTAATATACACAATCGAAAAATTTACATTTTATAGATAGATATATTTTTGATTTATATATTTCTTCTTTTTGGTATATTCATATATTCTTCTTAACATTTTAATTTATTTAAGGAACAGGGTATAATTTTTTAGCCAGGCTAATGCTGCGTATTCTTAATTTACATAGAATACAAATATATATTTTTTAGATATATATATTGTGTATCAAAATTTTAAATAATTTATTGAATTCGAAAGATTTTAAAATCAATTTTTTCTTTATAAATATTTGTCTTAATATTTTAATTAAATTAAATAACAGCAGAGATTTTATTAGCTAGGCTAATGCTGCGTATGCGTAATATACATAGCAGAAACTATAGTATACAAATATATATATATATATTTTAAAATATTATTCAATTTAATAAATTTGATAGAATTTTACAATTCATACATATATATTTATCTTGAAATCGTATTTAATTCAATAAATTTAATAAATAGCCAAGAGCTGGGCTAACGCAGCGTATGCGTAATATATACATATTGATATATTTATCAACATTTTAATTAATTAATTAATTTAATATATTAGAGAACAGTTTAAGAATATTATAAATAAATATAATTATAAATATAAAATAAATATAATTATAAATATAAAATAAATATAAATATATTTCCTACTATTATAATTTTTTTAATAACTTAATATACTAAGAAATACCACAAAATAATTGCTCATTTATGAATGAATGCTTTATCCATGTACATATTTCATTTATGTTTTTTGTATGGTCATGTCTGTTGTGTGTAAAAGTGTTGTATGTATTCTGTCTGTGTGTTTAAAACAAAGACTTGTTAACGGCGTCAATAGCGCACTTAACACTTAACACTTGCCACATCAGTCGCGTGCCTTGTGGCAATTATCTAACATTTTTGTGGCAGCCCACAATTGTTGCTTTTGTTGTTAATTGCTAAAACACACACACACACACACAGCCAAGACACAACTCTTGGTTACCCATAAAAATGTAAAATCTTCAATCTAACAAACGACAACAACAACAATAACAATTGCAGACAATGTGTGGGTAGCTGTGGGATGATTCAATAGATTTGCATAAATGCAGGCAATAACAAGAACTACGACGACAACAACAACGACAACTTGTGGCATTATAAATGCATTGAATTATTAGCTGAACAAAAAAAAAACAATAGCTTAATTGAGAGGGGAGGAGAGGGAAGAGGAGTAGAGGAAACGCTTTTCCTCCACAAAAACTCAGCTCTTGAGATTTTTATTAGCTACAATAAATAATTTAAATTTTTTACTGCAATCATTTACTTATATATTTATTAGATTTATATTTATTTATATTTATTTATATATATTTATATTTATTTATAAATATTTTTATTTATTTATATATATTTATATTAATTTAAATATATTTATATTAATTTAAATATATTTATATTTATTAATATATTTTTTTATTTATTTATATTTATTTATATATATTTATATTTATTTATATATATTTTTATTTATTTTTATATATTTTTATTTATTTATTTATATTTTTATTTATTTTTATATATTTATATTTATTTATATATATTTTTATTTATTTATATATATTTATATTTATTTATATATATTTATGTTAATTTAAATATATTTATATTTATTTATATTTATCCATATATATTTATAAATATTTATATTAATTTATATATATTTATTTATAAATAAATGATGTAATTATTAAAGCCTATGATTCAAATTTGATTTCTTCTTATTATCATTATCATTTATTGTAATCAAAAACAATCTATTAATAATAAAAATATGTATAAGCTTTAAAGCAGTGGTCGGCACGCTCCGCGCACCGCGCATAGGGATTTTCTCTGCCGCAGCGCTGCCTGCACACGTACAGTATAAAATTTCGCTGTTTCTGTTAAGTCGCTGTTATGGCGCTTTTAAGCTGAAATGTCACTGTTGAGGCGAAGCAAAATGAATCAGCTTCTGATCAGGCATTGTGATGCTACGCTGCACAATTTTGACAAATTATACATTATATACACAGAAAAATAAATGGTTGTTGGACTTTTTGAAAAAGTATTCATTTTTATACACATTATGACCAATATATAGCCGTTTTGATGCGAATCAATAATATAAAGGGCAAGAAACGGCACATGCTTGACGCCTGTTAAAATTCTGTTAATTCGCACACTAATGCAAGAAACATATGACTGTGTTGGTGCCGACCACTGCTTTAAAGTGTTCACTCTGCAGTATTATTATTATTATTATTATGTATTATTATTCTCTCTCTCTATAATTTAACTCAATTTGTAGATTGTTTAATTAATAAAATATTTTGATAAACGCTTTGCAAAATGTCAATTGCTGTGGGTGAAATGCCAACAGCATGTTAAATATTAAATTAGGCTTTAATTAAAAGCGAACTGAGTGAACTGAGACGAGGCAGCAGCTTGTTAAAGCTTCAAAATAGTATACAGAGCTGTGAAAAATGGTAACAAACAACAATTAAGTCGCAATTATTTGCAAATGGCCAGAGAATTAGCACACAATGTGTTGTTGTTGTTGCTGTTGCTGCTGTTGAAAAATATTCTAAGAGAGATAGAGATGAATGTGTTAGAGTCGAGCATACTCACTTTATCAACTTTTTATACCCTGTGGGAATTTATAAAATTTGTTTAAAGTATGTAACAGGTCTAAGGAAGTCTGGCAGATCGAATAAATTATATATATTATATATATATTGCTTAGCATCAATAGCCAAATCGATAAAGTCTGTCAGTTCGTCTGTTTGCCCGACTGTCTGTCTGTCCGTCTGTCTGTCTGTCCGTCCGTCCGTCTGTCTGTCTGTCCATTCGTATAAACGAATAGATCTCAGAGATGGTAAGAGCTAGAAGCTTGAACTTGGTCTCCCAGCACTTGTATTATCTGCAGGCTTATCAAGTTTATCTTCTTTTTTGGTTTTCACGCCCCCTTCGTCCACAAATGAAGAAAAAGCTCATAACAAAGGCAGTTTTACAGCTAGAGACTTGAGACTTAACACACATGATGATTATTTTGGGGTCAATATGTCCAGAAAATTTCATCACGATACCACGCCCCCTTTGCCCACATCGGGAATGGGTCCTTGTTCAACCACAGGGTATATTACGTTCTTGGTCCCAACTGTTCGGCTTGTTTTATTATTTACTTGTTCTATACCAATTGAATTGAAAATTAAAAGTATTTTTTTATTATATAGAATTGTCTGTCTGTTTAAATATCGTTTACCATTCATCTACAGGGTATCTATAGTACTAACATCTTTTCACTCTGCACAACACAAAATCAATTAGAATTCCCAGTAGTACGTTTTATGCAATTGTCTTTATAGACTGCAATAAAAATATTACGTCATTTAATTTGAATGGAAATTACAGTTTCATTTGAATGAATCAGTTAATAATAGTATTAATCATAAGTTTATTAGTTTTTCGCTATCAGAGAAAAGCAACGACAGCATGAACAATAACTGAAATCCATTTATAAGTTCTTTTTTTACTTAAACTTATACTACTATTCATTGTGACCCGTTGAACTGTTAAAGAAAAAAAACTGAACTTAAGAAAGTTTTGTATGTCACACAGAAAACTTAAAAAGTTCTTCTCAATTCATTTAACACAAGTTTGTTTCACTCCCATTATCATCAACATTGCTGGAATTGAAATCAGTTCTGTCTGTTCTATTGTATCTCAAAAGTTTAGTAACGATGTTGTCAGAAACAATATTCAATTTATTACGATTTCAGGCAGAATTTTAAAGCTAACTTATTGTGATTAAAGTATATCTTTAATAGAATAATGTAAATTGCAAGTCTTACCTTTTTAATAATGTATTTGAGAGGAACTGTTGGAAATATTTGCTTAATGGCCGAGGCTAAATCGGTTAGAATGACATCAGCGTTCTGTGGAATAGCAGGAGATACAAATATGAGCATGATTATTGAATGATAATTGAATATAATAAGTAGTTTAATTGCCAAACTCTGCTTACCGAGCTGAAATTGCCCGCATCGCCGGTTGTGGCAAATGAATATGGCCTATCGTTGGTAATAATTGAGAAATGCGTTGACTTTTTGCTCTCAACACCCACAATATCCAGATAATGGAAATGGCATTCAATCTGATGGATAGATATAAAGAAGAGTATTAATTATATTACATTTAGTTTTAGCTATCAAAAACTCACCTTTGTGGGCACCTTGGCGCTGAGCAAATAAATGCGAACTGGTGTAAAAACCTGTAAATGGCAAAGAACTGCATTTGTAGTACGAGACTCAAACTCCAAACTCAATTAATAATGTAAGGCAACTGTTACTAACTCAATTTCCTTTGTCATTGAAAAGGAAAACTTAGCAGCTTTTAATTGGAAATCAAAGTGCGTTCTATAATTCATTTTCAGTCACTTTACACAATGGAAAAGAGGCAGTTTTTTTTAAAGCGTGGAACAAAGGGAGCAAGGAGGCGGGGGGAAGGCGGGGTAATTGGACACTTTTCTTTCAGTCAGTTTAGTACCATAAGCGGCTTTTTTCTTTTTGTCGTGCTGTCTGTCGACCCAAGCAAATCAATTTTCCAGCCAAGCGACCAGGCGACAAATTAGCATAGGTATCTCAGGTATCCTACATAAATGCCGTTAAGTATGCTATAGAAATATCAATTACAGTTCAAGTTGTAAACGGACTGTGTCTGCTGTTACGTGACTGAAACGTCGTAGCCAAGGAAAAGCTAATCGAAAAGTTTCCCAAGCAAAACTTTAAACGCATTTTGCGGCAAAAGTCTCTCTCTGGTTTTTAATTGAGTTTCGTTTCGAGGCGTTTCTATTGACGCAATATCGAAAGGCTTAAAGGTTTTCTGCAGTTGGCCAGGTCGTTGCAGCAGAGAGGAGAGAAAGAAAAAGGGGAAAAAGCGGCAGAGAGATAGCAAAATGAATGTCAGGTAAGTGCTGACAGTTGACATATCGACTTCTTGCATACTCTTGGCTGTAATTCTGCAATGAATGTTAAGCTTAAAAGCTCTTCTATAGCTTCTGATTAAGTAAAGCTTCTTAGAAGCACTAAAGCTGTTAAATATTGGCTAAGTTTATTAGTAAATCGCTAAGCAATTACAACTGTACTAAAAGTGATGTTGTTATAAACATAGAGATGAAGAAAATCTTTCAAAGAGCTTTCGATTAATAAAAAGGCTTTTTAAAAGCTTCAAAGCTGTTAAATATCAATTATTTATTGTTTAATCTATAGGAAATTGTTTTGCAAGTAATTTACAAACTTTACACTTAATTAGTGGCTACTAAAAGCTGCATAAAAGTAAATCGGTAAGCAATGAAAATTGTATTTAGCGACGCTTAAAAGCCTTCAAAGAGCTTTCGATTAATAAAGAAAAGCTTCTTAAAAGCTCCAAAGCTGTGTAAAATCAATTACATTTATTGGTTTATCTATGGGAAATTGTTATGCAACTAATTTACAAATTTAACACTTAATTAGATGCTACAAAAAGCTGCATAAAAGCTCTAAAGCTGCTTAAAACCATAATCTACATTTAAACACTGCTTCTAGCCTAATATACATGCTTGCGCCTGCTCTTCTTTTGCAGGGTATCATCATTTGAATGCAATTTGGCTTGTCAGCCGCAAGCGAGGCATCCTAGCGTGCAATTTCATATACAAATTAGAGTGTCGAGTGGCACACAGCTGACAGGCAGGGATGGAAAAGAGGAAGAGGGACGGAGTAGGTAGTAGCAGAGTTCTGCCAATGACTGAAGAGCAACAAGAGAGCAAACACCTGCGGCCAAACTGAACAAATTGAAGCTATTCAACACTTACCAATACACGATTCTCCGTTTTATCGCCTTTCGTTTCCAATTTGACCATATACTTGACCAAGATCTTTGTGTGGCGACCCAGTATAGACTTGACGCTTTCTGCAATTGATAAAAAGACATAGAAAATCAAATAATTAAATCACAATTATGCGATAATAAGCCAAGATATATAGATATGCCACTACTACTACTACTGCTACTACTAATATAATATGCACATTTATATATCTATCACATTATGCATTGTCGCGTTGTTGTGCATGCCAATTTGTGGGGTTATTATATCATAGAGCGTGTCGGGGTGACGACGCCACCTCGTACATATATTGCCTATTACGTTTTGTGCTTCTCAAACCAAACACGTAGGCACTTTATGAAGGCAACAACAGTTTTTGAAATTTTCGCTAATCCACCCCTTGGCCCAGACACACACCGTACTTACTCCCGCAGTCCCCAAGCCCACCACAGTTCACTTCATTCCACCTCAATCCCTGTATTCATTTCCATTTCCAGCTACTTAACATAGCAGAACACACACGCACACACAGAGAGTCACACATACACACACACGCACACACTCACACACACACACACACACACACACTCACTCACACACATACTTATTCTCGCAACGATGACGAATTTATTCAAAGTGAGATATTTTCATGTGCATTTGACAATGCCAACAACGACGAGGAGAGAACTGTGCAAGGGGAAACCTTGGGGAATTGAAGGAGGACGCACTACACTTTGATTGCTGTTGTTGTTGTTGTTTGCTGCTGCTGCTGTTGTTGTTGTTGTTATTGTTGCTGTGGGCAATGGGTACAAGGCATTATGTCATGCGACAGGCACGCCAAATCTCAAGTATGCTCACAGTCAGAAAGGGGCACGTAGGGGGGTATGCGAGTTATGACTCCTTGCCTGGGCATTTTCTGTTCCCGAAGGCAACAAAAAATGAAATGGAAATGTCAAAAATGCTGCCTACTAACGGGAGTAGCATCCCAATCCCAGGGCTCCACAACAGCGAGGGAGAGAGAGAGAGAGAGGGAGGGAGATAAAAAACTATAAAATATTATTATTTGAAAGCTAAGTTCAGTTAAAAGATTATGAAGCTGAATTATTAACTATAAATTGAGTTATTTGAAATGTATTATTAAGAGTTACAGTGGAAACTTTGTGTTCTCTGTTATTCCACTGAAATTAACTATTTAACTCCTTAAAATAACAAAGATAAATATTAAAGTTACTTTTCCCTATTATTTCAGTCATTTAACTATAAACTGAAGGTTTATTTATTTGGAATAATAAAGTTGAAATGGAAGAAGAGAAGAGTTTCTCTATTCTCTTCTATTCTAGTGAGATTTACTAAGTCTGTCTGTCCGTCTGTCTGTCTGTCCGTCTATCCGTCCCTCTGTCTGTCCGTCCGTCAGCCTATATGTCTGTCCGTCCGTTCGTCTGTCTGTCCGTCCACCTGCCTTTCTGTCTGTCAGTCCGTCCGCCTGTCTGTGCGTTCGTCTGTCCCTCTGTCTGTCGTCCGTCTGTTCGTCCGACTGTCTGTCCGTCTATCTGTCTATCCGACTGTCTGTAAGTCTTTATGTCTGTCCGTCTGCCTGTCTGGCCGTCTGCCTGTCTGGCCGTCTGCCTTTCTGTCCCTCCTTTTGGCTGCCTGTCTGTCCGTCTGCCTGCCTGACCATCTGTCTGTCTGACGTCCGTCTGCCTTTTAGTCTTACCGTCCGTCTGCCTCTCTGTCCGTCCGTATGTCTGTCCGTCCTTCTGCATGTCCGTCCGTCTGTCTGTCCTTTCGTATGTACGAAGAGATCTCAGAGAGAGAGACAGAGAGATTTCAAGCTAAAAGCTTGAACTTGATCTCCCAGTACTTCATATATTTGCAGGTATCTCACGATTATCTTAAAATTTGAATGTCATTCCCTTCTTCCCACACACATCAGACAAAAATCTCATAAGAGCAGTATTATAGCCAGAGGCTTGAGATATAACACACACATGATATTCATCATGCTTGTCTTCAATTTGCCACAGGGTGTATTACGGTCGGTTATCTGCGACCATCTAGCTTGTTTTGGCATATCAGAGCTTTAATGCACACACACTTCTCTATTATTCTATCAAGTGATTTGTCTGCAAAAGAATTAACCCCAAAGGCAAACTAACTATTGTTAGCTGTTTTCGTATTTCCCTCAGGCTAAATCAATTATATATGTATGTACATACATATGGCATTTTTGGCATTCAAATTTGTAGTGGAAAGTGAAAAGCAAACATGCAAAGACATGAGTATACATGTTTGTTGGCAACGGATTTGCATGAAGTATGCCATAAAAGACCAGCGGGAGCAATTAGGGCCCTGACCACACTCACTAACTAGCCGCAGAAATGTGGCCAAAAGCGGAGAAAGACATTAAGGGGCTTTTTTTTTTTTTGGACTGCCAAGTGCCAATTGTGTGTTATGAGCCCAAACATAGATTGTTAAGACCTGTAGACACGCAGACACTCACACACATACAACAGACACCAATACATACACTCCCATATTGACAATTCCACCCACAGGCGGCATTTGTAATGGCGCCAACTATTCCAAAACAACAACAAGAGTAGAAGACAAATATTGCTTGGTTCAGCGATGACAATAATAAAGATCATCACCATCACCATCATCATCATCATCAACGTCATCATCATTGAGCATAACCAGCGAAGCGTCCAAGCGGCAACATTGACAGTTAACTGAGAGACAGCAAAACATTTGGCTGCTGATTCTCTTAATTGCAGATGAAGTGAATGAACTTTGTTGACGCGCTGCTTACAGCTGCGACTCTTGAGCTTACGCTCTCGCTCTCGCCCGCTCACTCTCTCTCCATCTCTCCCGCTTGCACATTAATGATTACTTTATACACTTGCTGCACTGTTCTGTTACATCGGTTGACACTATGTCAATATCACGATGACGAAGCTGATGTGTGCACATACATACATACAAACGAGCATCTGTCTGTCTTGCGGCGGCAATAAAATTGCATAAGCTGCACTTGAAATACCCTAGAATGTAAATAATACGTATGTAGTGTATAAATATATCTAAATTTCATAAGATAAACATCAAAGTTAAAAAAAAAACAGTTTTTATTATCTTAGTAGAGATTTAATAGCTCAACTTAATCTTCTTTTTTTCACAGTTTAAAATGATTCATTCTACAAGTTTATGATACCCTCTTGAAAGCAGTAAAATTTATTATCATTTACAAGTTTGCTGTCGCTTTGCATATAAACATATATGTAGAACAGAGTAACTCTATATAACGTACGTATGTATGTGAGTATATCTGGCATTGACATTATATACTAGAGTGAATTATTACTCATTTTCCGACATGGTCTTCATTCGCAAACAGTTCGTTCTCTTGATTACCTGTCCACCTGTCGTCTGGTCGTCTCGACTCCATTTCCGCCTAAAGGAAATTTGACTTTAATTGCCAACTGCGGTCAATTTTGCTCAGTTCTGTTATCTTCTATGATAAGCGAACACATACAGGTTACAGGTCAATAACTGCAATACATTCTATTTTTGGGGGGTCAAAAACCCGATGCTGCAGCATTGTCGAAAAAAGTTTGCAATGATTTTTGATCCAGATAGTGGATTACAAGCATTGACAGCAAATTCTAAGCGCTTTGCAGTGGAACAGTGTTGCCAACTACTCCCAAAAAACCCAAGATAAACAGACAAGTAAAAATGAATATACAATTTTTAACAAGTTACAAAAGTGTCAGAATATAGTACAAATGGTTTTATCGAAAAGTATTGCATTTAAAACATATGTTTTACTATTCAAAAACAATTTATATTTATTAAAGCATGTTTAATACTTATTGCGATGGTTTTAAAAAGGATAGAGCTATCCGGAAAAAGGCTATGGTTGGCAACACTGCATAAACACGATGAGTGTGACCTAATTTTTGAAAGTTTTGTTGTTACTCTGCTTCTTCTTTTTTGCAGTACAACTCAACACAATGGCCGGAGATTACACGAGTTCAAAATACTCAGCTACAAGTGCAACTGTGGGCGTGTCACTGCCGCTGTGTGTGTGTGTGTGTGTGTGTGTGTCAACTTGTCTGAGCCTTTTATTACGACACTTATGTAGTTTGTTGATTGTGCGCTCTTTTTGTTACATGCGGGAGCAAATACACACACTCACACACATGCAAAAGAACATGTTGTGTTTACATTACAAAGGCTGTCAAAACTTTGGCGAGAACAAATGAACATGGTACTAAAATCAGTTATACAGTTTGACAGTCACTGCACAGACTGAGTGTATGTGAATGTGCATATGTATGTATGTATGTCAAAGCAAGCTCAAAGCTTCCCACTGACGAAGGATTAAGCACAGCAGAGTCCAAATATAGCTACACACACACACACGCACACAGAAGCGCATGTAAGCACAGATACCACACATACTTACAAACAAACATACACATGTAAGCACTTTTGATCAATCTTCTTACAAGCACTTTTTCAACTCATAAAGAATGCGACAAACCGTTGTTTGCAAAAACAACAACAACAGCAGCAGCAGCAGCCAACAATCAAAGCAAAAGCCACGCCAAACGTAGCACAAAAGAAAGTTAAATGAAGATTTTTTTTATTTTCGTTTTCTTTGCACACAACTTTGTGATTACTTTACGTTATGTTAATTATATTTGCACAATGAAGCAGAGTAGATGAAGGAGGGGAAGGGAAGGGTGGGGGAGACAGGCGGACAGTAGGAGTAGGAGGCAACAGACAGAGAGACAGACAGACTGGCGGCTATTGCAATTTACTTTCGCGTGCGCTATTAACAGCTGTCATTGTTGTTGTTGTTCTTGTTGTTGTTGCTGCTGCTGTTAACATGGTCAGCTGTGCTATGAACGCTGTTGAAACTGTAAACAATTCATTGGAGCTTTGTTGACTGACCGCCAAGATGAAGAAATGAATAACAGAGAGGCTGCCTGTCAAGGTGTTGTTTGTTAATTGTTCTTATTTATTTACAAGCTAGCCAGCTATATGTATAACTTCTTTATTTATATTACATATATTTAATTTATATTATATTTATTTTAGTTGGCACCTGTGCCTTTTATTTATCGTCCAGTGGGCGTGCGCGCCAATTTATTTGACCTCAAAACGCAGCAGTTTTTGCTGCTGTGCGAAATTTGACGCTGAGCTTTCAAGCAGCGAACACATTGTTAAAGCTATGACGAGCAATAGAAAGCGACAGGTTACCCACACACACACACACACTCGCGCTCTCTTATTATATCTCTCTCTGTCAGTCTAGCGTTATTTCTATTCCCAAAACCAAAAGTGGAACAAACGCCAGTGCGATTGGGCAGCAACGGGTCAGGGATGCGAGAGCGAGAGCATTGCAGGCGCATCATTAACGTCACTTGTTGTTGTTCTTGTTGTTGTTGTTGTTAGGTGACACAATTTCACCCATTGCTGCTACGAGGCGACCTCAAAATGGAGCAGCAAACAGCTCAATTCATTTTTTTTTCTATTTACCCTGTGGATTAAGTTTGTGAAAAGTATGTGACAGGCAGAAGGAAGACTGGCTGAGCCCATTAGGTATTATTATACTTATTCTTCGACAGCATCAATAAATGATCTCAGAGATTGTAAGAGCCAGAAGCTTAAACTTGAGCTCCCAGCACAAAGAAAAGCTCATAACAAGAGAATTAAATCTGTAGCACTCTGTACAACTACAGGGTATATTATAGTCGGGCCTCCGACTCTCTAGCTTCATTTCATTTTATTTTGTGCGTTAGTTTTGGTGCTTGGTGTCAATTCTATGCGCTCTTTTTTTTATTATTTGTAGCATCTTTAAGTTAATATGCTGTCAAACGTGTTTCAACTTCGCCGGCAACTTTCAATCTGCCCAAATTGTCTCGCTTAGCGGCGAATTTAAAATGTGTGTGCTGCTGTTCACTAATGAGACGCAGGCAGGATAACTGGAAATGGAGCAAGATGCGAAACTGGCACACGCAACATTCTCAGAGCAGCAGCAGCTGCAGCAGCAGAAGAGAGAAAACGAGAGAGAGACAGCGTATTGGAAACGGTAGATGGTCAGCTTTTTAACACTAATTGCATACAATTTGCCATTAGTTGCATTGCAAATGAGCAAACGGCAAGACGTTTAATTGGCCACATGGATTATTGAGCGGGTGCATTTATTGCAGAGCATTATGTAGGTCAACTAGAGGTCAATTAACACATTGATATACATACACAATACTCCCATGGCCTTCACTGACCCATTAAGCCATCCAATAAATATCTATAATTTTTGCATTTTTGTCTGAGACAAAATTTAAATGAAGCTAGAGTCTGGCAATAAATATTTGAGGAAATTGGGTTTTTTTTTTGGCTATTGCAACATGAGCTTAAAGCAAATGTGTGTGAATGAATCGTTATACATTTAAATTTAGCAATGGCAAATTTAAAGACGCCTTAACTACAACAAAGGCGTTAAACTTAAGTCCGATTTAGTAGCTGAACAATATAACAAGCCGAACAGCCCGACCGTATTATACCCTGTGGCTCTAAGGGGATCCGCTCAAATTCACTCCCGATGTAATTCTCTTGTAATTCGTTT
Organism: Drosophila histrio; assembly: GCA_958299025.2. Classification (NCBI taxonomy): domain Eukaryota; kingdom Metazoa; phylum Arthropoda; class Insecta; order Diptera; family Drosophilidae; genus Drosophila; species Drosophila histrio. Next base: position 20,642,143 of record OY729167.1, on the reverse strand, counting down.
ATTTCAATTTGTGGGCGAAGGAGGCGTGGCATCGCTATGAAATTTTCTGGACACATCAACCCCAAGATACTCATCATGTGTGCTAAATCTCAAGTCTCTAGCTACAAAACTGCTTTTGCTATGAGCATTTACATAATTTGTGGGCGAAGGGGGCGTGGCAACCAAAAAATAAGATAAACTTCATCTGCCTGCAAATATTACTAGTGCTGGGAGACCAAGTTCAAGCATCTAGCTCTTACCAACTCTGAGATCTATTCGTTCATACGAATGGACGGACAGACAGACGGACAGACTGACTATATCGATATGGCTATTGATGCTACTCAATATATATAGAATATAGGTATATACTTTATGGGATCGGCCACGCTTCCTTCTCCCTGTTACATACTTTTAACAAACTTAAAAAATACCCTCTGCAAGTGTAAAATAAACCCCCTTTTTCTCCTTGCCAAAGTCTGTGATGATAAGCAAACATTTATGCACAATATAGTAATAAAAAGCAGCACACACAATCTTCTATTCACATATGTAACGACATTGACGCTTTAGATAAGACTTTTCAAGATTTGCGTGCTTGTATTTTGCAAACAAAGAGGGAACTACAAAAGCAATAAGAATAATAACAACAACAACAATCATATCAATATTGAGCCAGTCAATTTCTGTTGAAAATAGGTGCAGCAATTGCCCGAAACGATTTTGTTTTTTTTTATGAAGTGCGAAAAAGAAAGAAACTCTCGCCCCCTCCATCTCCCATCTCCCTCTCTGATAATCGCTATCATTTTGTGTATGGTGTTGGTCAGTAAATAAATGCCATGATGACTATTCATGTGTTAATTCATGCATGCATGCGGCAAGTAGCGATGACGCATCCACAATTAAGTAAGTATCAGTAGCTGTGGCAGTTGCAACTTTACAAGTGTTGCATGTGGCTCACCTTTATCATTGGTCTTCCCCACCCCATCACGTATTTGTAGCTCGATAATGCGACGCAAATACTGATCGATATGATTCATCATTTCGTTTGTGTACATTTTGAACACATGCACGTAACAATTAGCAATGAGAGAATACAACACAACACAACACAAGAACACAAATAAATTAAATAATATTAATATAGAATTACACGAATTTATTTCTCTGGCAGTTAAGCCAACTAACCCCCCGGGGGACTGTCTTACAAACGTTGCCAGCGGGTTTTGGACAGGCACAGAACGCGACGAATTCAGCACTGAAAGCGAACTTTGCTAATTGTGATCGCGTCTTATCAGCACGTTGCGCTTATCAGCAGCATTGAAATTGAGCATGTGAGCGTAAGAATGGGAGAGTGGCAGCGTTTCTAGCTGCAGTGGGCGGCAGACACAGAGAGAGTGTGCGTTGGGGTGTGACCAAAAGGTGTGCGCTACAACACTGCACTAAGAGAGAGCTTTCAGGCAGAAGCAAAAAAGCTTCTATGAGGTGCCAAAAACTGCGTTGAGTGAGAGTAACAAATTTGTATATCGTATTTATATTATAACAATCAACTTTCAGGCGTTTTCTGTTTTGATTCCTTAGAATTCTTAACTTGTTCTAGCAGCGGAAGATAGTTTGTAAGCTTAGCTCGTGTGCTAATGATGTAGACTGTCATCTACTGAAATAGCTCCTTGCCTATTGACAAGTATTATATATAAATTGATATCGAATCCACTCAAATTCTCGTTAATTAATAACTAATAAAACTTGCTAAAAAATATAACAAAAATATAAATATATGTATAAATTAAAAGAAAATTATATACAAGACAATTTTATGCATATAAATACTGTTCTTTCAAATAGAAAGGTTTCAGTCCAAAGAGTTTTAAGTTGCTAAAAGCTAAATTAAGAGCTTTACAAAATGTTTTCTTACAATTTAACTTATACTCTTTATTATTATGTATATAGTATAATCTTTATTATCAGAATGTTGCTTTAACTATTTTTTATTAACTATATATAGTATATATACCAAATATATAATAATATAATATTATTTAATTATATTTAGTTAAAATATCAAATATATATTAATATAATATACTCTATTATTACTCTATATAGCTAATTAAAGCTGTTGGCGCAGTTCAGCGCAATTTTTCATTTCTTTATTTTTTGTAGTTATTTAAGTTAGTTGTTGCCAAATTTTGAAGTCTAGTGTAAGTTAGGTTTAGGACGGAGCGAGAGCATAATAAAGTACTCATTCGATTATTGCTCAGAGAGCGAATTCGCCTCGCTCCGCCACCTTAGCTTAGTGTAGGCTTAGAATATTTGTAAGAGTTCAGTTGTCGTATTAATTACAACCTAAGCGCACGAAGTCATCCGCATATCTTTCAATTTATTAAAACGCCACCACAATTTTCGTTCTCATAAAAACTCTTATGAATTTTCAAAAGCAAATAACATGTTTAATAAATGTTTAATAATAAAGAATTAACTTCTGTTCTCAGTACTTTCTGTAAAAATGAACTTAATTAGCTGTGTAATTTCACACTGTAATTGATATAAAAAATCGAATTGAAGGTTTCTACGGTTGCCACGTCCAATATGATTCGACGTCTTTTTTGTTAAGAATGCTTAATTATGGGGCTTCCTCGTTATCTGCAATAGACCCGTGATTAGGTTGCTATCACAGTCAAGAGGGGGGGTGGCGTCTATGATTAATGGACAATCTCTGCCAACGGCAGGTGTCCAAATATACTAAAAGTTGAAATAACAACAGGAAAATTAAGGCATTGGCATAAATCAGACGCCCAATTGAGTTATTTTCTTTTCGAGCAGCGCCTGCTTCAAGTTTATTTTGATTTAATTTACATGCTGGAATTTCGATATTGGGGGCGCAGCTGCAACTGCAACAACAACAACAACAAATCGAATGGGCAACATAAATAAAATTGTCAATTGGGTTGCTCCAAATTCCAGCAAAACAGTCGAAAATAAAACATTTCATGAAATATGAGCATTAAACAACATTACGTACAATTTACTAAGCTAATTGGGAGTTGACTGCACTCTCAGCAGGCGCACAAACAAGCAAACAACAATGTTGCACCTGGTGAGTGGTTTTTTCAGCCCCAAGACAACAGGACAATAACTAAAGGAGTGCGAGGGAGGGGGGGGGGACTGTTTCTAGGCACGGCAGAGTTGCCACTGTCATTGCACTCAAATCAAATTAGCGAGCATGCCAACGAACTTGATGCAAATTGTTAGGGAGCTGCTTTAACTCTAGAACTCGAACTCGAAGTCGAACTCGAACTCGAACTCAACTTGATTTCGTTTGTCGTCAGTTGTTGTTGTTGTTTTTAACTTTTCACGCCTGTCGCATTGTTGCGCTGCCAAGCGTTAACCGATTTCCGGTGGCGGACAATATACAGTATTTATAGATAAAAATTAAATTTAAATTATAGCAAATGTTTAAGCAAAGCATTTAAATTCAAAAAATTATAAATATTACATGCACAGCAGGACATGTTGAATTTGTTGATGATGTGACCAGCTGTGTTTACAAATTGCATGACAAAAGATATTGAAACGCCTTAAATGGCAGTCAAATAAAGCTCTCTGACTAACAGTTATTTACGAGCAGTAATACACACTCACACATATACATATACACAGATGTGTAATGTATGCATGTTTGTTGGCACACAGACAAAGCGTGCATTCAATTGTATTGCACATGTCTGTCTGTCTGTCTGTTGATTTTGTTTATCACGCAGTTATAAAGCCATAAATGATGCGGCCAATGCTTCTGAGCAATGTTTTTTATTATTATTGTTGTTGTTGTTGTTGTTATTATTATCGTTCCTTCTACTTTCCGTTTTGCAGCACTAAACCGAGTTTCAGCTCAATTAAATATCATGGCGAGAGCAATTAAAAAGCGCAAAATATGCGAATGAATGTGAAATAGAAGAGACACCAATACAATGTACATACAGTGTATGTGTGTGTTTGTGTGGAGAATATGCAAGCTACAGTTGCTGACAGGATACTGAGCGGGGGGAAAGAGAGAGGGGGACAGCGTGTCCGTGTCGCATTGAGGCAAAACGGAAGTGCACCCAGAGGGAGACAGAGACCGAGAGAGAGAGCCAAACGTCAAAAACAAAACATAAAGTAAAAGCCGAAAACAAAACACCAAACGAAGAGGGATGCAAAGATGCAATTTCTGCTTGCAGTTCTGACTGCGCTTCAAAACAAAAGAAGAAGGCGACAAGTGTGGGTGTGTTTGTGTGGGTCTGTCTGTGTGTGTGTAAAGATTATGGTTGCGATTATAAATACGATTACTCACCATTTAGGTCCTTGGTTAATTGCGAACGCGTCGACATTTTGGCTGGCCAAAATTTGTGTTATTGTTGTTGTTGTTTATAAACTTTGTGGCGAAAGTAGCACCAATTTGGCAACGAGTGAAAATGAAGTCAAACAGGAATAACCACCAGGCGACGTCGGCAGAGGCAGCGGGGGCAACAGCGGGACGAATGCGTGTGCTGTATGCAAGGAAAGGGCCAACAAGCAATTTGGCGTTTGTTGTTGTTGTTGTTGCTGCTGCTGCTGCTGTCGATACAGTTTCAATCCTGACACGCCTCGCTTTAAACTGGATTTGAGGCTCGTTTTGGCTCTGGCTACGACGCATCCCGTGCAAGAACAGGAACAGCCTTCAATTGTTGCTCAGACATTTTGTGTGTTTTTTTTTGTTTTTGTTTTTCACATCATTTACACAGACGCACAATTCTTTTTCTTTTCGTTTTTTTTTTACACACTCATACACACACTCTCGAATACACTTTTCACGGTTTTCCACCCTCGTCGGGGGATCGGATTATAACTCGAATCTCGTTTCGAGAGTTTGCTGTTAATTATGATGACAATAATAATAATAATAATAATTCTTACACCTAAATACACTATGCATATTTAACACTTATAAAATGCTGATTATTTTTGTTGTTGTTTTTGCCGTTTTCGTTTTGTTTGAATTTGATTATTTGCTTTGCAATTCTTCGATTTCGATTGGTTTTTTTTTGCCGCATTCGCGTTAAATTCCCGATGCCAACAACAAATTGAACACTTGTGGTGAAACTGAGTGGCGCTTTATCAATTGACTCGACGCGCTGCACAGTTAATTTATTGACTAAGAAATTTCGCAGTGCTTTGCAAAAAATTGGACTTAAATATTAATAAAAAATCAGCGCTGGCACCGCGAACAACACACACGACGACGAGTGAAAAGCATTTGGTCTACTGAACAGTGTGACCAGTTTGCGTTAGTTCAATTATGTTAGAATGCCTGACGAGAAAATACCAGACAGCTGTTAGGGTGCATGTTTTTAAAAATCACGTTGAACAGCAGTCTTTTGTTCTACAATCAAGAGCAAGCAGAATTTAATTTAAAATTACATTTTGCTTATTAATTAATGTATGTATTCATAAATTTGCAATGGCAACTCTAAGATTGCAGTGTTGTAAAATATACATTGTTTCTAGACGTTGTGGAACACACCACGGACTTGCATGCTGAATGGCGGTTGAACTAAACGCCAGAAGAAGAAGATAATTCAGTTTAGTAGACAACGTTTAGAGCGCAAAAATGGCAAATGTGCGCTGTTTGCAAAAAGCAATAAGATTACAAAAGTTTGTGCTGCCACACAGTAAGTAATCCATAAGTTAAACCACAGCTGTTATCACACGTCAAAGGCGTAGTGCACAGATTTTGCAATTCGCCCATACGCATACATTACGACATGCGAAGAACATTCAAAGCGAAATCAGCTGTTTTTTCGATTCATACGTCAGGGGGGGAATGGATAAAGCAAAATGATGCCGTTGCCTGCCGGTTGTCAGCTTATTTTTTAGAATTGTCAGTTAAAATCAAGTTAAAAATACTGTGTGCGTGTGTGTTTGTGTGTAAATTAAACAATATTTAAAAATGGAGCCAGAAACGGATGCCGATAATCTGTTGAAGTTAATTAAACGCCTGCTGCTGGAACAAGCCTACGATGGCATTAAAATGCTTTTCCATAGTCCCGTCGAGGCGGCCAAGAATTTGCCACTAATGCCCGCAATTGCATTGGATCTCTATGCTGATGTGTGTGCGCCAACGTTGAACGATGACACCAATGTGGACAATTCGCTGCTCTTCGATTGCGTCAATGAGCTGCTAAAGATTGTGGCCGAATATGCGCCGCTAGAACAATTTATGCTCGAGTTGATGGAGAAAATTGAGGAATCCTCGAGCATTGCCATTTTCTCGGCCTATCTGCGTGCCCTGCAAGTGGTATTGAGGCGTCAGGGCAGTGTTAAGCCACAGGCCGTCGAATGGTGTCTCGCCTCGGTGGTGACAAGGATGCGGGAACTTCCACTGCCCGATTACCTGGCCGAGGGATACGATGCACAGCAGGCACAGCTGTTGGAGCAGGAGAAACAAATCGAGGACATATTGGCACACTACATCACCATTGATCTGTGCTACGAGCCGCTGCTAAAGGATATTCTTGCCGAACCGCGAGATACGTTGTCTGTCTTCCGTGACTGCAGCTTGAATCGTCGTAATATCTTCACCTGCTCCTTGCTGCAGCTGCTGGACAAACCGCTGGCACTGCTGGAGCTGCACAATGAGTCAGAGCCGCAATTGCAGCCGGGACAGATACACAATTGTCGACCAGCTGCCAAGCAACGTCGTCCGGAGCACACACAAAGCAATTATTTGCTGGCACGTGCAAACGCTGGACGAGCACAAACCTATGTGCAGCAGGTGGTGCAGAGTCTTACACAGCATGTTACACAGCTCATTGGAGATCCCTACTATTTGCTGTGTCTGGTCGAGCAGCGTATGCGTTGGAAACGTCGACTGGACGCCTCGAAGGGTGTCTACGAGATGAGCAGCCATAATCTATTTCTAATTGATGAGAAGCTGCCGCTGCCGGCACTGGCCATGTACTATCACGCACTGTTTGTGGCTCAGTTGCTGCCCAAGACGGCGCCAAAGATCTATGCTCCATTGTTCCTCTTCGAGTCGAGTCTTTATCTGATTGCCGTGCTGCTGGAACAGTCGGAGCCGCCGTTGCAACATTGCGGTCTGCGGCTGAACGATTACATGCTGAGCCTGCTGCCAGAGGCTGTGCCACAGACTTCCCTAGATCTGGAGGTGCACAAACGGTATTGCGATGCGCTCTGCAAGATCACCGGCTACTCGTCGCAGCAAACGTTGCGTCAGTCGGCGCTGCAGGCGTTGCATCATTATATCATGGCCTTCGATGATGCCGCCAAGTATTTTGTGTTGAAAAATCTATTGGCAACATTGCAGCATGACGGCATCTTGGGTTATTTGGGTGGCCTGTATAAGGATCTCGTGGCGGCTGCACTACAGCGTAATGCACTGCTCCACGAAGTCTACAGCGGCGTTAAGTTCCGTTCGATGTTGCTGAAGTGCGTCTGTGTGCTGCCCGAGGATGTCAAGTCCGATCTCTTGCTGCACTCGACCAGTCTGTCCAATGCCATTAATATCTTACGTTTCTTTGCACTCGGCGATATGGAGAACAGGACGGGATTCTGGCATGTATTGCCAGAAATAGAGGAACGTCTGTTGCGTCCATTGGGCAAGGCACTAAACTTTTCCCTGGCCCATTACAGGGCGTACAGGGAGCGAGTGAAGAATGGCCAGAGTGCCTCCGATGATGAACTGATGCAGAAACAGCTTAACATGCTGGCCGTGAACATAAGCAACAGTGGCATGGCCGGAGATGGTGATGCCAATGAGACGCTGCCGGATATTGGACGCGAGGAGAAGTTGGAAGTATTGGCCGGGTCAATAACTGGACTGGAGACACTGCGGGTTGTCTATTTGCGTGCCTGCGAAATTCTGGAACAAAATCAAAACAAACGCAGGCAAATTCAAGCTCAGCCCGTTGCCATGGAACTTTAAATTAAGCTGATTATATATTACAAATCCATCCCAAAACATATTTGCATGTTTATAACGAAAGTGAAATGAAATGAAACCAATTTTTGACTCATATTTATTGTTTGTTTTTTGCTTGCATTGATTGATTTGAATATGTATATGGGGATATGAATTTCAGTTTCTGTTTCTATTTCATTTGCATCTTCAAGGTGTTAATTGGCCAACAAGCTGCCTGGTCTTGAGTGGGTTAATCGTGCTAATTAATTGCGCAGTAGACAACATTAAACTAAGCATTGCATTGTCGTTGTTTGCGACCTTCAAGCAACAATTTAGTTTGCAATTAGTGCAAAGAGGGGAATGTCCCCCTTTAGTTTGTTTACTTCTACCTAGAATGCAGCTAAAAAAAACAGTAATTTAATTGTTTTTCAGCTCGTAAAGCAATAGTTGGTTTCAAGTTTAAAGCCGTGTCAACTAACGTTGTTTTCTGATGGCAACAACATTAAAATTGTCATTTAAATTAATTGTACTAAGCTCATAAATCAAAGTATGTAGTTGGCAAGTGTTGAACTTTGTCAACTGTTAACATTTCCAGCTGTCAGCTAAGTTATAATTATATTAATTATACTTATGCTCTAACCATAAAGTTTGTACAAAAGGTTGACACTTTAATTGCTTTAACCTGTTCTCATAAGGCGAAAGTAGCATCAATTGCTGTAGTTTTTCAAATTCAAGTTGGTTTTCATCTAATTAGCTATGCTAAGCTAAATCAACTGCTGTCTTTTGTAATTGTTGGCATGAAACTAGCAACAACAAGCGAATTAAAGTTATAATTATAATGATCTATGATAAGCTTAATCATCTGCTGTCGGTTTACAGTGAAATGCTACTGAGAATGGCTTTGAAAGCAATTGAATGCTGTCAGTTAAGGGTTAAGGGTTAGAAGCTTCTTAAGTCAGTGTTGGTTAACTGTAAAATATAACTGATAACAGCACTTTTAAAGCACATTAAAGCTGCCGCGGCTTAATTAGTTGATTAAAGCTCACAGTTTAATAACTAAAGCTACTGCAGTTAGTGTTGGTTAACAGTGAAAGATAACTGAAAATAGCGTTTAAAGCACATTAAAGCTGTCGGCTATACTATTGCAATTAAGTGGATTAATTGTACTCAATAAGCTGCCACGAAGAGTTAACATTAACAGCTTTCAAAGCAGTTTAAAGCTATTTACTGGATTAATTGTATAAAGCTCCTACGAAAAAGTTGCCTTAATAGCTTTCGAAGCAGTTTAAAGCTCTTCACTTGATTAACATAAAGCTCATTCAGTTAATTTTCTCATTCAACCGTTTCTTTCTCTTTTTGCAGATGCCCAGGGCACCCGTCTGATCACAACATGCCCCGCCGCCAGGACAGCGTCGTCCCTTCACACACCGCAACGTCGGCAACGAGCGTTGACACCTGCAGCTTGCTTGACACGCAACTACACCAAAGATACCGATAAGCTGGAGGATTTCCGAGCACGCGAAGAACAGCGCGAAAGGGAACGTGATGCTGCCGAACAATTGGCGGCCAAGAAAACACAGAGCGAAGCTGGAGGAGCAGAGGTTGGTGGACAGCAGCAGAGCCAGCAGAGCGAGGAGCAGGCAGAGAAAGAAGCCAAAGTAGACGGTATACGTCACAAGATACTCGATGCAGCTATGGAGCATGTACCGCAACATGGCTGGACAAAGCAGGCGATTGTCTTGGGCGCCGAGGCGTGTGGCTATCCCAGCGTTGTACATGGCATGTTTCCCGAGGGCGGCTTTGCACTCGTCTCGCACTTCAATGGCAAGTGCAATGCACAGTTGGTGCAATTCCTTCGACAGCAGACAGACAATGGCCAGAAGGAGGTCGGAGATCCGCTTGATTTTCTAGTGCAGGCCGTGCGTCAACGTCTCGAGATGATGGTGCCCTATAAGACACAGTGGCCACAGGCCATGGCCTTAATTGCCCAGCCACAACATGCATCGACGGCGCTGGCGCAGGTGTTAACGCTGGTCGACGACATCTGTTATTATTCTGGAGATCGTTCCGTTGACGTAAGTTGTTTGCATTCCCAATTGCTGTTGACTCCATTTAATATGTTGCCACTTTAATAGTTTGGCTGGTATACGCGGCGCATTGGACTTGCCACGATTATGAAAATGACGGAGCTTTATATGCTGCAGGACACGTCGCCAGGACACGCCCAGACATGGGAGTTTCTCAAGAATCGCATGGACGAAGCGGTGCAGCTGCAAATGGCTTTGGCCCAGACCGAGGGTATGACGCACACATTTCAACGTTCCTTCAACTCGGCTTTCATAACGGTAACGTGACGAGCTTATAAACTTTTCACAATATCTTAACAAACTATTGTCTTCTTTAACAGGCGCGAAATATACTTGGGCTGGGCTACGGTCGCAATTAGTATTGGAAGGAGTTGTTGCTCAGAGACAAAGAGTGTTATGTATAAAAAAAAATATATATACAAAGATTTACACTAACTACTATATATCTGTTGATATCTAATCTATTTTCATATGTTTATTCAAAGCTGGTCAGTTACGTTTATGCGGTGCAGTGTTGCATAGTATTCAAATTTATCGATCGCCATTAGAGCTCTTATCGCACAATCGATTTTTCTTACCGATAAACAGCACAGCATATTGGCTTTGACATCGAGTACGGTGGTACATAAAAAAATGGCGCCCAAAATTACAAATATGGCGGTTTTTCAATGTATACCATTTCACCAACGGAATTAATGAGCTGTTTGAATATTTAAATTATGAATTTGCTTTAACCCATTAATTACAAGTAGAGTGCATCGTGTAAGCGTGGCTAACACCCATATTATTAAGTGTGGAAGGTGATATTTCTATTATTAAATCAGTCAATACCTGATATACAAGTTTTGTGCAAAGTGGGCAACATTCTACATGTTATCTACAATTGTTTAATTAAATGTTGTTCGCGGGATGGATGTTTAAGTGATCAATTAACAAAACTTCAACAACTATGTTAATTAATTTTATTTGCTGCCTTTTATAACACAACTATGAAAAGCGCTGGATGCAGCAATCAGTTTACCAAGCATTTCAGCAGACGTGAACTTCAATCATATGGAGACGGGGGAAATCTGCAGGGCGAAATACGTGGAACGGCGACTTGAGGGGAACGTGTACTTGACGCCACATCTCCCATGCGTGCATGGACTGGCAACACTTTGTCGGAAACGGGGTAACGAGATGCCCATGTCCAGGTGTTGGGATCTGTACTGGGTTCTCGATAAATAACTGGAATACTGTTATCGATATACTGTGGACGATCCAATCGGAATTTAACTGACTGCTGTTGTTGCCGATTGTTCTCGGCCATTCTGGGAAGCAGTCGAATTTCTCTTCCGGTTTGTTGTTCATTGGCATCCTTAGGCAAGGATTTCCTACCTCTCCGCTTTATATTTTTAGAACTGCGATTGGCAGCCACCACATGGGAATAGAGCTCCGAGATTCCCCTGCACATTTGACTATCTGCATGCCTAACCGATGTGCGATTGCGTGTTGGATAGGAAGAATACCGTCTCCTGTAGTTCCCTCTGTTCGGTTCGTCGCACAGGTCGGCGACCTGTCGCACTGGACAGAGGGGACATGCATAGGGAATTGGCGCACATGGCGTCCATTCCATACGGCAGCAGTGTTGGCACATTTCCTAGTTCTGTTATTAAAAAAAACAGTATTTCCAAAGATGAATTCCAAACGATTTTAATGTGAGACTTTTGAATTTTGAAAACATACAAAGTAGAAAGGCTATCTGAGATAACACAGTTATCTATATACATATGTAAATCTCTTTGTTTGTTGTCTTTGACTGACTGACTGACTGACATACTCACTGACAGACTGATCACTTAGGAGGCTGTAAATTTTACACACAATTTTAGTGGTTTAAAGTTTGCTCTCCAAAAATTTGCTCTTAGTTTCCGAAACCATTTGACTCTCAAAATGATTTTATTATTAATAATATATTATATGTATAATTATTATTGATTTTAAATTATATCCCGCCTGGAATTAGCCTAATTTCTCTTTTATTCATTGCAGCTTATAAGCTTTGTTTGGTAGGTTTTTAGTTAACATATAAAAAGGGCTTTATAAAGCAGTCTAGACACTTATAATGTATTGCACAGTTAAACATTTAAAAAAAGCCGGTATTACGGACTCTATTGTAAAGGCTGCAAATAGTGTTCATCATGGGTTGTAGTTAGTTGCTTCGCTTTGCTATGTATGGGAAATAGTAAATAGCAAATGTTAAGAGCAGATTGCAATGGAAATTTAGCTATCGTAGCAATCACCTGTGCTCCTGTGTATTCAGCTGCTGTTGTATACGTTGTGGAATCTCTTTGGTAGCCTTTAACATGATATCCAAACGTTTCATTAGATCAGCAAATGTTGGCCGATTTGCGGGTATGGAACACCAGCAGCTTTCCATGAGTTTAAACCTGTTAAGGGAATTGTAAAATTAATGAATGTCTTAAAATAATTCAGATATATACATACATTTCGTCTGTGCAGCCCTCGGGTCGTTTCATGCGTTGACCCTGACGTAGTAATTGCAGCAAATCTCTGGGCGGTATCGAGGGATATGGCATACCGCCTAGAGTGATTATTTCATAGAGCAGCACGCCAAAGGACCAGCTAAACAAATTAATAAAGAGCGCTATAGTCTAGTGTGTTCGACTGGGAAATACCCGATACCCATGCCTCCTTCTGCCTTTTGCATACAAACCACAAAATCATTAGTCCCTAACACCTACTCCAATTGCTACTTACACATCGCTCTGACTAGTGTAGACTTGATGAGTTAGGGATTCCAAGGCCAGCCACTTGATGGGCAATTTGCCACTGCCACCCGACTTGCGATAGACATTCTCATGGTAGACATCGCGGCTGAGACTAGAGATATGCATACATTAAAATAACTATCTGAGAAGTTTAATTACTCCTTTAATAACTTACCCAAAGTCTGCAATCTTTATAGTGCGATCCAGTGAAATAAGTACATTACGTGCCGCCAAATCTCGATGCACAATCTTGTTCTGCGCCAGGAAATCCTACAGAGAAGCAATTAGCTATTTGAGTAGGAAATCTGTATTTTAGAGACTCACCATGCCCACGGCCACCTGCTGGGCAATGTCTAGCAGATCAGCATATTTAAGAGGTTCCCTTGGTGCCATCACTTCGACGTCCGTTGCCAGTGGTTGAAAGTATTCCTGGTTCTCGAAGCTGACAATGCAGGGCTTCTTGGCGGGCTTTGACTCGCTGGAAGTACGCTTCAATATGGCCTTAAGACAGGCCTCAGCTGGAGGTGGCGTCCGATTGCCATCGATGTTTTCAATATCCTGCAGACCATAGGATTTGTTGTTGGCTGCCAGAAGACCATTGGGGTTGTGGCTGCTGCTGCGAGATAAATCTGTCTCGGTCTCTTCCGCCAGCGTAGACAGCATGGAACTGTTAATCTCCTCAATGCGTGTGTCCGTTTCCAGTAGACTCTGTGTTCGTTGCTTGTCTGATCTCTGACTGAGCTTAAGATTCATATTCTGAGCACTGCGCTCCTGCCGGAACTTCCATTCATCGCTGCAAGCATAGAACAATGATTAAAGAACATGAGAAATCCTTCCACTTACCGCAGAAAACTTTGCAGACTGCCCAGACCGCAGTATTCGATGAGCAGCATCATACGATTACTGAACCTAGTCGAATAACCAACCATGCCCACGATATTTGGATGACGACCCACGGCCTTCAGCATTTGGACTTCACACCTGAAGGCCTGAACATCCTCCTCATTCGGATGATCTAGGAAGATGCCAGGCAATCGATTCCTTAGTCTTTAGTATATTCTTGTAATTCCATTTGAATCTTACCTTTGAGCAACTTCACAGCCACCTGACGCTGCTTGTAGATGCCGCGTCTTACCAATCCAAAGGCGCCTTCGCCCAGCACATCCTGCAGGAGGACTGCATGTGGTTCCACCTCCAGTTCATCATCCAGCTCAAAGTTATCCTCCACGGCGAGTGTGGCCAATAGGCTGTTGTTAAGTGCGAGCGTCAAGTGGAAATCAGGCGACTGATTTGGTGCACTCTTCGTATCCATGGCCTCCAGAGTTGGCTTGTGACCACGAAATTTCAGCGACAACAAAGCGACAAGACAACAAATGGGCACAAAGAGCAGGAATATCAACAAATGCATCAGAGTGCGTACTGCAAGTGAAGTGGAGTTTGCAATGAGTAACGCATTTGTTTGTTTGCTACAACAACTAGGGGTACCAACCTTTAAGCCAGGACTCTAGCGGTGTCTTAACCAGATGTAATACAGTCACATTCTTGCCGCCCTGTGTCTGTGCCAACAGATGCACCTCAAACATATCGCCCAATATAGTTAAATTGGATATATAATAATAGCTGGCAGTGCGTTCCACATCAAACACGGTGCGTTTGCCATCCTTGTGCAGATCGAGAATGTGCAGCGTATAGTTGTCCGGCAGATATTTGGGCAGTGACCAGCTCACATTGAGCGCCAATGTATCCTGCTTAAAATGATGCAGTATGACACTCAAATCGGTGGGTTTTAGAGGTGCTATAAAGAACAAAAAACAATTGTAAAATACCCGTTAATCAGGCCTTTAGATAACTTAACTTAAATACATAAGTATAAAACAAGCAGATCTTTAAAAACGTATTTTGATTTCAATATATATCGCTTAAAATCGACGTTGCGTGCATCGAGAGTAGCTGGAAAGCGATTGCTACGTTCGACAATAGCATTCAGCTTTTCACACCATGTATAACTTTCAGTGTAGCATTCAGCTTTTTTGCAGCGCCACAGCCGCCGATAGAGCAAATCAGATTCAGGACTTGAGTTAACCGAATTAGCTATTGCTGTTGATCGTAGAACTCTCCTCCTGTCAGTTACAAATTTTGCCACACACATGTTAGCTCCTTGTGCCCCTTGGACATCGGGCTTAAAATAAGTCTGTCCTAAGAAAAACCCACCACAGAATGTATAATTGTAGTTAAACCAATCCAAGCAGCTGGGCGTTTGCACTATCAGCCATGCTACTTGGCCCTCCAGACGATTCTTGATATTGATTGTGCGCACTCCAATTTTAAACTGCTCTCCGATTTCCATGTTGGTTATATTATAACTATACAGCTTACTATGCTGAAAGATAGAGAGGGGGAAGAATTATGCGGAGGAGGAAATGACGCAGAAATTAACGCTACTTACATTACGAATTTCCACCGGTAAAGGTGTATCAAGAGTTACGGTCTCCATGGAGTAGTAAATCAAATTAAAGTAACAATTGCGTTCTGAAAATGTAGAAACATAACATGAATCTTTTACTTTGTATAGTGATATTCTATTCAGCTCTTACCTGCCGATGGTAGCCATTCAATTTCCGTGGCAATACGCCGCCAATTCTCGGGTTGTTGGTGAAATCCCCGCAGCATAACCTTACCAATATTACTGGGTTGATAGCCACGTCTTAAGGTCTTGAATTTCTGATCGATAGCAATGTGAGAATAGGCGCCATTGGCATGCATAGCAAAGGCAGAGATTTGATATTCTGTATCACCTTCCAAGTCGTCAATTGTAAAGAAATTGTCATCTGACTAAAGTATAAAAGAAAGAAAAGGATATTTAAGGGAAGCCCAAGAGTTGATAACCTTGCAGAGAATCTTTCGTATGACAGCTTTATATGATATAGTAGTCTGACTTTAACAAAATTGTATGGGAATGTTTAGGACAATCGGAAGATTGTTCCTATGACAGCTATACTATATGGGAATGCAATTCGGTTGCAGTAAAAACACAGTCTTGTGCTAAGTTCTATCAATACAGCTTTTAAGCCAGTAGAATAGTTTGCATAGAAATAGATAGACGGACTGAAATATATCGATAAATACAGCTACTTTAGGGTATTTCATGATCAAAAAGAGAATACCCTGTGCAAGGTTCTACGCAGAAGTTAGTAAAGATCTATAGCAACTCTTTCACCTACCAGATAAACCAACGTTGACAAATTCTGAGTTGAATATAACTTGATGATAAATATGGCATTCGTAGCCATAGATTTATTGGCAATCTCTCGATCATATTGCAGCCAGTTAATACGAAATGACAATTGCGACTCGGTGCGGCAGACGAGCTTTAAAAGGAAATTATCCTGTACTTTGTGTATATCTTTCGGTATCAATTCAGAAGATTCAGCGTCATTGCAGTAATTAAAGCAGTCAAGTAAGTCCTAAAACACAAATGGGAGAACATTAATATTACGAGTTTACAGTAGCAAACTCTGCTGTTTCTCACCACTGTTCGATTGCTCTCCAAACACTCTTGGCTGCAGGCGGCCAAATTGAGCAGCGTCTGATCCTCGTCGAATTGTCCCATTAGCATTTGAGTTCCCTCATTGTGATCTATCATTAGACCGAGTAGCAATGCATATTTTGCATAGAAAATTAACATTTTCTCTATTTTTTTTGTCTTTCGTTAGGCTTTTTTGTTGTTGTATTTTATGTCTCCTTCTGTGCGGTTATTGCACTTTACTTATGCAGCCACCTTTTTTTTCTTTCTTTTAGATTTTCTACTTGCGGTACTTTTGCTTCGCTGGAAATTCCGTTGCAACAGCAGAACTGTCCACTGTCGACTGTTGCCTTTGACTGAACCACGCGAACTGAAGTCCAAGCGATAGGCAACGATTAACGAACAGGAAGAATTACTGCAAAGAGACAGAAATGAATCCAATTTGATTTTGATTTTGCTTTGCTTTGGTTTCGTTTCGTTTCAGTTTCTGTTTCTCTGATTCTGTGTTTCTCTGTTTGAGACACACACACATCATTTGTAATGCAAAAAAAAAATGGATGTCTCTTTTTCGTCAATGGGGCGCCAATACGTTTTAATACTAGTAGAGAAGGCTCACAGTCGAGCTAAACCCAACTGTTAGAGACCCTGTACTTATTTTGTAAATTATCAAACAGTTTTAAGTGGACTAAAGAAGGGATTAAGCTACATTTCCTATTCAAATAAATTTAAATAGTCTTTTTTATGAAAAGTTCAGCCACGCTTCCTTCTGCCTGTTACATACTTTTAATTAACTTAATAGACCCCCACAGGGTATACAAATAAACTACTACATATAACACTGAATATTCTGTTATATAAAAGTTACTTGATAATTTTATTTATATGTATGTGTTTGTTTTCTCTTGCAAATCTGTTATACAAGCTGCTGTGCTCAAATTTGAAGGAGTTCATCAGATTCTATGCTTTATATACTTATAGAACTTGATAATTCTTTCACTTTTCAGCACAGAAGAAGAATGTTATTCGATTACGATTGAATCAGTATATCAGGATAAAAGGTTTACACAGTGGCTAACGATATCCAATTGACTTTGTGTTGGAAATATTGTGCCCAGAAATTCCATCATCATTGGTTGTTTGCGCACAACATCCGCATATTCTTCAATCGATATGAGCATATCCTTATCGATATCGAATTTGCTAAATATCATTTCAACCATATCCTGCAAATGGGCATTGTATGATATAATACTTATATGTATACATAATTATATTCAATTTAATTTACTGCGCGTAATTCGTGAATTTCATCCTCGTCGTCGCCTTGAAAAAACTTGTCGACAAATTTCACGACTTGTTCGCGATCCAAGTAGCCACGATCCAGTTGATCGTAGATCTTCAAGATAATCGATTATTAATACACTATCCTACACAATATCACGCATAACATACTTACACCAAAGACAAAATTCATGCGTTTGTCCAAATCTTTTGAGAAATAAATGGTAAACATTCGTATAAAACTGGGCAAACTAACATGACGATCCGTTGAGAATTTCGGATCCACACAATCCGGATCATGGCTAATTTTTGTCACAATGCTTATATTAATTTCACGATCCGAAACATTAAACATCATTTCCAATATATTTCCCAATTGCGTTTGAGTTATAAACTTGGCCCGTGGCCCATTCTCCAGTGCAAACTTGTGATAGATCATGGATAAACAGAGTAATTCGGTGTTCGTAAAGGGCGATTCCAAGTGTGAGATTATGGGACCATAAATATAGTTAAAACGCGCATTTTCCATGTAGTCTAGTGTAAGATCTAAATCCTTCATTTTTGGCGATTTACTACAAGATAAAGTGTCTTTTACAACTACAAACAGTTAATATCCGATTATTTAAACTCTCTGTAATTTACATTGAAATATTGAAGCAAAAGCTCCTAAGTTTATAATACCGATATAAATAAATATTCGTTTTATATTCCAGTTAGATATCGATTCATAGTGCAGTTAATGGAGCTACAGGAACTTAAACGCAATGCGTGTATTAATTTAAATATTACAAGTCTGATTCGTCATTAGGCAGCTTAATTTAGCTCCTAAGTTTATAATACCGATATAAATAAATATTCGTTTAATATCTGTTGCTGGCCGATAGTCTGTTAACATTCCAACATCACTAGATTGTATACTCTACCATCACTAGATTGTGTGTCCTCCCGTCACTATTTATCCTAATGGATTAGCTATCTCGCTTTAACCTATTAAGACAATGGAGTGGGACCTAGCTTGATCGCGCTCTAAAAGGAGCTATGAAAGACAGGGGAGTTATGAAAGACAGGTGCGTGATGCCAGAGAGTCGTTTGATACAGACAAAATACAGCGGACGTCATAGGGAATAACTGCGTGTTTCATTCAAATTAAACGATTACTTACTTCAGTTAGACATCGATTCATAGTGGAGATCTTATTTTAGTATTATTATATAATTATTACATTGTTTTGCGTATTTACTTTTATATACATTATTTTAATAAGTTGTTTATATACTTATTTTTGTAAGCCATTTATTACTGAATAGAGATAACAAATAGAGATACGGAAACTTTGATTGCGCAAGAAAAACACTATTTAAACTAAATACTTTAAATACTATTGAATGTATGTGTTAACATAGACAGTTCATAAAACAAATATTCATATTTAATACATACCGTTAACTTTAAATTTAAATACAAAATTCCAATTATAATTGAAAAAATTATATTTTTTTTGTCAATATATTGTATAGTGTGTACGATCTTGAAAACCCGGAAACTGATAAGACACGCAAACTAATTTAAAAGTTTGACAGCTCACAGCTGCGCGAATTTAAAGAGCAAAACAAAATAAACAAATTACCAAAAATTCGACTGATGTATCAGTTATCGACAAAACAAAAAAGGAAAACATTTAGGAATACCATTAATGCCAATCGCACAAACACTGGAGTTACCCTCTTATTTAAGTACATTAAACATTAAAAATTGATTTCTATTGCATCTGTGACATTTACACACTCGGCTACTTGTATTTAAATTATTTATAAAATGTATAAAATAAATATAATATACGGAATTATCTTAGTAGATTGCTACACAGCCCAATGACATCCATTTGTACCTTGGATGGAAATATGGTACCTAGAAATTCCAATAGCTCTGGTTGTTCGCGCACAACATCGCAATACTCATCGTACGATATTAGCATGTCCTTATCCTTATCAAACTTAATGAACAGCAGTTCAAGCATGTCCTGCAAGTAACAATAAAGTTAAAATATATAAAACTATTGCTTATATGTTTTATATATTTACAGCGCGCATTTCAAAAACTTCATCCTCATCATCGCCGGTAAAAAATTCATCTACAAATCGCATGACTTGTTCTCGATTTAAGTATCCAACTGATTCTTCATCATAGATCTGTGAATTGGGCGAAGAACTTACTACACACACTGTAACATGTAATTGGTTAAATCACTTACGCTAAAGGCAAACTTCATGCGCACCTCCAAATCCTTGGAGAAATAAATGGAAAACATTCGTATAAAACTTTTCAATGTACAATGACGATCTTGCGAGAATTTTGGATCCGTACAGTCTGGATCCTCGCTGATAAAGTCCACGATCTTTAGATTAATACGCCGATTCGTTATCTTGAACAGCAACATTATGAATTTGCTCAGCTGCATGACGGTCATAAATCTCGATCGTGGTCCATTCTGTAGCACAAACTTGTGATAAATCATTGAGATGCAAAGCATTTCCAGCTCGGTGAACACCGATGATTCCATGCGAGCCACTGCAGTGCCATAGACATAATTAAAGCGAGCATTTTCCATGTAGTCCAGTGTAAGATCCAGATCCTTCATATTGGAGCTTAACTTCTTACAAATAAAAGAAGAATATCTGTCTAATTAACTAAAATAAACCTAAATCGAAAAAAACTATCCCTAAATAAAAGACTTTTTTCAATAAAAATGAACTAGAATAAATATATTATTTTATGTAGAAAATTGCTATATCAAGCCTATATGATGCTAAACCTATTACTGTCCCTAACTAAACAACATGAATATGAAACGAAAACTCAATGAAAACTTGTTTGGGCAGAAAAGTTCAAAAACAAATGAAACACATTTTTTGTCGGAAATGCATTTACTTTATCTAATTATTTAATTTTCCTTTGCTCGAATTATATTATTATTATTTTTTTTTTGTAGTAAGCTAAAGCAAAGTTACAGGATATTACAGCGCTATGGTACAACACAAAGTGTACAATATGGTACGGTGTACAGGGAAATATATGTACGAGTGTATACATACATACTTACCAGCGTACCTTGCTTAAAAAACACAATTCGTACTGTTTACAAAAAACGTAACTTATGACGTACGACAATTATAAAAGTTTTATATGTATGAACAATCAATCATACACAAAATACAACTACATAGATGTACAATTATGGTATAGTTATGTATATAATAAAATTATACATATATATATTTTTATATTTATGTTAAAAAGTATATAAAACGAAAAACTTAACATAGCTAAATGAAAGTATTAAAAAAAAAGTAAAACTGTTGTAATACCGTGACAAAACGTAGAATACTGGCTGACGTCTGAATGAATAAGAATATAACTTATACAGAGATTTGAGTGGTTCAGTTTTTGGGTGTTTGTTTTTTTGAGTATTCGTTTCGTTTGTTCTTGCGACACAACCGCATTCGAAATTTATAACTTTGTAGAGCAAGAGTTCACTTAACAGATACCAGGATACAAATATAATAATACTAATATTGGAAAATGCAATGTGTTGTGTGTGTGTGTGTGTGAGTGAGTGATAGTATGTCTGCGTGTGTGTGTGTGTCATGCACAAAAATAACAGTCCATCGTTTTTGTCATGGCTGAGCGAACGTTGCCGCCGCCTGCGTGTGGCAACGTGAGTATTTTGTATTCATATTTCGTATTCGTTTGTTTTGTATTCATATTCAATATTCGTATTCATCATGATTAGTCTGTGTGTCTTTTGAGACATTTGAGAGTCGGCTACATTTCGCTAAACGCATTTCAAGCTAAGATTTTTCTTTTGTTTTGTTTTAAGTTTACAGTTTTTCCACTAAATGCTGGCAATTCTTATTATGTTAATGTGTTGTGTATGTGTGTGTGTTGTGTTGTGTGGGTGTGTGTGCATACAACAACTAGTTGTAGGCCAAAGAATTGGTATTCAACGCCAGCGCTGTTTCCGTACAGTTGCTGTTCGATGAAGACGCTGCTTGCGGCTGATTTGCAACATTTTCCATGTGTACATTATTGTAATCTGTTTTGGCATTGCAGCGCACGCCAATTGCTGGCAACTGTGTCTGCTCCTGTGCTGAGTCCTCCTGCAGCTGTTGCTGCTGCTGCTGTTGTTGAACTTCACCATTGTTTAAACAGCTGATGTTTAGATTGTAGACAGCGATACGCATTTCGTGCTCTCGTCGCTGCTGACGTTGTCGCAAGTCGTGATCCTCACGCATGTGACGCAACTTGAGGTCCTGCTCCTGTCGATAATACGACATTTTCAGTTCCTGTTCCATTTGTTCGAAGCGCAGCTTCTGTTCGTGCTCACGACGTGCATAATCGATCTCAGCCAGACGCTCCTGTTTCATCAGTTTAAAGAGCTGTTGCTTATACTTCTCATCCATTTCCAGGCTACTAATTGTCTCATTGGGCACAGCTGTGGGCGTAAATTGTCCAACTACAGCGGCATTGGCCATGGCAGGCGTTTCAGTGCTACAATCCTCTGATAGCACCGACTGTGCCAGTGAGTGCTGTTTTGGGGGGAATGTGTTGTTGATGTGAGTTAATGACTCTTATTATACATATTTATCATCTTGGCACTTACATTGCGCTGTCGTCTTTTGCGTGTTGGTGAAGTCTTTTCGTTGTCAGCGGAACCAGCGGCGCCGTCAGTGTCATCCTTGTGGTTAAGCAACGGTTTGGCTTTGGCCCGTTTGCGTCGATTGGGCGCCGACTGTGGCTGGGCACTCTCCTGCTGGGAGTCGCCGCCGGCGGTGGAGGGCGGTGGTGAGGGTATGGCTATGGTGGATGTTTGCAGTGTGTCCTCACTGGCATTTGTTGAATTGGGCAAGGCGGCCAGCGGCATATCCTCATCTTCGTCCATTTCGAGCAGTTCCTTCTTTAGCGGCACTTGGACGGCACCATTTGTGCCGCCACCGGCGCCGCTGCGCGTCTGACTGCGCGAGGAAACCGGATCCTTTTGCAGTTCCTCCATGAACTCAATCATGCGCATGCCCTCCAGCACATCCGACTTCGGATGCTTCTGTTGATGCTCACGTTTGGCCGCGTTCTTCATGCTGCGCCATTGCACCTGAATCTGTTCCAGCAAGCGATGTCGAAAGTTCAGTGCGTTGAATCTGCAATTGAATCGATTGTGTAGTTTATTAATCGATGTATGTATGACATTTGATGATAACTGAGAAACTTACTGTTTGGTAATTTGCGACCAGGCCAATCGTTTGGCCTTGATGCTTTTCGCATCGACACTGCGATTCTCCACAAATGCCACTTTTGTTTTAATCACCTCCAACAATAAACCCCGTTCGGCTTCCTCCCAATTGAGGGACCGTTTCTTGCGTGTTCCCTTTTTCTTGCCAGTCGCGCTTTCTTTTTCAGCAGACTCGTCCGCAGCATCTTCAGCATTCTCCACCCCCTCATCAGAGGCATTTGTGGCTTTTGTTTTCGACTCTGCCTTCTCATCATCGTCGTCGTCCTCCTGCGGCGATGGCGCACCCTTTGTCAAAAGCTCTTCCAGTTTCATTTTGCCACCGATTTTGCTGTTTATCTGTTATTTATAATAATATTATCGTTATTTAAGCGCGGATTCTAATTTGCAAAAAATTCTTATTTGATTTCTGTATATACTTTGCAATGTCGTTGCCACACTGTCGAATACACAGTCCTAGTGGCAGCATTGCTAAGTATCGATATTAATATCGATATTTATTTGTGCAGTCTTGCGCACAGTCTTGCCCCGCACAGTATCGATATTAGAGATGAGCGATGATGGTAACCAATATTTTTATACCATTTATATTAAAATTATTAAAGTTCCTTTTTTTAAATTCAATGAATGATTTCATGACAGTGCAGATAGTACAAAATTCCGGGCAGTGCTGAGATATAATTATTTATTAAAATATCATTAAGTGATTTAATAAATACTTGTGACCAGTAACAGTGACATAAATATCGCCCAGCTCTACTGTGCACAGACTTGCCTTGTACAGTATCGATACATCGTCATACTCATACTTCAGTATCGAGCAAAGTAAGTAGCAAGCGAGAATTTCCATTTCATTGGAAAAAATATAATTTTTTTACACATAAACAGCGTGATGGCATTCGGAGACTATCCAGCTGAGTATAACCCAAAGGTGCATGGACCTTACGATCCAGCACGCTTCTACGGCAAGGGTAAGCACTTTTGCCATATTACGTAATTCTCGCCGCACCATTTTGCGGTATTTAACGATTTGTGTCAATTTACATAATAATAATTTTTCATAATACCATTTCCGCAGCTGATGTTCCCTTCGGCCAAGTGAAGTTGGGCGAGCTGGGCGCCTGGTTTGGTCGCCGCAACAAGACTCCAAATGCCATGGCCGGTGCCATTAGCCGTGCCTGGTGGCGCTGGCAGCACAAGTATGTGTTCCCCAAGCGTGCTGGCATCGCACCCTTTTTCCAAATTACCGTCGCCAGCATGACGTTCTTCTACTTGATCAACTACACTAAGTTGAAGCACCACAGGAACTACAAGTACCACTAATCGTCGACCTCTTTTAGTGTACACACACACACACATAATTGTTATGACAACATTCGTTCGGTAAACGGGGGAGAGTTGAAATATCAAAACATAATACTAATATTTTCTTGTTTTAAAAACGGCCAAGTTTAATAAAACGTCTGCGAATAACTGTGCTGCACTTAACCCACTCTCCGCTTAATCATTAATACACACATCTGCTGAATTTGCACCTGTATCCAGTTGATTTGAACTGTCGGCCCTAAAGATTTCACATATGAAAGGCAATTCATGGTCACAGCTCAATGTTTGCCAAGTGCCTTGCGGTGTCAATGCCACGCAGCTGTCATTGGTCTGGAGACCACTGCAAGATCAGAAGTAAGCCAACGTCAAGCAGCACAAGAACTTACCCCAATCGCGGATGTCCCACATGCCAGGCTCTGTAAAGGAAACAGAGCAGACTCTCCTGCTGCGCATTGCGATAATCCGTTGGCCGCAAGGAGTTGCTGCGATTGTACTGCAATCCCACATAGGCCAGAAATATTGCAGATTCGGATCGCATGGCAGATCGCTGTCTATTATAACCACGCAGCCATTTGGCCAGTCCATCGGTGCGTCTCTCGGAGGCAATGTGTGCCAGACTGCCGCTAAACTCGCTGGCATTGTTGCATGCCATTGAAGCATTTCTATAATTGCTGTGTTTTGTATAGATCACAAAGAGACCAACTTCCGGCACGCAACTAATGTTGTATAGTGCTGTCAAAGATCTGTTTTATTTAACCGTAAACTGTTGCTGTTGGCAACATCTTTACCTGTTGGTCTACCATATAAGCTATAGTAATCGAAGCGACTGTCGTTTATCATTCCTGCAAAGCTTATATTCTGCGGACACTGTAGCACATGACAGTTGAAGAATTCTCCTGGTTGCTCAAAGACACTCAAACGTCTACGTTTATCTTTTTCCAGTCTGTTCTCATTCGTTGACGACGAAGTCAAATAATTTGTTTGTCGTTTCCTTCCACCGGACGCATAGTTTAGGGCCAAACCACGCTGCTGCTGCGCCAATTTCATACATTCCTCCAGCGTTGATGTGTTCTCCAGAGCAAGTGCCTCATCAGTGGCAGCGCGTTGACATTGCCGCACCAGTTGGAATTGCTGGGATGTATCTACGTCCGCTGGACAGCGTAAAGTGCTCTGCTGCGGCACAAACAAGACGTGCAACAATATCAACAGTTTCCACATGGCTAAAAGCTGTTAAGGCTCGTTCTGGTTATTATATTTATATTAGTTATAAACTTATGACAACTGCTATTTGTGCATTGCATGTAGGTAAATTAGTTGCAATTTAAGTGTCCGGCTGTGTGACAGTTGAGCAGCAATATTAATGGAGATAGATGAGCATAGACGAGAATTAAAGCCAGGGAATCAAACTTGCAATGGGGGAATTGATATAATAAACAAATATTTGATCGGTTGTTGTTTCAGCTCCGTTTACCAATGTCAATCAGTGAATAATCCCAGTTTTCAATCATCATACTTGTGGCATATGTTGATTGTAGCTCGTATCGAATCTGTAGAGTCTATAGAGTACCCAGCAAAACTTTACGCCTTACTAAAAGTACTGCTGAAAGCATTACATGTCATGCGAGAAGTAGTTGCCGAATCTGTCGTCTTCAATTCGCATTTATACAGGGCTGAAACACTGATTGCTTTGGAAGCTAGTTTGGCAGGGGTTCTGTTATTGCTCTGTTAACTCTGATTCCATTTCCAAAAACTACATTACAGAAACCTTCTAGTAGTGGGCAGAAAAGCACGTCTTGCGGCGTTCGCTACAAAAATAACACATTCAGAAGGCATTGCTTTGTAACATACCTTCCCTAAGGTTTTATTGGAATACCAGACAGTATGTAAAAAGCAGTTGACTCTCTCTTCCTTAGCATATTTCTTTTCCTCAAGCCATGCTGAGATCTCAGAGATCTCATAAATATTCCCTCTCCCCCATTAAAAAACAACAATAATGGTCAATTTAATTTTATTTATCATCTTCATTGATTAATTTTAGCTTAAGCCTAACTAAAGTTGTTCTTCTCTTTATTTATTTTAAAATAGTATATTGTGTGTGTGTGTATATTTATTTCAAATTTGCATTGCACAGCTCCAGACAAGCGTTTTTTCTTCTTTCGAGATTCCAAATGCTCGAATAAAGCTGTGCAAAGGCATTTAAGCTTAATTACTTTGAGAATTAATACAAGTTATTATTATTACATTATTATTATAAGTACTTGTATTTTTGAGTGCTGAAATGGGCTGCCCTGCTTATATAGATAGTATTAAATATTGTAGTGCAAGTAGTTAAACAATGACAAGAAACAAATTGTACAGGAAATTCAACTAAGCACAATAAAAAGTGTGGCAGGTTTTTGTTTACGTTTTGTTTTTTTGGAACTAAATAAGTTTATAAATATTAGAGTACAAATACAAATATCACCTGAGCGTCGGCTGCTGCATTCGTTGTTAGTTCGAGTTTAGTTTTTATTTAAATTACAGTTCTAATAAGTATAAGTAATAATGACTGCACTACGATGAACGAACGTGGGAAAGAATCGAAGGAGAGAATCCTACACCAACACTGGAGTGCGAAACAGAGTTGCGGCGGTCTGGCAACGCCAAAAAGACTTTTGACTTTTGCAGCCCTGCACAACTCTGCGACATTAGCGGGCAATAGAGACAAATTTAAATTGCCCGGTAATCTCTGCACAAAGGGATGTGGAAGAGGGGGGATAAGGCAGTTATTCAATATTAAAAAATACTAATTAAACTTAGACAGTTGCCGCTGCACAGCTATTGTGACCTTATAGACTAAAATTGCTCCCAAAACTTGTCACGAGACATTTTTGACAATTGACTACCGCAGTTTGGCATCTGCTTCTGCTTCTTCTTCTTCTTCTTCTTGAACTTATGCGCGAGTATAATCCTTCTGGTCTGTGTGTAAGTTTAACGGAATTTTAAACACTTTGAGTGTTTCATTTTGGAAAAGTTTGTTTGCTTTTGAAATTTTGAATTTTCTGTTCTTTTTGCTGCGCATTTTAACTGCTGTGCGAGAAGGCGGTATTTGTATATGGGCCGCTGTAAATGGAGCTGCCGGAATTGGATACCGTTTTGGTGCTACGACGTGCCATAATGCACAGCACGGCGGCAACAACGGCCAGCATGAGAATTAGGCCAGCAATGGCAATGGCTATGGCAAAGGTGCGCTGCGACACGCACAGAGCATCCTCCAGAGTCTGCAAGTAATAATTGTTGAATTGTTGATGAATTAATAATAATCACATCACATTGCAGTTTAACATTCTCTTCTCACCTTCTCTTTGTACACCGCATCCTCGTCACTGTCGTTGGCATTCTCATTCTCGTTGACATAGAGGCCGGAGAAGACCTCAATGGTGGCGGGCAGAGCTTCATCGTCTTTACCATCGCCGGCCTGACGCTTGGGTCGCTTGCCGCTGCACAGCGGTGCCTCCTGGCAGCTGGGATCCTCTAGAGCGCAGAGCCGCACATTGCATTGATAGTACACGGATGTGGTGTAGGGAAACTTGTGTGCCGGGAAGGTTACATTGGCCGCCAAACGATTCTCAGTATAATTAAACTGACCCATTATCTCGTTGTCCATGGGACAGCTGTTGTAAACACAAAGAATGATGAGCTGCCATTCCACAAACATAAACTATCGCCAAAAACTCACCCATCTTCTCCGACCAGACGTTGTTCGCCCCAGCCCAGGCCGTCACGTACAATGCAATCCGTCACATGCAGACCGTAGAGTTTCTGTTGATCAATGCTAATCACAATTGTCAGCGGATCGCCAATCTTGACATCGTCCGCAATCTTGTGTTCCTCATTGTAGATCTTCATATGGCAGCCGGGCATAGGCATATCGTTGTTATTCGCATCGTTATTAACATCGTCCTGTGCCGCATTCACATCCACATCATAGACATCATCCTCATCGAGATCATCATCGTTGCCCAATCGTTGTTTATCCAACGATCTACCATAGTCGCGTCTGTCGTGCTCATCACTGCGGAATGCCTGTGGCTTCTGGGCATGCTTACGCAGATGCTTCTTGGGCTTAACTGCCGCATCGCGACTCTTGTAGGCACAGCGCACATGATAGCCGCGTCCCAGATCCGTTATCAGTTTGAGATGCGGCTGCAGCACAATTGTGTTGAAGAACTCAATGCCACCATCGTCCTGCAAAAAGATAGTAAATGAGAAATGCATATAAATAACTGATTAAATAGTTAATAAATAATTTATAAATATATATCATAATTTACACTAAATATATATACAAATTAGCAAGTATTAATAAAAGTAAAAGACCTAATGAAAAGCCGATTAAAATCAGCATACCGAAAGCTAAAAAGAACATTACAAGTCTATAATTAATACACAGCTTTCTTTCAGTTCTTCCGCTTCGAAAAACAAAAGACTTAGGCAACAAACTGGCCTGGCACTTTGTCTGGCTTCTAAATGGCATCACAATGCTGACAATGCTGTTAAGGCTAAGAAGCCCAAGAAGCCATATTAGCAAACCCAGACAGCGTTTCAGCCGAGCCTGTTAGACAGCAGCAATACCTGTACATATCGTATGTATGTATGTGTGTATGTATATTTGTACATTGCCTCATTATGCATACAACAGATTCACGCTTGGCTGCAACTGAAAATTGCCGAGAATTTGATGTGGCGACTTCGTCTTTAGATCACGAGCACTTCCTGGAGTATTGTTTTGTTTGGTTTTTCCATAGAATGGTGCTAAAGCCATGCAGCCAAGTGTGAAGCATTCTGTCAGCCAGTCTGTCTGTCTTTTAGCCATCTTTTGTAGCATCTTCACAGAAATTAGCAAATGAATTAAAATTTTATTCTATGAAATTGAAATGGAAACTGAATGTTACATGTTGGCAAATGTAGACGTTACTTCCGTTGCAGCATTGCATCATTATCATTATCATCATCTTTTTATCTTTGGCCCGTTGTTATAGCCAATTTTGTTGTGTTGCTGCCCACATTCACATTCTTGCCACTATTTCTATACTACATAACGGTGCTCCACAGCTTGTGCTAATTTTGAGTCAACACGACGAAGAAGTGGAAGCAGAAAAAAAATACTTATACGCCCATATGTGAGTGCTTATTGTGAGTACTCAGTGAATTGTTAGCGTGGAAGGTAGACAGACAGTTAATGATAATGGGCCAAGACGCGTGTACGTGACCCGTTCGGAAGTTTATTTTGGTTCTTTATAATTGGGTCTAACAGATTTGGACACGGAAATGCTACAATTAAGTGTGGACGTCACCTTT
Source organism: Drosophila histrio (assembly GCA_958299025.2). Taxonomy (NCBI): domain Eukaryota; kingdom Metazoa; phylum Arthropoda; class Insecta; order Diptera; family Drosophilidae; genus Drosophila; species Drosophila histrio. The sequence continues at coordinate 20,612,619 of OY729167.1, read as the reverse complement.
GAGGCGTGCTTAATTGCATGCCCCCCTGCCACATTGAAAACTGTTGACACCAAGCAAGCTGAACACTTCAAACTGTCTTCTGTCTTGGAACAATTCTCAGCATCAGTAAAATGAGACAATGGGCTAATAAAAAGCATCATAAAATGACATTTAAGTTTCTGAAGAGCCCGATTCTAACGGTAGACACTGGTCCGACATCTATTATGTCATTATGACACTTTTTTGCTGTCGTCTTGTCGCTTCAGCTTCAGATTTTGTAATAAAAAACCAGAACTAAAATTGCTGCTTCCTCTTCTGCTCTTCTCCCCGCGCACTCGTTGAACGTGTATGTAAATGAAGTTAAGAATTAAAGTTATGTAAATTCGGGTCAACTCGTATCTGTGTCGTTTATTCTAACGACTTTAGAGATTCGTAACTGTCAACGTTACTGCTGCTGCAGCTGCTGCAACTGAGCTTCAGTTGCGTGGGCGACTGACCTTCACTCCAGCCATGAGGTCAGTAGCTATAACTATAAAATAATATCAATAACATAAAAAAGAAACACGTTTACATGTGCACAGTGTACACTTTTGGCATTTTCACGGTCAACGCACGAAGGCGTCGGCCAATGAACGTATTTAAATGGCCGCCAACGTTGCAATGCCTCCAAGTTGTGATGCTTACGGAGAAGGGGGAGAAACAGTGGAAAAGTAGAAGAGTGTGAGCTGAGCTGATGATGATGATGATGATGTTCAGTGTGACAGCATTTCACTTGATCAGAACAAATCGATTTGAAGTTGATGGCCATCTGTGTGAGTTCCAATATAATTTGTAGCTAACGAAAGACTTAGGCAACAAACTTGATTTTTATTTAATTAGAAAAAACCAAAATCTTCGCTTTAATTTCAGTTCTTTTTATTTTGTTTGCTGTTGCCGCTGCTCATCAGCTGCACAGTAATTATAATTCAATTTTAAATGTTGTGCGCCCTTCATGCGTGTGTGTGTGTGTTTCTCAGTGTCTATGCGCTGACCCTGTGCGTAATCGTTTATACAGAAAAATAAAAAAAACAATTATTAAGAATGCCTTAAGCTTGATTGTTTGACTATGACATACCTTGTGTGTGTGTATGCTTGAACAATACTTACTACTATAACTTCTACTACTCTTATTACTATGTTAATTCTAGCAAAACATTTTCGACTACACTGACTTCTACTACATTTATTGCTCTCCCTCTCTCTCTTGTAACTAAACTGACTTAATCTATTTCGTCTTATAGTTATAGTTTATACCCTGTGGATGCTTCAACATTACTTACTACTATAATTACTACTATTTCTATTAAGATTTTAATTCTTCTAAAACGTCTTCGACTTCTACTACATTTATTGCTCTCCTTGTGACTAAACTGACTAAAAGTATATCGTCTACTACTATAGTTTATACCCTGTGGATGCTTCAACAGTATTTACTACAATAACTCTACTACTTATTCTATTACTTTGTTTAGTTTACCAAAACATTTTGGACAACACTGACTTCTACTACATTTAGTGCTCTTGTGACTAAAGACACTAAAACTATTTCGTCTACTTCCATACCTTAAACTACTACTTACTATTATTCATTTACTACTAATACTACTACTCATTTACTACTAATACTACTACTTACTACAACTCATTTACAACTAATACTACTACTTACTACTACTCATTACATTTACATTTACTACTAATACTACTACTTACTACTACTCATTACATTTACATTTACTACTAATACTACTACTTACTACTACTCATTTACTACAACTTACTACTACTCATTTACTACTACTTACTACTACTCTTTTACTACTACTTACTACTACTCATTTACTACTACTTACTACTACTCATTTACTACTACTTACTACTACTCATTTACTACTACTTACTACTACTCATTTACTACAAATACTACTACTTCCTACTACTCATTTACTACTAATACTTACTACTACTCATTTACTACTAATACTTACTACTACTCATTTACTACTAATTCTTACTACTATTCATTTATTACTAATAATACTACTTACTACTACTAATACTACTACTCATTTACTAATAATACTACTACTCATTTAATTACTACTAATACTACTACTCATTTACTACTAATACTACTACTCATTTACTACTAATACTACTACTAATACTACTACTAATACTACTACTAATTTACTACTAATACTACTATCTTTTAATACTAATACTACTACTCATTTGCGTCTAATACTACTACTCATTTATTTACTACTCATCTATTTACTAATTACTACTCATTTATTTACTTATCGTACTACAAACAATAATTCTACTATTACACCTACTACTACTATTTAATATACTATTGCTACTATTACTTATACTACTTTACCACTACAATTGCTACTACTATTACTAAGTATTATTTAAAAATAATCAACTATTTTTTAGAGACTACAACTGCGATATTTGTCTACTAACATAACTTCAATAATTACATTTTTCAATTTTTCTATTTTTATTTATTTATTTATAACTATTTGTTGTGAAGTACTTGAGTGTTTTTAATGGCACTCGCTTTGCATTTGCATATTCAAAAACTACTATTTATTGTTTAAATAATTGCGCTTGGCATGCACAACAGCAACAACAACAAACAACAATAACTAGGGACATTAACAACAGGGTCATGTTGAAGCCTCAGTTGGAGTCAATGGCGTGGCAACTTTTTTTTTTTTTGCGACGTTGACATGCGACTTTTTACATTAAAATTGCAACTAAAAATGGCCATGCATAATTACATACTCACACACACACACACACACAGAGATTGTATGCAAATGTGCATAAATTTGAGCTCATCTCTACAGATGACATAAGCCAGCATCCTGCCCTGTTGACCACAAAGATGACATCAACTGCAGCTCCGACTGCAATTGCCTTCACTTTTAATGACAAGAGACAACAACAACAACAACAAAAAAACTACATAACTCTTGTCTTATTGATTTTTCCATTATTAACGTAGGGTAAACAATATTATTGACAGTTTTTTTTCTACTTTGTTTTCTTTGTTTAATATTCATTTTTCATTTATTTAACGCTCGTTTGCAGCGTCAAGTGAAGGCAAACAAAACGTGGTGAGTGGACAAAAGACTTAGGCAACGAACCTGGTCAGAATATGTGTTCGTGTCTATGTGGCACACATAGTATACTATATAGTAATGTTGCCACATGTTGAACGGCAATTAAAATTGGCAATTTAAAAAAAAAAAAAATGGTGTCAAGCCAATCGAGCGAAAGGAAAAAGTCGCCGCCACATACAGCTAACAAAATTACAAAACTGTTTGCTGGGAAATTACATTAAATACAGAAATGTAACACAATGACGACAGACAGCAGTGACTTCATATAAATGCGTGAGCGATTGTCTATCTCTCTATCTGTGTGTGTGTGTGCGTGTGTTTATGTTGGCCATAAAACTGTCGATGCATGTTGCAGCGAACGTTTAGTTCGATGAGTGCTAATTGAGATTTCAAAACATACATATATGTACATATATGAGCTTCATCTGGCTATAAACGCTAGTAAATTCACATTATGGCCCAATAAATAAGTCAACTCCACATATATATGGGGCAGTATTAATGCTTCTATGTTGCATGTGCCACAGCGCACGGCTATAAACTGAAAACTTTGTCTTCGTTTTATAGATTATGCGATATTTGTTTACACTTGGGCTAAGTTGATTGTAGGAGTTGAAGATGTATTAAGAAAGTTCTCAGGGAAAGATAATGAGTTTACGAAAACTGCTCATCTCTGGCTGAAAAGTATCTTCGAACCGCCTGAAATTGTCTAGCAAAGTGATAAATATAATCTCAACTTTCTATCAAAAGTTCTAATATAAGAAATCAAAACTGCAAGTACAAATAACTTTGAAAACTCAACCTTCTCTGTGTGGAAACTTGACAGACAACATCGCTGACATCTGTAGATATATATCTTCGACTTACTCTAGCTACTGCCCCACCTCTCTGTCTCTGTATCTGCTGCTGCTGCTGCTGCTGCTCAATCAGACACTTAATGATGCACTTAATCAGCATCGTCATCAATATTGTAGTATTGAATGCCAAAGAGTCACAAGAGTCCGAGTAATTTCATGTGCGTCAATTGACGTAGCCATGTTAAAAGCGATGCGCAAAACTGGCTAATCATCATCTTGCCATATGTCTGTTACCTTGTAACCAATCGCAACAGCCATATAAGCTGTTTAATATGGCTAGCTGGCTAAAAGCTAAAACACAATTAGCATAAGGCACACAAAAAGGCAGAACCACTTAAAAATATATAATGCAATATAATTTATGATATATTATAAGACAAATAAAATATTATTCCTTTTAGCTAGAGTATTTAAATAAAATAGTAGTAAGTAATAAGTAAAACTTGTAGTTTAATAAATAAATCTACAAGAAATCCAGCATGGGCTGCTCTTAACTGTTCCTAGTTTTCTAGTTTATAGTTATAGTTGTTTGCTATTATTTAAACTGCTGACTTACCGTTTCCTTGGGCATTGTGTTGCAGCTGCGCAGCGGCAACTTGTATCTCAATGGACCGCTGTGATCTCTGCAAGGATGAAAGCCGTAGATAAATGTTGATTATGGCTGATCATAAGTAACTATCATGAGTGGGGCCGCACTCACCTGTATTCGCTGAGGCATGTCGAGTTCTTGGACAGACCTTTCGGATAGATCATGCCACTGAACAAACCCGTCTCGTGATTTGGTGGCGCATCTTTAATGCTGATCAACATTGAGCCGGACAGACATTTTACCCGCACACTCGGCTCAATTGTTGACTGTTTGCCAGGGGGCGTGGCCTGTGCCGTCGCTGTCGCTGCTTCCGCCTCAGCCGCTGCGATGGCATCGTTTAGCGATGTTTGTGCATCCTCTGCAAAGGAAAAAGAAACGAGGGGCGTTTGCAAAAGTTATGAAATGTATATTGATCAGGAAAATGTTTGTTAAGTTTAAGCACAAACTACAGTTAGACAATAACAATAATAAAGCTAAAGGCGATGTTCAAGCTGTGATGGCGATGGGGTCAGCGCTAGAGATGGGAGCGTGAGTGAACACGAACTAACAAGGGGAAATAGTGCTAACATTAATATAAATAATATCGCTTTACAGCAAGCTTATTTCGTGTCACGAGAAAAGCACGACATACGCGCCCAGCTCTAGAGCCAAAGCCATTGGCATAAATCATCAAGCGATACACGAATCTGCACAGAGGGAGGAGAAAGACAAGACGACAAGACGGCTTGAGGCCAAGACAATGGCATAAAAGATGCCACTGGGAGTCGAGGAATAAGACGCAGCTGCAGCTGCAACACAGCAACATGCCGGCTTGCAACTGCGGAAGCAAACGCTGCGACAAACATGTAACAACAACAACAACAAAGCCAAGTTAATGACATTGAAAAGTCATTGAAAAAAGCCATTGGAGGCATTAGAAAGATGCAAGTTCCTTGAACTTGCCCACCATGAGAACCTTTAAGCTGTTGCCACAGTGCATGCAACAAGCTGTTGCTGTTGCACAGCTTGTGGTTTTTGGCTTAGCTCTGCAGTCGAAAAAACAGAGCAAGTAATTGAAGTACCAAGAACTGTGGCAAGATTCGAAGTTAGTTCCAGGGCTACGTGCGAATACATGCAGCACGACACCTCGCGTGAGTAGTGCGCATTCCCCTTGCCACATGCCACAAAGTCACATGCCTCAAGCTGCTCATTCCTCAACGATTTTCATACTTTTAGTTGTTGAGCAACAACACGAGCACTGCTCGTGTTCGTCTCGCACGTCTCTCTCTCTCTCTCTCGCTCTCTCTCTGTCTGTTGTTCTTGGCTAAAATGGAGTTTGGGCCCAAAGAAGAAGATGGCGTTGCCTTTGCTTCAGTTCAACGAACCTTACAACAATTCGCATCAGTTAGTTTTGCTTCTATTCCTATTCTCCCAACTCGAGCTCCAACTTCCAGCTCCATATGCTGCTGGGCAAAGTAATTGCATGCAACTGGCAACTGGCAACTTACAACTGGCAACTGCCAAGTTAAAGCCGGTTTTTTCCTGTTGGCCCAAAGCTTAACCATGGCTAAGTCGTTCCCAATGTCGTTGTTGTTCTTTGCTCTGCTTGGACTGCTACATAAAAATGTTGTATGTGTCTTTCTATTATGTAGAATCTTCTAAAACTGCACAAGCTGCATAATCAAATAGGGAATTAATCTGACTCTATTTATACACATTTATTTTCTTAGTAATACAATTGTTAATTATATTTTTTAATCTGCAAATTGACGACAAACTATATACATTTCTTATATCAAATAGTATATCTATACTTTCAGCATGCTTAATTCTCATATTTAATATTATTCTACACATTCTAAGGCTATAAGTCTTAGCAGCCCTGTAGAGCAAACTTCAATAGTTTTTATTTTAAAATTCTCTGTATTTTGTTCTTTTTATTTCTCAAACAAATTTTACGTATATTTTTTTAAAGATGGACCAACTGGCGATTCCTCAACTGAGCCAATCTCAGCCTGAATTCAGATCGATTAAAAAACCCCAAGCACTTGGACTACGATCCAAATCGATGGATGAACTTTTGCATCTTGCAAAGAAGCGTACGATTTTAGTGGAAGAAAAGCTACAAATGGAGCTTGTGACAACAAATTCTTTAGAGAATGTGTCCAAGAAGCAGTTAAAAAGCGAGCCAGATACCAAGGCTCAAACGGAACCCAATTCTTTAGAAGATTTGTCTGAGAAACAATTGCAAATCGAATCAGATCTTGGAGAAAATCCTGCTCAGCCAGTGGGAGACGAGCTTCAGTTGGCTGACAGTGAGATTTACACGGCGCAGCTGGTTTATGTTAGTCGTTTGGTAATGGATGTATCCAAGACCACTGTAAACATTTCAGAGGGAGTTGACACATCGGATGTAGAGTGCAAGGTAAGTTAGACTTTGCGGGGATTCTAAACTTATCTAACTAAATCTGTTTTCCCAACTCCTTTCAGCCAAGCGAGCCACAGGTAAACCACTTGATTTTTAGACCCTTTTGCTTTAGTATACATATACTTGATCAGCATCAACAGCCAGTCGATATAGCCATGTCTGTCTGTCCGTCCGTCTGTCCTGCTGCTCCGTTTTGAAGAATAAGTGAAGAGTCTCTCATAGTCGACTTATTAACTATTTATATTCACTTTACATATTTCATATTCATTTTAACTTTCTCATCCTTTGTTGCTGTTTATCAACGTGGAGACGGAGGAAGAAAACTCAGTTGAAAGCTACGTTTCACAGCTGCCAAGGTATTTACCCATTAGACTTATCTCTTTATATTATCAGTTTATGTAGTTCTTTTTACCTCCACAGTATCTTGACAAACTCACACCAACAGTTGCTGCTGTTGCCTCTAAATGAATCCTTTACCTTGATGGACAAAATTGATATGAGTGGAGTTCTAAACTGTAAACTGGCCAACAGTTTACATTTGGAAGATAAACTGCTCTCAATGTTACAGAACAAGCATAGCTGGGATGTCAAGGTGTACATTGGGGAAAGCAAGTTCTATTGTCAATTTGGCCTTTTGAAAATGTTTTTCTCGAAATTTCGGCACTTAAAGGTGAAGGATACATTCGTGATACGTTTTCCCGAGGATCAGGTGACGCCAAAGGCTTTTAATATCATCTATCAGTGGATGACTGAGCAGGTGCCTCCAAAAGAGGAGAAGAACTTCAGCAGTCGCCAAGTCTTCGAGATTTATAAGGCAGCCAAGTTTCTGGGTATCACAGAGCTGATCAGTTCCATTTGCAATACTTTGGACAAAGTTAAGAATGATGTCGGAAGCTTCTCTTTATTGTCCGGCATGTCCAATTTAAACTTGACTGATTTTGAGTATCTTTTCCTATCGAGAATCAGTAAATTCTTTCTTACGCTCGTCTCCTCACTGGAATTTGTGGAGTTACCGCACACTTTTATTAAACATCTGCTAAGAAGTCACAGTTTGGGTGTCAACTCGGAGATTGAGGTAGGTGCTCAATTGGCTCTGTCTAATCTCCTATTGATTTTGTATTTACATAGGTTTTCTATGCTTTGGTGCGTTGGTTTAGCCACAAATGGCCACAGCGTCAGATCCATGTGGTGCCTTTGGTGGGATGTGTGCGCTTCGGTTTGCTACCTCCAATGTTTCTACGCTTTCTGCAGAGTCCACAGAGCACTCGGGTTATGCACTATATTACCAATCTTCCGGAGGTCAACGATTTGATCAACAAAGCATTTCTGTAAGTAATTATTTGCTACTTTTACAAGTGACAAGTTTATTGTTTTTTTCCCAGCTATGCCTCTGCGGAACTCTACTGCAATGATACCCCGGACTATCGGCACATCCAGTTGCCTGATTATATTATCCCCGAACCCCGCAAGTGGCTCTTCGATCGCAAGTGTTCCTATCACCATAATCTCAAGTGTAACCGGCGTCAGTTCTTCACCTATGATCAATTCCTAGAGTATCTGACGACATTGCATCATATGAAACAAAATCAATGGAAGAAGTTGAAGTTTTTGGATGATGACATTATCTGTTGTCCACATTGAGGGAGGTTCAGAGGTTGCCACACTCACACAGCGACAATGTGCCGCAATATTTGGCCAAATCGAATGCCAAGTTATTCAATTTTAGGAGTCATCGTTTTTTAATAAGACAGCTAAATGCGACATGAATTGACTTTTGTTTGCCATGCGATTATGTGACTGTTGTTGTTTATATGTGGTTGTTGTTGTTGTCGAGTCGATTCGAGTTGAGTGTGTGGCAACGGTTAACGATGTAAACACTCAGACAACACCTTCACTTTTTGGTCACAGTTTGCCAGCAGTGAACAGGAGCAGGAACTGCTATAGGTAACTCGAGTGCTAATTACCCTGTAGACAGTATTGTAATCGTTGAATTTGAATGAAACACGCAGTTATTCCCTATGACGTTCGCTATATTTTGTCTGTATCAAACGACTCTCTGGCATCACGCCCCTGTCTTTCATAACTCGCCTGTCTTTCACAACTCCCCTGTCTTTCATAGATCCCTTTAGAGCGAGATCAAGCTATATCCCTCTCCATTGTCTTAATAGGTTAAAGCGAGATAACTAATTCATCAGGATAACTAGTGACGGGAGGATATACAATCTAGTGATGGTAGGGTAAACAATCTAGAGATGATAGGGTTAACAGAGTATTGAAATGTTAACAGTCTACCGGCCTGCTACAGTATATGTAAATGTTTCGACCGATGTTTGTATAGTTTAGTGTCTTTTTAAACTTTTAGCATATTATTGAAAACAATGTGGATATATGTGGACTCAATTTAGCTGTGATTATGAATATAAGAGCTAAATACTTGAATTTATTCAAATATCGTCAACGTGGCTTATAGCATTAAGTATAAATATGTCGTAGAGCAGTAATACATTTTCTTATACTTTAAGCAAAGAGATATTGCCTTGAAGCTTGGTCTTTGTTTATTTTACAACTTTTTTATTATCATCTGAGATTAAATTCACAAGTTATGCTAGAGACTACTTTCATAGTGTCCAGCTGAGGAAATAACACTAGAGTCACATAGCGTGAAAGCTTTATAGCAAGTTAATTTGCATGTGAATAAGCATATTGTTTGAGTGCATAAAAGTTTAGATAGTTTTTTTGTTTAGAGTTGACTACTAGGGTATCTCTACGTTTAGTATACAGATTTACAATGTACTTACTTGCTGAGTTCGGGATCTGTGCAGCATGTATCGTCGTTAGAGCTGCAATTGTCTGCAAAGAAAGTGGTGGTTAGAGAATGCTCATTAGCAACGCAATGGGGACAGTTGGACGACAGTTGATGATGAGATGGGCCATGGCCAAGGCAACACATAAAGATGTTGACATAAATCACGAACGAGCCGACATTAATGCCAGACTAATCGTATGCAAGTCGTTGCTCCTTTAATTAAAATGGAAAATGCCACAAAATGCGGCAAGATTTTAGTTTCATTCGTGCTGACTTAGAGGGAGATAGATATGAGAAACATTATTATTCTCACGATTCTGGAAAAAACTTTCGCCAGCTCTTGCGCCAGGTTAGAGTTGAAATCCAAGCTGAGACTGCGTTGATGCTGTTGATCATGCTGAGTCTCAATCCGTGGCTGAAGCTGCTTAGAATCTAAGTTGTTGTTGTTGTTGTGCCACTTTTATTTGGCAACTTGGCACGAAGACTGAACACGAATCGATTTTTTTAGCATACGGAACGTGTGGCAGGAAAGAGTAAACATGCCCCAAAGTGTTGTGGGGGCTCTTGCCGGCTTTCTCATATTTAGGTTAATCGCCTGGCCATGCAATTGTCATTCATGGCCAAAGAAAAACACAGGATTGGCCAATTTTCTATACAGAATAAGTTTTATTTTAATACTTACGATTAAGTGCAATGCTGTGCAAAGAATTTGAGTGTTTGACTTCATTGTGGCAGCTGCAAAATAAGTTAGAGAAAGAGAAATGGCAAAAGATTAATAAGTATAATATTTTTTTAGTTACATAAAAGCAACCGAAACCGGTTTCATGATCTGCACACTCCGATTACATTATGCTAAATCACAAAAACCAAACCCAACAACCAACAACAATTTATAATGAATTATTGATGTCTTTCCTCCGACATGTGTGTGTGTGTTTTTCGCCCAACTTACTTACATTCCCCCCAGGCGAAACTTTCAACAGACAAACAAACAACAACAAAAAGCCCTCGCAATTGGGTCAACCAAGTGACAGGAAGGGAGTGAGGAGGACGGGAATAGACAGCCAAAGAAGAAGAAGAAGAAGAAGAAGAAGAGCATTCGCATGTTGCGTGTGTGTCGCACACAAAATTGGGTTGAAATCAGCATAAAGGAAACAGGCTCAAAACAGGGCCAAGTTGCAAGTCAACAAAGCCTAACGAGATGATAAGCAACAACAACAATAGCAGCAACAACAGCAAAACAGTAGCTGCAACAGCAAGTACAACAATTGTTGTGGCAACAATCAAAACGGGTATTAAACACATACATATCAATAACCAAATGGAGCACACATGATAAGCACTTTTCTTTCTCCCCTCGCTGCCTGCATACGAGAAACGTAATGACTACTGTGAGAATATTATTGATAGCTTCCCAGTCATGGCCAGGAAGGAGACGTCGACGTCGACAACGGCAATTGCCAGATCATTATCAGCTCGACCTAAAACCAAAACAACATGCGGCTTACATAGATGACCAGTGAGCGATAAAGTGCCGACAATGATTTCTGGTTAACGTCTTTTGATACCCTGTAAAACAGGCAAAGGTGGCTCAGAAGGCAGGCAAGGCAAGAAACTTAAGTGAAAAGTTGTAACAAGCAGTGGGTAGGCAAAGTATTATGTAGACAATAGTTTATAGACCCTTTACTTAAAAAAAGTGAATGAGTCTATTAAGTTTGTCAAAAGAAAATGTGCGTAAGAGGTCTAAGGAAGTCTGGCAGACTTGATCCGCATCAAAAGACGGGTCAATATAACCATATCCTTCTGTCTGTCCGTCTGTACTGCTGTATAAATATCTACATCTCAGAGACTATAAGAGCTAGAGTAACCAAATTTGGTGACAATACTGCTGAGGCATCTACACAGGTCAAGTTTGTTTTAGAATTTTGACACGCCCCCTTACGCCCCTATAAATCGGAAAAACCCGCATAACACGAGTAATTTTAAAGATACAAGTTCCAAAATTGGCATTCATAAAGTTTAGTTTAATTGGGATGTGTACTGAAAATTTCATTGCAATCGAACAATAAACAACGGAGATATGAAGTAAATATATGTTAGAGTATACAAAGGTTGGAGGCAGCAACTTGAGGCAAGGAAACTGGTAATTTGCCAGATAATCGACTATGGCTGCATTGGCGCAATGCTTAGAGTGTCGAACTCTTGCAGTGTGGCACTGGAGTTCGAAACCTACCAGAGGCACATTTTATTTTTAGGTTATTATTCTTTTTAAAATTGATTTATTATTGTATTTATTCACAGAAACTGCCTTGATGATAACACAGCTGACAGCGTCTACTTTATAGAGTGTATGTAGTAGAAGTAGTTACCAGACTTATAAGGTAGTATATATAGACAGTCAATAGGAGATCATGCTGTATTTACATATAGTTTATCTCTTTAAGTAATTCTATTTGTTACTTCAACACTGCACTACAGGGTATTGCTTAGGCGAGCAATCAGCCGCCTTGAGCACACACACCCATTCGTTTCTTCTACTTATTGTTTGTTTACTGTTTGGCTGCCAACACATTTCATTCACAAGTTTATGATGTCACAAGATGGACGGACTGATGGACAGACTGAGAGTCTTGGAGACTGAGAGACTCACCCCAATTGAGATGTAACCGCATCGTTGATTTGATTGCCATTGCAGTTGCAGCTGCAGTTGTTGCAATCGTTATAATCTCTTTAGGATTTCGTTTATTATTCAAATTGGGTCAAGCCGCTCTTGACAAATGGCTGGCCATTATGTAGTGTAAGAAAATTTACCTCAAAATTGGTTAAGTTTATACCAATGTGCAGCCTACACGCTCCCGAGTTTTCCCAGCTGCTGCTGCTGCTGTTCAGTTGTGGCTATAAACTGAAAGCCAGTCAATGCAAAATGCTAACAACTATTTACTAACACTAACGAACTGCGAGTAGACAATGAACGCATTGCAATAAATTAACTAAAATTAGACGCATGACGTAAACTTCGTTTAGCGCAAAAATGTTACTCTAACCGAGCAGTAACTAAAAACAAAATAAATATACTGTAAATAAAAAGCGCTTGCAGTTCAAATAAACTACAATTCAATGGAAATTATGAATAATGAACTCTTGATTGGCATCTGCTCTCGTTACCCAGTTACGAGAGTTTCGCATAAAAAGAGAGAGAAATAAATGTGAATCACATTTGCACCGCAAAAAAAAATACAGCCAAACGAAATGGGAGCAAGTGACCTTCGAATTATGGGGGCAGCTCTCTGATATCTGGCTGGAAATTGCACGAATTTCGAATTGCACGAATAAATCTCTAAGCAAATACGAGCACAATACTCGTAATGACTACAGATATGTTAATTATGAGTATTTGTGTAGTTGATGGATTAACAATTCAGCAGAAAAATTCATATAGATTTATACTTATATTATATATATTTAATACACAGTTGATTTTTAAAACATAAAGTTAGAATTTGAAGGAAAACATCATCAATTGCAGAAGTTTCTTTGCTTTAAAAAAAGTAAAAAGGGGTCTATTAAATTTGTCAAAATGTGTGTAACAGGTCGAAGGAAGTCTGGCAGACTCCATAAAGTATATATATTCTTGATCAGCATCAACAGCCGAGTCATTGTCCGTCTGTCCGTCATGTCCGTCTGTCCGTCTATCTGTATGAGCGCCTAGATCTCCGAGACTATAAGAGCTAGAGTCACCAAATTTGGTATGTAGGTTTGTCTAAGGGCTAAGCAGTACCAGTATATATATTAGTGATCAGCAGCAATAGCAGAATCGATTTTGCCATGTCCGTGGGTTTGTCTGTCTGTCTGTCCGTCCGTCCATTCGTATAAACCAAAGTATCTCAGAGATGATAAAAGCTAGAAGCTTGAGATTGGTCTCCCAGCGCTGGTAATATTTTCGGGCAGCTCAAGTTTATCTTTAATTTAAGATGCCACGCCCCCTTCGCGCACAAATCAAGTAAAAGCTCTTAACAAAAGCAGTTTTGTAGCTAGAGACTTGAGATTTAGCACACATGATGAATATTTTGGAGTTAATGTGTACAGATAATTTCATCACGATGCCACGCCCCCTTCGCCCACAAATTGAAAAAATACGAATTACAAGAGAATTACATTGGAAGTGACTTTGAGCGGGATTCCTGTAGACCCACAGGGTATATTACAGTCGGGATGCCGACTTTTCGGCTTGTTTTCTTAAACTAAGCAAAAGCTTAATTTGTTTTCTTATTGATTTTGCTCTTTAACAAAGTCATTAAGAAACTCAGATGCTATTATTAAGCTATGTTATTAACTTAAATATTTATTATATTATATATATATATATTATTATTATTATATTTATTTATTATATATATTATCTATTATACAATTGACTCCCTTCATAAGCTGCTTAAAGCATCAAATTGTTAGTTATCCATAGACATTCGCATGTCTCCCACTTTTAGCATTGAGTTCTCATCATGAAATCATTCGATTGATCAGCGTCAACGGTTCGATGAGTGCGTTCAGCTGTAACGGATATTTATATGCGACTGTCAAGTGTCGTGTTCGTTTGACACACATTCCATAACACCAGCAACAACAACAACAACAAAACCTTAAACAAATACGAGTAAAAAATAAAAAAAAAAGCCGACAAATGGGGCGTGCAACTGAATAAATTAAGCAACAACAGCAGCGGAAAAAATAAATAGTTAAAAATAAAAGAAGAGAGACAATTGAACAAACACACACACATATATTTGTTTAAACAATTGCATTTTCATTTACGAGTGTTGTTCGTAATAATGTGGCGACTAAATGACCTCGCGTGTTTCCATTTTAACATTTTCATGCCCAACGCCTGAAACATATATATATGCAAAAAGCAACAACAACAACAACAACAGCAAAAAGTTTATATGGTTTTATGTTTTTGGTTAAATTTTACAGCTTTATGCTTGAGCAAAATTGAAAGGAAAACAACTGTAAAAGCATCGCATGTAATTGTGCGTAAAATATGTGTGTGTGTTTTTTGTGTGTGTTTGCTTTTAACTGTTCCAGTATTTTCAGCTAATTGAGCAGCAATTTTGTCACATTAGTGCTAAGAGTTAAACTCATATTAATCAAATGCTTAACTAGTTGCGGCAACTGAACTAGTTCATTGAACAGAACTTCAGTTTGCTCCACATAAGACAAAAGACTTAAGACACAAACTTGCAACTGTGACGCGATTGAAGCGAGGAAGCAGCAGAAAAGGGAGAACATAGATAAGCGGGTTAACTTCATTAGAATAAAGTCGTTGGTTTACACTTGGAATATCACACGCTACCAATATAAAAATACGGCCATGCAAATTGCCAAAGGGGATACGAGACAAAAAAACTGTGCTAAGCGCACAGAAAAACACTCTCACACAAACACACACACACACATACAGTTACCGACAGGCCCAAGCACAATTTGACCTATTTGAAATGAGGCATCGAGTTTTGTGGCCAACAAGATTCTAAACAGCCCAACAACTTTCGGTTGTGGTCAAAGAGCCAAGTGCCATAAAAATGAGAAATCTTTGGCAATCATCTCTCAATCTCCACTACTTCCTTTCATCAACTCGCATCGGCTGATCAATGCGTACGGCTAATTTTGCTGCAATTTTCATTATAAGTTGAAAGAAAGTAAGTTGGTCAAGATGCTGCATTTGTGACTGTGCTGCATTGTGTTGTTCCTAATTATGGTAATTAATGAGGAAAAGGGTCAATACAACAGGCAAGCGCATAAAATATCTATGTGTATTTCTATGTCTTTACTTTGTTAACAGTTAACTGTTTTTTCTTGGACTTAACAATGTTGTTTTTGGGGTCAGGCATGGCTTTAATTTCTTAGCTTTGTCTTAGCTTTTACTTTTACCTGAAAGAGACACAGAGAGAGAGAGACAGCGAGAACTTCCAGCGTATTCGTGTGCTAATCAAATGCGTTAAAGATCATGATCAAAAAAAAATAAAGCCAATTGAAGTTACCAATGAAAAACTTTCACCTGTTTAACTATGCAAAAGTTTCATCTTCAAAATGCAGAATTAGAATTTCAAATTGTTGTAAAAGAAAGAAAGAGAAAAAACAAACAAACAAATAGCTCGTTTAAATGCCAGGTAGCAGTCGATTGAAACGATGAGACGACAATTAAGTGTCATTTGGCTGCCAGCTTAAGGTAACAAATTTGTGGTGGGAGCGGGCGGGGGGGGGGGAGGGGCTTGAGGTCTGATCAAAGTTAACGCAGTCAACGAATCGTAACGAACTTTACTTTTTTTTTGTTATAGTAGTCTAGCCTCAAGGTCATTGCAATTGCCCATCCGTTGTTGCAAATGAGCTAACAATGCTTTAATTTGCCATTAGCCAAGCCAACAACAATAACAACAACAATAACAACAACAACAACAACAACAACAATAACAACAATAACATTAACAGCTGCAATTGCAACGCCAACATTAACGCCAATTTTCATTGTATTGTTTTAAATTTTCATCACATTTTTTCAGCCTCAAATTGACCAACTATTTTTTGACTATTACAGCTTGTGACTTCAATTTACAATTAACAATTAAAACTAAGTGCTTAAGTTTATGTTAATAGCGGCACCAAATGGTTTAGGCCACAAACTTCTTTTGAGTCAAAGCGAATTGCAAAATGTCTAAAAATTATGTATTAAATTTTGGTCAGAGCAAGTTTTGTTGGCAATGTTGGAAAGGCTGAGCTCATTAAGTTGTCCTTGTGCAATGCTTAAGTTGCACTAGACTAAACAAATGGGTATTTTAAAATAGAAATATTAACAAGCTGGAGAGACGGAGAGGGAGTGACACTTAGTCAGTCTTCTTTGTTATTTTTGGCACGCCAAAGATTTCATGCACTTGCAGAAAGGCCTGATGCACTTTTCAACCGATCTTTCCTATGGCAGCTATATGATATAGTGATCCGATCCGACCGGATCCGACAGATGACTGATCTGTACCAAGTTTCATTCAGATAGCTCTAGAACTGAGAGACTAGTTTGCATAGAAACAGATAGACCGAAACTGATAGACAGACAGACAGTCGGACAGACAGAGAGACGGACAGACAGAGAGAAAGACAGACTGACAAACAGACAGAGAGAGGGATAGACAGACACAGAGACGGCTTATGAACAGAGAGACGGACATACAGACAGACAGACGGACATATGGACAGACAGACAGACGGACAGACAGTCGGAGAGACAGAGAGACGGACAGACAGACAGACAGACAGACTGACAGACTGGCAAACAGACAGAGAGACGGACAGACAGACAGAGAGACGGCTTATGGACAGAGAGACGGACAGACAGACAGAGAGAGACAGACGGACATATGGACAGACAGACAGGCGGACAGACAGATAGTCGGACAGACAGAGAGACGGACAGACAGACAGACAGACAGACGGACAGACAGACGGACAGACTGGCAAACAGACAGAGTGACGGACATATGGACAGACAGACAGGCGGACAGATGGACAGTCGGACAGACGGATATGGCTATTTATGCTGATCAAGAATAGTTATATACACTGTATAGGATCGAAGCTGTCTGCTTTAATGCGTTCACACATTTCGTGACAAAACTATAATACCCTCTGCAATAAAAAGTAGAGGGTATTACCTAGTCGATCATCCGACGACTGCATTCTGACTATTTGCCGACATGCGTCAATATTGGAGACTTGACGGCAGGCAATGCGTGCAACGTGCAACGTGCAACATGCAAGTCGTGTCGAGAGTCCGTCAGTTGGCCAATTGCCAATTGCCAAACCCGCCCGCATTTGGCTTAGTGCGTTAAATTGGAGCGCGCGCTGACAAGTTGCCACATCTCTTGGAGTTTTGTGGCTGCAGCATGAGAAAAAACAGAAACAAACAAAACGCGACCACTGCCCAAATTTGCTGTTTGTTGCGTCTTTTCTTATGATTTGTTTCAACGGTTGCTTCATTGTTTTTTTCGCCACGCAGTTACGTAAAATTTCTACAAATTGTTTTTGTTTTTTTTTTGCTGCTGATTTGTCAAGTTGTCCAATTTAGCTTTTGGCTTAAGTTTTGGCTTATTGAGCACCCACAGTTCCCAAAACCCAAACACATTTGACGCGCCCTGAGGCGCAGCTTTTTTTATGCATTTCTTTAGCTTATAAATTTTACGGCTATTTTTTTTTGCTTAGCCAAAATAGAAACACGCAACAGAAATTCGCATTGAACGTGACTTGTAGCCGTAGGACTTGAATATGTTTCGATTTTTATCAGCCACAGCAACAGCAACAACAACAACAACAACGACTTTTACAGTTGCCAGACATTTACTTTGTTTTTTTTGTATATATTTTTTCTTATGGCTTTGGCTTTGGCTTGGCGCCCATTGTCTGAATTTGTTGTTGTTGCTGTTGCTGTTGTTGTTGTTGTTGTTGTTGCTGTTGCTGTTGTTGTTGTTGTTGTTGTCGGCTACCTGGGGCCAATAGTAAAACTAGTTTTGCCGATCGCTTAACAGTTCCGTTTTCTGCTTTGGCTCTAATGTTTTTAGTGTGTTTTTTTTTAGCATTGTTAATGCGCCTAGAAGTACTTAAATTCGAGGCCTCCGGCGACATTGTTCCAGCTTTAAAGCTGCTGAATTTTCTAGGTTTAATTGGTAATTGAAACTTTAAGTTCGAACTGTGAAATAAGTCATTAAACATGTTCCTTTTAATTAGGCAAATTCTCTAATCAATAAAGTGTAGAACTTGAAACTTCAAGCAAGTTTTAAACTGTTGCTGATTCTTATACCTTTGCAGAGGGTAGCATAATTTTGTTACGAACTGTGTGTAACGCATTAAAGCAAACAGCTTCGACACTATAAAGTATATATAACTATTCTTGATCAGCATCAATAGCCATGTCCGTCTGTCCGACTGTCTGTATGTCTCTCTGTCTGTTTGTCTTCCCGTCTCTCTGTCTGTCTGTCCCTCTCTCTGTCTGTTTGCCAGTCTGTCCTTCTCTCTTTCCGTCTCTCTGTCTGTCCGTCTGTTTGTCTGCCCGTCTGTCCGTCTATCTGTCCATCTGTTTCTGTCTAACTGTTTCTATGCAAACTAGTCTCTCAGTTCTAGAGCTATCTGGATGAAACTTGTTACAGATCAGTCTTTTTGCTGCAGGCAGTACATATGTCGGAACCGGCTAGATCGGATCACTATATCATATAGCTGCCATAGGAACTATCGGTCAAAATTCATTCTTTTGTACGAAACTTTTCTATTTCTCAACAGATTTAAACCAAACTCACAGATTATGCATCTGGACATGTCTTATACATGCTCACCAAATTTAGTTTAGATCGGATCAATATATCATATAGCTGCCATAGGAAAGATCGGTTGAAAAGTGCATCAGGCCTTTCTGCAAGTGCATGAAATCTTTGGAGTGCCAAACATAACAAAGATGACTGACTAAGTGCACCCTACTGTTCCCGACTAACCGACTCTCCAGCTTGTTCTGAATTTATCTGTTGATTTGTTTATAATACAAAGTTTCTTACTTAGCAGTTTCACCAGATTTGCTGCATTATATATAGAGTTGAAAGACGTAATAATCTTTCAATATTAGAAACTGGCTGGTTTTTATTTAGCAACAACTTTGCCTACTTTTTGTAGGATACACGAAATGAAACGGCGTGCAGAAAACTCAGGCAATGTGGTTCAAAAGTCATGACTTCGTCTAACATGCACTAGTTTAATGATGTTGCTGTTGCAGACAGACAGACAGACAGAGAGACAGATAGACAGAGAGACAGAGAGACAGACAGATAGACAGAGAGACAGCCACACCCACGCCCCGTTTGGATTGGATTTGAAAGTGTTTTGTGAACGAATATACGAATTGCAAGCGAAGTTTTTCGTTGTTTGCTGTTCGTTGTTCACTGTTCGTTGTTGCTGGGTCAGACTAACCCACGCAGTGGTTGTTGCATTAGTTAAAAAGGCTGCATTTAGAGTCGGTTTGCATTTTGGACATGTTGTTGTTACCACCACCAGCAGCAGCAGTGGCAACAGCAGGAGCTGGCACAGAATCTGGCCAGACTACTTTTCATTTAAAACAAACACGACACAATTTATTGTTGGACTTAACTTGGCTTAAGCTGCAACGACCTCAGACGTTAAATGACTCATGTGCTATAAGTTAGGCCACGCCTTAAAACCCAACAAACTGCAAAAAATTCGAATATGCATAATTATTAGAGATTGTGGGGGTAAAAATTCGACAAATGTGCAAGTTCGTTGCCTAAGTCTTTCGTTTGCTTCGGCTTGCCGTTAGCTGCTTGTTACCACAACTGAACACAACACAACTGTAAATCAATATTATTGCCAAAAAGAGCTAAAATAAACCAAAGTTCTTAAGTTCTTTTTCAAGTTGAATGAACTTCTGTCGTTATCTTTTTTGCCGCTTTCTTTTGGCGTGTTCATAAGCTGGCAAAATGATTATAAATCAATTATTAAGTTGAGGCGCGGTTCATGAACTTTTTAGAAAAAAAGAAGTGCGTCATCATTAGGGCTGAGAGAAAAATATGTAAATGTTTTCCCAACAAATGTTGTAACCACAATTCACTTTATTCAAATGCCTGCCGAAAAGAGAAATAAACTAAAGCACAAGGAAAATAAGAAGAAACAAATGTTATTTTTTTGTTCGACGCGCTTTTCTCAAGGTCACTTGTCCGTTGTGCTTGTTATATAAACAAGTTAAGTTCATTATGGCCAAGAAGTGGCGTATAAATGTGTGTATCACAAACAGGTCTCGCCGCTTGCCTTTTAATTATTTTAAATAAGTTTTTTTTCGACTGCGTTGGCGGCAACGTTTTTGTCAGACATAATTCCCATATAGAAATATCTTATATAAGTAGTTGCTACCCACATATGGCAAAGAACTGCGTTCATTTCTCGTTCTATTAGCTCAACGATTGCCAGCAATTATTCACCAACAACAACAAAAAGGTGTTGCAATCTCAACAATATTTTGATCGTTAACAACCACAAATTAACCAATTAATAGGCCATGCATCAACAAAACGAAAGGCAGGCCTAAGATGAAATAAACAAAAAAAAGGAAAGACTCTGTCGAGTTTTCCAGTCAATGCTGCAAGTCTTCAGCTTTTCTCTCCACGCTGTCTATCAATCAAAATTTCTAATTGCTTCTTTAGACGCCAACACACAATGCAACGCAGCGTCATAATTATGGCTAAGACCTTTCCGTTGGCCAAGCAAAGTGCTAAAAGTTAGACAAACTCTTTGTTGTGTGTTGCTCTTGGCTCTGCCAGCAATTGTGGCTAATATTTAATAACAACAGAGTCAGAAAAGATTAATGCTATTCCCGACATTAACACAAAAATTTCGAAATGTTTGCCAGCCAATTAGCAATAGATTTCAGTACTTCAAGTACATAGTATACAAATCATCATGTGATGTGGGCAGCCAGCTCTGGGTTGTAAATTGTTTTCTTGAGTAAAAACTAAGCAAATGAGGTTACTAAGCCCACAGACTCATCAATGTAGAACTTGAGGGAATATATACATGTAAATTGTTGTTAATTTGACAAAAACTATATAATAAATGCTGAAACACATTCATCTTAAGGCTAGTTCTACTAAGTACAGCCCAATTTGTACTGCTTAAAGCTCTGGTTTATTGCTAAACGCTATTTACTCTAAAACAAGGCAAGAATTGGCTAATTTTCCACTAATAACTTAACAATAAATGTTAGTATAGTTAAAGCTTCGACTAATACTGCCCAATTTGTAGAGATTATAACTATTTCTAAACTTTAAGCTATCTTAACTCTTAAGTTATAGTGTTTTTTGAAAAACCAGTCGGAAAGGCTACAATCGAAGTCGACTATGAGGGACCTTTTTAGTTACTCTTCTAAATGGAAATAAGAGTAACACTAATAGTAGCCCATAGCGCGTTGTTACGTCAATATGCTCTTCTTCTTTCTTCGGCCCGACTCTGAGTAATATTGAGTTTTGAATAACTTGCGAGTTTATCATCCGATCGTGATGAAATTTTTAGGATACATTAGAACACCTATGTTTGTCCTGTGTGCCAAAATTCAAAGCTTCAGTTTTAAAATTTACCATTATATGGGATTTCAAGTTTTTTAAGAATAAACTGCGAGATTATTATCCGTTGGCGATACATTAAGAGCCTGATGCTCGTCTTGTATGCCAAAATTCAGAGCTCTAGCTTTAATATTTCTTGTTTTATGGGATTTCAAAATATTTGGTTTTAGTTTAACGGAGGCGGAAGGGGCGTGTCAAATTTTAACATAAACTGTTACTGCTTAGGCCATATACGAACCAGCATACCAAATTTGGTGGCTCTAGCTCTTATAGTCTCTGGGATCTAGGCGCTCATACAGACAGACAGCAGGACAGACGGACGGACGGATGGACAGACGGACATGACTCGACTGTTTGATGCTGATCAAGAATATATATATGATTTATGGAGTCTACCAAACTTCCTTCGACCTGTTACGCACATTTTGACAAACTTAATAGACCCTTTTTTACTTCTTTTAAAGTAAAGGGTCTAAAAATATACATTTTACTAAGCAACAACTGCGTCATTCTGCCGTCAAGCGACAAATATGTAGAGCTTAAAGCACTCAGCGTCAGCTTCAGTTTAAGTTTAATTTGTTTTAGAACAAGCTGGCAAAATTGAAGATAAAACAATTGTATACTTAATTTGTAGAGCTTAAAACTATTTGCAAAGTGTAAGCTATCTTAACTTCCAACTAGTTAAACAAAGCAACAACTGCTTGATTCTACCGTCAAGCGACAAATATGTAGAGCTTAAGATTAGAACAAGCTCTGGGAAACTGTAAGTTAAAACAATTGCTTCCTCTTATTTATATGACTGTTGTTTATTCTTGGTATTTGCTTGGTCATTTCCCAGCGTCGACGTCGTTGTTGCTGCCGCCTTTCGGAGGTTTCGGTCTTTTTCCGCTGTGCGCTGAAGCTGACACATTAAAATTAAACATGCCGCACATGCAACAGGCAACAAGCGGATGTCCGTGACGTGGCTATTGCCATATACTCTCTGTATAATAATAATGCTGCTGCTGTTGCTTGTGGCATGCCACACATGCGTGCTGTGTCATGCAAGCTAATAAGTCGCAGACTTGCCACATTTGTCGCATCTCCAACTGCACATGATGTAACATGGCGAACTTGGCAGCAGCAGCAGCAATGTGACAGCCAATTTTGGGATGCTACCAACCTTGAGCAAACAGGTTCAATGCGACAGGAGAAAAAAACACAACTAAATGGTTTGCAGCTTGACCAAAAGTAACAAAACAAATATAAAACTCATTACTTGGAAGTTTTGCGCATATGTTGAAAAAGATTTCTTGATATATTCGCGCTTCAGCCTAAAGTCAAATCAAGTCGAGGCAGCAGCAAACGAACCGAACCGGTTTCAATGATGATGCGGACCGCCTCAGACGATTTATGAAGTCATCTTTTGTGGCTCAGCGTTTGTAATTTTGCACACGGCATAACATCAAATAAAATATTGCCAGAGCAACATATTGAATTCGATATTAAGCGAATAACTATATAAAATGATAGTCTAAACTCTAAATACAAAAAAACAAACTCACCTTATAGTAGTGAAAACAAAACACGCTGCCGTTTTTATCTTTCTCCTTTTTGTATTTTGCGTAATCCAATTAGTTGTGTAGCTTTTGTTGCAAAAGTGTTAAAGAAAAACAACGTTATAAGTATATATATAAATATGATAATATGACTTTTGTTTGGCCGAATTTGTTACGTTTATTTTAACAATTTATCAACATTTAATTTTCATTCACATGCGCATAATTTATTATTATTTCGCTCAACGTTTTTCGCCTTGTATTTAATTAATTTTTGGCCAACTTCCTCTTTGTTTTGACTGCGGAAAATAAAACAAAATGCGATAAACAATGGCAACAGACTGGAAAAACAGCTAAAAAGAGCGCAGCGCATTTATAAAGAAAAGAGCTAAGCAAAGAGTACCAGCAACTGGGAATGCGACTCTTTTTGCATTTAAGCAGAAAATACAGAGCTAAATTGCAAAATTTTTTAAGCTGTTAATTTTTCCATCACAAAACCACAAAAGACTTAGGCAACAAACTTGGCGAGCTGATGGTCAATTCTCATCAATTCCCATCAATTCCCCCAAAAAAGCTTTTTAATATCATCGTGATGAACACAACACGGAATTAGCTGTTAGTTCAACCACCCGTTGTTTTAGCCAAGGGCAACAACAATTTCCTTTTCTTTTTGTGGCAGTTGGAGCTGCAGAGGCATCACAAATGCGTTTGCACGACGTTTGTGCCCAAACAGATTCCAATTGGAAACATTTTCATGGCACAATTCAACTATGAGTATATTTTTAGCATTATTCACTTGAAAACTTCTAACACGTACATGTTACTCGTTTCTCATCGATGACGACAACTTGGACTTGCACAGCGCACAAAGTCAAACGACAACAACAACGAAGTCCGCGCGACGCTTACGGAGTGTGTGTGTGTGTGTGTGTGTGTACGTGTGTGTGTATTCGTTTGCTTATGTGTGTGTGCGTATTTAATAAACCGCGCTGTGGTTGTGTCTCGCACACCGACCTGGCCAAGACTGAAGCCAGAGACCAGAGACCAGATCGACTGTAGCGTCAAGACAATCTGAGACAACCGGTCTGAGACAAGTCGGAGTCGCCTATTCGGAGTCGCTTTTTCGGAGTAAATTGGCAAAACGCTCTTAATGCGCTCTTCTTAACACTTCTGGTGTGTGTGTGTGTGCCGAGTGTGGTATCTGCTGTTAGCTGTTTTAGCAAAACAACAACTTGGCCCACACCGGTTGCACTTGAGCCCTGTTTGCCACGCTCTGTTGACGCTCTTTTCTCTCACCTACGGCCCGAGATTGTCTTTCTATCTAATGAGTGCGCGACTGGCGCATAATTAGAGTTACCAACTTACCGAGCAACTGGTCAAAGTAAGTCTCATACCCGTCATGCTTGGCACAACGTAACTAACAAAAGTCCACTTCCATAACATTTGCACTCTCTCTCTATCTCGCGGAGAGTTTTGGCCAGAATCAAAATGTGTGGGCTGCAATAACTTGATGACGACATACTACTTCTATTTTTTTTGTTTGTTTTTGTTCCCAAGTCAAATAAATCTTGCGACTTGCATTTACATTTATCAACAACAACAACAACCAGAGCCAGACTTCTCAGGTAGTAGTTGATGCATACAAAGAACCTCTTCGAACTTATTCGTTTTAGCCTTGACTGAGGTCGCTTCACATACAAACTGACGGCAATTGTTGGCATTTCCCATTAACTACATACATTTCTATTTATATTTTTAGTTATACACCAATATTTATGATTATCATGCGTGCTTCTACCGCTCATCATCGCTCTCATCTCAGCACAGCTCAGAGACGCCCAAAGAGACGTGCCGGAATTTCCAGCTGAATACGTGATCGCATCTTCTCAACAAAACAAAAAATTGTTACAATTTTTAAGTTGACAGTTGTCTTACATAAACAAGATTCTAATTTGTGTTTTATAGATATGTAAATTCGTTGAAAGTAAATAAATATATACAGGGAAATACGTATATTGTATTTGAATTGACAATTTATATATGAGTGCAATAGTAAGATTGAAACAAAACAGTTGAATTTTAATATTACAATAATATAACTTCTTGGAATATAATTGCATATGTTTAAAGTATTTTTTGTATTTTACTAAAACGTAATTAAATTTACTTATATATTGATATTTGTCCAATTTCGATATTTAAAACTTGTAGCATAGAAGCAGTCTACTTTTTTATAGTATGATAATAACTTAACTTGTTTTTCCCTCATCAATAATTTAAATTGATTATGTGATCGGCAATTACTTACTGTCAATTACAGTAAAGAATATATAATTTTCTAGCATTTACCAAGTATTTCTTATACCATGTGCACATTAAAAATGAGCAAAATAGGGTTTAATGAATTTGTGTGAATTAATGTAACAGGCAGAAGGTGGCATTATCGACCCTAGAAAGAATATAGCCGAGTCGATTGACAGCTGTCCGATCGTCTATCCGTCCGTCTATCCGTCTGTCTATCCGTCCGTCTATCCGTTCGTCTATCCGTCCGTCTATCCGTCCGTCTGTCCGTCCGTCTATCCGTCCGTCTGTCCGTCCGTCTGTCCGTCCGTCCGTCCGTCTGTCCGTCCGTCCGTCTGTATAAACGCGTGGATCTCAGCAACTATAAGAGCTAGAGACTTCAAATTTAGAATGTAGGTTCCTGAATACCATACGCAGATCAAGTTTATTTTCAATTTTCGATATCAATCCCCTTTGGTTTTTAAATTAGAAAAATCACCATAACATAAGCAATGTTAAAGCTAGAGACTTGAGATTTGGCACACATGATAAGAAACTTAGAATTAATGTGTCCTGAAAATTTCATCGCGATGCCACGCCCCCTTCGCCCATAACTCGAAAGAGCTGATAACAAGAGCAGTTTTACAGCCAGAGACTTGAGACTTGAGGCACACATGGTAAGTATTCTTCTCTCAATTTCAGTACGATCGGATATTGAACTCAGAAGATATTTATAAAACAAATTTATGCGAATTAAGCGAATTTGACAGAGACCCTATATTATATATATATTTAAATCCCACTATAATAAAAGTACTTTTGTTTGAAGGCCTGCACAGGGTTTCCAACTGTCGTGCGCGCTCTACTGATCGGCTTCCTTTAAACTATACATAATATATAACTACATTCTACTTAGCTACAGCATAGTATATATAATTTATCAGATATTTTACAATTACGGTGTATTATCATACTGTTCAGAACCGAAATTACTTGGGAAAACTTAAGAATAAATTCATCAAAATATATTTTTATGCCAAATCTTACTCAAAACATATCTCAGACACGCTTAAGGCTAAAATAAATTAGCTATTGGCCAAAATCAGCAGCTGAATCATCACATTTGGCCATAAGTGGGTTTCATCAGCTGAGTTGGCAACAAATCAATTACAATTACATCATAAGAAACACAATTCTAAAGATATTCGACATTTGCATACTTAGAAATTCAACAACCCACGCAAAAAGTTGAAGATTTGGCAACTCTACGATTAAAAGCAACAACGACAACAACAACAACAAGAGCTAGAGTTGACACCCACACACAGTGGGACAAGTTCATAAAAATGTGGCTGACAAGTTCATAAATTGACAAGTCGTTGGCCTTAAGATTGTTTTGCCCTCACAGGCGGCAATAAACAACAACAACAATAGCAACAGTCGAGGGAAATTCCAGAAACAACCCCCCGGGAGAGGGTAAAGGAAAAGGCAGTGGAAAGGGAAAGGGAAGAAGTCGTAGTCGTAGGTAGCCAAGGGTTACTGTTGCTTCTAAACAATATAAGTATTTATTTGATTTGTACATTTGATTTGTTCGAGAATCGAATATACATTGAATTTAGCCTCAAGCAAAATTCTATACTTAATTATTAGTAAAAAATTTCATGTTGAAAAAGGGTTTATCAGAATACATTTCTACAAATTAAGCGCGCAACTCAAAAGGCAAGTGTCCTGCGAGCAAAAGATACAGATACATTTTCGTCGGCATTATGGCCGAGATATTGTCACGCGAAAAGGAATTATTTAAAATTAATCAGGAGCTCAATCTGATGACACTGACACCCCCCGCTGCTGCTGATGAGCATCATGGCATGGGCCAGTCTCGCTATGGCACCTATCTCAAACAGAAGGGTCCCAGTACATTGCTCAAAAAGAAACTCAATGCCGACGTGGCTAACAGACCAACATCGGGACGTGGACACAAGTCGAGAACAATAAACAGAAGTGCGGTTACATCGCCATCGACAACATTACAATCACCGCGGGATAATAATACTAAGGTAACACCCATCCACATGACACAATTGACGAAGTCAAAGGCTGGTAATGGTGGTAATGCTGCTGGCATTTCCGAATGGAAACAGAGCAGGGCACAGTGCAAATATTCCACCATACAACCCGCTAGTCGTGTGGACAACAGCTTCACCCGTAAGGCGACCCACAAGACCGCAACCTATGTCAAGTATCGCAATCCGAATTTCACACAAAGTCCATCATTGGATCTGTTGCTGCGCAAGGATGAGGATGAAACGGAGGGCATCACGCAACAGCAACAGCAACAGCAGCAGCAGCTGGTGGAGGTGGAGGTGGAGGTGATGCAACAACGCGAGACACGTGAAAGCACCACGGTGGTAAATGGACAATCCAAGAAGCATCTGACACAGGATAACTTCATCAGGTGCGTAGTATTGCAATAATAACCTAAAAAGATGTGTGCCTCTGGTAGGTTTCGAACTCCAGTGCCACACCGCAAGAGTTCGATACTTTAACCAATGCGCCAATGCAGTCATAGACGATTATCTGGCAAATTATCAGTTTCCTTGCCTCAAGTTGTTGCCTCCAACCTTTAGATATTCGAAAATTAATTTATATCTCAGGTGTTTATTGTCCGATTGTTATGAAATTTTCAGTACAATTGAAAGGAGAGTAAACTTTATGTATGCCGAATTTGGAACTTGTATCTATTAAATTACTCGTGTTATGCGGGTTTTTCTGATTTTTGGCGGCAGAAGGGGGCGTGGCGAACTTCTAAAACAAACTTGAGCTTTGTCGCTGCCTCAGGAGTATTGTCACCAAATTTGGTTACTCTAGCTCTTATAGTCTCTGAGATTTAGGTGTTTTTACAGCAGGACAGACGGACAGACAGACGACAGACAGACGACAGACAGACGACAGACAGACGACAGACAGACGACAGACAGACGACAGACAGACGACAGACAGACGACAGACAGACGACAGACAGACGACAGACAGACGGACATAGCTATATCGACTCGGCTGTTGATGCTGATCAAATATATATACTTTATGGGTCAGCCAGACTTCCTGTTACACACATTTCTTTCTGACAAACTTTATAGACCCTTATACTTTTTTAAAGTAAAGGGTCTAACAAAGGTTAGAGGGATTCAAGGGTTTCTGTGACAAAAGGCGCCAATCAAACCGAAGTTTATATACTTCCATATATTAGAGAAAAGGCTTTATTAATTATAATTTCTAAGGGATTTGTTTAAGATTACTTTATTTAAATTGTCAATTATACTTTTCTTAGTTTACATTATATACAAAATTGTTTAACTTGATATATAAGGCCATATCTGACTGATCACAGTTAACAATAAATAAATAATTCAATTAACTTCTTCCTTCTGTAGGTTTCTCAAGGCGAAGGTCGTCATATTGGAGGAGGATCATGCCGCGCTCACGCAGGAAATGACAGTGCAAAGGGAGCGACTGGATGAAGCTATCGAATCATTGCGTAACGCAGAGAGTCAACGGGATCAGGCCATCACTTCGAACACGAAACTCTCTGATCAACTGCAGCGACTCGAGCAGCAGCACGAGGATCTCAATCGTCGTCAAAAGGAGCGTCAACTGGAGTATAGCAATCAGCAGCGTGAACTGGAGTTGCTCAAGCGCGACAACAAGTTGTTGAAGCAGGCCAATACCAATCTGGAGAACCGCTTGACACGTGCCAACGATGACGCCGAAGCGGCACGCCAGGCGGTCAACCAACAGAATGGCGATAAACGTGAGGAGCAGGAATTGCAGCGCAAGGAGCTCAAGGTGCGGGACAATCGCATCAAGGCGCTGAAACGTCAACGTGCCGATCTTCTCAATGCCTACAAGAAGCAACTATTCATGATTGACAATCTGAAGCGACAGAATAGCTGCGTCGAGCAGGCGGTGGCCATTGGCTTTGGCGAGAAGGAGTTCAACAAGGTGCTCGAGTGGAACATGTGCAGCAAGACTGCATTTTGATAATGATAGTAGTACTATCAATTTTACTATGTTGTGACCGTTGTGCGAATTTTTACTGCTTGTGTACTCAAACCATAATTATATGTATTTGTATATAGATTAAATTTTATGTTAGGACACGCTGAAATTCCCTCAAGCAATTTAGTTTTCAATTACAACGCTGCTAACTCAATTAGTTTGGCGACTAACCAACGGGGGTTGCAACTGTAGCAATTGTGGCAACTCTGGACTATAAAAGCTACTGTTGTGGCAGCCATAAATCACACAAACATCACAGCTCTCAACGAAGCAACATCTTCTCTTTTAAATAAAAAAGCCAACACCACGCCAAGTAAAGACTGCAGAATGGCCGCTCTACGTTGCACTCTCACCTTCCTACTGATTACAATTATTGTGGCAACTATTCTGTTGCACAGCAGCGAGGCAGCCTACAGGAAGCCGCCATTCAATGGCAGCATCTTTGGCAAACGCAATGCTTTGGGTAAGTTCCATAGTTAAACAAAACTTAAAGATTTGCATCTTATCCAAACATCATCAACTCTCACAGACTATGATAATGCCAAGGCCATGAATGCTGCCTGCGAGGTGGCTGTGGAGGCGTGTCAAAGTTGGTTTCCACAGAACGATAGCAAATAGGAGCACGCCTTGAGAATGCACATTTTGGGACTGATCTTAAGCATACGCGCTGTTAAGCAACATAACTCTAGTAAATGCTGCAGCTGCCTAATTACAACAACCAGCGAATAATCATCATAACTTATAAATATCTTACGAAAAACAAAAGCTTGTATAAAATGTATTTAGAGTTTAAGTCATCATTCTTATCAACTTATAGAATATATACTCAATAAACTTAGAGCAATGCACTTGATCGTAAACTCGACTACAGTTAAATATGATAGCACATGCTTGAGATACATATAACTATATGTATATATATACATTTACATAGTTAGTTTAGCTTTATGCTTAGTTTGTAGAATACAAATTCAATAGATTACTATATATATGTACAGTAGAGCTTCTGGTTTAACGCCGTCGACGCTGTCGCAGCTCATTTATATGCTTACGCAGGTATGTCATGTAATCCACCATGGATGAGGTGAGTGCCTGCAAGAATAGATATCAAGTTTAATTTCAAATCATTGTTATTTACAACTACTCCAGCTACTTACTGCATCCAGCACATAGCGTGGTATATAGCCTTTTAGATCCAGGCATAGCACCCATTCCAGTATACAACTATCCGACTTGCCGACAATCTCACGGAACGCAAAGCCCGATACAATATTCTCACCTCTGTGGATGTGAAAAGAATTTGCTTACGAAATTGCTAAATAGCTTGGGAGTCGTATACACCCACCTTGTGTACTTCGTTGTCGAAGGAACAGCTGCATATTCCACGCTAATTGCCGAACTCATCCACACTTTATTCTTGGTCTTGCCCACCCCAGTGTCTGGTGGCAGTGTAAGCGTATCCTTTGTCACAATCTGCACATCATCAACTGTATCTTTGGCATCCTCAAATGAATCATCTAGTGGCGGTGGTTCAATATTTAAATTTAATACAGTGCCTAAACCTTTGGCGCCTAGACTTTTGCTCAGTGTCTCGTACGGAGTTGTTGGTGCCGTTGACGCTGCACCAACAGGTTCGGCAGCCTGAAAGGAGCCTCGTCCCAGAAACCGTGCACGATAGCTACCAACACTGCCGGTTTGCGGCGTTTGTGAATCAATGTCCGACAATGTGCTTACGCTTCCCTCACACGATCGATTTAGAGAGTTATCGTCATCATCCTCACTGCTGAGCTTGGCTGCTTCGTCATCATCACAGATTCTGCCATTGTAGATTAAGCGACACGAACGCAAATTGACAAAATCACGACTCTTCACCATGCCACCGCCACCGCCAATGGAAACCTGATAAGTTATATCCGTGTATGAGTTGATTTTCTAAAAGAAAAGTCATTTTTTAAAGAGATATATTAACTTTCCATTTAATCTTTTGACTTACGCGCACTATTTTCGACTCCAACAATGCTGGATTCCACTTGGGCACATCTTCAATGCGATAGAAGAGCTCCTCCATCAAAGCCTTGGCAGAATATTTGAGACGCGCCTGCAAACAGAAAAAATACTTAATTTGTGAGCTTATTAATTGATTTAATAGTTAATGGCGAACACACCGTTAATTTGTAGATTTTGCCAATCTTATCGCGCTGCGTGCTGTGTATTGTATCTCCCTTGGGTGTTACCTTCTCCACTTTCCAATCGGTGGACTCAATCAGTTCATATGCCTTGAGCAGGCAATCCAGACCCATTTGATTGTACTCGTCGTCCTGTAAGAGACAGAGAAACCACAATTGAGTATATATTTTACTACGATCTGAATTTGTATAACAACCAAGAACATGTTAAAGATGCTTTTGATGGCCGATCAACTCAATGACAGCATCTTTTATAGTTACTTCGAAATGAAATTGTTTTATTCAAGCGTTTCTTTTAAGTATGCGCATATATAAATGCTTGGTTTTACCTGTTCATCCTCCTCGTCGGAGTGATGTGCTGTGTCCAAGGGAGAATAGAAATCTGTGACGCTTTGAGGCGCACGTTCGCGTTCGGTCAAGATCGTTGGCTGCGTCAACTGTGCGCGATCATTTGTGGTGGCCGCTGGGAATGATAAAAGATAGGAATAAATAAATAAACTGAATAAATGAAGATTACACTTACCTGTAAAATAACGACGTGCATGACGCTCCTGGGGAATGACACGACAGTCCAGGAACCAAGCCTCGCCCCAGGCGAGTATGAAGGATGTTATGATGAGTATAACCTCGAATACTTGCTGCTTGGAGTGCACCCACTGCAGAAAAGAATATTAATTTAATATAATGTTTAATGTATGCAAACTCAAAATTAATTTACGTCGTAGTAAAAGACTTTGGTTATGAGAAACAAACATGAGGCACTCGTGGATAGCTGTAAAAAACATGAACATTATAAATTTAGCTGGCAACATATTTAAGCTACTGTCACTCACCGCTATGATGGACCAATGATTAATATATAACAATGCATAAAAGATTATTAGGACTACAAAACGACAGAGTGCCGTGGCAACAACATCGAAGAGCGAGGAATAAATTGTGTAATGTATAACTTGTTTCTGAAACGCCTGGAATATGTTGTCGCCACCGATCTGCAAATAATAATAGAATGATATTAACATATAAATTGCATGCCATCAGATATAAGATACATACAACTATGCAAATGAGCCAAAGCAGCGATACAAAAACCAAGTCGAATGTGACAAAGAGACAGAAGAAACGACGCACCACCGACATTCGTCCATCCTGCATATAACCGCCTAGAAATTCCTCGGTAAACAAATTAATGGAATGCGGCCGCGCTGTGTAAAAGATAGAGAATCAATTAATGAATGAGTGACTGAGAATTATGTATACAACATAAGGGTGTGTATTTTATTAGACTTACACATATCGTAGGGCATGTGGTAGGGGTTGCCATGCCGAGCATTTGAGAGGAAGAGCTGGGCAGTGCTCCGTACGTCATCTGAATCATTCTGGGACATGATTGACTTGACACTTTGTGGCTTCAACAGTTAGCTCATTTTACTCCAAGTGCAAATCACCTGTAAACATAATCAACAACAATTGTTGATAACAACAATATTGGGCTTTAGTTGCAATCAGTGAATAATGCAAGCACTACACAATAAACCAACTGTCGTCGATAAGAATGCCAAAAAAATGAGCCAGTGGACTTGATGACTAATTACATTGCAATGAAAAAGTGTTTCCTCGGCGTCTTGTTCCGCTAATTTTTTTATGCTTAAGCTGATAACTAACTATTAATTCATATGTAAATATACATATTCTAATTGTTTGTGTGGTCTATTAGTTGCGTCTTGACCCAATTTAAGACACACTTAGCTGATTATTGGAGCGCGCTCTTTGATTAATTGCTGATAAGCTTCACCTCTTTATTTCTTTGTTTTTTTTCTTCTTTCAACAAACAACATTTTCAGCAAACTAAAAACCCCCAACAACAATTACAACAGCATATTTACCTTAATAATGTTATGCACTTACAGTTAACGCTTTATATCAACAGCAATTATTACTGGCAATATTGTACTATTTAATGGTTTATTTCAATTATCAATTTGTTAGGTTCTAGTTCGTAGTACAACGGGAATAGACGGGGAAGAAACTACTGTGTACTATACGTAAACAGCTGATCAGTGTGGCCGTGCGGACAGCAACAAAAAAATACCAAGGGCAAAAATACCATTTCAAATAGTTAAAACCGTTTAATATCCACACACAAAAATACCATTTCAAATAATTACAATCGTTTAATTTCGCTACTTTCAAGTTAATTACTTAAATGTATTGAAATTATTTTAATGTCATCGTAGGGTTTGTCGGTTTTCGGATTTGCCTTTGCATTACATATATTGAGCACAACTTCCATGCCACGAAATACACGACCAAACACCGTATGTTTGTTATCCAACCAGGGCTGTAAAAGGAAATTCTGTTTTAAAAAGGAAATCTCAAATGTATGTAAGTACATTGCTTACCGTTGGCAATACAGTTATAAAGAATTGACTGCCATTTGTATTTGGTCCTGCATTTGCCATGCTCACAGTATACGGACGATCGTGTTTTAAGCTCGGTACAAATTCATCCTTAAAGTCATTGCCCCAGATGGACTTGCCGCCAGTTCCTGTGCCCGTGGGATCGCCTGTCTGCACCATAAATCCCTTGATAACTCGATGGAATATATGTCCATTGTAGTAGCTACATTTAAAGATAGTTTAACTGGTTAGTATTAATAGTTTTTATGCAAAACTAATGCCTTACCCGTTCTTCGCATGCACACAAAAGTTTTCCACAGTTTTCGGCACCTCCTTGAAAAACAGTTTCATATGAATATCCCCTTTAGTGGTGTGAAGAACCACATTTTCATAAATGCGTTGTATAACTAAAAATGATTATTTAATTGTAAAGATATTATGTTCAAAAAAAAAAATAAGTATATAATGTAAACCTTCTTCTGGTCATAGTTAGCGTGTGTAAAAGATAAATACACAATTGTTAGTAAAGTTATTAAATTAAATGATGTTAAGTGCGAACAATTACCTTGAGACTCGGGCACGGCAATGATGTCTTCCTTTGATGGCTTCTCGTTGAATATGTCACGATCAACATCTTGCAAATCTGAGGGCAGACGTCTACTGTATATGTAAAAGCGATTTTTCCTATAAAGATAATGGTTAAATTATGTTTTTTCTTTTTTTATATACTGCCGTATGACAACGAACTCACTTGTAGGCTGTACAAAAAGCTGTTGGATCATTAAGCAGATTTTGTAACCCTGGATTCTCGCTGGCTTCCTGTTCAAGCGTTATAGCTGCCTTCTGGCGCTTGATTCGGCCCTGAAACAAGGCCACTTGCAATGGACGAATATTATCCGTTTTACCCAGAATTGTTACACAGCGATTTGTGGCCACATTGATCACTTTGATGCCCAGCATTGTTGGATAAAGCAGAAAATGGCCAGTGCTATCGAAGAGTATGTTGAGCGTTGTATTTTGAGCAGTCTTCTCCAAGTCACGTTCAGCAGCCATTCTATAATAATTGGTAAATATTAAATTATTTTACAATTAATAGAATATAAACTAAACTCACCTTCTGCCAAATTCCATGTTAGGCAATGCATGTGCCGTCTGTTGCATTTGCGTGTATGTCGTTAGAGCTTCATCGAAAACACGCAACAATTTACCGGTGTTAAATTGAAATACACGCACCTTGCGATCCGTTGAAATGGCCGCAAATCGCTTGCCATCTGGCGAGGACGCTAGACCTGTAACTAAAGTTTTACTCTTGGCAAATTCAAAGAGACTTGTATCCAGCTTAGATTCAAAATTAACCAAACGCTGTGGGAACTTATAATCATGCTTGGAATTTTGCCAGTACTCCAATATGCCATTGCGATCCACAGAAATGACCGTTTCCATTGCCACATTGAAGCACATAGCAACAACTGGCGCAGAATGCAGTTTATCCAGCGTGCGCAAGACTTCACCACCGCTTTGGCCATCATAAATGTAAATGCTGTTGCTCTCCGAATCCGTGCTGTAAGTACATATACAAAGGTATATATTTAAAGTTTATAGTTTAAAAGTCACTGCAAGTCGAGACTTACATTGCCAGGCCTTGAACCGCATCTCCTGGCGAGTTTATCCACTCGCTGCAAAGAGGCGTATAGCCTAAGCGTATTATATTGATCATATCAAAGTTGATCACGTCGAATACTTTGGCTGTTTGATCGGTTGCCGCTGAGCAGAGTAATGTGCCGCTGCTGTTTGTGGACAGCGACTTTACTGGCACCAAATGACTACGGAAATGCTTAACAAAATCAATTCCCAGGTCCATCTTTTTCCAAAACTTGATATGGCCATCCAAACTGGCCGTAATCACGAATTCCGTTTTAGTGCTCACTAAATGCGTGATGACGTCGCGATGCATGTAACTGCGCTCGTAGCTTTCGGCATTGGGCAGATTCTCCAAGTAGATGTGTTCATATGGCAGCACTGCATAATCATGTAAACAATTGCCGTTAGTTTAGGAGCATTTTTAAACATATTACATGACTTGTTTACCTTTCTTTTTCTTAGCCGGCACTGCTGCGCTTTGTTCCGATGGCATCGGACCAATCCAGCCATCATCTTCGCCTTCTGGCTCCGATTCCTGGGCCGTGTCGTGCTCCGTTTCATCTGCATTTGCAGTTGCACTACGTTTTAAATCTTCTCTGTCAATTTCGTTGCTCATTTTCGACAATTAAACGTATAAACAACAAACCAAAACAATCAAAGCGTGCTAATTTGGACCGGTGTTGAAAACTTATCGAAACTATACCTCGATAGTTCGATAACGTGAATGCAAATCAGCTGTCTGCATTTCATTGAGAATGGCAAGCTGCGCTGTCGCAATTCACACAAATTGAAAACATAACAAGCCACAGATTTAAACAACCTAAAAAATTCTGTATATATACAGGAATTGTAAATAAAGTATGCAAAAGACCAGCGAAGAGGATAAGACGCATACTAGCCAGATTGCGTCCAAGCCAAGAAAGGATGCGGATGATGGTGGCGGTGGCGGTAGCGGCGGCGGTGGCGCCAATCGCATCGTTGTAAATGCAGCACTTGGAGCGACAGAGACACGCATACGAATCAATAAATGGCGCGTACGCGAAGGACAATTTGTTTCGGCGGCACAAATTCTGTTCTTATACCAGCAGCTGGGTGATGATGGCAAACCAATTAAGAAAGACGATACCACAATCCATAAGTATAAGTCAAATCGTGCTGGTGTGGTCAAAAAACGGCTACGCAAGGAAGGCGAAATTGTGATAAAAGGGTGAGTTCTTCTTCTTGATTTTCAATTGTGTGCAACCCAGAACAAGGAGCGGGAACGGGCGGGTGGGTGAAATGCAATTATGCACAAATCGGAGCAGCGCCACATGAGCGTATACATAAAATGTAAGCTTTTGTTTTTATTATGCTTCTCACTCTCTCTTCCGCTCAGCGATGCGCTTTTGGAGTTATCCGAATGCATACACACAACCGTTATCAAGGACATGTGCGCAGATTGCGGCGCAGATTTGCGCCAAAACGAAAATGTGAGTGTCCAATAAGAGAGAGAATTATGTCCAATTGGCTGTAATTAACAAAAATTGTTACTAATCCCAAAACAGGGACAAACATCTGAGGCATCCGTTCCGATGGTACACACAATGCCCGACCTGAAAGTCACCCAGAAACTGGCCCAGAAATTGGGACATGATGACACACGCCGCCTGCTCGCTGATCGCAAATTGGTTCTATTGGTCGATCTCGATCAGACCGTTATACACACAACCAACGACACAGTGCCGGACAACATCAAGGGCATCTATCACTTTCAGCTCTATGGCCCGCAATCTCCGTGGTATCACACGCGTCTGCGCCCGGGCACAGCCGAGTTTTTGGAGCGCATGTCGCAGCTGTATGAACTGCATATTTGCACATTTGGCGCTAGAAATTATGCGCACATGATTGCACAGCTGCTCGATCCGGATGGCAAGTTCTTTTCACATCGTATTTTGTCGCGTGACGAATGCTTTAATGCCACCAGCAAGACGGATAATCTGAAGTAAGTTTGACTTACTGAAATATGTAAACATATTTAACTATAATTAACTATATATTTATTAGGGCACTCTTTCCCAATGGCGATTCCATGGTGTGCATTATCGATGATCGTGAGGATGTTTGGAACATGGCATCCAATTTGATACAAGTGAAACCATATCATTTCTTTCAACACACTGGCGATATAAATGCGCCGCCTGGTCTGTCCAAGCATGAACTGGATGGCGAGGGTGTCGATTTCAAAGGTAAACAGTTTTCTTCATCTATTTAGCTTCAATTACAGCTTTATATCTTTTGTAGAAATTGATAAAATATCAGAAAAGAAAGCGCCGGAGAGTGTTGTTGACAAGGACTCGACGAAAGTCGTTGATGCTGAAGCTGATAAGGGCGATAATACAGTTTCCAGCACAAGTAAGGATGAGGAGGGTAATGAAGATGTATCCGTGGATGTTTTTGAGCTGGAAAGCGATGCTAAAGATGTTGAGGCAACAAAGATATCCAATAGTGTCGATAAACTGAATGGCAAAGCGGCCGTTGAAGAAATCATGATTATAGATGATAATTCATCTGGTCTGCCAGAACAAGAGCCTCAGAACAATGCCAAGCATGGCAGCGATAGCGATGATATCAATGTAACTGATGATTTGCCCTCGGACAACTCAAAGGGTAGCAGCAACAATGCGATTGAGAAAGTGGCACCCAAGAAAGAGGATGATGAAAGCATTGCGTCGTCGACCAGCGGCGAAGATAAGCGTGGACCACAGGTCGAAGATGACACGGCAGAAGGTGGCGATGATGTGGCAACAACATCGCAACTACAGAGCAGCAAATGCCCAAATGTCAAAATAACCAACGATGGCCAGAAGCAAATCGAAATCGAGGATCCCGATGACTATTTACTCTATTTGGAGGTCATTCTAAGCAACATTCACAAGCGTTTCTATGCGATCTACGATGAGACCACAGACATACCCGATCTCAAGGTAATTGTGCCGAAAATTCGTTGCGAAGTGTTGCGTGGTCAGAATCTAGTCTTTTCCGGCTTGGTGCCAACACAAATGAAACTGGAGCAATCGCGCGCCTATTTTATTGCCAAGAGTTTGGGTGCCGAGGTGCAGTCAAGCATTAGCAAGGAAATAACACATCTGGTTGCCGTCAATGCTGGCACCTATAAGGTAAACGCGGCCAAGAAGGAGCTCAACATTAAGGTGGTCAATGCCAATTGGTTGTGGGCCTGTGCCGAGCGCTGGGAGCATGTCGAGGAGCGTCTTTTTCCGCTGGATCGCAAGGTGCGCAACAAGGGCAGACAACCGCCCGCACATTGCCACAGTCCCGAGCATGTGGTCAACTACAGTGAGAGATCTGAGATTTCGCCATCGAGCAGCATGCAACAGGAGCAGGGTGGCAACTTC
This sequence comes from Drosophila histrio, assembly GCA_958299025.2. Classification (NCBI taxonomy): domain Eukaryota; kingdom Metazoa; phylum Arthropoda; class Insecta; order Diptera; family Drosophilidae; genus Drosophila; species Drosophila histrio. Next base: position 20,573,146 of record OY729167.1, on the reverse strand, counting down.
CGTGAAACGCTTAATCCATTGCTGGTCTTTACCAATGCGGACATTGAGTCTATGAACAAGGACTACGATACCTTCTTCGAATCTGATTCGTCTAGCGATGAAGGTCCCGTCAATTTTGGTAAGTTAAAACAACTAATCTGAAATCTAAAATTTGCCTAATATGTTTTTGTTAATTCTAGAAAATCCGCCAATGGATAAGAAGTTACTAAAGCGTAAGCGAGAGGATGAGAGCTCAAATCGTGCCCACGATTTCTTTACACGCTCTGATGACGTCATGATGGGAGCGCCAACTGCAAATGCTGCTGCTGATTTCGACAAGAGCTCCAACGAGGGTGATGAAATTGAAGATGAGGAGAATGAAGAAGATGATGACGAGATGCCAAGTGCCAAATTTCGTCGAGGTAAGTAATCTATGTTTAACATACTACGTTCATTTTTTAACTAAACCAATTTGCAATTGCAGGCGAGGAGCTGCCATCTGATTTGGAAATGGGTTCCGATTCGAACAGCGAAAACAATAATCAGGAGGACGATGGTGACGATGGTGAATGGAATATGATGGGCGCTGCATTGGAGCGTGAATTTCTTGGCCTAGAAGATTAGGTCTTCTTCGACTACGACATGTGAACGTTTAGAATTTCGGCGATGCACTCGATACCAATGGCAAAGGCGGCCCAATTGCTGAGCCGAGGCATGGATGATTAATCGACGATAATAATGTTCAATACACTTTTGACATTTCAAATGTACCTACTCTTCAAACAAACAAAAGAAAAAAGAAAACAAAAAACGTAATTAAAACAATTTTCGGCTGGTTAATCTAGAAACCACCAAGCGAAAGCAATAAACAATACAACATATGTAGACAGAGTGAGGTAGTTGATCTAAATGCGTGTAACTATGATGAGTACGAGATTATATATAAGAAGATGCGCACTGTATGTATTAGTAGTTAATACGTATCTACTTTTAAACACACAACCTAATATTTAAGCGAAGGCGTATGACTTTTCTATATATATATATATATTACGCCTATGCACAGCGTCTATTTAGGAATCTTGTAAAGCTAACGCGCCGTTTCCAATCTTAACAGCGATTTAGTAGCATTCAAATGTAAAATCAAAATATATATCTCACTGTAAGTTAACAATTTGCGTAAATGTAAATGTTTTAAAAATAAATTCCGTTGAAACGGAGTAGTAACTAGTGTTTACTTTAATATATCAATCTCTATATTAGTCGGTTGTTTGTTGTTGTGTGTGTGTGTGTTTAATACAAGAGACAGCTAAAACAATATATTTGCAGTAGTAGTATATATATATATATAAATGTACATACATCAAAAAAAGAAACATTTCGCAAATAAATAAATGTACATATCTTCACGACATATCCATAACTATAACTTATTCATTGAGCGCTGTTCTTTGAAGCGACTAATGCGTTTCTTAGGCGCATTTGCATCTATGAATTTGCCCTCGGGCAAGGGTTCGGGTACCGTCGCCTCCTTCTCAACCAGATCCTGCATAACCTTCGTATAGGCACTCATATCACGCAGATCATCATCGATGGTGCGTTGTTTCTTGTTGTTCTTCTTGTTCCTGTTCTTTTTCGGCTTGTTGGTCACCTGTTCTGGTTGAGATATCTCACTGCTAGCGCGTGTCTCAAGTTCCACAGCCGATTTGTTGCGCAATATCGATTTGGTTTCTGTTGCGACAGCCTCTTCCAATCCAGCAGTTATCTTGGAGAACTAGAGTGATATAATAGAGTATATAGAATAGTAAGTAACTAGCAATTCTTGCAATGCTCACCTGAGCACGTGGATCATCATAGGCAGCTTTTCTTGCTGCTTCCTTCAGTATGGGCACCTTTAGCTCTTCCTCGCCCTCGAAACTGTTGACATATATGGGAAACTCGGGCTTCAACTGCGACTTTGCCAGCGCCTTTTCATATAGACCGTAAAAGTCCGCTGGACTTCCGGGTGTGCCTTCATCGCACTCAGTTGCAGCTGCCACGGCATTGGAATGTTTGAAGCTAATGTGTAGTGTATTAATTCGTCCCGTAGAAGCCTCTAGTATTTGATTAACCAAATCAAAGTCTTGCACACTTTGATGCTCCTTTACAAATTCCAGATTTTGTTCAACTTTCTGCATAATTTGCGAAGTAACAGGTTTCAGAGGCTCTTTAACACTTTCTTTCTTTTCAGCTTGTTTCAATGGTGCATCCAGTGAAATGACTTCACGAGTTTGTTTTGGTTTCTTTTTGATTAACATTTTAGCAACTGCTTCTTCCTTACGGAAAACCAAATGTTCATCAGCTTCAGCAAATGATATTCTTCGCTTTTTATTATCGATTGCATTGGACAGAGAATCAGATTCATCTGATAGATCCTCTGTGCTGTCTGCGTGTATTTTCTCGAACATCATCTCCTGCAGATCATCCTCCAGACAGACAACGACATTCATCAAATGTGTCAGCTCGTCGTTTGTGAAATGTTCCTTTTGTATTTTTCGCATTTTTGATTTCAATATCTGCAATTGTGATTTAAGAAACTCTTCTTGTTGCTCGATCGGCAGCTGTTGCAGCTGCTCGCGTATTAGTTTAACTTCCGCTGGCTGGTCAGAATCATCATCTTCATCTTCATCGTCGTAGTCATCCTCATCCATACTGTCAACATCTTCAGTCGGTTTCTCCAATTGTTTGGCAATACGTTGCTTTGAAGTTGTCATTGGACCTTGCATTAAATTCTTTACCAATTCATTGGTGCTTAGCACGTTTTCGTTTACTTCTGAATCTGATTCAGCTACTTCTTGCTGCTCTTGAGCTTCAAGCTTGTCGAGTATCTCAAATACCTGTTCATCAGTCATCGTTGGCTGCTGCTGCTGCTGCTGTTCTTGTTTATCACAGACTTTGCTCTCCTCAGTTTGAGTAGTCTCCACTTTATTATTTAGCAGATTGCCGAGTGCCTGATCAATCGAGCTGTCAGGATCCAAGCCAAGTTCCTCCATTAGTTCGCGGTCCTCTAGTTTTTTGAATACATCCTCGTCATTGTCATGAGATTCACGTTGAATTCGCTCCTCTTGTTTCTGCTTTCGCACACTCTCCTTGTGCTCCTTTAACCAATCATTGTGTGCTTTTTCATCAAAATCTTCTACGATTTCAATTTCACCTGCATTTGGCACAGCACCCTCCAATAGTGGCTTTTCCAGCTTGTTTCTATAAAAGATTTATATTGAAGTATAATAGGTAATCACAAATATTTAGCTGCACTTACTGCCAAAGATCCTCCTCGACCTCAAGTTTCTTTAGATGCTCTTCGGCCAGACTGAGACGGTGCTGGCATATCTCTTTTGCCTTGTGGGCCGAGCAGGCGGAGAAGTAGTCCTGATAATGGCCAACAAGCAACTCGTTTGTGTGAATTAACTGTCCCGGCATTAAAGCCTTAGTGCCAATTGGCACCATAACCTCGACCGTAAGATGTTTAGAGAACATGTCTAGGTTCTTCATTGCCGCTTCATTGTCCGCTTTATAGGTTTGCCAGCGCTCCTTTTCATCGGCATTCTTTTCGAGTGCCTGAAATAATCACCGAATTGCATTTAACCCAATTAAATGTTCAAAATTCTAACTTACCTGTCTAAGCACATCGTCGCGCCGCTCCATCGTTGTTTATGTATCGAAGATAGTTATCGATATCAAACAGATTGATGCAGTGTGACCAAATACGATGTTTAATTAATTCCCTCTGTCAAATATCGCATATAGAGGCAGAACATCGCAGTATGCGTATGATTATTTCGATAGTTTTTAATAAATAACATACATTTAACTGAAAAATAAATTTATTAAATATTCACATATTCTTTTTAATTGTTTTAACTAATAGTCTTGGTAAAATCAATTAATTCCATATTTCATAAAATGAAAACATCGCGTAAATAGCGTTTTCAGCACTACTTGACAGTTCTGATTCAAAAAAGTTGACAACACTGGTTGCTACAAACTTTTTTCAAGGGGTTGTCAAATAAAAACGTAATCTATAAATGCAAATTGATAAGCTATGCACATTTAATCATATTAATTGATAGATAAGTCGTTCTATTTAGTTAGTTATCTGTAATAGTAATTAGAAATTACCGACACAGATAGATAAAATTGCAATTTGATTGTTTTGCACTTTATTCAGTATTGTAATTGATTATAGCATACAAGCTCACTCATTAAAAATTAAAAAAAAAACATATTCCACACGTGCAGGCTGTAAAGTTGTATGATCTACAAAATGATGAAACGTTTTCAACGTTACATGCAACAGCAAATATTTCACATGGCCTAATTATATAGAATATTTATATAGTTAAGCCTACGTTCGTTCACAAGAGAGTTCGTTAATTTTGTGTACATTGGCATTGTTTTTTTCTGCTTTTCGGTCGTGGCCGTGGGATAACAATTAATTACATACATACAAAATTTACATAGGAAAAGCTTTCGTTGTTCTGCTGGATCTGGATCTGAATTCATTTACGTTGTTGCACATTCTTGGCCCCAGCTCCAATTCCATTATCGACTTGTGTGTGGAAATTCTCGGTAAGCTCATGTGCCTTCTGATGACTGCTAAAATCGTTGGCCATAAGAATTTGCTTGCACTTAACGCACACTTCCAGGCTGGGCAATGATTTCGCCTGATGTGGCGTTAATGTATTCACATATTGTTTATGCACAAGATAGAGTTCCTGCAAAAGAAAAAAACATGTTAAGTTAGAAATATGACAAATTGAAAAGGTATTTTTTCAAGTCGTTAAACCTGTTGTTTGCCAATGTCCGGCAGCATCACTAAAAGTTCCGAGAACAAGCTGTGAAACTTGTCCAGCATTGCGGATTGACAGTGCTCATAGTAGGCTTGACCTGTACAGGTGCCATCGCGAAACTTGGACGACAGCAAGCGAAATTCGTTAAAGGCCTCGGGTGTCTTAAGTACCTCTTGCAGTTGATCGACCAAATTCTAAACACAAGAAACAGAAAAGAATAAGTAAAAGAGTTTAGTTGCATATTTGTAGTTTCTCTTACCTGATTCCTGTTGGCCGTATCTGGCGGATCAGTGTAGCTAAAGGAACTCGGCACAACGCTGTAATTCTCACCGGATGAACTGATAAATGTAAGATTGTTCGGTAACTTGGCCACCGAATTCAACGTGACGTTGGACATGAAACCAGGTGGTGGTTTAACTGTTGGTGCACCACCAACAGTTAGACCGGGTGGTGCACGCGTTGTCGTTGATAAATTCCCATTGGAGTTGTTAACATTTGCTGGCAGCTGTTGTTTATCTTTATCTTTATCGTTGTCGTTGTTGTTGTTTTGATTGTTATTGTTATTCTTCTCCTTTTGCTTGTTCACTTTTGGCTGATTCTCTTGATTGGTCTTCTTCTCCTTTGGCTTCTTATCCTTTTTGTTGGTCTGTTGTTGCTGCTGCTCCTGGTTATTAATATTGTTTTTATTGTTGTTGTTGTTTAGATTGCTTGCACTGCCTTTCGGCGTGGGCAATAAAGGCGCTGGCGCAACTTTAGCCTTGCGATTATCCAATTCTCGTTGTTTCTTTTCCGTTACGGGTTTCGTCCACTTCAGCGTGGCAGCTGTTCCGCCATTTGGCTTTGATAAAGGCGGTCCCTTGGTGCTGCTTGGTCCAAGTGTGGGAAATTCAGCTGCTGTTAGTTTGGGCGCACTCTTCTTTAGGGCCTCCATGCGTGCCTTGGCCTCTGACTCTTCCTTTTGTACCATTTGTATCTTTTGATAGGTGCTCGGATGCGCCACAGAGACATAGTCATCGACCAGTGTACGATGCTTGGCCGCTACATTGGAGATGGACACTCCAGAGTTGCTGGGCAGCATGTCTTCCTCTAGATTACGTGGCATCTTCTTGCCCTTACCCGCTGGCAGTGCTGGGAAATCCATTCCGGGTGCTGATTTCTTGGTGGCACTACTGGCCGCCGCCGCAGCCGCCGGACGATTTGAGACATGAAGCAACATTCCACTGGCTGGTGCATTGCCACGTGCCACAGGTCCACCAGTAGCTGGCTTCTTAAAGCCGGATCCAGCCGGCGCGGACTGAGCAGCTCTGGCATTGGCATAGGTATTATTACCGGCAGCTGATATGCTGCCAGCAGCAGCTCCGCCCAAGGCTGGAAAGTTTTCTTTGGTGCGTGCCAGACCCGAGGAACCGCTTAGATTGCGCATTGACGGTGGCGGCGCTCGGACCAGCGATACATTCGGTCCCGGCGTAATGCCAGCCAGCATGGGAAACTCCTCCTCATTGCCGGCATCAATTGTGACAGGCTGACCGCGTTGGCTGCTCGTTGAGGGCAGCTCATCCAAATAATCCTGAGGCTCCTCATTTCTGCATATGCAATTAATAATGATTATTCAGTTTTCATACCTACATTTAACTATACACTCACCTCGATCTCATGTTTGTAATGCCTTGCTCACGTCGTCCACGTGGTCCCAGCGTAATCTCCAGTTGTAATGTTCTCGTCTGTTTTGCCTGCTGTTTGTTCAGCAATTTTCCATGCACACTTGCCACATGCGCTTTGTATTCAATCTCATTGGGAAAGGCGCCTGTAAACTCCTCCGTAGCACACTTTCCCTCCTCGCACAGATAGTGCTCCTTGCGGAAATGATCGGCCAAGTCCGCATAGACGCTGCATTGTGATACATTTATCAGTTAAGATAAGATAATTCACTACAGTATACTACAATTACTTGTAAAAATCGTTGCGACCATCGGCCTCGCAAAAGTGACAGAAGTAATGATCACGCCGCAAATGCCGAAAGACTTCGTCACGATCCACATAGCGCTGATTGCAGTACTCGCAAAGCGGATGGCCACGATGCGAAGTGTTGTCCGGATCTCCCTTGGTATTGTGTACAACCAACTCGGCCTGCGTATAACAACGACGCTCGAACGTAAAGATCTTTAATGAATCGACGCACAGATCACAGAAGTACATGTTGTGGGTACGCAACACATGATTCCTCAATGCCTGAAAGGTGCGATACGGCGGCACATCACACCTATTGAATTACAAGAGTGTTTAATAGATTATACTACTGAAATCCAAGTCTCAACTCACATTGGACACGGGTGATCAAGTAACTGATAGAATTTCGCCTGAATCTCAGCGCTCCAGAAACCAATACGATACTTTTTATTGTAGAAATCAGAGCGATTGCTGGCTTCAAGTTCACGATAAGGCAACTTTTCCAATGTAAACAGAACCTGCAAATAATAAACAAGTTTTGTTTACTTAAACAGTGGATATTTATATTTGCATTGCAGAGAAAGGAATTCCCCACCTTGTTAAGCACATGACGACAAATCGGACACTCGTTCTGCTGGCACAGGACTCGCATTCTCGTTGAGCATTCATAGCAAACTGGATGATCGCAGTCCCCAATGGAATATATCTCAACGTTCTTGAAACAGACAACACACGCATTATCATCGATGCCCACTTGATTGTTGGCCTCGTAGGCGAGCTTCGTAATGGATTCACTTGATTTGCTATTGGCTGGTGCAGCAGCAGGAGCAGGAGCACCTGCCGCTGGCCGACGATATGACCTGGACGAGGAGCCTCTTGATCTTGAGTTCTGGTTCTGCATAGCAAAAATTAAGAATTTCTACTTGTTGCCAAACGTGCAGAAAATTTTTAGCCTCGCTGGTTCTTGTCAACACTGTTTGCTTTCAATTTGTTATTTGGCAGAAGCTTAACGGAATATGCTTTGCACGTTGCTATGCAAACACTTTGATAATTAACTTTTCCCTGCAGCAATTCTGGCCCAAAATCAAAGCGACGACTTTCAATTTCTCTGAATTTTGTCAGCGTGGAGAATGATACAACTAAAACTATTCGATTGGCAAGCTAATGCAATCGATGACTGTGTTTAGCCATAATACGGTCTCATTGGTATTCAATTTCACAAATACTGGCAATTGCATGTATTAATAAAAAACAGATGAAAAAGTGTGTGTATTTTTATGTTTTCTTAAATAAATGCCTGTCACAATTTACATATTGTTTGTTTCTTTGTAAAACATATAAACTTCGCCTGTTTGCGAAAAATACTATGGCGCCACCTGTTGTTTTGTGTTAAAAGTAGATTCCGCCGACCGATAACGCTATCGATAGTTTTGCAGCTCTGCAGACAACCCTGTTTGAGTACAATGCTCGCCAAAATTCCAAGGAGTTCGTATATTGCTTCCTCACGTGTAATTGGTAGACGTTTGCTCCAGCCGATTTTCGCAACGTCAGCAGAAGCTTCTGCGAGTTATAGACAAATTCAACTACAGCATTTACGGACAACAAACTCAGCCATGCCGTTGTATCAAACAATTGCCAAGGGAGCCAAGAACTCGCCGAACTACAGTCTCTATTTTAGTAAGTAACCAAAGAGCGAAGTGCAAAAAGTAAAAGTATAGCAAACATCAGATAAAGCTTTAGTGTCGTTTTATATCCTTACATTTAATTAATTCAACTTCCTGTTGTATTGCGGCATACAATTATGCAACAAGTTGTCGTTAATTAAAAAGCGTTGCCTTATCAGCAAGATCTGCTGCCGGCGAGTTGACACTCGACAAGGTGAATCAGTGGACGCTGATATGTGGACTTTGTTTTTTAATATTGTGCAATTTCAATATCTTTATTTCCGCTATTTATCAAAGAGTCGCTGCTGCTGTTTAAGTAACTTTCGATATGGTTAAGGTGGCGGCTTTCAGGTCAATATAATTAATCAATTGATTGCGTGTTTGATATTGTAGACACATTAATTACAACGCTTCATAATTTCTGCTTCTAATTTGAAATAGAAAACAACTGCGGCAATGTCATCTCCCCAATGCACGACATTCCATTGTTCGCCAATGAGGAGAAGACCGTCTACAACATGGTTGTTGAGGTGCCACGTTGGACAAACGCTAAAATGGAGGTAAGCAAATAGAGTAGAGACGTTTTTTTTTATCGATAAATCATGTTGTTGCGTGTCTGGTTAATTTAGATTAGTCTGAAGACGCCCATGAATCCCATTAAGCAGGACATTAAGAAGGGTAAACTGCGTTTTGTGGCCAATTGTTTCCCACACAAGGGTTACATTTGGAATTACGGTGCATTGCCCCAAACCTGGGAGAATCCCGATCACATTGAACCATCGACAGGATGCAAGGGCGACAATGATCCCATCGATGTTATCGAAATCGGCTATCGCGTTGCCAATCGTGGCGATGTCTTGCAAGTCAAAGTACTTGGCTCCATTGCGCTCATCGATGAGGGTGAAACTGACTGGAAAATCATTGCCATCGATGTTAATGATCCGCTGGCATCGAAGGTCAATGACATTGCCGATGTAGATCAATATTTCCCTGGCTTGTTGCGTGCCACCGTCGAGTGGTTCAAGGTAACAAATAATACTATTACACTCAATTACATAATATATTATATGTTGTCTATGCTTTAGATCTACAAAATACCCGATGGCAAGCCGGAGAATCAATTTGCATTCAATGGCGATGCTAAGAATGCTGAATTCGCCACTTCCATCATTGCGGAGACACACAAATTCTGGCAAACTTTGATCAATCAGCCAAATGGAGGCAATTCGGATATCGCTTGGTGCGTTTCATATAGAGAGACATTGTTAAATTGCGCTTTTTAATGTGTTATTACTTTGTTTTTTAGTCAAAACATCACCAATAGCAAATCCGATAACCTAATTGGCAAAGGCGAGGCTGCTAAATTGTTGGATGATGCTTCGGAGGGCGGCGATGTCGAGGAAGTGCCCGACACAGGTAAGGTTCATTATGTACGCGCAAAGCTTTAGTTGCTCCCAATCCAAATACCCCACACACGCTTGGCTTAAATTGCACCAGAGCTCTGGATAGAAAATAGTTCAATTTGCATGCTTTATACTAGTACTAACCACAAAACAAAGCAAAAGCAATTATCAAAATATTGTAAATAGTATTATCATAGACACACCCACATCTCCCGAAATTACCTTTGTATTTGGCTATGCTTGTTCTTTTATCTTTAATAAATATATATACTATTGTGCCCCATTAAAAACCATTTAAATCTCTTGTTTTCCAGTCGATACTTGGCATTTCATACATCTCAAGTGAACGAACCGCAAATTGATATGAATAATTATTAATTGTTGTTGATATATTGGATATTGATATTGATATTGGAAAAACTCACACGCAAACACTGAATAAATATTGAATAAAGATTTTTGCACCACAAATTGAAAGCTGAAAGAGAAATGAATTCAATTGAAATAAAGTGGACAATGGTTACTCCACTTGAAATATACAGTTTTTATTTATATTTTACGACTAGATCCAAACAAGTTTAAATTAATTAGGGTACATATAATGTAATATCGAAATATGCTGTGTGTGTGTGTGTGTTGTGGTTGTTGTTGTTGGTTAATGTAGTATGTGTTGTTTTTCACTTTTTTCTTTCACTTTCTTCTTCGCAGAGATTATTGTGGTTAGAATTAGAACGTAAACGTAACAAAAATTAATCTTAAAATTGCTTAAAGGATACACACAAAAAACTATACAAAATGTGTAGAAAACTTTTTGTTTAAAAACGAAAGCAAAAACATTTTAAATATTTACATCAGACATTTTGAATTTTAGCGCCTAAATTCCTTTGTCCTTTGCTTCAACTAAATATAAATTCCCATACATATATATATGTAACTCTATTTTAAAGTTGAAAACTAAACTATAAACTTCTATATATAAAAAATACATACGAAAATAGTAGAGAGAAGTGTGCGAAAAAGAAATTTTACACTGTCATATTATTTTGTGTTTATTTGTTTTTTTTTTTTAAATAATGTAATATTATTATTATTATTATTTTTCAACATTTTTTTTGTTCTTTCACTTAATCGATAAAAGTATTTTGCGTATTCTCGCTGTGATAAATTTTTCATTCGTGTAATTTCTTTGTTCGTTTGTGCCTTGTATGGGGGTATGTCTGTATGTGTGCGCATATGAGTGTGTGTGTGTGTGTGTGTGTAGTTGTTCTACAGCGTATAAGAGTTTATATATATAGTTGTATAAGTGTGATATCTCTATAATGTATAAGTAGTACTCGTATTATGCGCGTCTAGCTATAGCTTTTTTGCCGCCAACTCGTGTCCTTCGTTCGCTTCGATAGGTCGATAGTTCGATAGTTTACTTGCGTCCCAGGGTATCGCGCCATTCGTTATACTTGTCCATCTCTTCGTGCAGTTGCAGCGCCTCGACGCAGGCGTTGAAGAACGGGGATCCGAAGCAGTCTTGCCTGTGTTTTTTTTTGGGAATGAAATTTGCATTAGAACATCATTGTGACAATTGACAGTTGTTATTGTTTGGTTGTTGTTGCTCAGTCAAAATTCAATTTGAGCCAAAAATGCAAAAAAGATTCGTTTGTTGGCCAGTGTGGAAGTGCATACATAGATATAAAATGACAAAAAACAAGCCAGTGCACTTGACAAACGTGACAAAAAACAAAAGATGGTTACAAAAAAAATCAAAGTTTCAAACTGAAAAAAACATACCACAAAATAAAAACAGTAAGCGCGCGTTTTTAGTCGCGTCGGAAACGCGCCAAACATCGTTTGACAGCAGCTGCAATTGTTGCGCACGCTCTCTCGCTCTCAGAAGCTCTCTGCTATGTCACTCGCTCACTCCCTGGTCTCTCAGTGTCGCGCATTCTAATTTCATTTATCACAATTTTGGATGCCTTCAAATAGCCAGCGATTGTTTTGTTTTCTTCATCATTTTACATAAATATTTAGTTTTTATTTTTTTTTGCTACATTTTTAATGCATTCATTTTTTCTTTTTCTTGTTGTTTTGTTCGATTTTGCGTGTTTTTTTTTGTGTTTTGCACAAATTGCGTTTTATTCTAAAATATTTTTGTATGTACGCGTGAATATAATAGTATATATATTTCTTCTTTGTTATAATTTCTTTTTCTTCTTTTTTTTTGCCAACAAATTGTACGCTAATTACGATAATCTTTACTAAATAGCACAAAAATTTAATACATTTGCAAAATACTTTCGTTCTTGTGTGTGTGTGTGTGTGTGTGCGATCTGTATAGGTGTGTGTGTGAGTGTGTTTGTAGTTCTGTCTGTGTAAATGATTTTCTGTTCTTGCCCTTGATGTAATAATGTAAATGCTGCTTGGAATACGCGATACTTTCTTTTTTTGTTTTTTTTTTTTCTTTACATACAATACAAAAAATAATAATTATACATTAAATAAGTATATATTAAAAACAATGGATCTTTTATTTTACATACGTAACGCAATAATAAACAAGCTAAGAATACTTAGAAATAAATACTTCTTCGGCTTCGGGGTCCGCTCTCAAATTACCCCCCCCTAATCGCGCTCACCTCTAACTGTCACTCTCTCTCTCTCTCTGTTCGTGTATGTGTGTGTGTGTGGGAGTGTGGGAGTTTGCTCACTCTCACTGTTTGTTCCCGTAGCATAGTAGTATTCCCCCCCGCCCCCTGTGCCCATTTCCCATGTCCCTGTCCCTGTCCCTGTCCCTGTCCCTTTCTCTCACTTACAACAAACGCATAACGTTTCAATAAATTAATTAAAATAATTCGGTTTTTTAAAAAAAACACATATATATAGTAAAAACTGTAAAGCATACAGTAATAAATAAGTACGAATTAAAATTGGGCGTTAAATATTTAATTTGTTTGTTTGTTCTGCTTGTGGTTTAGATTCTTCCATATTGGAATTTGCTCTCTCATTAACTTGTGTATTGTCTGTGTGCGTGTGTGTCTGTGTGCGTGTGTGTGTGTAACTGCGGATGTGGATCTTGTGGGTGGTATTCTGTTGATGGTTTCTGATGGTGGTTGTGGTGTTGTTGTTGCTGATATTGACGGTGCTCGTTGGTGGCTTTAAACCGGAACCACTTAAAGTTATGCAACCGGCGCCATGTTGAATGATATCGGCGAACCGTTCACTACTTTTATAAAATGTTGTAAATTTGTTATTTCTTCTGTGGGTGTTAATAGCACTTTAACGCATTCGCCAAACCATTTGGAATCAAAGCAGTCTTTCCTAAAATATACACAAAGAAATCAAAAAATCAACAGAAAATCATACAAATAAACAATCAAATTATCAAATCAATAAAATAAAATTAAACTCGAAATTAGAAATAACAACAAATGAAATGAAATGAAAGAATGATAAAGAATGCATCTATTTGTAAATAACAGGCTTATGAAAGGGATAAGGCGAGCCATTGATGACTTTGAGATAATGCTGCAGCTGTACAATCTCTTCATCATCGATGAGCAGCACTTTTAGGCAATCTCCAAAGGTTTCGTGGGCGAAACAATTAGCCCTGCAGCAAATAGATAAGAATACATTTCAGCTGGCATAGATACTTAGTTAAGATAGCATAGATAGATAGATAGAGGCTAGATAAAACTGAAAAGCTTAAGCGGAAAACATAAAACATAAATAGTTTTTTGGGTTTCCAAGAAATATACATAGTTCTAAGTATATATAGTATTACAACAACAAAAAGAAAAAGAAAAAAAAAGAGAGTGTCTTCCTGTGTTCGTTTCCATGTCAGGGTCATTTCACTTTTTTTGTCAATTATGACCATGGTGATAATAAGTATTCTTTCTTTAGTTTTTCATTTGTGTTTTTTTTTAGTATTTGCGCAGCAATTTGCTGCCTTGAACTGCTTTCGAATTTGGACAGTGAACTCTGTGTGATGGGATTGGAGGACGTTATTGTGTGTTTTGGGGAAATTGTTGGTGTGCATTGTAGTAAAGTGTCATTGGGATATTTGAAAGGGAATTTTTGTGCAGCGATTGTCGTCATTTAAAATAGTTTGAATTAAACTGATAATTGAGTATACAATTACCGAAAACACTTTGGTTGGTATCAAAAAAGGATATAACTTTAAAGGGGTAAGTATAAAAATCATTGAATATTTAACAAATTAAATAAGTTTAAATGCAGCTTGATGAATTTGTAGATCTAACAATGAATAAAAAGTTATTATTCATTGAAATCAATCAAGTTTTAAGCTTTGAGCTAAGAAATCGCACAGTTTATGCAAATATGTAAGTATAAAGTAATGTAAATTTATTTAATTGGCAGTAGTTCTATTAATTCATTCATTATTAAGTACTTAATACGGGAAGGGAACTTGTGTCTGGGGATTTACTAAGGATTTCTCAATATTGTAGCTATATAAAATTGATTAGTGAATGCTTTATGTATTACTAAGTATGTATTACAAGGAAACTTACTTGCATAGTCGATGTATACTCGTCTCACGGAACAATTGATAACAATCCTCACAGATGCGATCCAGGCGAAAGAACATGGTCTTATTGAAAATTCCCTTGCATTCCAGATCAAAGAAATTGCTGCGTTTCGATAGATTGTGATTGTGTGGCAACGCTGTGAATATGGGTATCAAGACAAGAAACAGCACCACCGAGATCTTTATGTTGCGGGAACACATCTGTAATCGAAAGAGTATATATTCAATTAGTATTGCTTAACAGTTTCTTGCAGTGTATCATAAATTATGCTCAAGTAGCGGAAATAGTTTATAAATAAGTATAACACACAATTTGTGCTGTCTCTCATGGCTATTTTTAGACAAGAATTGCTACAATTAAGATCAGCTTGAGTTGCTGTTGTTGTTGTTGGCTGTTAGTATATGTATCTGTTTACTGGGTAAGTGGATATGGGCCAAGTTGAACCTTGAAACCGCAAACACACACACACGCACACACACACTCAACGGGTGGTCGTCGTCGGCAATTCTCCAGAGTCTTTCAATCAAAGAGAATTACCTTCTCGCCTTGAGGATGTACTCGTTAATCGTAAATCGTAACTCGTAACTCGCAACTCGTAGTTCAAGGTATCTAAAAATAGTTTCTGTCTGCAACTGCAACTGCAAAGTGTGTGCTAAAAATAAGCAGACATTCACACAATTGCAGCTGCGATCTATGTATCTGCATGCCGCAAGCGGCAACATCATAAAGCAGAGGTGTCTACAAGTCTCAGACAAGTCCTATAAATAGACCTTACAATTTCAATGTTTATTGCATTGGCTAATTTACGACTGGGCTAAAAGATGTACATATGTATAAGCCTTCGATACGATACGTAGTTAAGTTAAACAGTTGTACAATTACCCCTTTGTCAAAACACTTACTTGACCAACTGTTTCTACTATATACTACGCTCTCTCTCTGTCAGCAGACAGGCCCCCAAAATACTTTTGTATATATGTAAATAAATGAGTTAAACTTTCTGTTCAATTTGCATATGTTTTTATCAATTTGCGTCAGGCCAGGCAGTTAGTGAGTTAGTCAGTCAGTCAGTTTCAATTTCAATTTCAATTGTCGACATACATTCCAAACTATTGAAAAATTTGATTAAATTTGCAAATTTTCCTTTCTTTCAGTGTGAGTGTGTGTGAAAAATGAATGAAAATTCAAGCAGACACAGCGTCGTCGCTATTTTGAACAACAACAACTACAAATGAGAAGAATTCTGTTGAAATATACCAAGTATTTAGACTTTTCGATTTTCGACTCGTGGTCTATGATGATGATGATGATCAGTTTTTTTCACACTTCGTCGTTCGTTGTGTGTGTATCTGTGTGTTCATTTAAATTGATTTTTTATTGGCTTGTTGATGCTTTCAATTAAGTTGAGCGCATTTTTGTTGTCGTCGCTTTTGATTTATGGCCAATAGAGAAGAGAAGTGAAAAAGTTCATCAATCAGTTGCCAAATGGCCAAATGTTATTGCCACAATTCACAATTCACACAGTGCGCAACTCAACAGTTGGCCAAAAAAATACATTCGTTTTTCTTTTCTTTTCTTCTTTTTGGGGAATATTTATATATATATATTTGTATATAATTAGCAGCTGTTGCCGCCTTGCAAACACGTGAGCGTCATTTACAACAAAATAAATGCAAGTAAATAATAATAAAAACAACGACGTAACAGTGTTGGAAAAGTGCAAGTGTTGCGTCTTGCAGTGACGTCAGCAGCTGTAAGATCTGCGTATGTAAAACAAATAAGACAGTCGGGTATCCGACTGTAATATACCCTTTAAATGCTCTACAGTTGTAATTCTTTTTTAATTTGCATTTCTCTATAACTTAACAAGTCTCTAACTATAAAACTGATCTTTTAAATCTCTATTTATCGATTTGTGGGCAAAGCAGGCGTGTCAAGCTTTATACAAACTAAACTTGATATACCTTAAAGCTTAAGAAGTGCAGCTAGATCAAATTCAAGCTGCTAGCTCTTACCAACACTTAGATACTTGCGCTTATATGCATGGACAGACGGACAGACAGTCAGGCGGACAGACAGACAGACAAACAGACAGATATATTAACTCGACTCATCACTTCTACTTCTGCCTGTCACACACTTCTGTAACAAACTTAATATACCCCCACAGGGTATACAAATATTATATTTATTTATGTTTTTCTTGTACGTCTATGGAGCGTATACTTTACATCCAGGCGCCAAAGAGAGTTAAGAGCAGCTGCTGCTGTCTCGCATTTCACACACACGACGACCTCTGCCGCTCGCTAATTGGATTCGAATTGCACGATTTATGGCCATTGAGCGAGAGTTCGAGAACGAGTTCGAGTTCGATTGTGAATGCGAGTGCGCGAGTGCGGGAGAGAGTGTGAGTGTGAGTCTGTGCATGCATTTATTTTTAACACTTTTGCCGGCCGCATAAATTGCATAATCGATATATGCACATAGTACATATACCGTGGCGATGCGACGTGGAGAGTACAAGCAATAATAACAACTGTTGAGCCTTAACAACAGCTGTAAGCAATCTTTAGTGCGCTCTTTCACTTTGTGTTGATGGCGTCATCATTGACCAGGAGCAAACGAACCATTGTGAATGTACATACATATGTAGAACGACTGATCGATACCAAGTCGCTCAACTTCATTATCAACATACTACTATCAACATCATCATTGAAGAGCATGTGCTGGCAATTTGTTTGCATTGTGCTTTGATTAGCTGCCAATTGATTTTATTTGTCGGCATTGTCGCTTTGTATCAATTTAAATAACTGTCTGTCATACATACAAGCAGTGGCATTATAACAAATATATGTGTGTGTGTGTGTGTGAATCATTGACGCGAATCGCGCATGTTTCCATCTTCAAGTCTGATTGTAAACTATTCAACTTTGATTTTGACTACTACGACATTGAATGAAGTCATGAGCCAAAAATAATGACAGCAATTATAGAAGAATTGCGTGTTCTCTTGTGCGCAATAGTTTTCAAATATAACGTTAATAGACCGATTTAATCTGCTGACAAATATCCACTTCTCTGAAAGTTGTTTTATTAGTTTGTTGCTTGTCTTATCATCAGAGTGACTAAATTTGGTCAGGTATTTGCCAGCTACTTATTTCATGTTATCGCAACAAATAGCTTTAATTTATTTGTTATGGCAGTGACTGACAATGAGATGTGACCATTGTGACCACTGTGACCAAACAAGCGCGTGCATGCAATGCAGTTACACACACTCACACACACATACATTCGTACATGTGCATGTTCCATAAACTTAACGCTTGGCTACGCAACCATGGCAAAAATGTAGTCGCAGTTGCCGTTGTCAGTTTTAAAAGTTTAAGTTAAATTGTGAATTAAAGACACAGTTTGCCATTCTCTGCTTGTTCTGCTGTTGATAACAGCGTTCATTCTCCTGTTAACATTTGATGTAAACTACAGCAGCTTGCTGTTAAGTACTATGATAATTGTTTAGAATTCTGCAATATATCAGTTATCTGTTGTACTATGTACAAACTACTTAAACAACCCACTCAAGTGTTAAAACGGCTCTCGAGACTGCATGGTACCATGGCCACTCAAAAGACAACAACAACAACAACAACAAAAAGTCACAGCGACATGGCGAGACTGCTTGGTACCAAATAAACTGGCACAGCGATTGTTGGTTGTAGTTGTAGTTGATGTTGCTGCTGCTGCTGCTGTTGTAGTTGTTGCTGCTGACTGCGTTAAACGGTGCTGTTAATTTACTAGACATGCCGCATTTGCATTTCGTTGCATTGCAACTGCAACTGAAACTGGACTCCCCTTGTGGCAAGCGCATTTTAATATGCAATTTAATATGCATTAAATTCTCTTTGGCATTAAATTAATAGCGCAGCAGCAGCAACAACAACAACAAGAGCAGCAGCAGCTGAGAGTCATTTGCAAAATGGCGGCAGGTAGTGTCGACCATTGGCATAGCATGAGCAGATGTATGTACATATGCACGTGAGTATGTGTCTGTGTGTATATGTATTAATTTCGCTCACTTTGCCCACCGCCGCCTGCTGATGATGCTGCTGATGATGATGATGCGCCTTTCTATGGCTTCCAGCAGCGCAGCCGCTGTCGCTGCCGCTGCCGCCGCCGCTGAGACATTCATAAGGATACATGCTGCGAATCAATTTCAATTGATTGCTAAATTGCCGATCTCTGGGATTGATCTTTGTTGCTCGTGCGCGTATTGTATCCAATTAGTATTATTACGATTTATAGTTGCATATATGTATATGTTTCGTAATAGAACAGCCAAGTCAAATACAAATATGTGTTTTGAGTCTTTTCTCAACTTGCCACTAAATCACATTCAAATAAAACACGCAAGACCCACAAAAATGTTGTTTAAACAATTATGACTTGTCTAAGAAAGCCAAAAGACAAACAAACAAAATAAAAAACACCCGCGCGAGCAATCAACTTTGTTGGCAACAAAAATAAAACTGAAGATCGCAAAAGTGTTGAGGTTGCTGCCAGCGTTGTGGTTGCTGCTGTTGCTACTCGGACAACTGTTGCTGTTGTTGCTGCTGCTGCTGCTGCTGCTGTTGTCTTTTTCTTATCAGACACACAAACACACACACACACACACACTCACACTCACAGCATTTGTGAGAGGCAGCGACGACAGCGAGTCTGGCACTGCTGAGCGTCAAGCAAACGAATCGTGTCGAACACAGTCAAGTTATGCATGTGTGATCAGACACACACACACACAGACAGACACACACACAGTGAGTATTTACATTATAGATGCAGAGTGGAACACCCAGGCGTATACGTGATATGCATTATAAAAACACTTGACGCTTATCATGCCAGTAGTTGTCGTAGAGAGTTGGCCATTAGTCCTGCCCTCTTCTTGCCTGTCGGCATACAACGTTTGAATAACCAATTATGTGGATCAATTACGGTAACGAGCATCGCATAAACTACAACTACAACAACTACAACTCGTAGTTAGTTGACCAATTTACAAACATTGTTCAACTGAAAGTGCAACTAATTGAAGTGGAACACAGAATCTGTATCGTTTTATAATAAATATATAAATTATATAAAATAGTTATAAATTACAAAAGTATTTGCATATTTATACTCATTGCTCATACGCAGCGTTGTTCTAGCTGAACAAGAACGAGTTAATTAAATTGGCTACAGACTGCTGACCAGTTAAGTTTCAGTTTTGCCAGCCAGTTAGGCGACACACACACACACACCGATACACACCGACATGTAATACTACAACAATTGGCATTTTATTAGTTTAATTGAAAGCAAAACAATTTATATAGTATGCATAGAGAACCGACAAACTGGTTTTAACTAGTTTTTTTGCTATAATCAGACAAGTTTCGAGTAGTTTAACAGCGCAACGAGACAGCGAGAGAAGCGTGTCACAGGTTTCACTGTATGTACATACACATTTATTTACATATGCATATATTTAAATTAAACAAGTCCATTGAGGAAATTATTTGCAAATACACATATATTTAAAGCTTCGCCTGCCTGATTGTGCCAATTTCTGTTGTTGTTGTTGCATATACATATATAAATGCATATAAATCACATAATTAAGTTTTGCGCCTGTTTATTGAATTGAATTCACGTTGAGGAGGCGGCGGCATTAATGAAATTAAATGAAACTCAAACAGCAATCATTAAGCATTAATACACACACTCTATATAGGCCCATTAGGCGCAGCTGGACTTCCCCCTTATAAGAGAGCGCGGGGGTTGGGGGGGGCGCTCATTTAAAGACACAAAATACTGTTTTATTTTTGGGCATACGGAATATTCGTAAGCTGATTAACTGGCCAGGCGACGACAGCATCCGATCGGCATGTAAATGTTAATGGTTCACATTGCAATAAAGTTCAAATTAACAGAGGTTTAACATATGCATGTTATGCTTAACATGTCTTGTCACTAACAACATTTTACAACACTAGACAAAGTATGAATAATATCAAGACTGGCCAACAATCAAAATAACAACCTAAAATAGCAAATATCAAATGCCATAAATAATTTATAAATACAAACATACGTCTAATATTTGTACTAGTAACGTGTCAAGGAGCGGAAATAAAAATGAGTCACGGCAAGAACTCACACACACACACAGCAATTACAATAAACGGCCATTGAACGTGTGAACATGAAGAATTAACAGAAGGCAGCAGGCAAACAAATTACATGCCAATTGCACGCCGTTTGTTTGTATTCTAAGAATGCGAGAAATGCCCCCCATCAATGTGAACACAAATTTAAATCGATTCATGTGAATTATTTTTGGTTGTGGCCCCAAAACTAAAAAAAGTGGAGTTGCCCCAGTGAAAAGTGAAATGGAATTTAGTTTAAATACAAGAGTTTAAGTATATTATTATATTTAAATATATATTATACAATCGATTCATGGGAATTATTTTTGGTTGTGGCCCCAAAACACAAAGAGTGAAGTTGCCCCAGTGAAAAGTGAAATGGAATTTAGCTTAAATACAATAGTTTAAGTATATTATTATATATAAATATATATTATACAATCGGTTCATGTGATTCATGTGAGTTGCCCCAGTGAAAAGTGAAATGGAATTTAGTTTAAATACAATAGTTTAATTATATTATTATATTTAAATATATTATACATATGTAGCATACCTTTGGGCTAAGCTACAGGGTAACTCTAAGTTGGGCTTGCTGCTATCGTTGTACGCCCAAGGACGGAAGAAATGTGTAACGCTTTCAGCAAGTCAAGTGCGACTATATAAGGCCAAGTCTTTGGCCAACACAAAAGAAGGGGGAGAGGGGAACGACGACGCTTGACGTCAATTAAAGTTGAAAAATGACTGCAAACTAGTTTGCAACGATTACATGACACAAAATCAATCATTAACATTTGTAAATTGTATGCGACTTATTTGGTAACCTGTTGTTGTTGTTGTTGTTAGCCAGTTAGGAGTTGCCTATCAACTTTAGGTCTCTCTAAATTGTTAACATTTTATATTAGCAAAAGTTTTAACAGTTGTTGTGGTTTTGGTTTTTGTTGCTGCATTGACAGGCCCCCGTTTTCATTAAAATGATGCTGTTGTTGTTGTTGTTACTGTTGTTTTGCAAGTTTTTATGACAGTTTTGTCAATTGATTGTTAATCTTTATTATTGTTGGCTTATTACAACATTTAATTTGCCTGCTGACATAAGAACGCATTCAGAAGTTTACGATCCAGAGCAACAACAGCGACAAATAAGTCAACAATAATAATAAAAATCAGTTAATTGCTTCGTTGGCAGCATAACCACTATATGGATATATGTAGATAAATGAAAATTATATGTATCTATAATAGTTGTTATACGGCCATTAAAGGCCAATTTAATGCGCAGACACAACAGGCCATAAAAATGTCGTTGGCAATGACAAAAATAAAATAAAAAAAGTCAAAAAAAAGACAGTAAGTAAATAAACAGAAATCACTGAAACTGTTGCATCAGCCAATTTCAAATTGATACGATTTGATCATGCAATAGTTTATTTATTTATTTTTAATTACTAATTTCAACTGGCTGGCAACTCTACAAGTTTAGCAAGTGATCACTGATCACGCACATCACTAACTAACAACTCTGTCATCTTTAGCTTTCCAGGATCACAAGCAGCTAGCCATCTCGCTCTGACCTTCAGGCTAAACAAAATGGCGGCTGCCAAATGAACTTCCATATGAAAAGTAAACTCTCGCAATATTATCAACTACAATATTCATGCGAGTTTTATACTTAGTTCTACCATAATGCCAATGTCAAATTGAAGCGAGTACCACAGACCTCAACTCGTGCGTGTTTTTTTTTTTTTTGTTTATGGGGCATTGAACTGCCGCTAAATAAGTCAACACAGCATTGGGAGTGTCTCAGGGCAGAGGCTGCATCTGGCAGATGTTATAGAGCGATTGTACTTATAATAAATATGGAAAACATATGCAAATTTGATATATGGCTGGCATTGTTAGCCATTTTTCTTTCAATTGGCAACATCAAAGCGTGCCAAATGTACTCACAATCGCAATCGCAATCGCATTTATATCTGTATCTTGTTTGCCACACATTAACCTCAAAGTGCGGCCGCTGTTACCAATCAGAGTCCACTTGATTGCCGCCGGCTTTTGAAGCGCCTGCCAAGGAACCGAACGCAACTTCATTATCATCTTCTGCCGCAAGCAGATGATCATTTAAGCGCCTCAACTTATTGGAGTGTGTGTGTGTGTGCGGCACAATTGCTTTTCAATTAGGCGAGCAAAGCGAAGCAAGAAGAGATGGAGGCAGACGAACAGACAGACGGACGGACAGACAGACAGACGGACAGACAGACAGACAAAAGACGCGTGGGGGCAACAAGCGCGTGCCCAAATAAGAATCCAGCGAGAATTCAAGTCAAAGCAGAAAGCATTGCAAAGATTTATTGCCGAATACAATTAAAGTCATATCATTGATTAAAAAAAAATAAAAGCCAGAGGCAAGCCCAGTTTTAGATGGAATTTATAGCCATAATATAGCCAGATTCACTGCAGAACATTGGAATATTCCAGAGATAAACGCTCGCTTCAATCGAACTCATAGCTCTTCGATATATCAAAAGAGATCATATATATATATATATATATATATATATTTCTACTATCTGCAGACACATAAAGTAATCAAAGTGAATGATTTAAAGTATCTTCTGTATCAATTGGTTCGATTGTTAATTATTCCAGCATTTCAGCCTGTTCAATTTCAATTTCCATTTCAATTTGTGTTGCTCTGTTTCCATCTGCATTTCAATCAGCAAATGCGGCGGCAGCATCAAGTGCAACTTCATCATTATCATGGCCTTTTCAAGTTCATTAACATGCCACATTCAATTCCCAATGACGTTCATTCTGAGTTTCTGACTTTCTCAGTTTCTCAGTCTTTCTGAACTTGAAAAATGCATTTCATATTTAAGATTCTTGGATTTCTTGGAACAACATGCTGTTCAAATTAAAATCATTCAGCTTTCCCTGCCCCTTCTTTACCACCCTGCCCCCCCCCCCCCCCCCCCCGATTGATACTCACATTTAGTGACAGCTTCTTCATAGCGGTTTTCCTTTTATTTATTTGTATGTTTGATTGTTTTGTGTTGTTTATCTGCTTTTGCTTGTGCTTCTCTTTTTGTTTTTTAGTTGTTTTCTTTTATTACTTGTTGTAAAATTAACAAATAAATTCGTTGCTAATTTGTTTGGTTTGTTTAATTACTTTGATTTAAGTACTTCTGTTTGCTGCTGTTTGGCTTAAGTACTCGTTTAGCGTTTAGTTTGATTAAGTTTGTGTTCCGCTTCGTTTTGTTTTGTGTTTCTTATTTTGCGTTTGTTTCTTAAGTTGATTTGCCGCAGCTTATGTTTATTTATGGGCTTATAGAGTTTTCTAAGGGAAATAAAAAACTATCAGTATTATTATCAATTTGTTTTTATTATTGTTTTTGCTAATCAAATGATCGTTTCATTTGCAATTATTACAAATCGATTAATCAATGACTTTATTAAAAATGGCTGCTTTCGCTCTTGGAATTTGTAAGAGTTTGTCTGTGTGTGTGTGTGTGTGTGTGTCTTGCCCGCCCTTTCAATACCCATTCCAAATTCTAAATACGCATTGCAAGCATTTGTTGTACTCGGTACGATCGTACGTTGTCATTTATTATTATTAATGTTAAGTTGACATCTGTCTGAGTGTCTGCGTGTGTCTGTGTGTGTGTGTGCATAAATGTCGACGTCAACGCCATTGATTAAAATCATTTATATGCATTGAGTGCTTTAACGGCCAAACTGCAGCAGCAGAGCGGCGCAGCTTGAGCGTGGGCAAAGAGAGCAGGAGTGCGAGTGCGAATGCAAGTGTGTGAGACGGACAAGGAGAGTGAATATGCACATGGCTGCTTTTGCTCTTTGCTCTCGTTGTTGTTGTTGCTGTTGTTGGTTATTGCTGATGTTGATTTATTTAGCCGGTCTGATCGCTTCGCTCGTTGCATTTAAAATGTCGGAAGTGTTTGCGTGCAAAATATAAATATATAAATATGTGTGTGTGTGTGTGTTTGTTTGTGTTTGTATTTAAGCATAATACATATGCATATATTTCCTGTTGCAAGCGCATTTGTGTGGCAGTCGCAGCAACAACAACAACAGCAACAACAAGGCATATCGGCAAAAATGCGCAAAACAATTTGAATTTCTAGGAAATGCTGTTTATGCTCAAAAATAACAAACTCATTCGAATTCGCATTCCCACTCCAATAACTCATCATGTCCCTATCGCCTGCCTTCTTGTCCTCTGCCAAGTCTCTCTTCTCGTTTCCACGCACCAATAAGAACTTATGACATCATCGCCCACAAAATATCAACGAAAGTTGTCTTGTCTGTCTGCGTTGTTGTTGTTGTTGGCGCACCCTCTCATGGCAACAGAGCCACAAAAAAAAAGCAGAAGAGAAACAATGTCAAAAATGTACGAGCACAAGGAAACATTGGCTCAAAAAAGTCATCGTCATGTGCAGAGTTTATTTTTTCGAGTGTGTGTGAGTGTGCAAGGTGGCAACATAATGCAAAAACAACAACAACAACAACAAAAAGGGCGCAACAAAAAAAAAAGAGAGATATGCCGGTCGGCATTGATTTGGTTATGGATATCTCGATCTCGAGATGACGACACACTGACAAGCTGCTCACTGGGCTGCTCTCAAGGGGCAAAAGGGAGTGGAGTGGGAGAGGGAGAGTGAGAGGCTGGCACAGCAGGTAGTCTCCCTTTCTTCTCGTTAACTGCAGAGCGACCTGCGCACACAGATTAAGGCATCGCGATAACGAAGAGCAGCAGCAATTGGTATTTAGTATTTGGTATTTGGAATTGGTATTCGGTATTTTCAGTCTCAATTTCAGTCTTTTGACTTTAACTTCATTTGTTTTCGCTTGTTTTGAAAGAGCAACAATTGTAATAAAAACAACAATGATAATAATAATAATAATAATAATAATAATCATAACACATCAACTTTTTAGCGCGTTACTTTTCCACAATTCTCACACAATTCGTAAGATACAATAAACTTGTATCTTTTTATTGTTGTTGTTATGACTTATTTAAATTTTTTTCGTGTAATTTCGTTAATTATTTTGCTGTTACTCTCTGGCTGGCCAAAAGTTGTTTAAAGCTGTCCCGAGAATTCGTTAATTTGAATGAATCGGTCTCTTAATTTATGTGAATACGAGTATTATATATATATTTATACATTTTATCACAATTTTCTAAGAATTGATGTTAATTTAAAACTGCACTTGTTTTTTATTTTTGAATCAAATATTTAACATTTCAATTGGCACATTTAATTTTTTTTTTTTTGGTTTGCACTTGTTTCGTATTTATTTCGTGATGTTGCTTCGTGCTTACATGATCTTTTTTTGAAAAGTGAATATCTCGAATAACTATGCCACAAGTTGTCTCTCGAAAACGACCTGCTCGCCACGCTGTTCAAATTGAAACTGTTGCACTCTGAAATCCGGTTTTGTTTTTTATACTGAATTTTTAGGAAACTCTGAGAGCGACCCTCTTACCTCTGCAACATTGTTTGGCTGTTGACTGTTGACTGAAGCTGTTATGCTGTGCTCGGCTGTTAACTTAACAGTTTCACTATATTGATTTTGTTGCTATGCTATTCAATTGCTCTGTGGCTTGGGAACATCTCGAAAATGTTGCAGCAGATGTTGAGACACAAATGTTGCTGGGCTGCTCTAACAGCGCTATGTTATGCTCTTTCGTGCACGCTCTCTCTCTCTCTATCGCTGCCTGCTCTCTGTCGGAGGTTTGCGTATGTGTGTGACTCTCTCTCTCTTTGGGACACTTGTTGCTGCCGGCACATAACAAAAAAACTGTAACTGTAACTGTGTTGCGCGTTGCCCTCTCTGAGGATCTATCATATATTATACGGTTTACTTTGGATTTCCCCTAGGCTTCTACTGCTTGGCGTTGTTGATGCAATTAATTGCCAATCGTTGCAATCATTACTGCAACATATAATTGCCCAAGAACTACAATCACTGTGTCGAGTTGATTTCCATTGTAAATACCCTGGAGATATGATCTCATATGAAAAGGGGTAATAACAGTAGAAGGGTTACTTCTTGGATAATGCATTTAATTATCCCTGTTTACATAGCATACTATTGGGCTGACACACTATGCAAATTTGTTATTTGTTTTCTATTTTTACAGGGTATTCATGTAGCTAAACATATTTTTGAATCTTTTTTGCTATGTCATGCCAATCAAGCAATTAATTGTTGGGGAATACTTTTTGTAAATCAGAAATAAACAAAAAATTACTGCCTAGGGGCAGTTTCAAGTTCTCACATTAAAACCAACGATGACTGTGCAATTGGCAGCCGGAACTGCAGTCGATGTTGAGAATTGCAGCTAAAAATAAATGCAATATTGTGGCAAATACATTGGCATATGGCTAACAAACCAATTCAACCCCCCAAGAGTGTTAATTTCTTGTTAATTAGACACACACAACGGTAACGGTATAAATATAGCAGATCACGTATCGATGATAACCCCACAACAATATGCTAAATTCAAATCCCACAGAGACTCGCAGGTGGACGTATTATAAATATTTGTATGTAGGCGTAATCATCGTCATACGATTGGCCGTAATAAACAATAATAATTATAATCGTATGGTAGTTATATTAAAAAAAAACTCCGCATGTGTTTAGTTTATAGATCGCAGCGTCACTTTTACGATTTCTGAATTCGCGATTAAACTAATTAAATCATCATCATTCCATGTTATTACACTCTAGTATGAATAGAATAAAGGCAAAACTGAAACCAAATAAAATTAATTAATGCACGCCGTTTAGATATGGGCGTCGATTAATCAATTTATTGGATAGTTGACCCGATTGACGACTCTATGA
The DNA here is from genome assembly GCA_958299025.2 of Drosophila histrio. Taxonomy (NCBI): domain Eukaryota; kingdom Metazoa; phylum Arthropoda; class Insecta; order Diptera; family Drosophilidae; genus Drosophila; species Drosophila histrio. The sequence goes on along the minus strand of OY729167.1, from coordinate 20,545,722 downwards.
CGCATAAGTTGCCAATCGGCGGTATGAGAAACCCCGCAATGACGTTCGAACTCGTTAATTACAATTGCAATTACAATTACAGTGTTAAAAATTCCAAAAAAAAAAAAAAAAACATATCGGACATTCCCAGAAAAGCGTAAGAAAAAACACACAGCAATAAGTAAAGTAAATCACTTTTCAATTGTATACTTTGATTATTATAAATATTCAATGAATTCCTTAACTGAATGATTGGAGGATCAGTATAAAGTTATACACTTCTAAATTTATTACAAATATTTGTTGAATTCCAAAACTCTAAAGCGGAAATGAACTATCACATAGCTTTAACATTGAATTTATTGCAATTTCTTAACTAAATGATTGGAGGATCAGAATAAAGTGAAACATCTTATCTATTTAATTCTTTGATTATTATAAATATTCTTTCAATCCCTTAACTAAATGATCGGAGGATCACTAGGTAAATATCTTTTAAATTGAATTCTTTGATTATTCTAAATATTCATTCAATTCCTTAGCTAAATGATTGAAGGGTAAGAATAAAGTGATACCTCTTTTCTATATAATTCTTTGATTAATATAAATATTCATTTAAGTCCTTAAATGACTAATCGGAAGATCGGTAAGTATCTATCTTTCAGTAAATTTCATTCAATTGAATTCCTTGATTATTCTTAATATTTATTGCAATTTCTTAGCTAAACGATTGGAGGATCAGAATAAAGTGAAACTCTTTTCATATTATAAATATTCATTAAATTCCTTAAGTGAATGATCGAAGGAACAAACACTTTTGTAATTAATTCCCTGATTATTACAAATATTCAATGAATTCCCTAACTAAATGATTTTAGGATCATAATAAAATAAAACTCTTTTCCATTTAATTATATGCTTATTTCAGTTCCTTAACTGAATCATCGGAGGATCAGTATGAAGTTAAACAGTTTTACGGCAACTACAACAATTACAACAACACACAAAAAGACGAGCTCAACTTTCATGCGTTTATTTCTATGTTGCTGCCTTAGAATTCTCAACTGGTTCTAGCAGCACAACGATAGCTTGGATCGTTGGATAAGCTAGCTCAAATGGTACTGATGAGGAAGATTAACAACTCCTGAAACAACTGTATACCAAGCCTAGCTGCTTGCCTTTTGTTTGTTGATATAGTATCTGTCATATCGACAATAAATTCATCTCGAGTTGGCTAGTAACCAATTTCAGTTTTCAATTGAATACTTTGATTATTCTAAATATTCATTCAATTGCAAAACTTGAACTTTTACACAGTTTTTGACTTTTGACACTAAAGTATTGCAATTCCTTTGGAGGAACAACTTCAATTTGACGTTGAATCGTTTTAAAAAATGTTCCCATGCCTCTAAATTGAATACAAACAAACATTTCACACAGATGGGCGCATATTACGCGCAAAACGGAACCGGAAATTACAACAAGCAACAGCGTGTGTGTTTCACTCGCTCTCTATCTCTCCCACTCTCTCTCTCTCCCTATCTGGCAAAGACGCCGACTTGTAGTCGAAATTGAATTGAAATAAAATGTTATTAAATATATTCCAGCACACGGGGCATTGTTCCATGCAAATACAATAATAAACAACAAACAATTGACCTTGTAACAATTTCTTTACAACAACAAACAATGTGAAAAGTGTTATATTTGTTATTTGGGCGCTGTAAATAAATGGAATGGGCATGGGCATGGAAATGGGAGCAGGGGCAGGGACAGGGACAGGGACAAATTAATAAAATGCCGTCGCTGGACTTTAATTTCAATGTTAATAACCTCAAACTGGGCCAGAGAGCAAATAAATAAAGCAAATACAAATTTGAACTTGCAAAAAAAAAAAGCCGAAAAAGGGTGTGTGATAAAAGTAAACAAACAAACAAACAGGCAGACGGACAGACAGACAAGCAAACATACAAACAATGTGCAAATATGCACAGATCAGAATCGAGTGAGTGAGTAAGTGACTGAGTGGGAGGGAGAGAGCGTGGGAGTGGAAGTGCGAGTGCGAGTGGGAGTAAGAGTGGGGGAAGTTGCGCTTACCTTAGGCGCTTGTTTCGAGTTTGATCCGAGTTTCGTTTTTTTTTTCGGCCACACAAGTTGGCCGCTCTCCTTCTCTGCTCTCTTTCGCTTTCGTTGCATAAATTTCGACAAGTTTTGGTTATTTTTTTTCTGCTTTCGTTATCTTTCTTTTATTTGGTTGATTTTATTTTTCTTCTTATTTCAAACTTTACGCTTGGGCGTTTCTCTGGCGCTTGAATTTATCGCCATTTTGTGTGGATTTTTGTTAGGTCTTTGTGTGCGTTGCGTTGATGCGGCCTAGGCGGCATAGGTGGGCGTGTGGGCGTGGCCAGTAAATTGCTATATCACAAAAACAATAACAGACACACACACACACCAGCAAACGAACTTGTGCACTCTTTTTACATACATATGTATATATATGTATATTTTTTCAATTGCAACACACTATGTACATTTGATTTTCGTTATTTTCATTATCCAATCTTCGTTTCCACACGAATTTCACTCTCGCTGCAGCTTCTTCCTGCCTCTTCTCTTTGCTGAGTGCGTAACAAAAATGACGATAATAGCCAGAGGCGGCGGCAATCACAATGAAGCCGACGCGCAATGAATGAATGTGAATTGTTTTGTTTGTTTGTTTGTTTGTTTGATGTGCGGTTTTTCTGCTGCGACTGCCGAAGCTGATCTACACTCACTCACTCACTCACTTACTCTCGCACACACACGCACGCACAGTAATACGCACGCACAAAAAGAGCATAGAGTGGAACAGTCGCACTCTGTCGCACTCGCACAGGGTGTAAGATACGCGCTGCTGGGCAGAGACGTTGGCAGAGGCGGATGCGGGGTATTTCGCACGCAATGCGAGTGATTGGCGCGTTTAGTGACATTCAGTGCCAGGGCATCGAAATTGCCTTACATATGCACACTCACACACAAACATTCACAAGCATATGCATATGTATCTTTGTAAATATATTTCCACATAATTGATACGCGACATATGTATGTACATACTACATATACATATGTATATATGTATGTATGTAGATTTATCGAAGCTGTCCGTCCCTGGGCAAGGGCCACACAATTCTCACGTTGTCACTGATAATATTTCACAATTTACTGTGCACTACATACGGTTGTAGTTGTATTATATGTACATATATACATACATATATGTATTTAAATAACCAAAATATCTGCAATGCACAAAAACAAATACTTCGGTTGACACATATAGAATCGAGTATATGTATATATGTTTGCATATACACCAATATCTATATCTATATCTATATGCCAAGGCGACGACGATCCGACTCGTAGGAAATGACTACAAATTTGACTTTTCTCGAATAGTATAAAGGAAAAAAAATGTCAAGCCGCATGAGCAACGAAAGCAGACTAAATGCAAAAAATGAATTGACAAAATGTTGGACTGACTGTGGGGAACAACTGAGCACAGCGCACTGGAACATGGACGATCGTTCTGACAAACACACACACAAACTCACACACATACGACGCTGTTGCTCAACTGTATGCATGTGTGTGTTTGTCTGTCAGACAATGCTGCTGCCGCCAATGCTGCGCCCCCTTTTGACTGCGTGATAACTGCGTGTGTGTATGTGTGAATGTGTGAGCGTGCAACTGTGGTCATTGCACATTGGCACAGAGACACGCGTCTCTAATGGGGTCTCTTGATCCCAAGACAAAGCAACCGAACCGCAACGAAATGTACGATAAGAGAACAAACGTCGAGTCGTTTAATCCCTGCACAACTACGCCACTGCTGCTGCTGCTGCTGGTGGGACACTCACACAAGTGCACGAATTGAAATTGAAGCATGTAACTGTAATTCGCTCACCACATACCAAAATAAAACGCGTCGCGAGCATAAATGAGCAAAAGAACGTTGTGGAAAAGAGCATGCTCGACTAGCAGTTATCGCGTATGGGAATTTAATAGATATCAAAATTGTTATATATATTAATACAAAATAAACCTAAAAGTATACTATGCACAGTTAATACGAAAGATTGCTAAAAAAAAGGAATAACTAAACTACTACTATCCCCGCTGCAGTCAATTTATAGAGGGTATATCAAAGTGAAACATTGTGCGAGTGTGTGTGTGCGTGTGTGTAAAGTATCTTTACAAGCAGTTCTTGCAGCACCTCCACCTCCAGTCGGCGACTCTGAGGCTGAGGCTCGTCCGGACGGACTCCGTGTAAAATGTAAAGCGTTTTTTGAGCTGCGTCGCAAATTATTACCCGTTTCCGTTTTGGGCGGCGACAACGGACTTAAATATAATCGTATATTGCCTAGCCAAACTGTGTTTGTGTGTGTGTGTGTATATATATAAATATCTATATATAAATTATACGCCTCTTTTCAATTAGATTTACGAGCATTGCGCGCTTGCGCTTTGACCTGCAGTTAATATATTATACTGTTTAAACTGTAGTTATATATTGTATCTATATCTATATATACATCTATCTATATATTATATGATATTACGTATACGTCAGCGAGTCAACAAACTTGTAATGTGGCACAAGTGTGATTCAATAAACTCTGAGAGCTTGTCAGACGTGTTGTCTGACTGTGTGTGTGTGTGTGTGTGTGTGTGACAGACAGACAGACAACTGGAAATGTTGCAGTTATTATAAGCAAGTAGAACAAACGAGTATCTATTGGATTTGATGCTAATGAAGTTGCCAATTCAAGCTGAAGTCAAAGACAGTAAACTGATTGCGCAATTGGCTAACAACTTACTTACACTTGTGTCTGTGACAGTTAATTTGCCATATTTCTTTTTACTAATTTCTCTCTTTTTTTAAGATATATCTTATGTACTTAGTATGTATACTAAATGAGCGGCGCACACGCAAATTATAAATACTTAGCAGTCACACATTGTAAGGAAATGTCAAACACAAGTCTCAAACACAGTCAGAAAGATATAAAGAGTGAGAGAGAGAGAGAGAGAGAGAGACGGTGTTTGGTTGGGGGTGGGAAAGAGGCAGATGACCGGCAAAGGTCAACCGCAAATATTATATGATCTGTAGTAACTGTAGATGTATGTATCTAAATTCGTGACACTTAAGGCAAACAGATAACCAGATAAAACTGCTGCCATTTAAGAAAGGCAACATTTTTAGTTAGTGAGAGTTATGTGACTGTTTAACTGATCGACTGTCTAACTGACGGACGAACGGACAGACGGACGGACGGACAGACAGACAACAAATACGTATAGCTGAGTTTTAATTTGGAAACAACTAAAAAAAGCTCCCTTCACTCGGTTAACTTTGATTAAAATCTCCAGTTATACACTTGCTGAAAGTATTTGAACTTTGTCATGTAACAAATGGGAGATAACATCAATTATATGCATATATATATATATATATGTTATTCATTAGCGCAAGGAGTTAATATAACAATTTACAGCTGTCTCAGTTGTAGAGATACATTAATAAAACTTGTTACAGTTGCTTACTATGACGGAACCGGAAGAAAGATATGTTCATGGGCACGATTGAACTAAATTTGTATAAACTTTGTTATTTCTAGAGATATCTTAACCGAAATTCACAAGATTCGTAGTAGATTAAGGGGAAAGCGGACTACTACTTTAAAAGAACAGTTAAACAAACGTTGAATAATAAAGAACGAGTCGATATAACAACTTACAGCTGTCTAAGTTGTAGAGATACATTAATAAAACTTGTTACAGTTGCTTACTATGACGGAACCGGAAGAAATCTATATTCATGGGATCGATCGAACCAAATATGAATAAACTTTGTTATTTCTAGAGATATCTCAACCAAAATACACAAGATTCGTAGTAGATTAAGGGGAAAGCAGACTATCAGATCATACAGTCAAACAAACGTTCGATAATAAAGATCTTTGTGATCTTTAACAGTATTACAAAAACGAGTCGATATAACAATTTACAGCTGTCTCAGTTGTAGAGATACATTGATAAAACTTGTTACAGTTGTGTCCTATGACGGAACATGAAGAAATCTATGTTCATGGGAACGATCGGTCGAAAATCAAACTTTTGCATGGATAAACTTTGTTAGTTCCTGAGATATCTTAACTAAAATACACAAGATTCATAGTTCATTTAGTGGAAAGTGGACTGCTGTTATTAAAATCAGCTAAATAGTTAAACAAACGTTCGTTAATAAAGAACTTTGTGGTCTTTTACTGTATTACAAGTTACACACAAGATATATATCAAATAACCTTCTTTATAATTAGAAATATGATCAACAATATATTATATTATTCTAATAAAAACAAACGTAGGAAATATGCATTATGGAATAAAAAATCACTTATTTAACAACATATTCTAACTAAATGAAACGGGTATTAGTTATTTTTCCACTAAATAGGGAATCAAATCGCCGACTTCTCTTGTTTTTTATTTCTATTTCCATTTCGATTGCAATTATAGATCGCTTTATTGGCCTTTTTTTTAGCTTGAAACCCGTTTTGTGGCGTCTATAAATAGTTGGTAAGCCAAACCAAATGATTGGCCAACTCTGCGCTGTTGGTATTTGCTGGTTAACTGATCCACAACATTCAATTCCACAACAACAACAACGTACTCACCATTTTGTATCAACTGATATTATTACGACTGCCGTGTGGATGTTGATAAAAAAAGAAACTCCGTTTGGTTCTGCAAACTGTGCCAAAATGTTTGCGAATCCACTGGCCAGGCCGCTTATATAGCCACTTTTTTTTGCATTTGGTTGGGTTGGGTTGGGTTTAGTGGGAGGTGTTGGTGGTGGTGGTGGTTGCGGTCTTCTTTTTGCATAATGCTGATTACAAAGCGCCCTCAAGACAACTGTATAAATTATAGATTGTAGTCAGTTTCGCATTTGTATTTGTATTTATGTCTCTCTGTCATTGTCATATGATTATGATTATGTAGTTGGTTGATTAGAATGCGCTCTTATCACTTGTTGCTGCTGCTGTGTGTTAATGTTTATGGTCGCAGCCACCGCAGGATCTATTCATCTTTCCCAATGCCTGTCAATTTACCCCTTACACACATACAAAAGACTACATTTTGTTTACTACTAGAAAGGATGTCATTACAGACAGACAGACTGACAAACAGACAGACAGACAGTTAGCTGGCGTTGTGCCAAGGACGATTCATTATGCACATCGCGATATGCAATTATTGAAATGAAATGAAATGTTCAAAGCATGTGTTCAAGACATTGTAAGCCTTTCACTTTCCAAACAGCGGGTTATTCTTTAGTACTGTCTCTTTTTGATATGAACGCAAAAATGCCAAAAGGTTTAATCCAACTACTTTAATCAATTGTTTTCGTACTAGAACTAGCTTTAAGCAAGCCAAAAAATGTCTAAGCATGCAGATTATTAATTTTTAATCTTATATATATTATTATTAAATTGGTATTTAAGAATGCTAATGATTCTATAGCTAATTTAAGTTTAAAGCACTAGCGTCTAGACTTTTTTCTCTATATACATATATTATTATTATTATTATTAACTATTCCCTTTTAGTAGTTGCAATTTTTGACCGCAAACAAGTCAATAGTTGTCTTAATTAGTCGGTTTATCTCTAGAACTGTTGTGTATCAAGACCAGATAGGCTAAATATTAACGGAAATGCTAGTGACATAATCGAAAAAAAGGCTAAAAGTCTTTTGACTATACCGGTTGCCTTTATTATACCCTGTAGGGTATATTAAGTTTGTTAACAGTATGTAACAGGCAGAAGGAAGCGTGACTAATCCCATAAAGTATATATATGCTTGATTAGCAGCAATAGCCAACTCGATATAGCCATGCCTGTCTGTCTGTCTGTCCGTCGGTCCGTCTGTCCGTCCTTCCATCCGTATAAACGCAATTATCTCAGCGATGATAAGAGCTAGAAGCTTGAACTTGATCTCTCAGCACTGTTAATATATGCAGGCAGCTCAAGTTTATCATTAATTTTGGATGCCACGCCTCCATCGCCCACAAATCAAGAAAAAGCTTATAACTTAAGCAGTTTTGTAGTTAGCAACTTGAGATTTGGCACATATGATATGTATCTTAGTGTCGGTGTATCCAGAAAATTTCATTATGGTGCCACGCCCACTTTACCCACAAATTAAAGAAATGGAATTAGAGGAGATTTACATAGGGAATGAATTTGAACGGGTCCCCATGCAGAGTCGCAGGGTATATTACGGTCGAAGTGCCTACTGTTTTTAACTATCTGGCTTTAATCAAGCCAAAAATACCAAATAATACAGCGGTTTAATCTCTTTAACTGCGATTTTTGGCTGTAAAGAAGCTAATAGAACTTGACACTGCAGTTTATGCTCTGGAAAATAACATTTTAGATCGGATTAAAGCTAAATTTTGGCTGTAAAGAAGCTAAAAGAACTTGAGACTGCAATTTATGCTATAGAATCGAACATTTTAGTCCACATTAAAGCTAAATTTTGGCTGTAAAGAAGCTAAAAGAACTTGAGACTGCAGTTTATGTTCTACAAATAAACCTTTTAGACCAGTTTAAAGCTAAAGAAAGTCAGTTAACAGAAGTTGGAGTTATAAAAGCGTCATTTCTAGCTAAAATGCAGCAAAAAGTCTTGAAATTGCCATCTTCCAATTGACTGAGACTTTGTTTTAGAGTTTCAGAGTGAGAGTTGAGAGAGTTGTGAAGAATTCTATTTGTATCGCCATATTTTCCTGTGTAAAACACTAATTCTATTTACTTGAATAATAATTGCTTAAGCTTTATTTATATACATACACATTTATTTATTTATACATTATATTATTTATTTATACACACATATTTAATTTCTCAATGCTTAACTAAAACTTGCTGAAAAACTTATTTTTGCCATGATGACCGTGTCCATGTCCGTGTCCATGACCATGTCCTCCACCCCAACCTCCTCCACCACCACCACCGCCTCCTCCACCTCCCCAACCGCCACCTCCTCCTCCTCCACCGCCTCCTCCTCCTCCGCCAATTACCACCGGCTTGACCACAACAATGGGCTTGACAACAACCGGCTTGATAAAGACAGGCTTCGATTTGCTAAACTTCGATGACAAGGCGCTGAGAAGCTGTGTCGGTTTCTCCAGATACACCGGCTTCTTCTCTATATAGAAGGCGTTTCCTTTGGCTTTGTTTAGAGTGGGCGTGGCCAGCACAACACAGACCACAACGGCCAGGAGCAGTAGACAACACCTGAGTAGATCCATGACTTGTTGTGTGGAAAAGTCTGCCCGATGCCTGGCTATTTATGTAGAATTCTTCTGTGCAAAATCCAAAACTTCATTTGCATGCAATAATTGTCGTCTGATTTTCGCGCGCGCGCGCGATTTTATTTAATCGCTTAAAACTCCACAGACAACAATTGTTGTTGTTGTTGTTGCTGTTGTTGCTGGCGAGAATTCCCCCAGTTGTAAGTTGAATTAATAATGATTATGAGACGACGTTGATTCTGCGCAACATTCTACATGGATCTCGTTGTTGGCATTCAGACAACGATTCTCTAGATTTAAATCAGACATGACGTCTGTATGGATCTGCTTATCTATGAAATCCAAAAAAAAAAGCAACACTTGACTCGCATGTCCAATGGATTGACTTAATTTCTGTTTGTTTCACTTAACATGCCGCATTCTCGGATCGCGGAAGTCACAGGCGCAGTAAATATTCTGCATACTTTCATGTAACTGGATGAATCACAAATGAATCAAAGTAACAGCATAATATATATTTAACATATTCATTTCGTGTTGAATACTATTGATTAAGTAAACATTTGAATTACAACTGCCGTTTAACAAAAAGAAAAACTGAAAATAAGTGCTTCCTAACGTTTAACAATACTACTACTTCATTGTAAAGATATACAACACTGTTGCCGATGGAATTAGTTCAACTGTTGTTTTGCATATACATACAAATGCATATAGATATATATATTTATATTTAACTTATATATTATTATTCGTTTTGCCAATCTGTGCCGCCTTCGATAAAGTCCTTATATTTTTGACGTTGCTTTTCGCGAAATTGCCGCCGCTGAGCTGGTTGGCCGCCAATTAAGTTCCTCATCAATACGGTTTTCTCACAATATTTTCGTGGATTGTAAGCTTCGCAATGGGGTTCATCATTCCAGTTTTCATCGCATTCAATTAAATCTATCATTCCAGCCGTTGGACTCTGTGATGGCAAAGTTTCCTTGGTCTTAAATCGCATATAATCCTTATGATTCGAGCAGTTTACGATGTGCGACTGTAGTTGGGAATAATTTGAAGATTTATCAAATGTACATTTGTCACATTTAACACAACTTACGTTTAGATCTGATGCTTGCAACACATGCGATGTATTAAATGGGCATCGCACCATATTGTTGCCAGGATGATTGCGAGCGCATTTAATTAGGTGTGTGGCCAAACGCGTTGGTAGCAAAACATGGTGTTTATCATAGGGACAAACAACGAAATTGTCATAATTCGGCTTAAGTTCGTCGGTAACCGTCGAATAAACCGAGTTGTTATTGTCTTCTCCTTTGCTTGACATTCTCCTTTGCCTTTCAGGGTCGTTTAACGGGATCTGTCCGAAGAAGCGCTAAAATGAGTATTTTTTCTTACGAATTATAAAGTTTTCAACTGATTCAGTTTGTGCTAATCAAATGTAGCTCGATAATCGATATGAAATACTAAATATTTATGTCAACAAATATTAATATTATAATGTTTGACATACTTCTTTTAATATTGTATTCAATGTGATGAAAGCACCGCCACAAAGTCACAGTAGAGCTGCAAAACGATCAATATCGCTATCGATATATAGAATATTTTTGGATTTGTCTCCCACTATCGATAATGACTTTCCACTATCGACTGTGTCCTGCAATTGATCATATCGTATACACAAAACATGGATGGAGCATTTTTTAACAATATTTTTTTTGAATAATTTAAAGAAAGATTAGATTCAATTTAAATTGCGCGGCATGTTTGTTTAACTTTGTACCATCGCTAGTATCGAAGTTCATCGACATTGTCGTCGGCGAAGTATCGATGTCATGTCGATACTTAAATATCGTTCCTCTGTATCGATATAAATATCTAGTTCATGAACGAATATCTATATCTGTATCGATATAAAAATCTAGTTCATGAACGAATGACTATAGCAATCAACTTGTATTTATTTATAAAAGAAAAATGGACAACAGCGTTATAGAAATTAACGATTCGATTATAACTATTGAAAGCGATGCAGATGTGGAAGACGGCGAAGTAAAAGATACCGATTCGGAGATAATAAACATAACCGCCCAATCGTCCCCGCCCACGTCGCCGAAAGAAACAAACACCAAGGTACAGCAGTGAACTGAAAACCTAGTTCTCCCGTATAATATGTTATATTTATTAGCCGCAATTGGATGAACGTGAAAATCAAGTCTTCGAGTTGAAGTTTCGCCATAAGGATGACTACGAAAGACTGCACGATCGTCTGCTACAAGTGTTTAACAAGACATTTGCCGCAAACGAATTGCTCTTCGAAACAAATGAGACAAAGTCAAGCATTATCGCGTATACAAAGACTGCAACTCCACTCCCAGATGATGATCTCTTCCTGATTGACACTGCGCCGGCCAACAAGCTAAATGCCGCCCAGGTGCCGTCATATAAGCGGGCCAACACAGACGTCCTCGACGAGGAGACGTCAACACGCAAGAGGCTGAAAGCCGAAGCCGTTAACAAATGCTTGCGTCCCAAGACGCAATCAGCCTGTTTCAATTGCGGCGACACCGAGCATTCCCTGCGCGAGTGTACGCGACCACGCAACCAGTCCAGAATCCAGCGAGCACGCAAGAAAATGTGTCGAGTGGAACGATATCATGTGGATGCCGAGCAGCGCTTTGCCCACATCCGGCCGGGAAAGATTAGCAGCAAAACTCGTCATGCCATGGGATTCAGTCGAGGCGAGTTGCCATTTATGTTCTATCGAATGCGTGTATTGGGCTATCCGCCCGCTTGGCTGGAGGAGGCCAAGGTGCAGAGTTCAGGCATGGCGTTGTTTAATGCAGATGTGAGTAACAAAAGGAATATTAAGTAAATTCATTCATTAACTCCATTACATTACAATTGCAGGGCAGCGAAGTCCAGGGACCGGGTGAGGAAGACGGTGAAGCGGATAGCTTCAAATATGATGTTAATAAAATAATTGATTTCCCTGGCTTTAATGTGCATCCAGGACCCAAGTTCTATGACGTAAATATATGCGGCTTGCACTATTAGATATATTTGTATACTTAAGCCTAATCTTCTTTTCTAGGACTTTAAACATCACAATGTGCCACACTTTCAAGACCATCAGCTCAAGGCAAACTTTATTAAGTCAATGGGCGAAAACATTACCAAGGGCTACAAACGTAAAAAGCTAAAAGATTTGCCAACGCCACATGATCCACAACCAACAGCAATGGAAAGCAGCACAAATTTCGTAGAGCATGACATGGAATTGGATGATGATGATGGGGAAATTGTTATGCAGCCACCTTTGCCAACGGAACCTTGTATAACTGCACCGCCACCGCCGCCAAAGGACAAGGCAGCGGCAGCAGCACCACCACCACCACGTACTCCATCGCCTTCCCTGGAGGACCTGAAGGCACAACAGGCGCAATTATTACATCAACTCGAATCGAATACATCGCTGAACACAAGCAATCTAAGCTCCGTCGAGCTGAATGTTTCCAGTACGAAAACTGAACCCGACACTGATATCGAGACTCCCGCAATAGCCGCAAAATCCAGCATCTTTAAGTCCTCCATTGAAGGTACGCCCATATTGAAGTTCTCCAAGTTTGACAAACTGCCCGTTGGCGAGAATTTCAAGGTGGGCGTCAGCGATGTGATCAACTTTGAGAATCTGCCCGATTCCACTGGCAAATATGAACAAATGAAAGGCTTGCTCAAGGATGTACGCCAGAAAATGGATATACTGCAAAATGCTGACGACTGAGAGATCAGAGTTTTAATATACGTATTTTAATAAATGTAAATAGTACTATGTAGTATATACTTGTTCAGTTTTGAATTCAGCCAAAGTTTATTCACCAATTCAATTTGATATTGCACATGAAAACCATGCTAATAGTAGTATGAAGTGATATGCTCTAATATACGTTTATATATATGTATATACAGCATACTATGTTTTGTCAAGTGTATTCAATAAGTTTGTACAAAATTTGATATTTGAGTAAATAATGAGAGAGTTGCGTCAATTGAACTACACACACATTTGGATATTTGGAAAATGTTTACTTTTGATTAAATTGCATTAGTTTTAGTCTGTACCTGTTTTATGCTCCGTATTTAGATGTAATATATTGAAACTTTTTTGTTGGGCAAGGAAAAATTCGACATATACATACATATCTAATAGACATACTCATATCTAATTGTGTTTTCTATAGTAGTATAACCAAAAATGCAAATTGTCTTAAGAACGAAACGAAGCTTTTTTGTTTTAGCACCAGAAGTTCTCTCAATTGATTGCCGGCGGTGGCTGCGGCGGTGGTGGTGATCCATCCTCATTGTTATCACGACGAACGGGCTTGTTGTTGGTAGTAAATTGACGCCAAGTGCTGGGATTCACAATGTACATGAACATGGCCAGCAGCATGAATACAATGGCTATTGTAAAGTTACCACCAGTGTCACTTCCTCCCCCCTGTCCTGGCTGCGTCAAACGTCCGCTAACTGTAGAGAACAATATTTGCTTTAGTTTCAAGTTGATTAATAAGCTGTTGTATATAATATTTATCTGCTAATTTTCATATTTTTGGCAATTTTAAGAAGCTATAATTGTTGCCTATACAACTTCTAACAAGTGTACATCTTTAGACCTTGTAGATCTCAGAATTGTAGCTTGTTTATATACTAAGTGGTAGCAGTTTGTTTTAGAATTTTGCCACGTCGCTTTTTGACAACGTTAATCAAAAACGAACTTATAGAAATTGCATTAAAAGAGCAATTTTAAAGCTAGAGCCTTGAACTTTGGCAGTCATGATGCATATTGGGCTACAAACGTGCTTTAAAAATGTCATTTCGATTGGTAAATAAACTCGACAGGTATTTGAGAAACAATGCTGTCGGTATAAAGATAGAATCACAACGTACAAAGCTTGCGGCGTGTTTGCTCGGGTATCTATAAGGTCTCTAACAATCGACTGCTCTCGACTAATGTTTTTGATTGATTTGTGGGTGAAATATGCTCTTTTCTTGGTAGTTAAGTATTCATTGTAGGCCCGATAAGAAAAGTTCGATGACCGTAAAGTGTATAATGCACTGCAAATCGAATGCACTGCCCAGTAAACAACCATTAAGCGGGGAAACTATTGATACTATCGATAGTACCATCGATGATTTGACATCACTAGAACCAGCTGTATTCTCTTTTGTTATCACTTACCATCGATGCACTCGGTATCTGTGCAAGCATTCTGATTCTGACGTATCTAAAACGATAGATAGTTAGGCAGCGAGTTAGGCAAACAGTTTAATTGAAATCTTTTACAGCTTACGAAATTAATTAGCCTCTGCATGGCCAAACCATGGGACCAAATGCATTCGCAGCCATCGAATTCGTCGCCCATTTTTTTTTGTTTTTCAATTGATTTTCTTATGATTCCTCCTCGTAGCTTTAAACGCACAAACTGCAATGGCAAAAGTTAAATGTTTTTGTTTATATATGTATAGATATATTGAAGAACAATTGACAACTGACGTGGCTTTTGTTGCAGGTGACAATAAAAATAAATAAATGAACGGACAAATGGAGCAAAAATACGCAGAGCTGCAGAAATCGTATGTACTGTTTTCAAACTGTAAATGTGCTCAACTGAAACGAATCTAATTTTCATTTTCTGCTGTATTTATTGTTGTTATTGTTCTCTGCCAGCAAAACAAAACACAGCCAAATGATTAGAAGCTCAAAGTATATACATAACTCTCCCCAATACAAAGGCAATAATACAATGTGCTCCAACTATAATAATTGCTATATTTTTTGGTGCCTTTTTTTAAATTTCTGATAAAGTCGGTGCTTGGGATTTGGCGAGAGAAAGAACGAGAGAGAGAGAGAGCGGGAGCGCCATTAGCTCATACGCCAGTGCTGTCAGAATTTAAAGTAATAAAAGAGCTCAATTATTTATAGCTAGAAATAGCTATTATTTAATTATCCTAACTGCTTAAACCAAAGGCTACTAGTTTTATATTAATAAATACAACGATGATTACAAATTAGTAATTATAATTTAATTTCCCTTTATATACTATTTTATGTAAGCAATTATTTATTTATTTTAACTGCTCTAAGGGAGCCCTCATATCTCCGCCATTTCAGTAGCTTAAAACCTTTTTCCCATATGCGTATTATGAAATAGCTATAAAATAGCTAAGATGGCAACACTTTCAATACAAATATTTTATAGCATCTCCTATATGCATATGTGTGTGTGTGTATGTATGTATAACTGCAAGAGCGGTTGGAAATGCGATACGATAGAACATGAAGCTTTATTCCCCATATAAAATCGACCTTGACAAACGCCCACAAACGTTTACAAAAGTTGACAAATTTGAATATTTAATTGATAAAGAAAATATCAACTTTGATGTGTGTGTGTGTGTGTGTACTCATGTTTGTTTATTTGCCTAAGAGTCTCAACACAGGGCGCTTGACATTTGAAATTTTACAGCATGTGGTACATTACTTTTGCAGCTCACTATAATGACATAGTACGAACATTACATACACATGTATGTAAGTAATTAATAAAAGACGTAATTGCATTGAGATGCTGCTATATGTATGTCGCCATATGCAATTTCATTTGACAAATTCACATTCAGAACACATGAAGTCACTTTCGTATTTGAGATTGTTTTGCTTTCTCGTATTTGGGTCTCTTCCAATGGAAATTATTTTGCAGAGGTAAACAAAGTGCATTAGATTTGTTTATGTGCGTTCTCAACTAGTTGCAACTGCACGATTCTTACTTATTTTGTTGTCTATTATATACAGATTTTATTTAGTTGTTAATTTACATTTGTTAACAGTTTTTAAAGCTATTATATTTATTATTTTAGATTACACTATTTATTTTCTTACCAATTGTTGGAATTGGAATGAGCGACTGGAACTCACATATGGTAGTGTTGACAAACGACCACAATAATAATGCACTTAAAAACGGCACTGCTAACACTGAGTTCTGTGTGTGTGGTTGTCTGTGTATTTTTAATAACGAACATTTGAAATATTTAAATATCATTAGATGATTTATTTCGTATTCGACTTAAACCCAACCGACGGGTTTTATTTGTGGGCGCATAGATGGGAGATAAAGCCTCTTCACTGCGTCGCTTTCCCACGCGTGTTTCTTTCAACTGTGGCATTTCTGCCGAGCATTCTTTTTTGTCCCTTTTCTTAAGCTGTGATTCTTCGTTGAGGTTCCCCCTTCGATTGGGAACTGGCGTGCTGGTTGCCGTTGCAATTGGCGTAAAGCGTTGTCTAATTGGAGTATGACCAGCATCCACATTTTCCGAATCTCTCTTCGACTTGCGACGTTTGTTCAGGGACAAGAGATTACGTCGCGTAATTATGGAACTCTTTGTAGCCTTGTCCAAAGGTGAACGCTCTGACAATTGGGTAAGAGAGTCTTGCAGATCCGGCGTACATTTCGGTGTCTCAAATACGGAGTTGCACATGGATTCAAGCTTTGTCGCCTGTGGCGTCGCTGTTATTAAATTATCCCTGCACGTTTCAGAATCACTTGGCTTTGTTGAAGTTCCCATTTCAATGTCAGGCAATGGATTTATGGTAGCAGTTTCTGGGATACTTTTGCATGGATTGCAATCATTTGTTAGCTCTTCAACAGTTTCCAAATCAGTAATCAACATTGAATCCCTTTTTCGCCTCTTCTCCGTTAATTTCAGATTCCCTTTTGATGCCGATCTAAACGGAACTTCTTCAGGAGGCGTAGAACAAAACTCTACAGTTTCTAAAATACTTTTGGATTGATTGCAATCGTTTGTTGGCTCTTGAACTGTTTCCAAATCAGCTAGCAAGTTGGCAGCTCGTTTTCGCATCTCCTCCGATAATTCCAAAGTCTTATTCGATGCAGTTCGAAACTGAACTTCTTCAGGTTGCGCAGAATGAAATCCAACAGTTTCTGATATACTTTTAGATTGATTACAATCATTTAGTGGCTCTTGAACTGTTTCCAAATCAGATAGTAACATGGCAGCTCGTTTTCGCATCTCCTCCGATAATTCTAGAACCTTATTCGATGCTGTTCTAAACTGAACTTCTTCAGTTTGCGCAGAATGAAATCCAACAGTTTCTGATATACTTTTTGATGGATTGCAATCATTTGTTGGCTCTTCAACTGTTTCCAAATCAGCCAGCAGCATTGCAGCTCTTTTCCACATCTCCTCGGTTAATTCCAAAGTCTTATTCGATGCTGTTCTAAACTGAACTGCTTCAGCAAGCGCATTTTTATCACTGGATGCTCTTGGATAACTTGTTTCCACATCTGCCATTAATTTGGCAGCCTCTTTCTGTTTCTCCTCAGAGACTTCGATGATTTTGTTTGATGCTGTGCGGAACTCAACAGATTCTGTAACATCCATAGGTTGCCACTCACTTAAAGGTATACCAACTAAGTGACTACTGCAATCATTAGATTTCCCTTCATGAGAAATTTCCATTGGTTGCCATTCACTTAACGCAATCTCTTCAAGCACTTGCTCTTCCCTTTTCGTAATGTTGATTTCTATATCTGCCATTAGATTTTTAGCAGCTCTTTGCATCTTTTCTGATACTTCAATGTTTTTATTTGATGCTGTGCGGAATCCTGATAGCTTCTCCAACTGATTGCCATCGTCCACAGTCTTCAAATCAGCCATCAACATTGCTGCCTTCTGCCGCATTTCATCTGTTAAATTCACCGTCCTATTAGATGCTGTGCGAAATTCGATCTTTTCAGAAGCATTGGGCACTACAAATTCTGAACTAGATTGCTTTGTTTGCTGTGAACAGCTCGCTTCTAGATCAGCCATTAGTTTGAGAGCTTCCTTTTGCTTCTCCTCCGAAACTTCAATGGTTTTGTTTGATGCAGTGCGAAATTCGATGGCATCTGGGATAAACGTAGGTTGCCATTCACTGAGTGGGATCTCTTCCACCTGATTGCTGGCATTTCTATTGATTTCTTGGTCTTCTAGTAATTTTTTTGGCATAATCTTAGGCACTTCATTAGTTGAATTTGGCAAGTCCATTGGCTGCCATTCACTGAGTGGAATTCCTTCGAGAAATTCGCTATCAATTGTCTGCTTAGACTCGATAGCTTCCTTTGCAATGTTTTTAGCAGACTTTTCAGCGTTTAAGAACACGTTTTGTGTGCTTGATTCGTCGGCAAACCAATTCAAACAATCCTCAAATAATTTGTCATCTGCAAGATAATATATTTTAGGTTAATCTAACAAGTTTTAGGGGGAATATCTTACCTAACCCTCTCGTACTTTTGCCAGGATTCTCGACAGCTGGCAAGCGACTACAGCCAGCAAATAAACTGATTTCCTTATTTTCTGCAACTAGAGTTTAGACATAAGTATGCATATTAATTTAGAAAGTTCCCCAAATAGATATAGATTACCTTCAGCCTTAGAATCATCGCTATCATCAAGCAATTTACATTGCTCAGTGTTGCCGATAAAGTAACCATTGTCCCTTATTATATCTGATGCATCCTGAGGTTCTTCCAGATTCATGGGCTCTGTTCGTTTCCTGTCAGCTGGCAAATCAATGCTGCTATTTACATTGTTTTGGTTAAAAAACGCACTCAGACTCAACAGGTTGTCACAAATTCTCTGTGAGCTATTTAAATCGAATTCGCAGTGGTTTGTTGTTGGCATTTGGGTTATGAAATCTTCTTGCACAGAAAGTCCCGAGGAACAGCTCATTCTTTCATCATCATCATCATCATCATCGTGATCAACTGTGGTTACATTTGCTGCCGTTTTCGTCCGACAAGGGCGAGCATAGGTACGCAACTTTTTGTTGTAGTAACGAAACTGGGGAGCGACATAATATTTAGGCGGCTCATCTTTCTCGTAGCTGGGCGACGAGCAAAAATCTTGTAGAATCTGCTGCACAATGCTGCTGTGTGAGCTCGGCAAATGCACAGAAGTCTTAGGATTCAGTTCAACTTCCTCCTGGGGTGATAAACAAAAATCGGTGCTCTGCAAATTCACAGACTTCTCAGCATCCGGTTTATCTTTCTCCTGGGGCAGCTGTTGACTTTCAAGCATGGACAACAGCGACATAAAGTTCTGTGAGGCGGGCACAATACGGGTTCGCAACGGTTCTTGCTGGGCACGCTGGCAATCCAAGCGATCGGCCTCAATCCAACAGATCTCGTCATTATTCAGCTGTATTTCTTTTGCAAATTCACACTCCAATTGCGTGTCAGTTGGCAACACTGAATTTGTGGAGACGTTGTCCAGCAATATACTCGTTTCTCTTCTGCGCCAATGTGGGACGCGTTTGGAGCTTTGTGCTTTAACCGGTGTGGGACTTGAATCTATGCTGTCATCTTCATCTTCCATTATAAATAAGCTTTATTAATTTATAAATTCCATGTCTAGAGCTCCGGTTTGCCGCTTTGTTTACAATCGACAGTTATCGATAGACTGTAGTGCTGGTTTATACTTATCGATGTAAAGTAGAGTTGGACGATATTTACGTCGCATTTACTTGGTTCAAGTATTTTACAGTATCAAGGTAATTGTCACTGTGGTTGCACATATCATAAGAAACAGCAACTCTACACTTGACTTTACTTTTTGGAAATTTGTCAGTCTATTTATGTACTCGTGCTGGCACTTTGTACTTTTATTAAAAATTCAAATTCAAATAAATTCTACTTATAAAGTTACAACAAGTAATAAGTATCTACTATGCGCTTAAATATAGTTTATAATGAAATTCCTACCAGCAGTCACAGTCACTGATTTTTTTTGTAACAATCAGAGTTTTGTCACTGTCACCATGTCGCTTATCTCTGTTTTAAAGTGGTAGTATATTTGAAATACTTTCCAACACTAAAGCGGCAATTATCGATAACATTTATTAGTTTGCCTGATTTATTAGCGTAGTCAGAATTAGTTGGATCCTAAGATGGGGATAACTACCGCGGCGTTAAGATCCCAGTTAATGGGTTTGACCAACTTCATCGGCACACACAAAGATCAAGCGGACAAGTACCGCCAGCTGCTAAAGAGTGTGCTATCAAACACCGGCACCGAATTGATCGATACATTGAAGCTCTTTGTTGAGGCCATTGTCAACGAACATGTTAGCCTGGTTATTGCACGCCAAATACTGAACGATGTGGGCGTGGAGCTGAGCAAGCTGCCCGACGACATGTCCAAGCAGCTGTCCCATTTCACACTGGAGAAGGTCCATCCTCGGGTCATTTCGTTTGAGGAGCAGGTGGCCGGCATACGATTCCATTTGGCCAACATCTACGAGCGCAATCAACAGTGGCGAGATGCGGCGACAGTTCTAGTTGGAATTCCCCTGGAAACGGGCCAAAAGCAGTATTCCGTGGAGTGCAAACTGGGCACATACTTGAAAATAGCTCGACTCTATCTGGAGGACAATGATTCCGTGCAGGCCGAGTTATTCATCAATCGTGCCTCGCTGCTGCAGGCTGAGACTAATTCCGAGGAGTTGCAGGTACAAATTCATAGCTTACCTATTATGTGACACATACTCACAGGTTATAAATGTTTACACAGGTTCTCTACAAAGTGTGCTATGCCCGCGTTCTTGACTATCGTCGCAAATTCATTGAAGCTGCCCAACGTTACAACGAACTCTCCTACCGCAAAATAGTCGATCAAGGTGAACGCATGACGGCGCTGAAGAAAGCGCTCATCTGTACGGTGTTAGCCTCGGCCGGACAGCAGCGCTCCCGCATGTTGGCCACCCTCTTCAAGGACGAACGTTGCCAGCATTTACCAGCCTATGGCATTCTGGAAAAGATGTATCTGGAGCGAATTATTCGTCGCTCCGAGCTGCAAGAGTTCGAGGCACTGTTACAGGATCATCAGAAGGCTGCCACACCCGATGGTTCGTCCATACTCGATCGCGCCGTCTTCGAGCACAATTTGCTGTCTGCCAGCAAATTGTATAATAATATTACGTTCGAGGAACTGGGCGCATTGCTGGACATACCCGCTGCCAAGGCCGAGAAGATTGCCTCGCAAATGATAACCGAGGGACGCATGAATGGACACATTGATCAAATCTCTGGCATCGTGCACTTTGAGAATCGTGAACTGCTGCCCCAATGGGATAGACAAATACAATCGCTATGCTATCAAGTTAATTCCATTATTGAGAAGATTGGCGTCGCCGAGCCCGATTGGCTGGATAACCAGAATTAATCAACCATCCAATCTTACATCAATATCTTCTCATTAAATATAATTTTCTGTAGTTCGATAAACTGCGATCGGGCAAAGTTCATTGTGCAGTTTCTCGACGGGCTTTTTTTTTACATTTAATTAACTTTGCTGCTGAGTTTCATTTTGTAAATTTCATTTTGAATTTAAGAAATAAACGATGATGATGATCCCATGGATGATTAAATTTAAATAGTATTGTATATATATATAAATTCAATTTCGTTTATGAAACATGTACATACATATATTCACAATATTCTATATATGCGTATATAATTCAATTCACAAAAAGTTATTTGTGTATAAACAATTTTAAGTCTTAGACAACTAGCGGAAAGTTTTTGCTTTTGTATACAATACAAATACAAAGAAAGACAGTATATATAGTATATAAATATATATTTATATATATGTGTATATTTATAGCATAAGAAGTATTACCATAACTAGAAATTTAAAATTTTTTCCTGCCCATGTCTACAATTTCAAAAACTGTCTGCTTTCCATTTAAAGAAACTAAACTATTTTTAAAATATATAGACTAATTATATTTAAACAATTCAACTAAACAAAATGCAAAAATATGCTCCATTTGTAGTATATTACAAAAGCAAGGCTTTAAACAGTTTGTTGAAAGCATCTCATTGGTGCTACTTAATCCACAGACCATAATCCGTTCATCCGATTGTTATAGTAATCCAATTATTATGGAGACTCATCATACATGACTTAAAAGTTAGCGTAAAGTCATCCTTGGGTATTCGCCGAGGATTCCTCATTCAGCTGCATTTGTGCGAGAGTCCGAACAACAACTCCTCGATTCACTGGCGTCAATCCTTGACAGAGACCCACGACAGCGTCCAGCGCCACATCCGGACAATCCTGCATTAAAATGATTAAATATATTAGTTAAATGTATACAATTTAGTTATAATTCAATAGTATTACCTCTAGCATCTTGGATATCGTTGAGATAATAGCATCCCGCCTCACGGAGCTTACATTTCTGGATACAATGGACTCGGTGTTTGTCTGCTCCTGATACCAGGACACCATCTCCTCATTCTTGTCCCACAAATAGGCCTGAGGGGATTGAAAACATTTTTAAATACATTTTATAGTCAGTTTTAAATCCAATTCTTACCTCCGTGGCGCCCTTGTCTTCAACTAGCCAACGTCGCAGCATCTGCTTGGCCTGGCCAACTGATAGATTATCCTGAGCACGCAATATCTTCTTGATGTAGGCATCTTCGAGCAGCAGGCGACGCAGTCTCCAGTACAGCCAACGGCGGGAATCACGCCAGGGCACAATCTCGCTGATGCATTCCTTCTCCAGCATGCGCTCGGGCGTGTCGTGGAGATCGGCAAAGTGCACGGCGACCGTGTGATAGACGTGCATCAATATCGAGATGCGTGCCTTGATCTTCTCGTCCAGCTGCGCAGCCAGCACCTTGTCGCCAGCGGCCACAGCCTCGTCGTGCTCCCGTTTCAGCTGTAAGACAAGGATTTTTAATAAATATGACTACTTCTTTATTTGTTTCAAATTGAGTAACTTACGCCAATTGTCGTCGCATCCAGACGATGGATTGTCTTGATGAGGTCCTTCTCTTTGTACTTGATTTCGACAATGCCCTCGGGTTCGAGGACACCGCCACGTGCCTCGGGATCCGCATAGGTTTCCATGTAGCGGGGATTGATGAGGGAATCAAGCACTGCCCAAGCGCCGCCACGTAATTCCGCATTGGGTGGCAAATAGATGAGCACCGGCTTCTTGTATTCCCGCAGTCCGTCGACAATGTAGGCGCCGAATTTAACAATCTGTTCGTACATATCCTTCATACCGCCGGAGAAGCCACGCCAGTTGGCAAACACAATTAGCGGCAGCTCCTCCCTTCCGAAATCCTTGATGGCCTGCGCCGTTTTGTACGATGAATCTGGATACCAGACTTGACCCGCCTGCTGCAACGTCTTGGCCTCCGAATCCAAATTGGCCGGATCTGCAGGCATTTCCACCTCCACGGTGCGCGTCTCCACGGCAATAACGCCAACGGGCACACCGCCAAGACGTGCACGTCCCGTGACGACAGTTTTCGCCCACGGTGCCATAATCTCACTCCAAGAGTCACGATCAAAGAAACCATTCTCCCAATCGTTGGCATTCACGGGATTGACACGTCCAGCGAGCATCCAGCGTGGATCATATGGCGATTTGGTGGGCATAAAGTCAACGGGACGATCGACACGATCGCTGGGCAGAATTATGGGCAGATCGCAGCCAATGTAGGCGGGAATGTACGATAACCAGTCGAGTATGGTGTAAACACCATCCAAGTCAATGGCTTCAGTTTTGTGAGTGACGCCGTTGTTGTACATGATCTGAACGCCGCCCAGTTGATTATTGGAGGCGTAAACTTTGCGTCCCAGCAACTAAAAGAATCGATTATCGTTTACATATTAGAGATCAAGTAAAGTAGAGAGGGAATATCCAATTCCTCACCTTATTCAAGGCGGCATAACCCGTGAGTATAATATGCGAGTTATCGATTTGAATGACACGTTGTCCCAGACGCACAACGTACGAACCAATGCCAATGGTGCGACAGGTGACCATGGCAATGGTGACAATCTCCTCGTAGGCCTGGGATGTTTCTCCAGCAATAAGGCCGGCATAACGTAGATTCTCCACGCCCAAGCCATCGTCCTTGCCAATGATATCGGTGATCTTGTAACGCTGCTCGCCCTCATCCTCAATAAGAATGGCACGCACCGAATTCAGATTGGCAACCTTGGCATAATCCTCCGTGGACAAGTACAGATACTTGAAGCCCTTGTCCGGTTCCTCAGGATCCTCCCAGGCTATTCTAAACATGGCTTTCACCTCCTCGGCGAGTCCAATTCTTGCACCACTGTTGACAGATATATAGATCTGGAGATAACAGATAAGAAACGAGATTAATAACACATAGTTTTTGGGAAATCGCAGACTCGACTCGAAGCTACTTACTCTGGGCACTTTGAGTTGTCGCGCCATCTGCGATGCCTTGGCAAAGAGCACATCCTCCTGGATGCCAAAGGAACCAATGAGATAGGTCAAATCGTTGGCAATCACAATAATCTCCCGTCCAGCCGGATATTCCGGCGTGGCCAACACAATGCGCCAGGCAACCATGCCGCACTACAAGTGTAAAGATTAGTCAATTGCTTCAGAGGATTAACTGATCATACACACATTATTCTCGCCCGGCAGACGCTGCATCTCAACCAGTGTATCGCCCTCGAGCACCAGCTCCTTGCACTCCAACAGTATCTTGTCGGGAATGCGTATATCCACCGTGGGACGCGCCTTGGAGAACTCCTTCCAATGGCGTTCCGTCATCTGGCGGAACATGTCGGGTACATCGTAGACATACGTAGTGCCATTGGACTGCGCCTGGAAGCGTTTCTGCTGCAGGAAGTCCTTGGTCATGTAGGGCGTAGATATGGGATGACCATGTAGAGATCCCTGCTTGTCGCCATAGGCCTTGAATTTAATCTAGAAGGAGAAGAAGCAGTAGCAGTTATATCTATATCTTCTACGTTTATTTTCTCTACTTACAATGCCTGTTTCGGGCTCCGTTTGTTCCGTATACATGGAAATGTCCAGGAAGTAACCCGAGTCGTTGGCAATGCAGAGACGCACCGCCTGCGTGGGAGACTGTGTGGACTGCCGGATGACCATCTTCAGTTCCGCCTGGAGCACACGCAACTTCCACAAACGTGGACCGTAACGCATGATCATCTTGGTCACGGATTCCTCAATTTTCGCCGGATCCATAATGACAGTGGGCACAAAGTTGAGGAAGATGTGATTGCAATCGGTGCGTTTGGCATGTGGATGTGAGAAGGCCACCTCCAGTTCGTCCATGGCCTCGAGCAGCACACGTTCTCCCTCGTTCTGCAGATACTCAAAGGATGCCTCCTTCGTAATCAGATCCGAGTGTCGGATAATGGAACGTATGAAGAAACGATAGTCGGTGACCTCTTGTCCCTTGGACACCTTTGCCTTGCCCAAGTACAAATGCATCTTCTGGTTGGCAGTGGGCAACGCCTCCAGATCATAGGTCTTCATGCGATTCAACTCCAAGTGGAAGGCAGATGCCGGCTCCAGATGACGATAGATGCGATCCTCCTCGAATTTATCACGTGCCCGATACGTAAAGAACTTGGGGAATTGACGCTTCTTCAGGGCGGCAAACGTGATTCGACGAATGCGACGCTGGAAGAGTTCCTCGTTGTGTTCCCTGCAGTAGCTGCCAAAGATCTGCGACATCTGCACATCATCCATTTCTCCCGTCTCACGCACAGCGACACTAATGATGTGAATTGGTTCCGTCGACTTGGCTTCCTCGGCGGCATTTGCCCGAGTTATCGGATCAGAGAGTGAGACATTGATTGACGTGCTGTGGCGACTGTCCGAAATGGAATCCACTGCGTCCACGGCCTCCAGCACCTTGGCACTGACCAAAGCAGGCGATACAAAATCTTCCAGCAGATCAAGTATCTCATCCGAGTACATTTCAAAGTGTTCAAACGAATCAAAGGCGGCAATGGCGCCGGTTCGTACAAAGGAACTGCCCAGACTCTCGGCAGCAGCCTGATCCAAGCCCTCCGGCGAGCTCATGCGGGAGAACAGACGATTGGGATGCGCGGTGGGCAGCAGGAACTGAAAGTGGACTAGGGGTAGACCGCCAGACAGTTCCAGATGCTGCAGACAGGTCAGCTCGTAGGAGGTATAGGCACGTCTCACATAAACCTCCAATGCGGCATTGCAAACAGCGCGATTCGAATGATAGAAAAAGTCGTGGAGTATGTCAAAGATCGACGTTTCCGAGAGAATCAAACGCTGTAGATTCTCCGGATGGAAGTCGTGACCGTACATATCCACAGCCGAGAGGAAGATAGACTCCATTTGATTGTGCCGCAACTCGTAGGCCGGCTGATGAGCGGCAATTAGAACCTGGCGAGATCTTAACGCAACACGAGAATGTTCCGCCCGATTAAGGGACGTTAGTTCACTCAATGTGTTGGCCAACTCATCCGTTAAGCCCGGCTCATTGGCCCACAGATGATCGATGAGCAGTGTGACCAGTAGATTCTTCTTGGCCACCTGCGCATGTGAGAATATCGTATTGACCACGGTCAACATGTCGTCCTTGTTGTGCTCCCTCACAAGTCCCACACACTTGTCGTAATGTCCGTGCTGGAACTGTGACTCCACGTCGTAATATTGACGCAACAGTTCATGGACAGCCGCCTTCATTCGACCACGTATGCCATTCCTATAGCGCTGCACCAGCTGGACAATGCTTTGGGTGGTTAGGAAGAAGACGTCGCGATCGGAACGTTTCTGCAATGTCGCCGCATGACTGTCGATGACGCTGGCAATCTGCTGGGACGGGAACTGGGCCAACACACTGGTGATATTGCGCTCGTAGAGAGTCATCAGTTTGCGAATCTTCTTCTCCACGGAGAGGGGAATACGACCCGAGATCGAGGCAATCACCTCCTGCAGCTCGAGCAGCGGCAACGACGGATCCCTCAGACTCTGCATGAACTTCTCGATAATGTCACGTAAACGCTGCGCATTAAACGGTTCCGGCAGACAATAACCCGCCAGTGTGTTCTCCAGTATGCTCTTGTATGTGTTGTGCACTCGATTAAGCTTCTCCGGCACGGGTGCATTCTCCGGCTGGGGGAATTGACCCTTGCAGGGTTGCGCCTGTGTTACCAACGAGGGATCATCCAGTTCCAGATGACCAAGCAGAGATCCCGCATCGAGAACAGCTCCGGGACGTCGCACAAAGGTGACGGTGCCCGCCTCCTGTGAGGTAAGTGTCATTACCATTTTCATCACCTCAATTTCGGCATATGCCTGACCCTTGGCCACATGTGCACCATCTTCGACAATCATGTTGATCAGCTTTCCGGCCGAGGGACTACGCAACAGCGAGGGATCATTCTCCTTCTCAAAGACACAGGTTTGATTGCCAATGACAATGCGATAGCGATCGACCTCCTCCTTCATGTAGGTCGTATAGGAGGCGCCCTCCAGCGAGATGAGCAGACCACCATCCGACAGACGATGCACTTCGATCTCCTTGAACGAATTGTTCATCAGCAGAAAGTAGGAATTGTGTCCACTCTTTGCTGCCTGCACTTTGTATCTAATTCCGCCATTGATCAGCTCCACATCCACAACATTCGTTAGGGTGTTCGCTGCCTGGATTTGTCCCTTCTCGAGGGAGGTCTGGAAACTGGAGAATGACTCTGTAATCTGACGATCTGCAATGTGCAGTGCTCCACACATTACGCCCAGCAGTATGTCCGGTTTCTCCGACTGCATACGCTCCGCAATCAGAGCATCCAACCATGCGGTGTCTATGGTATTGTCCAGAAAACGATTCGTCTCCAGCAACGTAATGAGATACTCGACTGTGGTGCGGAAATCACCACGAATCGACAACTCCTTGAGGGCAATCACAAGATTCTCACGCGCCTGCTGACGATTCTCGCCCCAGGAGAAACAATGTCCAAATTGCGAGTCCGCAAACTCGTGTAAGCCTCCAGAGGCGGCGACACTAAAGTATCCCCAGACATTCTTGCTGGAACGGAAGTTCAGCTCCTGAACGGTGCCGGAGCTGGGCTTGAATCCCTCGTCGGGATTCTCGGAGGTGATGCGGGCGGCAATGACGTGACCCGATGGTCGTGGCTTATTAGGTGGATTCTCAAAGTCAATGACGGATGTACCCCAAGGGGATTCCCCGTAGAGCAGACGTATGTCCTTCAGGCGATACAGCGGAATACCCATGCCAATCTGAAGCTGACAGGCAGGTAGATTGACATCGGCAACCATTTCCGTGCACGGATGCTCCACCTGCAGACGCGGATTAAGCTCGAGGAAGAAGTATCTACCCTCCTGATCATACAGATACTCCACAGTACCCGCACTCACATATCCCACCATCTTGGCCAGACGCACTGCCGCCTTCTCCATATCCTCAAAGACCTCAGGCTGCGCGACAATTGCCGGAGCCTCCTCAATGATCTTCTGATGACGCCGCTGTATGGAACAATCACGTCCAAACAAACTGATGGCATTACCATATTGATCCGCCAGCAGTTGCACCTCCAAATGACGTGCTCCACTCGCCAACTTCATCACAAAGATGGGCGACCCGGGCACCTCGGCCTGCACCTGCCGGAAAAGCGCTGGAAACTCCTCCGCCGTGTCCACGCGACGTATTCCCTTGCCACCGCCTCCCTCTGACGCCTTGATCATAACAGGAAAACCTGTAAATACATTTGTTATATAAAGGAAGGTATAAGTATGAGTAGAAGCATAAGAATAAGCTCTTACCAATCTTGCTGACCGCAGCCAATCCCTGTTCCACATTGTTGACACAGCCGCGCCCAAAGAGTTCACTGGATATCTTAATCTTCTTGCCACTGTATTGCGCTTTCAGATCTGAGCCAGACCAGGGCAATGTTGGTATCTCTGCCGTTTGGGCCACAATCGAGGAGGCCACCTTGTCACCAAGTGCCCACATGGCACGCTCGGGAGGACCCAGAAACACGAGTCCCTCCTTGTGCAGCAATTCCGGCAACTTTGGATTCTCTGAGGCATGACCCCAACCTGCCCAGACAGCCTGAAATAATCGATTGATAGATATGTTAATATGAGGAATTTCTTGAATACTATATTTGTTATATGTATTATGAATTATTAATTACATTTTTAATTAAATCTTATTGAAGTGGAAATAATAAGTGAATAAATTATGAGAATATCGGGAAAATGGGGACAGTAGTTATGGATATGGTTCTGTATATAGTTAAGTGAATAATTGTTATATATTTCTATACATTTTTAATGTGGAAAACAAAGTGGCGGAGGAAATGATCTATTAAATCCAAATTCGATATGATTATCTAAGATATATTATATACTTTTATCAGATTTGCACAAAGTCTAATCTCTGCTATACATAGCTGCTTGTGTCCGGCCTTGTCCGTGTTTTTATAGTCACTGTACTCGGCCTCAATTCCCACTTTTGGCTATGTAGTATTTACAAAATCGATGGCTATTCCCACTCAGTCAATATTATGATTGGTAAGCAATATTTTCTTAGATCCCTTTAACTTTTCTATTGTTTTCAGCTGGTTTATTTTATAATAATGCAGATTTCTAATTTAAGAACAGCAAAAAAACAAAACAATTACTTATATAAATTTTAAGTACTCCTAGAAAAAAAGACCTTTGTAATAAGCTGGGGGAGTACTTAGGAAGGGTCATAAATAACTAGTTTTATAACTAGAATAAAGCTTAAGTTAAGAGGGCAACTTATAGAGGAAGGGAGAGGAATATTATGAAATTGAGAGAAAACTATTGATTTCTGCTGTTCAAGCTCAAAAGTTCAATTGTTATGAAAAAAAAACGCCTAGATTGTTGCACAGTGTAATTAAAAAAAATACACACACACACACGCTCTCTCTCTCTCTCTGCCTGTCTCCTCACACACGCAATTCACTTGTTCTTATTGGAGGAAGAAATCGAACGATTCGCTTAAAGTTTCAAGTATCGCACACGTGTAAACAAAAATCATACGATGCGTGTGTGTGTGAAGAGGTCGGTGTCTAGTAGTTAGGTTGGAAATGGGAAAAAAAATATACTTGAAAATAATAATAGA
The DNA here is from genome assembly GCA_958299025.2 of Drosophila histrio. Lineage (NCBI taxonomy): Eukaryota > Metazoa > Arthropoda > Insecta > Diptera > Drosophilidae > Drosophila > Drosophila histrio. Next base: position 20,515,349 of record OY729167.1, on the reverse strand, counting down.
ATTAAATGAAATTGTTACCTGCACTTGAGTGCGAAGTGCAATGTCGACAATGAGCTCAACATTCGCATAGTTATTGTTATTCGATCCACCGGGTACAGGAACATAATGATCGGCCATTTTAATGTATTCGGCATTGGCCTTCAGATCCTCGGGCGTTACCATAACCACAAAACGAACGGCACGTTCATTCTTGAACATCTCGTAGGACCAACGGCGTATGGAACGCATACATTTGACGGCCGCAATTCCATTGTTGGCAATTAGAACGCGATTTATCACTCGGGTGCCGCCGAAGCGTTTCACGAACTCCTCCGTGGTGGCAATATGAAAATCACGATATTGATCACGCTCCTGGCCGAGTCCCGTTCCCCGAGACATGCTGGGTCTGCAAATGATGAAGAAAATAATATTAAATTTGTGGGCGTATGTAATTCATTTTGAAAATTAACTAACAAGTGTCACACCTTCTCCCCCCGCCGCCCTTCCCCCCTCCTCTCCACTGAGGTCATTCTACACGCTCTAAATACACTTATTCGTCTGGGTCAATGTTAAATGAGCGACCCAGACGGAGTAGGGAAGCTTAATTACAGCATATCAAGTAAGTATTTTGACAAGGAACATAAGTCATATATTTAATTTTAAAGTATTTAAGCTATTGATCCCATTATTTCTGTTTTTAACTGCCATCTGCAATTTTCATAAACAAAAGTGCAATATAAAATATAATATGTGCATATATTTCTTTGTCAAAACAATTATTTGATATACTGTACATACATATGCTTTTTGGCAAACCGGTTTAAAACAAATTTCGACTTTGGAGCTTTTTACATTGTTTACTTTGCTCTCTCATTCCGCAGCTCGCTCGCACTCTCTCTCTCACACACACACACACGCACACACACAAAGAGAGCCAATAGAGGACGCTTTTAGCATTTGTAAGTCGATAAATACGTAATTATGCGCAAGTTTATTAAACAAAAATTCTTTTGCGTTGATTTACTTTAATGTGCCGGCAGTTTGTACGCTGAGCAGCGACGTCGATGCCGATGACGCATTGTTAATCTCATTGTTGTTGATAATGTTGTTGTTGTTGTTGCTGCTGTTGCTGTAATTGTTGTCATCGTGATTATTACATTGATCAATGGCCACGATTTGTGGTATCACAATTGGGCCATTGTCATTCGTATTGGCCATTCCAGATGATTGCGGCCCCTCGCCCGATTCAACAAGTACAAAACGTTTACTGGCGCGACGCTTTAACATTCTGACCAATGCAATAAAGGCTAAGATCATTCACAAGTCCAAAGTTGAAGTTGTCAGTACTATAAACTACGACTTTTCTATGTGCCAAACTAACTAATTCAAATGATTATGCAAGCGCACTTATCCAAACAAAAATATATATATAAATAATCAATATTTGTATTTTTCTGCTGGTTGCAACACCACTTTCACCGTTGTAAATACAATGAAAAGCGACTAAAAACACTAATAAAAACTAATGCCAGCAGGTCAGAAAAGCTAAAAATCACACGCGAGAAATGTTTTCGGCACTGAGCTTAACGCTAAAACGTCCGATAGGCACGACAATTGCTTCAAAACTGGCAGCAACAGCAGAAACAGCAGCTTGAAACGACCATGGCGTCCATGGCGTGATGACGTCGTTACTCATACGACACTCTGGCTTGGGAGAGTAAAACTCAACAGAGTGGAAGAGAGAAAGCGCCGTAAGAGAAGTTGACCTCTGCTTGCTTGTTGTTATTATGAATGAAAATAAACAAGAACTCAACAGTTCCCACAGTGCTGCCACCTGCCGATTATCAAAGGCAGCTTTTTATTTTTGCTCTGGCGCTCTCTCGCACTTGCTTTGACAAGAGAGCGTAAGCTTGCCGCTATCCAAATATTGTTGCACGTTGTTTTCGTATATTGCCATCTCTTTCGGTGAAACTCGCGCGATTTGTTTGGCGTTGTCGGCAACAGCCATAACAATGACGTAGTTAATTACGTTATGACAGTTAATTTTCATTGCTGCTGCTATTGTTGTTAGTGTTGAGAACTAACCTTAGACGCTTGCGTCGCTCCGTAATGTCGCCATTTTGACGAACATCGTTTTGCATTTTCTGCGGAAATTCATCGCCAGCTTCACCTGCTTCGATGGCCTCCTTTTCATCGATTTCGTCACCCACCTGCCGCAATTAATTACACAGTTATTAGTATGTTATTTATCTGTAACTATTGATGACTTACCAAAAAACTGGGACGTTCACCATCTGTGACCGTGGCTTCAGTCGCTGTTTCTTCCGTTGTTGTTGCAGTTGTTGTTGCCTCCTGTTCGCTCATTTTGTTATTCGTATATTTAATATCAATATTATTATTGTTGTTGGTTATATTAAAATTGCTCAAATCGGTTAAAACAGTATCCTTCAATTGCTCACAGAGACCATCAACGTTTGTCGCTTTAAGGCTCTCACTTGAGAATTTCACTTTTTTCATGCACGACTTCGGATAACGCTGCTGCTGCTGCTGCTGTTGTTGTTGTTGTTGCTGCTGCTGCTGCTGTTGAGGATCCGTGCTATTTTTTGTTGTATTTATCGCAGACGATGTCGTTGCTGTAGCCGCAATAACACTGGAGTTGCCTACAAATCAAAAAATATAAACGAAACAACAGACCAATTAATTAAAGCTACATTTAGAATAAACAATAAAAATAACTAGTTTTGCTTAGCAATACACAATTAACCAACCCTTTTTATTTCAAGCTAAATATGTGTAATAAACATACATATGTATACAGATATACGTTTCTTACTGTTGTTGATGTCGTCGTCGTCGCTGTTGTTGTTGTTGTCTCTGTTTTGTCTTTTTTCCCGGTCGCTTCCGCGACCAAAGAGCAAATTCAATAGGAATGCTATAATCGCCAGAATGATTAACAATGCGATGAACATCGGCGCCTACATTCAAATTAAAACTAAAAATTTGCATTTCACTTTAAGTTTCAGCAAAAATAAGTTGTTATAAACAATGTACATATGTATAATTTAATTATAGGGCAGCGGGCCAATGTGAGAGTTCAAAAGTTCAATTTTTTAACTAGCGTATCAATATTTATTAGCCACGAATTTTGTATGCCAAAGCAGAGCCAAAACAAAATAGTATAACTTAAATGCATAATTACCGATAAACTAGTTTCCAATACAATTTTCAAAAAAAACGACAAAAGAAAACGAGACAAAAGTCGAATTTTGTCTAAGCGAATCATTAATACCCTTGCAGAGGGCACAATCTACCGACTATAATAAATGATACGACGCTTATCACCTGTCAACACCGTAACACCAATCCAAGCAATCGTTTTATAACAATCTTATAATTTTTGTTTCGGTATTTCGAAATAAAAAAAAATGATATGATTCCAAGCGAAGAACTGAAGATATTTAGACAATCTGGCTATGAGGAAGTATCTAGACAAATATTTGAGTAATCTAGTTAAGAAATACTCAAAAATTATCTTAATTACAATAAATTTGTTCTGTCTTAATTTAATCTCTAATAACACCCTAAAAATAAAAGAATTTTTACTAGTTTAATAGGGCAGACAACATGAACATTATATCTTTTTATACTACAGAGTTTATAAACTGTTTTCTGCATTTCTTTACATATTTTTTTCAATATTCCTGTACAATTTCAGACAATATGGCTATATGAAAGTATCTAGACGTATATTCAACTGATCTTTTTGAGAAATACACACAAATTAGCTAAATTACAAAGAATTTTGATGTCGTAATTTAACCTCTAATAACAACCTAAAAAGAAAGTATTTTTACTAATTTTATAGGGAATACCACATGAAACTTATTCCTTTTTCTACTATAAGGTTTATTACTTTTTTCTACATTTCTTTACATATTTTTTTAATATTCCTGTACAATTTCCAACAAATTTACATATTTAGTAAATGAAAAAGGGGGTACACAACATGAAAATTAAACCTTTTATGCACTACAAAGATTATGATCCTTTTTCTGCGTTTTCTATATATTATCTCAGCATTCCTGTACAATTTTCAACAAATGTACATTTTTATTAAAGAAAAAACTGTGAAGACAACATGAAAATTATGCCGTTTTATCGCTACTTTTTGCTGCGAATTTCCAAATATTTTTTTTAGCATTCCTGTACAGTTTAAAGCAAAATATGTATATACAACAATTTTGTAGTGGAAACAGGGTATTATATTTACACGTTGTCCGCTCAATCATTAACATTATCTGTGTAGCTCGAAAGAAAATGCCCTTTTTCCACTGTTTAAAGAGTATACAAAATTAAATTAAGTTTTAGGCCGGCACGAGGGTACACAGTACTACGCATTTAAATTTATACCAAATAAAACAGAGAAAAAAAAAGACTTGAATTATACCAAAGGTAGAGCTTTGTGGGCATGCAAATTAGCTTACTACTACATACTACTTGTAGTATATATAGAAGAGGTCGACGATTTAACCATTACAATATGTAAGTGTGCCAGGGTGTGAGTTTTCAAAGACACAAAACCCAGAAACATTGTATGCATGTATATAGATAGATACATATGTCTGTTTAACTCGTGATATTGTGCAATCAATTGCGATTTCTATAGTAAATACCATTGGGAAATTGATTTACTGTTCACACACAAATATTAATAATGTCGCCTGATTAATTAGATAGAGATTTCTGTCTTTTGCTCACATATGTAAATGTTTAATATCTTGGGAAATGCAATTTATAATTTGACCGTTATATTATTTAAATATTATTATTATTATTTTTACCACGCTTGCTTTCGTTTATTTGGCAATTAATTGCATTTGCTATTTGAGCTTATGTTCAAAGCGCGCGCCACGCAACGAGAAGCAACAAGTTTGCGCACGATTTTGCTACTAGATTGACCGACGATTGGAATGCGACTGGTCAACAGTGGCGATTCCACAAAGCGTCGCACACTATCGCTGCCAATGCCGCTGCCTCTGCCCACGTCGCTGTCACTATCACAAATCAACTGCTTATGCTTGCCCAAAATGACTGCGTCGACAGCAGCAGCAGCGGCAGCAGCAGGTGTCTCTGTGTGTGTTTGTGTGTGTCTTATGCTCAGGTTGTTGTCGTATGTTAATTGCTCAGAGGGCTTTGCAGGTCGAGGCAGCTGCCCCGTAACATACTGCTGACTGCACACAAAAATAAAGCTGCAAGCAACAGCGATTTATTTATTTATTTACGGTTTAGTCTTTGCTGTTCGCTTTTAACCATTATTAGTTTATGTTTATGCTCCATATGTTTTTTCTTTGTGACTTGGCGCGTAAGCTTCGATAACATTTTTGATTAATCGATAACAAACAGCATGTCTGCCATTTTGCTCTCACATGCAGAGCTTCATCTGACTCACACACACACACACACACACACATACGTTTGCTGCTCCGTTTTCAATGTCAAGGCTGTTGTTGTTGTTGTTGTTGCGTAACTTAAAAGTTAATCTTTATTGCTTGACATTGATGATGCACTTGCTGGGCATCGTTGAGGGTTACGACACGAAGGCAATCAAGGAAACTGCAGCAACAACAACAAACCAAAATTGCACTTGAGGCTGCACGTCAGCAGCCAAGAACTGATTGCAAAAAATTGATTATCTTTTGATTGAGAGACTCGTAAGTGTGTGTGTAATCAAATTAAAAACAAACGCTGCCCACGATCAGAGCACGCAAATATACATTGCTATGGCATCAATTGAATTTTGTTTTAAAGTCAGCAGAGGTTTTTTAAAAGTCATAAAAGTCTTTAAGACACTTTTCAGCCAGCTGATAAGGCACAAATAAACATCTTTCGATTTTGTGTGAGCAGGCACAATTAATATATGTATGTATATAAACATCACGCCAATAGCCGCTGAAATTGCCGGCTATGATTAATACGTATCAATCTGTTTGTATGTGGGTACCTTTTATTTTTGGTAAGTGGTTTGTGCTTTATTAACAATTAGCCTACAATTCTTATCAGTGTCTACGAAAACTTTTCAGCTGCTATTCACTATTGGCGCGTGGCCATCTTTTGGATTATCACTGGGCGTAAGCGCCAGACGCGTGTGCCGTTAAACTTGAGACGCCTGAGTTTTGTTATCAGCGTGAAAGCTTATACGCTGCCGGCTAAGACGCGACGTCACTGCTGAGCCAAGGCTCCAGTTTCAGTTACAGTTACACTAGCACACATGCATACATACATACGTACATACTATATAAATTAACTATTAAGTAATTGAAGCCGGCTCGTTGTGAGTGCTTTTCAGAGAATTATTCTGAAACCACCCACAACAATTCAACCGAAACACACACACACTAACAACATATGTACATACATGAGCATTACATGTACATGTACATGCACACACACAGTGTTATGCGGACATCGCGCGATATGCGGAGTCCAATAGAAATCAAGGTCAGCCCAAGCGGCGAGAGAAAGAGAGCGCGCGCACAGAGAGTAAACATATTGAAAGAAGAATTATGCTGTCGCAAGTGCAAAATGAATTGAATTAACAACAAATTAATGTGCACACACATACACACACACACACACAGCAGAGAACAACCTTTATTCACCGTTATTTGAATGTTGATTTATGCAAGTTTCGCAATGTGTGCTCCACTTGAGGTGAATAACCCATGAGGCATTTACATATGCGCATATTTATGTATGAAAAGTCACTAATCGCACATTAATTGTGTACTTGGTGCTTAGATTAACACTTCCACTGGCCATTGACTTACTTTTCTCCATTGTATTGCGCTTTGCACGTCTCTTTTTGTTGGCAATTTTGTTGTTTTCTTTAACTGTTTTTATCCGGCCACAAAATATTTGTCGTTGTCCAATTGGGCTGCGATTGTTGTGGGTGGTTTTCGTTTCGTTTCTCTTCGGTTTGTTTTTCTGCTTGCAGCACGTTCTTAGCTCAATTCAATGGACACATTGTGCACTGCACTTCGTTAGCTTTTAATGCATGTGACAGTTATGTTGATGCACATATTTCGCAATTGTTTATAACTTTATCAGTGGTTTTATATACGCGTAAATATGAATCCGATTCTCTTTTAGTCAGCGACCGATAACGATTACCGATATTAGCACAGCCGATAGCGGCAACAATGTTGCAAAACGCCAATGAGGGCTGCCAACTTATGAAAAAAGCGAGCTGGCCTGCGTCCGCAGTCGACAGACAACAACATTTGGGCAACATTTGCTGCGAAAAGCCGCGTTTTTTTTTTGTTATTGTTTGCTACAATAAATAAAAGAAAATAAACATGTTCGATGTTGAACCAATTATTGCGGACCACAAAGATGTCATACACGACGTAGTTTTCGACTATTATGGTCGCCGGATGGCAACATGCTCCAGCGACCAAACTGTGAAGGTAAAAAAAAAATTGCAATCTCCTGTCAAGTTGAAGTTAATTTCGCAAATGTTTTTAGATATGGGACGAGGACGAGCAGGGAAAATGGGCTGTGACAAGCAGCTGGAAAGCGCATTCGGGCTCCATATGGCGTGTCTCATGGGCAAATCCAGAGTTTGGCCAAGTTGTGGCCACTTGCTCCTTCGATCGGACTGCGTCGGTTTGGGAGGAAGTCATGGGCGAAAAGGTGTCCACAACAAATGCACCGACACGCCGCTGGGTGAGACGCACCACGCTTGTGGATTCGCGCACTAGCGTCACCGATGTAGAGTTTGCACCCAAATATCTGGGCCTGCTACTGGCCACAGCCTCGGCGGACGGCATTATTCGCATCTACGAGGCGCCAGACATAATGAATCTATCCCAGTGGCCGGTGCAGCACGAGATTGCCAATAAGTTGTCACTCAGCTGCTTGTCCTGGAATACGTCTACCTACATGGTGACACAGCTGCTTGCGGTGCGTAGTTATCAGTTAAATAGTTTTAACAAACATAATATACATATTAAACTTGATTTGTTTATTTTTCAGGCCGGCAGCGATGAATCTGCCACGCCCACGGGCAAAGTGTTCCTCTTTGACTACAGCGAGAATGCCAGAAAGTGTGTCAAAATTGAGACTGTCAATGATATAACAGATCCGGTGACAGATGTTGCATTTGCACCAAATGCCGGACGCACCTTCCACATGTTGGCCGTGGCCAGCAAGGATCTGTACATTGTCAACATACGCGGTGTGACGTAAGTGTTCGGCACATAGTTAAACAATTACAAAGGTACCTAGGTTAACTATTAAATTGTGCTTGCAGAGATTCAACGGGCAAGGCCAAATTGGAACTGCAAACGCTCAAGTTCAGCGAGCACAATTGTCCCGTTTGGCGTGTCTGCTGGAACATGTTGGCCACGATGCTCATCTCGACCGGCGACGATGGCTGCGTTCGCATTTGGCGCATGAACTACACACGACAATGGAAATGCGCTGCGGTGCTAAAGGCGGAGGGAAGCGGACCTACATATGAACCAAATCCAACTACACCCACGCTGGCAACTACGGCCTCGGCCACTGCCAAGTTCTACAAGAAGGGCACCATTGGCAATCAGGTGCCATGGCATTAAAGGCCACATTAATGAGTGTGTGTGTGTGTACATTTGTTGAACATTATAAATATAAAATGATAGGATAAAAATAATAATATTGTATCCGTTGTGTGTGTGTTGATCTTACGCCGTGTGCAGCTGCATCGTGTGCACATCTTGATAACTTCGTGGCCCAGCGTCCAACTCGTTGTCAGTTTCCTGGTCCACATTTGTATTGACCGCGTAACGTAACTTCACATCTTCACATTGAACTCGCCACAAGTTGCACGTTGCATTACATCACAGTGGGACTTTCTTGTTGGACAGTTGAAATTTGTACGTGTCGTTTATTTAACACTTATAAAATGTGCAGCGACCGGCAAGGGAAATAACATTTATAAATACAAATTTAAAAAAAAAAAAACAAAAAATAATCAAAACAATTTTTGATACTCGTTTACAGCGATAACCATACAAAAAGTTATCGCAATTCTATCGATAGGCGCTGCTCTCTTCTCTAAGTTATTGAAGTGCACAGTGGGCGATTGATCTGATCTTGTGTAAGAAAAGTTCAAACTCCCACCTCTGAAATTTGCCGCCGATTACAAAAACCGCATTTTAAGAAAATCGATAACTTATATTTGATTAATTTGCTATAATTGATCAGCCGTGAGTTTTCCTTTCCAACACATCAGCTGCGATCAAACAATTTTCGCGCGCATTTTACATGTGCTGAATAATTTGAAACCAAATATAACAGATAAGTTTGTTTGCTTGACGCAGGTGTCTACCATTGAAGACTCTGTAATTGTTGGGTTACAAAGAAAAACAAGCTTTTAAGGCATCAGTTTTAGATAGGAGTACTGATTTAGAATATTCTTATAACCTATTGGGGTAGTTTTAGTTGATATTTCTTTTGAAAACTTCCAACTCCTGTTCTTTGGGAAAACTAAACCGTTTTCCATTCGAAATGTTCCTTTGGGCATAGTTAGACATCTAAATTGATGAAGCGTTTAAGGTTTTATTATTTTAGAAGTTGCCAATATATCAAAATATTCAATGTTTTTCATATCTTCAACTGGACTTGTTTTTTAAAACTTCCAGCTCCTATTATTATGTCAAAAACTTAACATATTTCCATCTAATCGCTGGAACTTACAATTGACATCTAAATTGATTAAGCGTTTAAGGTATTACAATTTTAAAACTCCAAAAAAGTCAAATAATATCGATGTTTTTCCCTTGACATGTTCTTTAAGACTTCCAACTCCTATTACTTTTTAAAAACTTAGCGGATTTCCATTTGTAAGGTAATTTTCAGCATAGTATGACTTCTAAGTAAGTAATCAAATAATTTCGATGTTTTTCATACCTCTCCCATTGACATATCGTATGGAAATCGACGCGCGTTTCTAAATATCCTGACACCAACGTGGATGCATCCACAGTGGAAGACCAGTTTAAAACTTTCAACTCTCATTACTTTGACAAAACTTAGCGCAATTCCCTTTGGAATATTATTTTCAGCATTAGTTTTGACTTCTAAATAAATAATCGAAGAATTTCGTTGTTTTTCACACCTTCTCCTTGACTTGAAGTGCACATTAATAACGTTTTAGTCAAATGCACAAAGAGTCAACGATGCGTTTACGTCATGCACCATATAAAACGATACAAAAAGGACACGTAATTTTTGTTCACATATGCATATTTAGATTTTGTCAGCTGCATCAATGCAAATGTTGGCCAAACAAGTGTCGAAATCGTCGCTTATGGAAATTTCTGCCAGGTTTAACATGAAAATCCATTCAAATAATCACATAAAATTCCACTTAATTGAATCGAACCGCAATAAAAATAAACCATTCAAGCAATTCCAACTTTCATATGTGAAGAGTTTCACCCTTCCCATCGTTGTTGTTCGTTGTTCGTTGTTCGTTGCCCGAATGTAATCCAAGAAATGACACCAATTTCTGGTTGTGCTTGTGTTTTTGTACGCAAATCATACGTAATATTAGGAAATCCACCCTATAGAGCATATATACATACATATGAGTAAGGTTCTATCCCGTAGCCGAATGATTGTCTCTAATTGGAAGTTTTGACGTGTATATTACGTGATGGTGTTGACGATGATCTCTGGGACACCCCTCAGTGAACACAATTGAATCAGGACTTTTTAATAAATTTTTGGGGTGGTATTCCCATATCGCCTGCGTGGGAAGTCAAAGCCCAAATGTCTCTCACATAGTAGAGCAGTCTCTCTCTCTATTCAGCCCTGGTAAGGCCATAAATATATATTGAAAACATTTATGTTTAACCGGTAAAGTTGAATTAATGCGCAAAAGATTGTTTCACAGAATAATAGGGCTTCTTATTTAGGGGTTGCTAAATTCTCAACTCTTATGTTGATACGGAAACGCTTATTACAGATATTACTAGTAGAGATTCATTGGTTACTTGAATTCCTTTGGCATTTGTCGTTTAATTACGTTGATTTAATTTAATTTTTGGTAATTACATTAGAGATTCTTTAAATAAAATGTGAATATTGATATATTTTGTTAGCTTGAATACCTTTTGGTATTTGTAATTCAATTACAAGTGTTTACTTTAATTTCTACTAATTATATTATAGTTTATGAATATTTATAAATATAAATATAAATTCCTTTGTTATTTGTCATTTAATTATATAGTTTTAATTTAATTTCTAATAATTACATTTTATGCCATAGATTTTTAACTGAAAGCATCTTTAGTTTGTTTTCCCACTTGCCTGATAATTCAGTTGGAAAATTCTCATTTTGTGGTTTTGTAGTTATTATTAGTTAGGGGTTGGGGGGTTTGCTACCCTTTGCTTCTTGTCTGCCTGTTCCTAATTATGTTCAGAAAATGCAGCAAACCGTCGACGGCTTAACTAATTCATTTTGGGTTTGTTTTTTGTTTTAAGTTAACGCTTTGTCGATATGCAAATTTCATAATCGTAAAATGCATACATAGTACGCTTGACCCTTCGAAAACAAGTAAACCAAAGGGTTCGAACCAATGGTTTGACCAATGGTCAGTGGTCGGTGGACAGTGGTCAGTGGACAGTGGTCAGTGGACAGTGGTCAGCGGTAGCTTTGGGTCGTGCACAGTGGCGGCAGCTTATTAGTCGCGATTATGTGTTCCAGTTCAACGAGTCTGAAACAAAAGATTAGCATATATACACGTATTTTTGAATAGATAACGACGAAACAACTAATGATATTAGCTTGTATTCTGTCATATAACATCATTATTAGTATGTATTTAAGTTCATATTTTACTCATGTGAAGTTTATCGAAATCTTATACCCTGTGCCCATTAAAAATGGGCAAAAAAGTGTATAATGAATTTGTGTGAATTTATGTAACAGGCAGCAGGAAGCATCTCCGACCCTATGAAGTATATACATATATTCTTGATCAGTATAAATAGCCGAGTCGATTGACACCTGTCCGTCTGTCTGTTCATCTGTCTGTCCGTCTGTCTGTCCGTCCGCCAGTCTGTCCGTCCGTCCGTCTGTATGAACGCGTGGATCTCAGCAACTATAAAAGCTAGAGACATCAAATTTGGTATGTAGGTTCCTGAATACAGTTTTACAGTTTCCCATTTCATCGTTTAAACCAAACAGTAGTTAGATTAAAATGTGAAAATATGTATAAATCGGCTATATCTTTGCTTATACCTAAATATTTTGAGAACCAGACTTGTAACTCTCGAAAAATACCGAAAAATACCAAGAATAGCACTGAAAAGTATTATCTCTACACTAAGAGAGCAAAATTGAAGTTTATATGGGAAAATAAACCGATATGGATGCCTAGATCGAAAGGATTCGTTATTAACCCCAGAACACACACATATCTCTTCTTTTTTAAAAGTTTATTTTTATTATTTACAAGCATATACATATAAATTATTAAAGATATTTCATTTTGTAAAGTTTAGAAAAAGTTAGACTTATACATTAAAAAAACTTAGGCTATTTTCAATTTAGAGTTAAGTATCAGGGCTCATCGACTGACCCGATGCACAAATCTTAAAACTATCACACATGATCGGGCTTTGTTCTGACTAGAACTGGTTTGAACGTCACTTTATGCTGTTGCTGCTGGTGCTGTTGTTGCTGTTGCTGCTGTTGTTGCTGCTGCTGCTGTTGCCGCTGTTTCTGCTGCTGTATTGTTACTGCTGCTGTACTGCTGCTGCTCCTGTACTGCTGCTGAAGTGCTTCTGCTGCTGAACTACTGCTGCCGCTGCTGAACTGCTGCTGCTGCTGTAATGCTGCTGCTGCTGCTGCTGTATTGCTGCTACTGCTGCTGTTGCTGTACTGCTGCTGAGCTACTGCTGCTGAACTGCTGCTGCTCTTGCTGTACTGCTGCTGCTGCTGCTATACTGCTGATGCTGCTGCACTGCTGCTGCTCTTGCTGTACTGCTGCTGCTGCTGTACTGCTTTCATGGCTACACTTTAGTAGGCCATTTCAGCACCCCATGGCCTATAGGGTTTGGCGCCATTCGCTGCAGCATATTGCAGAGCACTGGCATTGTTGTAATCCTGACTGCCGCTGACCGGATACGGATGTGGTGCTGTGCTGTAGCTGAGACTCTCGGCGGTGATTGCAGGCACCTCGTTGCGATGACTATTGCTGAGATCGGTGTAGGTGGGAATCTGCTGGGTCTGTGGCTGTTCAGCATGTCCAGTGTGCTCCTGGGTATAGTGTTGAGCTGTCTGTTGTTGAGGTTGTTGTGTGGTTTGTTGATGCTGCTGTTGCTGCTGTTGCTGCTGCTGTTGTTGTTGCTGCTGCTGCTGTTGTTGCTGCTGCTGCTGTTGTTGCTGCTGCTGTTGAGTTGTTGCCTCAGCACGTGGCTCAAGTGGACCTATAACACTTGGTAGAGCTTCACTAACACCAGCGCCACTTGTGCTCGACACACTGGAGCGACTGACATGATGTGGCGAGGCATTCATATACACACTACTGCTGGGCACATAGGAACTGGCAGTGCCGGCGGGCGCATAGCTCTGATAGGGCGTGGCCGCACAATTGGGCTGATAACCACCGCTGGCGGAGATCTCACGTTGTTGGGAGAAGTACTGTAGATGGGACATCAGTCTCAAACGCAATGGATCCTGTATATCCATGCCCTCGATCGTGACCAGATAGCGTGCAACCTCGGCAGCGCACTCCCTGAACCCAATAATATGATAATCCATGGCAACGCGTTGCGGATCATAGTTCAACGAGTCCAAAGCTGCAATGAGACAAATTGTTGTGGAAAGGCAAAAGTCAATAACAATTCAAATAGCCATAAAAAAAAAACTAAACATAGTTCCCACGCCAAATAAAAAACTACCCTCTTTGTCCCATCACAGATATCAGTAGAGCAAGGGGACAGTGGGTTGGGTGGTGCCTCGCCGCACTTGGTGTAAAAAGCGGGTGGTGGTGGTGGTGGTGGTTAATGCCTAATGGTGGTATATTATCGCTTGCAACTTGCAACAGCGTGGGAAGTGCCGAGATTCCAAATTCTCTCGAGCAAGGATTTTCCCTTATTGTTTGCATATTTTCCCAGCCATTGAGCCAACAACAGGTTAAACATTGTTTATACAGCTTTTGTTTACAGTTGTGACAAATAGTTAATTCAGCTAGCATAGTTTTCCCAGGATTTCATAGCCTGAACACAGTTTTCTGCTTTGAAATATGACTAGAAAACGTACTCTAACTAACTAAATCTTTCACTTAGCAAAACAAGTTGTTTTTCTTGTTTAATAAGGTGTCTTCAATTCAGAAATGATCAAATTTAGTTTGTATGTTAAAGAACATTCTCTTGATTCAGTAAAGTACAGATTTAAGTTGAATGAGTTTAAGTAGAGCCTAAGAAACTATTATTATTATAAGAAAAGTGCTTGATTTAATTAAATTAGAGACAGTTTGGCATATGGATAGAAATAGACTTTCCCTAATGTAATCCCTAATCATATGAACTTCGATCAAAAGAGTTGATTTAAATTTAACATATTAAACAACAAATTACTCTAATGCAAGATTTTCTATGATTTCATAAGAAACAGGGAAGCAATTTCTCATAAACTATGTGAAATTTATTTAATTTTAACATATATTATTCAACAAGTCTTTAATTTACAAATTCGATAAGTCGATAACATTTGAAATGTACTATGTGCATAACTATTGTGAAAAGTCACAATGATACACATTTCGAATTGGCAAAAGAGAGAAGACGAAACCCAACGGGACTTTGCCGAAATCTGCTGTTCTTCTCTCTGCCTACGTTTGCATATACTCTGTACACACGTTGCATGAGTTCAGTTGCGTTTAGTTTGGATAAAGTATTGAATAAGAGAAACAACAAAGTGTTTAATTATTTCATTGGCTTGTCTGGAATATAATACTTAATTGTATTATAATATTACCACATTTTAATACTAACAAACAACATTTTTTTCATACAACGCTGAGATGTAGAATCAAAGGATTCCCTACAGATATTTCCTTTGTTTTGATGACACTATTTTCTAATCAAAAATCTTTAAATAGATATTTATCAAATAACTGTCTTAATACTTACTAATTATCCAATCTGTTTTTATATATTTATGCAAATATTAAGCATTTATTTAAACAAGAATTCGAGATTCTTAAGAAAATAAATAAATTCTTCGTTTTTTCTCATTTTACTGCCAAGAACTTATTTCGAAAGTAGTATAACTTAAAATGTCAAAATGTTTGCTTTGAAAACTGTTCATCTTTAGATCTTTTATACAATTCATATCCGAACCTTTCATATGCTTTCCTGGTATATCTTTCAATCTATCTATCTTTCTAACTATCTATCTATATATCTTTCAATCTATCTTTCTATCTATCTATCTTTCTATCTATCTTTCTATCTATCTTTCTAACTATCTTTCTATCTATCTTTCTATCTATCTTTCTAACTATCTTTCTAACTATATTTCTAACTATCTTTCTATCTATCTTTCTATCCATATTTCTATCCATATTTCTATCCATATTTCTATCAATCTATCTTTCTATATGTCTATCAGCTATCAATCTTAAGTGCTTAGAATGCTTTTCATCATTCGATCTTGTATATAATACATATCGATAACAGGCCGATCAACCTACAATCCAAATTTAAAGTCTCTAGCTCTTATAGTTGCTGAGATCCACGCGTTCATATAGACGGACGGACGGACAGACAGACGGACTGGTGTCAATCGACTCTTCTATTGATACTGATTCAGAATCATAATCATAAACTTTCCTATGCTTCCGCTGTTCTAACTATCAACTATTATTCTTAAATCTCAATGTATCTTTACTTACTTTTCGTTTGCAGACTCTTCAGATGCTCCACTGTCAGCTGCAGGATCTCGGCCTTCTCCAGCTTGGCCGATCCCTGCTTCTCATAGGCCGAGGGCACAAGACGCTTGAGTTCCGTCAGCGAAGAATTGATGCGATCGCGACGTTTCTTCTCGATGACGCCACGTCGTTTCTTGCGACTCATCAGTTGACAGCTGCCCGGTTCACTTGGCGAGATTCTAAAGAGGAATTCAATTTAGCAAATGGCAACATTAACATTAACATTAAGTATACGCACTGTTCTTTGGAAGATTCCTCCGAGTAGAGTTCATCACAATCGCTCTCGGATAGCGCACGCTTCAGACTATTATGCGAATGATGACTCTGATGACTCTGATGGCTCTGAAGACTGTGATGACTCTGATGGCTGTGACTTTGCGGCGGCGGCACCCAATGACCTTGCGGCGTCGTGCCGGCAGGCATAGTTGCCGCAGCGGCAGCGGCAGCGCCATAGCCCCAATGATGCAATGGCGGCGCATGTTGCACGTGCATGTTGTGCTCCATTTGATTGAAGTTTATTCGAAGTTGAGACTGTTCACTGTATACACAATATTTTTGCTATGTCTCTGCTCTGCTCTCTGTGTTATCACTGAACTTGCCGCAGAATGTTGAACTTGCTACGCGAGATCTGGAGCACGTGACTTATCGTGTGTGCGAACGTCGTTCGACTGATTTCATAGCACACGACTTGCGGACGTTCTGGCCGCCGTTTGTCCAACCTCTCAACCCCTTTGTGTTGCCGCTGGCAGCGGCAGAGGTGGCAGCGGCAGCAGCAGCGGTCCAATAAGATGCAGCAGCAACCACCCTCTGCCAACGCGTGCCACAACGCCGCTACGCCTAGCTGGGGGTAGCAAACAGTTCTGCCTGCTGATCAGAGCGACCAACAAATGAACAAGCCACACAGAACTTGCCACACACGCACAGAGTGCGACAGAGACAGGCACATGCCATCGGTTAGTCTCTCGCACTTTGTTTGTTGACCAATATTGCAATGCAAATGAAATAGCTCAATGATTATATAATAAGACAAACTTTCTGTCATCGATGCCAATGATTGTATCTTGCAGCAGCCTGTGGCAACATCGACAGCCGCTTGCCACCTTTTGTCGCATTGTCGCTTTGACTTGTTGCTGTCTGTTGGCTAGGCAAGCTGCAAACTGGAGCACGCGACCAGCGTCGTTCTTGCCGCCGGCTCGTGTGCGGCATGCGGCTCCAACAAGTGCCAACGGCTGCCCCCTGCCACGCCCCGCCACGCCCCTGCCATGCCACTGGCTGTGTGTGTGACCCTGCGTTTCTAGGTCACTGGTCGAAGTCTCTTCAAGGTTATGGAGCAGGTGACCTATGACCTACTACTACTGTGTCTTAGCATTCCCATTGATTTCTCCATTTGCCAGCAAAAAAGCTACAAAATTAACTGGAGAGTATTAATATTAATTATTATGTTAATATTATTGACTTGTCTGTAAATTGAAGAAACTAATTATACTTATTATTAATCAATTTCAGGTGAGTAAGAAATATATGAAAATGAAACAATTATACAAAAGGTATTAGATTGAAGTATTTTATAATTTTTATAATTGTTTCTGCTAGCTAAATTGTTGATTCCTCAAATTGTAATTAATTAATAGACTGCCTAAATAAATATAACAATTAATAGCTTCCTCTCTAAATGAATATTCAAAATAAACAGTAACTTAATTTCAAAATTAAATCTTAGACTCACTTTTGAATATTGTAATATTTAAGTTTAATTATAATTATAAAAAATGATAATAAGAAGTATATTATTAAATGACAAAATAATGTTACATTTACATTTTCAGCAAACTTTGGTATAAATATTGTTAATATTATTATACTAAGGGCAACATCAGTTAATCTCATTTATAAGTTATTAATTTACTCCATTCATATCTCTAATAATATTGGCAATATTGACAATATTAACTATGTAAACAACAAAGCTAATAAAAGTATTACAAAAACCACAATATTCGATATATTTAACTGTGTTTTTAATCATTTTCAACACAGTTAAAAATATCAAAAATTGTGGCTTTTGTTTTTTAATACTTTATAGTTTTCTTTTCCTCATAGCTCTTTAATAACTTAATAACATTGTTTAGCTTTTTTTAATCTATAAATAAATAAACAATCTGCGCTTACAATTTGGTTTTTAGTTTAAAATGAAAACAAATGGATTTCTTTATAAGAAAATAAGTAAATAGTTGATAGGAATATATAGAGTGCTACAAGAAATCTACAGAAATGAATCATATATAAATCATAATAAATTGTAAAAATAAATAAGGGAATTACAAAATTAATATCCTCTCTGTCCTATAAATTCTCAATAAATTTAGAGTTTCCATAATGAAATCAAAATGTTTAAAAACCAAGAAAGAAGTACGATACAATAATATTTGTTGTATGTAGAAAGATGCTATGACTTCCTGTTGATGGAGTTTTATGTAAGATAAGTTTAGATTGTCAAACAGATTTACTTAGATATGGAAACTTTAAAAGTCCAACAGTAATATGAATAATTTATATAAATAGATTGTTATTTATTTACGTAATTTATTACGTAATTTATAATAACTTTTTCAGTTCTTTATGAACTATATCGAACCAATGATCAACTGAACAACTTAACAGCTGAACAACTTAACAGCTGAACAACTGAAGAGCTGAAACATTTGAACAAATGAACAAGTGAACAACTGAATAGCTGAACAATTGAACCAATGAACAACTGAAAAACTCAACAACTGAATAGCTGAGCAATTGAACAACTGAACAACTTAACCAATGAACAACTGAACCCATGAACAACTGAATCCAATGATCAACTAAACAACTGAACAACTGAACCAATGAACAGTTGAATAAAATGACTGATTTATTAAGTAAATTGAACTAAAAATCCCAACTCTAAATATAAATAGCGATCAGGATTATACATAATATTATTAATATTAATTAAATATCTTTGTACAAGTTAGCGCATTGCTTCTAAAAATAATAATAGCTTGTCTTTATCCCTCTTCCTTCTTCCACAAGCACAAATAAAAGAAAGCAATTACGCGGCGTATGCTTAATACTCACAGAGTACACTCCAAAGCCCAACTTGATATCGATTTCAAATTCAAAATAAAAAATTAAGAAAAGTGGTTTTAATTTGGCAACGCGGCATAAGCTGTCGCTCAGGTTACCAAAC
The DNA here is from genome assembly GCA_958299025.2 of Drosophila histrio. Taxonomy (NCBI): domain Eukaryota; kingdom Metazoa; phylum Arthropoda; class Insecta; order Diptera; family Drosophilidae; genus Drosophila; species Drosophila histrio. Next base: position 20,496,158 of record OY729167.1, on the reverse strand, counting down.
AATTCTTGGCAACTTTTGCAAGGACAAGTCCCGAGTGGGTGAGCGATAAATTTGACGACGTTGTTGTTCATGTAGTTGTAGTTGTCGTAGTTCGTTGTTGTTGTTGCTGTTATTGTTGTTGTGGTACGGCGCGTGTTATACGATTGAACACCGTGTTGTGGGCAATAACTCACCCTTAAGGACAGTTTCACCCTTAAGCCAAACAGCCGACAGTGAGAAATGGCTCGTGGGAAAGCCAAAGGTTCTTCGATTCTCACGCATGTTCAGCACGTGCGGGTCGTGCGACCGTCTAGCAGCACTACCACTACCGTCGGGGACTCTACCGGGTTAGTTCGTGGCTATACGAAGGCAGAAAAAAGCGCAGACCAAATCGTTTGAAGTGCATTTAATGCATGTCGAGTTGATGAGTTGTTGTGTTTTTTTAATGGGTTTTTGTTACCAATTCTCTCAAATAATGAAAATTGCCTGGCGATTATAATCCCAAAAAAAGAGTAGAACACAATTCGCTTCAAAATCGACCGTATAATTCTCAAAAAAAGAAAAGCGAAATGGAAAGTTCTCTTAGAAAGCACAGAGCACAGAGAAAATTCCGTTTATTGATTACATTTGACATTTGTTTTTTTTTCTTTTGAGGTTTTTCTCAGGAAATACTTTAGAAACTTTTAAGGCATTGGTTACAGTTGTTGTTGTTGTTGCTGTTGTTTGCTTGCAACAAATTCTGCGATTCATCACATAAACCCAGCTCGGCATCATCGATCCAAGTCTCTAGGGTGCAGGAGCTGGAATGATGACTCGATCTTTGGGAATGACCGGCGCTGCCAAGTCTTTTGCCCTGCAACGTTTGCAGTTGCCGCCAGCGATTGTCGAAGGCATCCCAATGTTGCCGCAGATCAAACTGCTCCTCATCCAGACTATTGCCATTGATATCCCATTTGACAATGGGATAACTATCATTTGGCGGTTGTTCCATAATGATAACATTATGATAATTGCCATCGAACTTGGAGCCAACGCTGACGCTGCACGCTGCTGTGGCACGTTGTATTGTTGGCATTGTTGCTGCCACTTCCCGTGCCTGCAACTGTTGTTGCTGTTGTTGCGGTTGCGGTTCCAATTGCAGATCCAGGCTGGAGTTCGAGGGCGTGTGTCGCAAATATCTAACATTATCTTTGTAATGCATTAAATCGAATTGTATATCAATAGATTCCCTCGGCTGCTGCAGTTCCTCTTCCTGCTTCTCCTCAAGGTTGACTGCCTCACAGGCGTATTCTAAACATTGGACGGATGTTTCTGGATTGTTGTTGTTGCTGCTGCTAGTATATTGCTTATCGTTAGCCACATCTATGTGTTGCACCTGCTGCTGCTCCTCCTCCTCCTCACCCAGCTCCTCATCCTCATCTTCTTCATCCTCGTCCAGGCGCTGCACAAACAGTTGCTTTGATGTGGAAATTTTGCGCAGCAACTGCAACAGCAACAGAGGGAAAGTCTCTATATTAAATGTGTGTAACGATTTAAAGACGGCGTGGCAGAAGCCATCAATAATATATATCGTATTCTCTATCAGAATCTTGCTGAATCGCATGATACCCTGTTATTTATTCAGCTGTCATACGAGGGCGGTTCGAAGTATTTGCAGCCTGACAAAGAAGACGACCTCCTACGTTAATAGTGTTGGGTTGCTCATGAGTGAGTGAACAAAAAAAGAGTTGTTCACTAAACTGAGCAAGTGAACAGGTTCCTTCCCAATTGCTCTTTTCCGCTCACTTGATCTTTCTTGCTCACTTGATCTTTCTTGCGCACTTTTGCTCATTTTTGCGCACTTTCACTGTGATCTACTAGGAGCATGCTCACCGAAATGAGCAGGTTTTACCCAGGGTTGAACAATATCATTGCTTTTGTAAGCTGAATATCGTTTGTTCATAAGATATTTGTTTTTGATGGGCCAGTCTATGGGGACTCTTCCCCATCATTTGCCATTTGTAAAGTTCTGAGCTGCTGAATTTAATCCTCGACATACGAGATAAGAAGAACAACAAATTTGACATGATAAAAAAGCTCTCGGAACATTGTGTGCCGCGTTTGCTTACTTTTGATCAAAAGCGCAAAGTTTGACTGAATTTCTTTTTTTGAGTGTAGGCAGAAGGTAAATACTTAATGTTACAAATTTTTTTTTTTGGCTATACCTACAGTGATCTGCAAGGATATTAAGTCTTCGGCTTGTCGAACAGAAACTTTATTTCTTATTTTATATTGCCACACACAAAAGGTCGGCGCCACACGCAGCCATCGATTTTTTATCGATTGCACCGCCCAACCACGCACCGAGCACCCAGCACCACGCAGCACCCAGCTAAACACCACTCACCTTGAGACAGGATTTCTTGGTGCGCCTTAGCAAATGGGACATTGTCAGTGCCTATAATTGTAGCCTATTGTTGTGGGTTGCTGTTGTTGTTGGTGTTGTTGTCTATTCTTGTTGCGGGTTGTTGTTGTTGCTTGTTGTTGTGTTTGTTGCTTGTTGCTGTTTGTTGTTGTTATTGTAATGGTTGAGGCATTGCGACTGCGGCGGCTGCTGCTGCTGCTGCTGTGGCTGCTGCAGCTTCGTCGGCCTAACAAAACAACACTGAATTTAGAAATTAGAGGAAACAAAATAAGTAGTAGTAACTGGATTCTAACCCTCGGCTCATGTGTGGCAGGTGGGGCAAGGACGCGAACTGTGTGGTGTCGTGTGCCGCATGACTCATGCCAGGAATTGCAAGTGCCAAAACGAGCTGAGAACCCGATGACTTCGTCGGCACCGGCGCAGTACTAACTTGGCCAATCTCCCAAAAGGGTATTCTGCTTTTTAGTTTCTCCGAGCGCAGATTTTTCATGTTTAATGCATGTGTGTGTGTGTGTGTGTGAAAAACTCGAGTGGACCCTCGAGTGCAAGTGCCGTTAGCGAGGCACTACGAAATATGCTAATGTGGTAATGCGGCTATTGTCTGCCCCTAAAGCACTACACTTCCCACCCCATCTCTATGTCGCTCTCTGTCTTTTAGCATGCCATCTCTCTCTCTCTCTCAAGTAGCCTGTTTTTATTATGGCCAGGCGCCAATTTGCTGCTGTAAATCAAATTGTTGTAATTGCTTGTGAAATACTCACTCGATGGACTCATAAGAACGACATTCTTATTTAATTTTTTGTGTAACATAACTTTTGTAAATCTTTAAAATAACATAAAACATATTATTTATACTATTAAAGTCTATATACTACTGCAATTATTTCTATATCTACATAAATTTACATATAAATATGTATGAGATTTCTATAAAGAACATTTAAAAATGCTTTCATGCCTACTAAGTTTCAGGAGCATATACGGGAGCAATTTCGGGAGCAGTTCAACAAATGCTCATACTATATTAGCTATAACAGTAGTCGAAAATATAGCTTGCTCTGCTCCAATATTGCTTCAAATTTGTTTGCTATTGCTACAACTACAAATGTGCATGTTTTGCTCTACTGCTGATTCGAAACGTAGCAGAGAGCATAGCGTGCCATATGCTTAGTGCTCTGCTACTATTGCTCTATTCGAGTTAAAGCAGTAGCCGGAGCAAAAGTTTAAAACTACAAAATAGCTTAGCATTTGCCAGCCCTGGTTTACACTTGGATATGTAATAGGAAGTTGAATATTAAAAAAACAATAAAAATTGCAATATATTAATACATTTGTTACAATTACCATATTTACCATCAAATTTCCTACAATATTCCATGAAATCTTAGATCAGGCTGTCTCGTATCTATTTGCAATTGTAATAATTGAAGAATAATAATTAGTTATTATATATAAGTTTACTCATTTGTAGCTCTGTTGGTTTTTAATAGCTTTGGGAACTTTTCACCTGACCCAGACTGATAAGTATATAGCACAATCGACATTTGTTATGCCATTGTGTCAGTTTCATGTTTTTTTTAAAATCAATTCGGTTTAGTTGAGTGAAAGAATTAAGTGTTGATAGCAGTACAAATAAGTGACTTAATGGGTGAGTGAGTGAGGCAGTGGAAGAAGAAGCGCAAATAATTAATGACATTTACATTTAAATTCCGTGGGCTTATTACAAAATGATTTAAATGCATTTTAGTGTAAATTGCCAAAACCAGTTTTACAATTTAACAACGGTAGATTCGAGTTGTTGTTGAGAACTGAAACAGTTGAAGCACTTTGTGGCTTGTACGCACATTTGTCACATCACTCAAAGTGAAGTGCGCCGCGAAGTGAAAGCAAGGACATCGCCCAGGACATATGAACACTTAAAAGTACCCACTTGGATGAGTGAATGAATGTATGAATGAATGATGACACTCGCAGCAAATTGCGCTGGGCAGACAAAATTATATTTGATTGCAATGTGAAAATGAAAATGGAATTTGGCATTGAGAATGAGTTTTCAATATTTTATTCACATTTGCCGATCAGCGGCGTGACTTGATGCATTTTTATCAATCACTCAATAAAGTTTTTGACAGCTGACAATTTTTTTATTTAACCGTTACCGTTACCTGGTTAAAGGGTGAGTTCCGGCCAATTAACAATTGATCGATAACACTGACAATTGTCAATTGCAATATCGATTTCAATGGTTTGATTTTAATTTATAATTGTCCAGAGAGGGCGTTCGATTGCCTATGCTCAAGTGTCACCCCTGCATCAAAAGACAACCCTGCCTTTCCCACTCCACCCACACTCAAGCACTTTTATGGTTATTGCCAATTGTCCAGGCCTGGGGCACTTTATTGAAATGCATAAATGCACTCGCAAGTGTGTGTGTGTGTGTGTGTAACCCTGAAGTGTGTCAATTATGCGCATTTTGAAGTTCGCGTCCTCTTTTGGGGAAAATTTACATTTTATTAGATTTTACATGCTCGACGCATTAAAATTATTTACGATCACAAATATTGTAGGTTGTAAATAATTTCCGTGGCACGTACGTATGTGGCAAACACAATTAATTACACAGCCTGCGCGCCCTTGACCTTTTGCCGCTAATTAGAGGCGCATTGTCTTCGATTCTCCCTTCTCCCCTCTTTCCGTTCGTTGATAATAGAAATGGACATTCGCCTGGACACGCGCACGTTACATTTTTAAATGCTTTGCAAGTCTGTTGAGATTCGGTTTTTATTTGGAAATTGTTTCAACTGATAACAAAGACAAGTCGACTTGCCGGTTGATCAAATCACAAACTCAAGGGAGCATCGTCTAGTTAGTTAATCAGTAATTGTTTAGCGTTGAGCACGAAAAGATGTCGACAAATAAAATCAATTACTACGAGCAAGTGCTCAATGTACGACAGGTTATAGCCGATTCCCAGCTGGAGGATTGTGACGAGGCTTTGAATATATGTGATCTGTCGAGCGTGGAGCGCAAGTTGCAACTGTGGCAGCAACACTTGCCACGCATTAAACCCTACTATGCGGTCAAGTGCAACGATGATCCAATTATTGTACAAACTCTGGCCACACTGGGCATCGGATTTGATTGTGCGTCCAAAAATGAACTCAAGCTGGTCTGTAAACCTCTGTTAAAACTTGCACTGATAATATACTATATTATTATAATTTCTTATTTTTAGGTGCTAGACTGTAAAGTTTCGCCTGATCGCATCATCTTTGCCAATCCCTGTCGTCCTGTGAGTCATTTGGATTACGCTCGTCAGCAAGAAGTTCTCAAAGGCACTGTAGACAACGAGTTTGAGATTTACAAGCTCTACAAACACTATCCCAATTCAAAGTGTGTACTATTTGCTCTAATCAGTTGATAAGTCTAGTTTTTAATCTTTTTATTCATTTGCCAGCCTGATTGTTCGCTTCAAGTGTGAGGCAAAGGCCGCTCAATGCCCGTTGGGTGATAAATTCGGTTGCGATGCGGACATCGATGCTCCGGCATTGATGTTGCTTGCCAAGGCGCTCAACTTGACGGTGAGTCAGAGGGAATTACCGATAGCACATTCTTACGATTGCGCTCTGCTTTCTCAGGTGACTGGCACCAGCTTCCATGTGGGCTCTGGTTGCAGTGAATTCGAGGCCTACGATCGCGCCATTAAGAAGGCCAAGAACATTTTCAAATTTGGTGAACTCTTGGGCTACGATCTTAAGCTGTTGGATATTGGAGGCGGTTTTCCGGGCAGCGATGATGCACAGTTCGAAAAGGTAAGTAAAGTAAGCCAATTAAAGTAATGTAACTAATTGTCGACTACAAAACACAGATAGCTGGCGTTGTTAACAAAGCGGTGGATAGACATTTTACCGATGAACGTGTTGAGATTATAGCTGAACCGGGTCGCTTCTTTGTAGCAGCTGCCTATACCCTGGTCTGTAAGATCCATGCCAAGCGGGAAGTGCGAAATGCAGCGGGAAAACTGGACACAATCATGTACTATTTAAACGATGGCGTCTATGGCTCCTTCAACTGCATACTCTACGATCATCAGATGGTCACAGCGCAACATTATTTGGTAAGCAAGTTGAACACTAAATAAAGTTGTTAAATTTCCTCTAATATTTATAAATGTAACTTAGAATGAGGCTGAAAACTTGCCCACATTCAAGAGCTTGATTTGGGGTCCCAGCTGCGATGCGCTAGATAAAGTAAGTGACAGAACTTTAGTTATTTTCAATTAACTATATTAAAATCAAAATTTCCTTTGTAGATTTCGGAAAATCTGCGTTTGCCCAACTTGCACCGAGGCGATCTGATTGGTTTTCCAAATATGGGCGCCTATACTGTGCCAATTGCCAGTGCTTTTAATGGTTTCCCCTTGCCAAAAACCTTATACTTCAAAGCCAAATGACTAATAAACAAACGCAGTGTTGTGTTAGTAACCAATATGATTCTTTTTATTATTCATTATAAATCGCAAGTGTTTCGATTGAGAAAACATAGTCTGTATGGCAGACAACGGAATGTCGCCGCCGCCTCACACACTTTGACTTCTACAACGAAGCATTTAACAACTGTGAATTGCCTCATGGATTGATTCTCATTTATAATATTTAAAAAAGAACAGCTAATGCCAAAACTGACCCGAGTTGGTTAACAGCGCGTTCTCTTGGAAATATTTGGTTTTATCTTTTCGATTCGGGAACTCGCCAGCGGTTAACTGACCCAACCAAACTGGCGAGCGATCCAACGAACAAAAACTTGGTAAGTTTGTTAATAGTTGATGTTCAAATATAAATGTAAATATAAATATAAATAGCCTTTAACTTAGTTAAAATACAATTCAATAGAGGTACATACATAGAAACATACATATACAATTATAGTTATATAAGAATACAGATATATGTATAAAAAAAAAACAATTTCAAAAATTGTATTTTCACATGCTCAAAAGTAGATCTATAAAATTTTGTGAGTCAACCAATTACAATTAGTGCTCTGTGTCTTGATATATAAATATATATATATATTATAATGTATACAATAATTGATATGTATGTGTATATGCGGGACAACAACAACAAAGTGTCCGCTTCTTCTCGCTCTCTCTCTTCATCTTCCTTCTCTTCCATTCTTCTTGCATATAAAGAGTACAAACTACTTATTCCATAATCAGTTCTTATTGATTGATGCAAATGTGTTTTCTTTTCTCGTTTGAACGCGTACAATTTTTGTTATAATATTTAATCTTTAATCTTTTTTTTTGTAAATTTTTTGAAAATGGTTTTGCACATAGATTTGTGTATATAGCAATAAATAATAGAATATTGCAAAAATTTCGACTAGTTTGCATGCTTGGAAAAATCTTGAATAGCAAAAAACAGTTAAATGAATAACAAACAATTTCTTCTTTTTTTTATAATGATTGTATCTCACAACAGCGACGACATATTACACACAATAGATAGTAGGTACATAAATAGATATTACACATATATGTATGTATATAATAGTAGTTACGATAAAACATGTAAAGTTTCTTTCAGAATTCTTAATTGGACTACAATAATATCGCTTAATTTCTAACAATTCACGTTTCCAGATATGTTTGCGTTTCGGGGCATTAGTTAAAGAATATCTCTCTTGTATTATAAGTAGTTTATCGGACTTAAGCCTAAGCTACTACGATACACATATATATGCCTTTCGATAACAATTACGATTACGATTACGATTACGTTTAGTTCTCTTATACAAAGGCTAAGCGTTAACAATTAACGTTGCTTCTAACATATTTTCTTTAAGCAGCATTTGTCGGGCTACTGCAATTATTGTTTGTGTTCGGAGTATTTGTGTGTGTGTATTTAGTTTAATTATGATTTGCTTAGTTTCTTTTTAAATTATATTATTTTGTTTTTGGTTTGTTTTTGGTTTTTCTTTTTAGCTCGTTTATGGCATTGGCATCAAATTATCAATTCAACAAGGTGGGTGTATTTGAGTATTCAGTTAACGATGGGGGGCACTTGCGGGTGATATTGCTGTTGTTTTAGTTGTTGTTGTTGCTCTTGGTTGGGTGCATTCTGAGTCTAACAATTGCCAGAGTTGCATAATTCACGGATTCACTATAATCTATAATAAAAAATACAATACAACAACACAGAAAAAGGTTTGTAGGCGTACAAAAGTTCTTTGGTTATTTTTTTGTTTTTTGGTTTTTTTGTTTTTTGATTTTGGTTTTTGTTTTGGTTTTGAGGGGGCATAAGTATCACTTCGTCTATGTCTGATGATGATGATCCATCATGACCACCTACATATATATATATTATATAAGTGTGTAATGTATAACTAATCGGAAAAAACGGATGTGTGAATGCAATTGATACGATTGCGTGTGTATGCTGATATTGATTGAAGTAGCATTTTAAACGCTACTCAGAAACGCCACGCTAAACATGGCTATTTGGGCCAAAATGTTCACTTGCAGTATCCGCATGAGACCGCCGCTCGTGGGTGAGGGACTCACATTGAGGCCAGCGCAGTGCATCTTCTCGGTGGGCATCGCTTGCACAAAATACTCGCGATTGTCCAGCGACATGTGGCACAATGGTTTCTTCTTCTGTGACATTTCATCGTCCTTGTTCTTCAGATCCTCCAATAGCTTCGGGAACCAGATCAATTCGCACGAACAGTTCAATGGATTATCTATAAGAATGCGGATTAACTTTTAAGCTTCAACTTCAACAATGTTGCACAACTTGCCATTGATGTCAATAATGCGTAGAGTATCGATAACCGGTTCCATGGTGTCCTGTGGAATTCGTTGCAGTTTATTATTCTGCAGATTCAAAGTCTCCAGCGAGTTGAGATTCTCAAATAAAGTGCTAGGCAGCACTTTGATGCTAAAATTAAACAATAATAATGATAACAATAATATGGATAAATATTGACAGTTAATCCAAGTAATATGTATATTTATTTGTGCACTTTTGCGGGCTTTACTCATTCTTCTGCAGATTAACGAATGTCAGCGAATCACCGTAGCCGGTAAAAGCATCATCAGCCAAAACGTTAATGTTGTTGTTGCGCAAATCCAAATGACGTAGACGGTGCAATGGACGCAGTGCCTCACTGGGTATAGCATGAATATTGTTATCGCCTAGACGCAAATACTGCAGATTCTCTGTGAATACAGTTCAGTTGACATTATGTCAGCTATGTAGACTTGATGTTCCGCAATCTGCTTACCCTCTAGACCCTTGAACGCATCCTTATCAATGGCACTGATCTTGTTGCCCTCCAATTCGAGTGAGTTGAGTAGAACTAAGTGGGAGAATACATTCGCAGGCACGGTTGTGATCATATTATGGGCTAATATCAACGAATCCAAGTTCTGTAGACCTGTTGAATTGTATGTGCTTAGCTTTAATTATATTTTAATAATTATTCCATTAATATTACCTTCAAAATCGCCTTCACTGATGGTGCGTATTTTGTTCTCCTGTATCTCGAGTTTCTTCAGTGTATCCAATATGGAGAGCGCCTTTTGAGGCACTTGTGTCAGATCATTGCCACCCAGATTCAAGCGTTTTAATTTCCTAAATATTTAATGTATATTAGAAATGATTAATTATATTTTAAATGTTGTTACGCACTTCTCGAGGCCACTGAATGCTTCGGGATCGACTTGTGTGATTTTATTCTCATAGAGTGTGAGGATTTCCAATGTGTCCAGTCCCTCGAATGCATTGTTATGTATAACGGTTATTTTATTGTGATTCAAATTCAATATTAACAAGTGATACAAATGTTGCAGCGCCTGCAAATAAATACAATAATAGTTTTACTATGTTTTTAACTCATAATTCTTATTTGTGATCTATGGTTTTCAAAATGGCGTCAGACAATGGCTGCCAATAGGAATATCAATATCGATACGCACGCCTATCGATAGTCACTGTTTACTAAGTATGCTATTAAAAATGTATTAATAAATACCTGCGATGGCACCGTTTTCATTTGGTTCAATGAAACATCCAGCTGTGTGAGTCCTTTGCCTGCAGAATGACAACGTTTAGCAATTACGTAAATTGAATAATCATGTATTTTGTTATTCACCCAACGAACTAAGTGCATTCTCCTCGATGGCGGCCAAACTGCTGTTGTGTATTGTCAAATGGCGAATGTCCAGAGCCAGAAAAACGAATCCCTGAAGCTTTGGCAGATTATTGTGACGCAGCTTCAGGTAAAAGATAATTGGACTCTTGCCCTTCAGTGTGCCCATTGATTTTGTGATGTGGGCCAGATCCGTTGTTTCGCATAAAATATCCAAACCATTTTTCTTCACCGTACAAATACAGGGCGAGATGTCGCCCTGCTCCGGACACACCTGTTGGTTTGTGCCTTGGGCCAACGTTTGGGACACGAAGAAGCAGAGCAGCAGACAGCTAACGGTGCCCACTGCATGCATGTGTTGACTTAGCAGCGGCCTTTGTCCTGCCATGTTGAAAAGCACACACAATCACACACACACAGACGCAACGACGCAAGCACACTTCTCACACACACAGCTACAACTTTAACACAACAATGATCGTTAAGAGACCTGAGACGTCAATCGTTGATGCTCTGATGAATGCTAGAAAGAGAGACAGACAGCGAGAGATGATAAGAGGAGAGGGGAGGTAAGCACAGGAATAGAAATGAAACTACAAACTACAACAAATAAAAAAAATGAATTACAAATTAAGCGCACAATACGCGACATGCGCAATTTTATTTGTGTGCTTGGGATTTTGCACAGAAGTCGGATTAAAAATAAATTGATCCAATTGAGCTAAAACACGTACAGTCGTTCGTTATCACAAGTGATGACTGTGTTTCGAGCTCAAGTTACGCATGAAAATTGCACTAAATTCGCTAAAAAGAATTCAATATATGTACATATGTATGTAGTATGTATTTACTCACGTAAAATGTTTGTCCGTCCCTATTTGATCAGTGCCAAATGAAACATGCTTCTAAACGCGAGTTATGTGAACTTTTAACGTCGATTCTCCAGTAATGCAACAATTAACCATTTTTTTTTTCACTTTCACTTTACATCAACAGTCCGTTCACTCACACTCACACACGCAGACACACACACACACAGGCATTGAGACAAAGGCAAACAACACTCCCGATTTTCAAATTCCCGTTAGCCTTGCTGCAGCAGAGTCAGAGTGGGAAGGAGGACGAGGATGGTCTGTGGTTTGAAGAGGGGCGTGTGCTTGCGCGCGGCGTTATGTGTGTAAACTCGGTCAGAGTGTGTGTATAACGTTATAACGGAAAATCGATACCATGCCAAAGAGGTTGTTGAATGACCACAACGAGTCGTGTTATCTTTTCTTTTTTTGCTCTTTTGCAAGTGTCTCTTGTGACGCCAACGACGAAGCGAGCAGAACTAAGAGTACATGTGTATATAACGATTTGATGCTGCAAAAATTATGGCAACAACAACATGAGCATTTTATTATTATTGCGCCTGTAGCAAGTGGGAGATTTTTTTTCTTTTCCTATTGTATTTTATAGGTTCCGCGCGCCGACACACGCATTAAGTGTATGTAGGTATGTGTGTGTGTGGATTAATGGAGAAAGAGCACGAACAGCGCGTAGAAGAAGCACGTTTACTTGGCAAAACCGACGTCTGCGGACTGAAGTTGAATTTCAAAAATTCAAAGTTTTGTGGGGGTTGTTTTGTTACTGGTCTGGTCGTTGGCAGTGTTGGCAAGCGGCAGATGATTATGGCGTTGCCATCTAACATAAAGAGATGGTCACCCTGACGACAGCATGCGATAAGTAATCGAATACATTGGGTTATCGTTCTTAACAGCTGTTAAATTCAAATTTACCCGCCATAGCAGGCCTTTTGAAATTGTTACGTTACATAGAAATATATAAACATAATGCAAATAGAAATAGAAATTACATCCGAGCTTATCAAAATTATAACAGTTTCTAAATTTTCAACAACAATATAATTGTCATACAATGAATAAAATCGAGATAGAATTTTTGGTAAAACTCTTGTCCGAATTTTTAGCAAGTTTATTAGTTCAATTTGTGGGCTGCTCTGTTGCCTCAGCGAATATCGCGCCTATAGCCTATAGCTTAGGCTGGGGAGGTGCGGTGATCGCAGCAACTCAGGCATTCCGAATATTGTCGGGTGCTCATATAAATCCCTGCATATCTGTGGCCGCCATGATTGTCCAGAATATTGGTATACTCGATGGTTTTCTCTATATACTTATGCAGTTTCTGGGATCAGCGGCTGGTTTCGGAATTGCCAACGGTCTAATGCGTCCCGATATATCGAATGCCAAATTTTGTGTTACCGATATTACAATCAAGCCATGGTGGAAATCAATATTTCTAGAGATCTATATCACAGGCGCTTGGGTATTTGCCATGTGCTCGTCTTGGAATCTTGCCAACGAGTCGCTGCTAGAGTCAATATCGTTGCGCATTGGAATCGTTGTTACGGCTTGTTGCCTGGCGGGCGTAAGAATTATTGTCATAACAAATATTTACATATCAATGTTATATATGCATATACATTACAGGGTGCTCATACCGGTGCAAGCATGAATCCATTCCGTTCCCTGTGGCCAGCAGTTGCTGCCAATTATTGGGATTATGTTTACGTTTTCATGTTCGTTCCACTTGCTACTGCCGCCATATTGGCAGTCGCTTGGCGTTTTCTCTACTTGCAAGGCGAAAATGAGAATTCCGAAGCTGCTGGCGGCGAATAACTTCATATTACTCTTATTACGTACATTAGCAGTCTTTATTTTGCTAGTCGTGTATTTACTTCCAGCAGTTAAGATCAATTTCGTATGTTAGTATTGTCTAAAATAGCTTATGTCAGAATTTGCGTAAATATAAAGTGTGAAAATAACATTATTATTACTAAATGTATATATTTCATCTACGTTAATCGAATAATCGATATGGCAAGGCTGCCATACTTTATTACTATTTGATATGGCGCGCAGACTTATCGATAACATTGTGCTATCGTGTTGTGACAGTTGTAATTCGAATTTGAATTCGAATTCGTTTATATATACAGTAGGCGTTATGCAGTTTTCTTATTTAATAAAAAAGTTATGTTGAATTCATTTATTAACTATGGGAAATTTTAAGTTTGATTTAGATTTAGTTAAGAAATTACTTGCCGAATTCACGGGTACAGCCATGCTGATGACTTTGGGTTGTACAATATCGCAGTTTACGAAATCAACTGCCGTTACATCGCTTGGCTGGGGATTCTCCTATGTGACAGCGATGCATACATTTGCCTTTCTGAGCGGTGCTCATCTCAATCCTTGGGTCAGTGTCTGTGCCACAATACTCGGTGTAATGGAATGGGAACTGATGTTATTCTATTTGCTCTGTCAATTTCTTGGTGCATTTGCCGGTTTCGGTTTGGCATACGGCGCCTTGCCGGAGAACAGCAAGGACATCTGTCTGACCTTGGTAACCCCGGCCTGCGACGAATGGAAGGTTATATGCATCGAGCTGATACTCTGCTCCTTTCTATTGTTCGCCTACTGCGCCATTTGGGATAAACGCAGTGAGGCCGCCTATGATTCAATTTCCCTACGCATAGGATTCATAATCGCCGGTCTATGCTTTGCCGGAGTGAGTTTTGAAGAGTATAGAGTATACATATATACATATATTTATTATTAATTTATTTTCTATTTATTTTAGCAAGCATATTCTGGCTGCAGTTTGAATTTTGCACGTTCCTTGGCACCCGCTGTGTCCCAATTATCATTTAAAGGTCTCTGGACTTATTTTCTGGGCCAATTGTTTGCCGCAATTCTTGTGCCAGTTCTTTGGCGTTTCGTGATCGCCGCTGAGGAACCAGACAAAATGGAATAAACTAATTTTAGTGAAGATTTATTTATTTAAATTAATTCAAGTGTAAATTGCAGTTAGCATAATCAGAAAATTGTCAAAGTTTGCGTAGAAAGTTCGCAAATAAACAATGTTGATAGTTTGGAGTAGATTTTGTTAGTTTGGTAAAGAAGCATATACAAATATAATTATTTAAATTATTTCTAGTGTTAATAAGTTAAGATAAAGAACGTTGATTGAATATAGAGTTAGATTTGATTAGGTAGATTTATTTAAATAAATTACAAGTCAAAAAGAAAGGCAATATCATAGAAATTGTCATTAGGTAAGCATATGAAATAATAAATTGAATAAAATTAAAGTAAACTATTTGGGGAAAATATACAACAAATAATTATGCAAATATCAAGAATATTGTCACCGTTTACCACAGAATATAGAAAATAAACAACGAAAACTAAACTAGATTAGAATGAAATGATATGAGAACATAAATATTTGAATTATTGTCAAAGTTTTCTTCAGCATACTCAGCAAATAAGCAAGATTAATCATTTAAACTATAAACAGTCGAAAAGGCTACAGTCGGATGTCGACTATGAAAGACCCTTTACTTATTCTTCAAAATTGAAATAAGATTAACACTAATAGTAGCCCATAGCTCATTCTAACCTCAATAAGCTCTTCTACTTCCTTTGACCCGACACTGAGTTATATTGAGTTTTGAATAACTTCCGAGTTTATTATCAGATCGTTATGAAATTTTTAGGATATATTAGGAACCCGCTGCTTGTCTTGTGTGTCAGAATTCAAGGCTCCAGTTTTAAAATTTACCATTATATGGGATTTCAAGTTTATTTTTAATAAGTTCCAAGATTATTATACGATCCTGATAAAATGGGACGTTAGGACCCTGAGGCTCGAACTGTGTGCCAAAATTCAGGACTCTAGCTTCAATAATATTTAATTTAATGAGATTTCAAAAATTTTGTTTTCGATTTACGGAGGCGTAAGGAGGCGTGTCGAATGTTTAACATAAACTTGATCTGCTTAGCCCATAGACGAACCTTTATATCAAATTTGGAGACTCTAGCTCTTATAGTCGCTGAGATCTAGGCGCTCATACAGACAGACGGACGGACAGACGGACGGACGGACAGTCGTTCGGACAGACGGACGGACAGACAGACGGGAGGACAGACAGACAGACGGACGGTCAGACAGACGAACAGACGGACGGACAGACGGACGGACGGACAGTCGGTCGGACAGACGGACGGACAGACAGACGGACAGACGGGAGGACAGACAGACAGACGGACGGTCAGACAGACGAACAGACGGACGGACGGACAGACGGACGGACGGACAGACGGACAGACGGACGGACAGACGGACGGACAGACGGACGGACAGACGGACGGACAGACGGACGGACAGACGGACAGACAGACGGACAGACAGATGGACAGACGGACGGACAGACAGACGGACATGACTCGTCTGTTCATGCTGATCAAGAATATACATACTACTTTATGTGGTCTGCCGGACTTCCTGCGACCTGTTACGCACACACTTAATAGACCCCTTTTTACTTTTTTAAAGTAAAGGGTCTAAAAATAGATTTAAATACTTATGTTTAGTATTACAATTAGTTTAAAACTAAGTCGCCAGCAACAGACAAAATTGTCATAAAGTTTTCTTTCTTTGTCAAAAAGTTGGTAAGTAAACAACGTTGACAATAGATTCCATCGACTGTGATGAATCCTTTGATCCTGATCAGGTTACCACCGCACGTGGGCGTAATTTTGTCGCAATTAGGATGCGATTACGATAATGTGACCGTTCCCCCATCCTCCCTTTCCCCTTCCCCTTGTCCTGCTCCTCCTGCTCAACTTCCATCTCGTTGCCAGTCGAAAAAAGGGTAATTGAAGAACGATGATGTGTTGGCTTCTTCTTTTCTGGGCCCAGAGACCCTTGACGTGTTGCCACGTGCCATCCGACGCCTTTGACTTGTCTCGCTCCAATCGTAACTGTAACAGTCGCAGTTTCAATTTGCAACAACGTCTTGGGGTAGTTTTTCAAAACTGTCGTGGATTAAGTTTTGAGGCCAGCAGCAGCTGCTTTGGCTTGGAATTTATACAGAATTTGAATTTTGACAAAGTGCAAAATCCTTAGCACTTTGAAGACTGATTGACTTCTTATCCTTGAATGGATTTGAATAGAAATATTATTTCAATTTCCCCCGGCGGGGGTGGTTCACCCTGCCACCGTCTCTCCCTTCTCCCCTGTTGCCCATGTTTATGTAGCATAAACAAAACGGAAGATAATCAAGATGTAAAACACAATTCGAGTTGCTTTTGCAGCGGCTGAAATTGAAAACCAAACAAAACCCGTTGCAGAATCAAAAGACCAACAACGCATTGGCAAATTACACAGTGTGTTGCATGCCACACAGTTACACCCAACTGGTGTAGACAGCAAAGGGGTGGGGGGACAAAAGCGCCAGTGAAAATTGTGTGAAACGGATTTTCACAATTTCACTTTGTACTTTTCGGGATTGGGGAAACTGTTATTAACTTAATGAAGGAGTGCTGTGCACACATTTTACCTGACACGTGATTCGCACCGACGGAAGTACAAACGTGTCAACACTAAGGGGGCAGGGGGGAGCTGGGGGGGGGGGAAATGGATAGCAATTGCCCAAAAAGATAGAAAGTATAAGCCAAGTTGCTGTTGTTGTTGTTGTTGATTTTGATAGGTGTGTTGAAGAAATCATCGATAAGATAGAGAGACGAAGAAAGATCATTTAAGATGTCAATGGGAAACTTTTGAGACTATAAATATATATAAGGGAGTGGGTTAAATGAGTGTAGAATTTAGTATATATAATAGTTTATATAGTAATATTTAATTAAGTATAATGTATATGCTTATATATAGATATATGTACATGATTTGCTACTTGAAGACTCTTTCCTACATTGCAATAATTTCTATTATTACTAAAGAAGTTTACAAGGCTTGGGATATCATATATTTAGTAAATGTCTTCATTTCATACTATTATTTTTAAATATATTAATATTATAAATATATTATATTATATATATAACATAACATCTTTAACATTATATATAAAATGTAAAAAATGTTACTCTTAAATTACAAATTAAATGAATCTTTAAAGCATTCACTAAACTTTCTTATTCCTATTTCTTGTGATGTTTAATTGCGAATTTGTTAAATTACGTACACTAATATATTTTTATTTATATTGTATATATATTTATATATTTATTTATATTAAATTTGTTAAATTGCATACACTGATATATTTTTATTTATATTATATACTATTTATATTTATATATATTTATATATTTATTTATATTTAATTTTTTCTTCAGTTATTTCTTTAACATTGCGGATGCCAAGAAAGCTTTAAAACGTCTCAATTAATCGCTTAATCTATATTTTCTATAGTTCATAGTTTTCCCTAAATACTATTTATACCCTGTGCCCATTAAAAAAATTGGCAAAAAAGGGTATAATGAATTTGTGTGAATGTATGTAACAGGTAGAAGGAAGCATCTTTGACCCTATAAAGTATAGTATATATTCTTGATCAGTATCAATAGCCGAGTCGATTGACACCAGTACGTCTGTCTGTCTGTCTGTCTGTCTGTCTATCTGTCTGTCTGTCTGTCTGTCTGTCTGTCCTTCCGTCTGTCTGTCCCTATGTCTGTCTGTCTGTCTGTCTGTCCGTCTGTCTGTCCGTCTGTCTGTCCGTCTGTCTGTCCGTCTGTTTGTCCGTCTGTCTCTCCGTCTGTCTCTTCATCTGTCTGTCTGCCTGTCCGTCTGTCTGTCCGTCTGTCTGTCCGTCTTTCAGTCCGTCTGTCTGTCTGTCTGTCTGTCTGTCTGTCTGTCCTTCTGTCTGTCCTTTTGTCTGTCTGTCTGTCTCTCCTTCTGTCTGTCCGTCTGTCTGTCCGTCTATCTGTCCGTCTGTCTGTCCGTCTGTCTGTCCGACTGTCTGTCTGTCAGTCTGTCTGTCCGTTTGTCTGTCCATTCGTCCGTCCGTTTGTCCGTCTGTCTGTCCGTCCGTCCGTCTGTATGAACGCGTGGATCTCAGCAACTATAAGAGCTAGAGACTTCAAATTTGGAATGCAGGTTCCTGAATACCAAACGCACATCAAGTTTATTTTCAATTTTCGATATCAAGTTTTAAAGCAGCTTTAAGTGGATTAAGTTCCAACTTAAGCTGTTTTCTATTTTTGATATTTCATTTACAAACTTAATTGTAAATATTAATAAAATACTAAAATGAAACTCTTTATTAAATGTTATATAATTTTAAGTCAAATACTAAAGCAGCCTTAAAGTTTCTTTACTTTACATTTGAGTTGATTTAAATTAAAACTAAATTATAAAACTGTCAAAAAGAAAAAAAAATATAATAATTCCCATTGAAAATCGAATATTTCTATTATATAATATATAAATATATATATTATTTATTAAACTTAACTTGTTTTTAGTTGTTTATAAATACATAAAGTAAGCTTTAAAAGAAAACACTTAAATATTTTATTTGCATGCACTTTAAGCCTTAAAAACTTACGTCTAAACGCACAAAACGTTAACAGTTTAGGGCTTAACAGTGTTGCAACTGACAGCAAGTGCAACAAACTGTGGCACATACACAAATGCTCATGTATATATATATATGTATATATATTAGCAATTAGTTGCCAGCACATTCAACTCATTAGCTGCCCCCAAGTTGTTGTTGTTGTTGTTGTTGTTGTTGTTGTTGTTGCCGCTGTTGCATATTTAACAAGTGTTAACGCAAATCCCTCGGTAGCTGTAATTAAACCAAGAGCTAAATGGCAACACATATGCCACATGCCGCATGCCACACATATGCCGCCTCTATATACAATGTATCTGTATCTATGTATCTATGTGTGTGTGTGTGTGTGTGTTTGTGACTGAAGCTGAAGCTGAAGCTCATCTCTGCAAAGTGGCAGTTTAAGTAAACAGTTTCATTGTGCGAATTCAATTAAAATTTATTCAAAACGTCAACGGCAGCTTCTTAAATCTGCGGCTGCAACAGCCGCCAACAAAGTATCTCAATCTGTAACACTAGCTATGTAGAAATAAATACGTGTATCTATGCATGTATTTGTCAGTCTCTCTCTCTCTGTCTGTGTGTGTGTGTGTGTGTGTGTCTGCCATTGGCAAAAAGGGGCGTATCCTAGACAGCGACACGCCCACCACGCAACGCGCAATTGCCGCACTTGCGACGAAGCGAGACAACCCTAGCTGAATGTTATAAATATATATGTATATACAATGTATCTCAGTATCTTTGCAGCTGTATCTGTAGCACTGGCACTTGTCGGCGCCGTCGTCGTCGTCGTCGTCGCTGCTGCCGCTGTTGTAAGTGGTGTAAATGGCAATTTGTCTGTTGCCCCCGCACGGTAGCAATGATCAGAAGCAACGACAGCAGCGACAGCGTTGACAGACAACGAACTCCGGGGCTAAAGATACATAGATACTCGCATGTATCTGCCATGTAGTAGATATGTATCTATCCATTCGCATTTCGCGCATTTGTGCCATATCATCGTCGTTGCTCCGTCATCATCATTATGATCAACCATTTTTCCAAAAAGTGTCTTATATTTTTCATCAGGTTCTTCTTTTTGGTATACGTGTATATAGAGAATATGTCTGTCTGTCTGTCTGTCTGTCTGTCTGTTTGTATTTTCTACTTTATACCTGCTCCATTGGGTTATTTTCAACTTCCGTTGCCGCGTCGTTCATCCGCAGGTATCCGCAGACTGTCCTCACTCACCTCTCCCCCACTCCCCCCGCCTGTTCAGTTATAACTAATAAAATTACTCAGCAACAAATTGTATCTGACGCCAGACAAATATTTGGGCTATATTTGTATATATGTGTGTAAGAGGCACAGGTATTTACAGGTATTGTTTGTTGTTGCACTTACATTTCTGCAGGCCAAAAATTGTATATATGTAATAATAGACAGGAATTTCATGGGGAAATTAAATTGAATTTGGGAAACTGGCAAAAATATATTTTATAACTTCATTTACTTAAGCATAGAACAAGCAAAGAAATATCTGATTATGTCTGAAGAACAGTTGATTATAATAGAATAAATGCAGAATATAATAAAACATGCTTAAATATTATTTAGATAATTATTATAAAATATTTATTAATTTAAGAATATTTTAAAAATAGTTGTTTGCAAGGGAAATTAATTTATAATATAATAAAATATGCTTATATATTATTAAGATAATTATAAAAAAATATTTAATAATATAAGAATAGTTGTTTAAATGAAAATGAATGTATATTATAATAAAATATGCTTAAATATTATTTAGATAATTATTAAAAATATTTAATAACTTAATTCATGCTAACATTTCAAAATATGTTTTAAGAATTAGTTGTTAAAATGGAAATAAATGTATATTATACTAAAATATGCTTAAATATTGTTTAGATAATTATTATAAAATATTTAATAATATAAGAATATTTTAAAAATAGTTGTTTAAATGGAAATAATTGTATATTACAATAAAATATGCTTAAATATTATTTAGATATTTATTAAAAATATAATAGTGAACGGAAGTACTTAAAAAAGTTGTTTAATATTTATATTTCTAATCTCTACTCATTTTAAACAGTTTAAATACAGTATTATAATATTGTAATACATTGTAAATTGTATATATTCTTAAACTGTAACTGAAGAGTATATTTTTAGTGCAGATTTAATATAATTATTTGTATTTATATAAAATATAGCGAATTTTAACTTTGTTTGTCTCTATGTCTAACAAACTAACTATGTTTGTCTATCAATGGAAGCGACCTATCAAAAAAACGGACTACAGTGTGTTTTAAAGGGGAATCCCATAATATTTAGCCCACTCCAATAAGCCCAACTGTAAATCAGTGTGACCAATAGTTTACAAATCAAAACATATCAAAGTTGACACACAAAAAGAAATAATGGATTACTTTTTTCCCAAACTAATATTTGCTTAGGCTTTGATTGGGATTTTTGCTGGGTTTACAAACTTAACAATTGAATTAAATTAAATTAAATTAAATTATATTAAATTAAATTAATATAAATTACATTACATAAAATTAAATTAAATTAAATTAAATTAAATTACATTACATTACATAATATTAAATTAAATTAAATTAAATTAAATTAAATTAAATAATATTGATTTTAAATATTAAACTGGAAATAGTACATTTTTTAACTTATTTCTGTATTAAATAATATTTTAGTTTGGTATTATATTTATGTATTATAAATTTATTATTAATTTATAAATTTAAAAATTGAAATAAAATGTTTTGCCTCGACTTTTACATAGTTAATAATATTAAATAAATAATAATAATAGGTATATTTATCTAGCTCTTCATCTCCTCGACTTAGTAAACTCAGATACACAAAATTGCAGCACATGTTATTCTCAAGTAAATTAACAACTACAGATTTTCTAAGTGAATTTTCAGTAAATACGCAAATATTTGTAAATTATTAACCTTCTAGTCAAAAACCAATGCTGGGAGACCAAGTTTAAGCTTCTAGCTCTTACCATCTCTGAGATAATTGCGTTTATACGAACGGACGGGCGGACAGACGACCCGACGGACAGACAGACAGACACACAGACATAGCTATATCGACTCTGCTATAGCTGCTGATCAAGAATATATACTCTTTATAGGATCCGCCAAGCTTCCTTCTCTGCCTTTAACACACTTTAAACAAACTTAATATACCCCCACAGTGTATACAAATCCATAAGGATCGGTAAACAAACACAGAAGTTTCAGCGCCATGCAAAGCAATGCAAAGCCTTTAGAAACACTGCACTGCTTGCAGCGTCTCTGTTTCACTTACAGCAAGCAGTGCGCATGCTCATTTGAATTGAAATAGTTACCTAGCAATCTCACAAATTAAAAAGGGATATTCCTTTGTTGCTTTGTTGTCTTCAACTGATCTTATCTGTGAATCTGCCTTTTTGTTCAAGCGTCGCAATGCTTTTAACAATGCCTGCCAAAAGTATCCTGTCCAATGGCTGCCATTCAACACGTTTTGTCTGGCAGACAACAACAATGGCCGTTGGACAACAACAGCAACAACAACAAATGATGTTGATAAACATGATAATGATGTTGCTGCTGTTGATGTTAATGATGACGGAAAGATGAAGTAACGAGAGGAACGACATTTCGCGCTAACGAATTCAATTGAGTTGAATTTTTCATTTAACGTTTATTTAACTTTTTTGTTTTCGTCAACGAACGGTAAAAGCAAACAGAGCCAAAGGCATAAAAACCAGCCGCAGGGATGTGCATATAGTATAGATGAGACGAGCGGTGGCGTGTGGGCGGCGGCAGTCATAGAGAGGATGAGACAGACAGAGAGAGAGAGAGCGCGAGTGTGCTTGCGTTGAGTAAAGAAGCTCAACTGTTCCCAGTCTCAGTTCTCATTTCATATGTGCAAATGCATGTGTGAGTGTGTGTGTGTGTACTATATGATGAACTGCACATATGTGTGTGTGTGCGTGGTCTGATTGTGCCAATGGCCGTTGTATATATACATGTATGTATGTATGTATGAATGCATACGGGATTCGTACTCGCCCATAAATTTATGCCTAATGGCGATATTGTTGGTTTCGTTTTTGTGTATCTCTGCCACCGTCTACACCGTCTACACCTCCTGCCTTCCCCCCCACCCCACCACCATCATCCAGTTGCCGGTTGTTGCACATTGTGTGCCGTTGTCGTCGTCATTGTACTTGATTATTAAATGACACATTATGTGATTTTCAACATGTTCGAAAACTGACAAAAGGGACAAGAACAGAGACTGCGGCGGGGGGATGTGGAGGCACAGCATCAGTTCACAGTATTCGTACCCTCTTCAAATTGAATTCAAAGCAAACCAAATGGTCACCCCTCCCCCTTCTCCTTCCCATTCCCCTTCCGCCACACACACCATCTCTCCAGATCTGTCAGCCAGTTACATGAGCATATGACAGCCATAGAAGGCATTTTGTAATATGTTCATTGAGTACGTGAGCTTCCTGCCATCGTGGCAAAGGAAAGCGGAACGAAACGGAACGGATACAGCGATGTGAACACATCTGAACACAGGGGCGTAGCTAAGATTTATTTTTATAAAACAACATATATACGTATTAAATAAGCCGAAGAGTCGTAAACCCCGACGGTAATATACCCTGTGACAGTACTGGGCAACGCTCAAATGCACTCCCGATGGGCGAAGGGGGCGTGACACAGTGATGAAACACATCGGAACACATTAACCCCAATATAGTCATTCTGTGTGCCAAATCTCAAGTCTCTAGCTCTAAAATTGCTTTTGCTTGGAGCTTTTTCTTGATTTGTGGGCGCAGGGGGCATGGCATTATAATGAAATTTTCAGAACACATTAACACTAAGATACTTATCATGTGTGCCAAATCTCAAGTCTCTAGCTACAAAACTGCTCTTGTTATGAGTTTTTTCTTGATTAGTGGGCGCAGGGGGCATGCCATCCAAAATTAAAGGTAAACTTGCGCTGCCTGCAAATATGAGCAGTGCTGGAAGATCAAGTTCAAGCTTCTAGCTCTTACCATCACTGAGATTCTTTCATACATACAGATAGACGGACGGATGGACGGACGGACGGATGGACAAACGGACAGACAGAATATAAGTAGGAATAAAAGAAGAAATTTGCATGAAAAATGGAACTTACTTTAATTTCGAGCAAAGGGATGGAGCATATATGTTATGGGAGTATATATATGTATATATGACATAGAATTGACTAAAAGAAATCCCAGATTCCCAGAAATCCCACTTGCAGATTATTGGTAAATAACATTCATTATAATATATCTTAATGCTTAAGTAGTGCATCCAATGAAGCCATTGTCAATTCCATTTGCAAAGATATTTGCCTAACTACGCCACTGGTTGCAAGTTTATTGTAAATGGCGCCGCATGGTCGCGCCTCTTGTGTTGGGCGTTAAACCACTCCCCCTTGGCAAGAGTCACTGAGTCCTCCACAGGCAGCAGCAACAGCAACAACAACGACAGCTTGTGGCGAAAGAAAGTGTTCAAACAACCCCCGAATAGACGAGCCAAGCTGAATGCCACAAAAGCCGTTATGTGGCAACATTTGCCGCCAGTGGTTGAGTTTGAGATGTTGCGACTACTGCTGCTGCAGAGCATTCCATTCCAGATAGTACATTTCTGGCTCTCGGTCTTCGTGCTGTGCTCAAACTTTACAATACAAATAATAAATTGAAAATTTCGTACACAATGTGCGATTCTTTCCTTCTTAGTACATGCCCAATCCAGAGACCAACGGACAACGGACAGTTCTCTTTTCTACCCAGTCTAGAGACCCAGTTGCAACTCCGGGCACGCCCTTTGTCCTGCATAATGAAATTAAAAATAAAAAAAAAAAAGAAAGAAAGAAGTTACTGTTGCAAATGGCAATGGCAATGGCAAATTCATGGAGCGAAAAGTCCATTATGTCATTAGGAGGGCACAATTCCCATTCCCCTTCGCATTCCCCTTCGCATTCCCTTTCCCATTTCCATTCCCATTCAATTGAAAAGTGAAAAGGTGGCAGGAAGCATTGCCAATCAACTTGCCGAGTGTTGAGTTCCATGTTGAGATTCAAATTACAGCTATACCAAATGCTAGCATAATCCAAAACTCAGTTGGAATCAACACTCGGCTTTATATGTAGCATTTATAGAATCGTATACAGTTGATAAGGGTGCTTTTAAGAGCCTATTTCAGATTTACTACAAAAGTCATAAAAGTAAATTTTTAATACTAATTGTGAATTAAAGTAGTTAGGAGTAAGGGAGATGTTTCAAAAATTGGCGAAGAAAGGTAAGTTCTTACTTAGAATACACAGTTCTGTATAAACTAAGTTAAAATGGTTTCAAATCAAGAATGATATTATAATAGATATAACTGGGAAAAACGAAATAAAAATCGCTAGAGTTTTGACTTATATTTAAGCTTAGAAAACAGCAGCATTATTTCCGAAAATTTCCGAAAGAAACAGAGTTATTTAAGTCGCATTTAAAGAAAAAACAGTCGGAAAGGCTACAGTCGGATGTCGACTATGAGAGACCCTTTACTTATTCTTCAAAAAGGAAATAAGATTAACACTAATAGAAGCCCATAGCTCATTCTAACCTCAATAAGCTCTTCTTCTTTCTTTTTTCCCGACACTGAGTAATATTGAATTTTGAATAACTTCCGAGTTTATTATGCGATTGCAATGAAATTTTCAGGTTACATTAGGTTCCCGATGCTTGTCCTGTGTGCCAGAATTCAAGGCTCCAGTTTTAAAATTGACTATTATATGGGATTTCAAGTTTGTTTTTAATAAATTCCGAGATTATTATACGATCGTGCTGAAATGGGACGTTGGGACCCTGAGGCTCGACCTGTGTGCCAAAATTCAGGACTCTAGCTTTAATATTTTTCGCTTTATGGGATTTAAAAAATGTTGTTTTCGATTTACAGAGGCGTATGGAGGCGTGTCAAAATTTTAACACAAACTTGTACTGCTTAGCCCATAGACGAATCTACATACCAAATTTGGTGACTCTAGCTCTTATAGTTTCTGAGATCTAGGCGTTCATACAGACAGACGGACATGACGGACAGACGGACAGATGGACGGACAGACGGACGGACAGACGGACATGAGTCGTCTGTTCATGCTGATCAAGAATATATGTACTTTATAGGGTCTGCCGGACTTCCTTCGACCTCTTACGCACCTGTTGGACAAACTTAATAGACTCTTTTTTACTTTTTTAAAGTAAAGGGTCTAAAAACATAAGATAAAGAAACATGTTAAGTTTTGATAAAATTATAATAGTTATAAGATGATATTCCATGGTTTAATGAAAAATAACATAAGTTAAGAGTTTAGTTTTGATCAAATTTAAATAGTTTTAAGAGGAAGTTTCTCTGTTTAAACTACAGTTAAATAGAAAGTAAGAGTTATTTTAAATTTGACATAACTATCTCTACAAAATAGCTTAGAGTCAGTTAAGTGAGACTCTATGTAGACATTGAGAAAAAATAGTTCAATATAAAATAGACAAAGTATAGAACAAACTGCTAAAATTGTCAAAAAAATTTGGAATAAGAACTAAGAGTATTAAATTGCATTCAGTAAGTAGATTTCTTTAATTATAACTAAGTTATAGATGAAAATGATAGCTGAAGATGAAGATTATTCACTATAAAATGGTTAAAGTAACTAATATATCACAAATATTATTTAACACATTTATTATTAAACTATATTGAAATAACAAATCAATCAAATGATCAACTAATAAGTAGAATGTCGCTTGCCTTTCAATTTAGATTTCTAAGTGATATAATCAATACTTATTTCTTAACAATTGCTTCCATAGAATTGTATTTGGTTAACTGACTTGCAGAAACCTTAATTCTTGCAGCAGTTAGTGTTACAGGAATCTCTTATCTCTAATCTATAGATACTGAGCTCAGGTCTCTAGACTTTGTCTAACTGATGAAATTTGTCATGGTGTCAAATGAAATCGAAAGAATTCAAGGATTCATATTGCAATTTCTAAAGACTTGATTCCTTGATGCCTTTTGGATTACCATTTACACTGTGGCCAGGTTTCATTGGTCTGTTGTTCATTTCCTTTACTGGTGATTAGTTTGTGGATTTTCCTTCTCCTCTCCTTTTTAGACCCTCTATTTTTGTTTTTCTTTCATATTTTTCAAAACGGCATCGATGTTATCGATTGAACTGATGAAAACTGATGACGTCTGCGGTCGCTCATTTCCGTATTCGATTTGAACTGGCTGGGAAATAAGGAAACGAACCTGGTCATGTAAAGGACAAAATAGTTAGTTAGTATGTATGTTGGCTCACATTAGGGCTCGAGACAGTGGCTGGTAAAAGTTATGTTCAACAGCTTGCAGCAACAGCAGCAGCAATTGCAATGAAATGCGTTTAATTTCATTGCAAGTCTTAATGTTAATTACAATATTATGACAGTTTTGTGGGTCGCGATGAATAATTATCACCTCATAAATTGTGACAAACCGCAAGGCGTTTTTTTTTCTCCTTCTCCCTTCATCTTCTTCTTCTTTATACCACACGTTCCTGATGTCGTTGTTGCTGTTGTTGCTGTTGTTGTTGGTCCCCGGGTATGATTAATCGCCCAAGTTATTCGAGCCAAGTCAGTCAGTCGACAAATGCAATCAACGTCGTCGGTCGTCGTCTACTACGACTACCAACAAAACGTAAATGTTGTGAAAAGCAAATCTAATTACACAAATGCTCGCCGACTATTTGAAAATGGGCAATTTCTCAAGATAGTTATCTAATTAATAGGCCCAGCCAGTTTAGGCCCATTCACATTCACATACACAGACACATACACACATTCACATTCCCTGCGTCCACGTCAACACCCATGGCCATGTCCATGCCCAGTTTGTGGCTTAATGAGTTATGTTAAGAACAATGGACTGCGCATGTATGTATGTATATAATATACCCCCTCCCCCCCACACACTACACTCTTGCCCCGCCGAGCAAGTCAACTCAAGCTGTCCCCTGCCAAAACATTGCTCCGAATAGGCGTTACAACAATTTATATAGAACGTCAAAAAAGAAAAGAGCCGCGAAGTGTTCGCTTTTGCAGTGCCAGGCTAACAAATACCCTGCATTTATTTAATATGATGTGAAAAAGAAGACAACTTCTTGTATTTGCAAATTTAATTCATTAGTAAGTAAGTAGTACGTTTAGTTTCACTTACAATTATCATTTTGAATCGGTTAATATCGCTTAATCTTTACTGTTTGAATACCTCGCGTTCTGCTATTGCTATCGATATATTATCGATTGGTAACGCAATTCAATAGCGCTGTTATTAGCAGACCGCCACAAAACAACAAGAATAGTAGCAGAGATGAGATAACTATAACTATTATCAATTTATCTCGATCAAGCAACTATCTCGACCTCTGCCGCATCTATTATACCCGCTGCAAGCGTTTACAGCTGCAGGGTATAACAAAAACAAAAAAGCAGGCGGAAAAAAAACAACATAAAGTGGCTGCGATGCGTTCAATTACCCAGCCAGTTGCTCCAACCCCCCCTCCCCCTGTCCAGCCTACACCACACGTCTCTCTTAAAAACAAAAGGCTGATTGAGTGACAATTGAGTGCGAGCGAGATGGCTAGCTAGTTTTTTTCTTCAGTACGCAGGCGCACAACAAATTAAGCTCATTGCGCATTTGACGCGCTGATGTTTGACGTTTCTCTTTTGTGCGCGCCAAGCTGAGAGAGCGACAGATCTCAGACAGACGTCGCTCATTAATTGACACTCGCTACCGAGCGAAAGGAAGGAAGAGAGAGGTACATAGGTAGCAAGCGAGCATTGTCTATAATTGTTGCTCTCTTTTTGCTGCCGTTGCCGTTGCTGTTGTTTTTGTGATGAGCGAAAGCTTGTAATTACATGAAATATGCCGTATATAATCAGGCCTTTTAGCACCGATACCGATTAAGCGACTTACTTATAGACTGATTCAGCACTGATTACGGTTGATGTGTAAAGCAATCGCCTTGGTAATTAACCAGTTAGCGCTTGTTATGCAAAAGCGATTTGTTGCGTAGCTGTCATTAGTTACTAACCGTGGGATAGTTACGCCTGGGAAAACTGGGTAACCTTAGCCAAAAAAAAGAAAACCCAGAGAATGTCCCAGGGTACTACTACTACTACTACTTACTTACTAACTAAAAAAAGAAAACAAAACTGTCGTACGTATAATTGATATTTTATTGGCAACAGTATCGTTGGCCCCGACCGCAACCAGACCATAATTTTGACCAAAAATGGCAAATTCGATATTGTTGCAGTTGGCAGTTGCTGGCCAGTGTCCAGCCGTGTGATTGGTGTTAATGACTTAATTAAAGCTGCGGCAAGAGGCAACTTCGCGTGTCTGTCTACCTGTCTGCCTGTCTACCTGCTACAGCTTCAGTTGCATGCCCCACGCTTCAAGCTTCAAGCTACACACTCCACACACCTCTTGCAGCAGTAGTCGACAATTTCACACTTTTTGCTTGGCACGACAGACAACAACAACTACAACAACAACAACAATGAAAAGAGGGAGAATATATAAGAAAGCAAGCAAACACAACAGAGACTCAGCCACATCACACAGTTGCAACCTAATCTTGCTGAACAGGGCAGGGAAGATTTCACGCATGTTTCGCACTGCAGCGCATATCACTTGCCAGTTCGAAAACTGATTAATATGCGCAGTGGTGCACAGTAGCCAAAAGGCCAGCCAAATGTTCGTCGGCTCTGACGGCTCTGGTCGCGCAGCTGACACTGAGCCTTTGACATTTCCATTAGGCCGAAAAACTTAACCAAAAATTGCGACTTTTCTGTTCTTTGCCGTCGCCCCAACCAACAACACAACACAGTCGTTGTCCGACTTCAACTCCAACTCTAAACCCTCCTGTTTCCGTCCTCAATCCCCCTTTGGGCATAATTATTAAATGCAGCTCAATACATTTGCCGTACATTTCTTGGATTGTTGTTGGGCAACCTAATGCCCAAAGGCATTCCATTGGAGCCTTATGACTATGGAATGCAGCCCAATCGCACCAGCCGAACAGCAACAAACAACACAAATATGTGACCAGGCCAGGCCAGGCTACAACTCCATCTCTGTCTCCCAATCTGTCCGACTGTTGCTCTAAACGCCGGCGCAGTCTGTCCGCCGGGCCACAGAAAGAACGATGTAAATTAATCGAATGCCTCGGCACAGCGCCGATCTTTCATCATCATCGATCGTGTCCCGCTTTCTGCTTTTGCTTCTGTTTCCCATTCCCATTCCCATTCCCATACCCATTCCCTCGACGCGCCTTATGAAGCTATTTTGATATGATACCCAGCATTAACTTATTTGAAAAAAAGGACTGATAATGTTGTGCCAATGCTTGTAATTGAGGTCAGCAAGTAACTAAGTATACAATAGTTGAGTCTAACTTATCACAGAAGCTATTGAAGTGCTAGCTTTATCTCTATATATAGTTTTCTTTATATTTCATTAACTCCATATTCTGATAATTTCATATCAATAAAATCAGAAATGGAGACGATATTAAAGTGTTAAGATCTGTATATATTTCAAATATCTAACTTCCCTTTTTATGTTCTAAAACTTTCCTAGTTTTCTTTACGTTTCCTTATCTATATAGTCTAATAATTTCATATCAATAACATCAGAAATGCAGATGATATTAAAGTGTTAAGATCTGCATATATTAAATATCTAACTCCCCTTTTTATGTTCTGAAACTTTTCTAGTTTTCTTTACGATTCCTTGTCTATATATTCTAATAATTTCATATCAATAATCAGAAGAAACACAGATAATATTAAAGTGTTAAGATCTGTATATATTTCAAATATCTAACACCCCTTTATTATGTTCTGAAACTTTCCTAGTTTTCTTTACATTAAGTTATCTATATATTCTAATAATTTCATATCAATACCTGAAGAAATTCAGAAGATATTGAAGTTTTAAGATCTGTATATACTATATATCTAACTCCGCTTTTTATGTACTGAAACTTTCCCTACAGTCGCCTAATACATATACTAGTTATTCAAGTGTTAAAGTCAGTATTAATAATATATTTGCCACACATCCTTACAAATGCTGTTTCATTTGATAAGTTAAGATCAGTTTTAAACAATAAAAATCACACACAACTTTATACTCTAAAAGTTGCTAAATAAACACTTAATAAACTTGAATCTCATAAAAGATCTGCCACACTTCCTATACTTAAGTCAATTTTCTTGCTATCTACAGGGTATTTGACTAGTCGTTAGTGCTTGGCCTACCTATGCTACCTGTATATACAAGTATTTTCAATCAGTGCGCCTGGCCAGTGTCCAGTTTTTGATATTTGACGATTTATTAAATTGCGTATAAATTAAAATATTAAATATTTTGCAACGACAAAACTTTTAATTACCAGTCTCTGCTTGCGTTGGCATTTTCGTTAATATTTTTATGTCTTATATATGTAGTACTTACAATTCTCAAAAAGGGCTAACGAACTTTAATATATATACTATGTACTTTAAACGAGACAAACACACAAAAGTCTTGAGGCACAAAGAAAACCGATTTGTCTAACGTTTAAATTGAATTTTGATCCCTTTTGTCATCAACCAAAATTCACAATAAAATATATTTACGTCAAGTTTTCTTCTTTTTTTTTTGTATAGTATGATAAATTGGAATTCAAGTGGTCCACTTGGAGTGTGTGTGTGTGTGTGTGTGTGTCCGGGGTGTTGACATGTTGAAGTCCAAGCTTCCAGACAGCCAACTTCCCTTACACAAGTTGCCCGGAACATATAAATATTCAGGTACATGAAATCAGATTAAATTATCTTTAAACAAATTGAGTCTCAAAGGCAACAATAACTTTGACAGAACGAGGAGGGGGGGATAGAGGGTTTCCTCATAAATAGAATTATCTATCATTTCTCTGTAGTCTCTGGTCTCTGCTCTATGTGGCATATGCAGAGGTCCTTGCCACATTGTCTGCCCCAAAATGTGCTTTCTAGCCGCCGGCGATAAACATACGAAAAAGCAAAAACCAAAAATGATTCTTACAGTTTATTAAAACGGTTCGCTAGCTCGTTTTGCTTTTGGCCCTTTTTGCGGTAAGGTAAGGCAACACAACTGCAACACAGGTTGGTGGCAACACCGAGAGAGCTCTGGCTTTTAAAGCTCAACCAAGCGCGCTTCAAAAACACTTTTAATTGCCTTTTAATTGTTTTTGGCTAAATGAAATTTCACACAGCATAACGGATTTTCGGCATACACACACACTCGCACTCACATTTTGGCCTAATTACATTTCATACTTTTGTAACTGGAAAATGACTCCCCTCGCCGCCCTTTTGTGTAGTGGGCGGGGCTGTTTGCAATGGGCACGCGAGCGCACATTTTGTCATTTAATGGACCACTGGG
The DNA here is from genome assembly GCA_958299025.2 of Drosophila histrio. Taxonomy (NCBI): domain Eukaryota; kingdom Metazoa; phylum Arthropoda; class Insecta; order Diptera; family Drosophilidae; genus Drosophila; species Drosophila histrio. The sequence continues at coordinate 20,463,631 of OY729167.1, read as the reverse complement.
CGCATGATTTCATTGAGCCAGTGACACAGTTTGACAGCATGATATTTTTTGGGCTGGCAGTATCTGTAACCAGTTACCAGTTACCAGTTAGCAGTTGGCTGTATCTGCATTTGCAGTTGGATACTTTGATTAGCGCCCCCAGCGAATTAGCCAGAATATCATTATCAATGAGAAGAGAACGATGAGAGATGATTACTGGTTCGTTAGGCAATTTGAATGAAATTCAAATTGCTTTTTGCATGTTAACCAAATCAAATTACAGCACAAGCCAGATACACTAGACTTTTGTTTATTATTTCGGAGAGTATTGGTAATAAGTATTAAGCATATTTGATATGTAGCTGGTAAGTATCTGGATGTATCTAAATCTCTGAGTTTTAGTAACTTTTTTGACTGTTTCTCGTTGATTTTCAAGTATTGGAAACTCTTTTATAACAATTGAAAGTAAATCTTTGACATTATATAATATTTATAATTGTTTCAGCAGATATTTAAGTTTTGTTATGTGTATTTACTGTGTAACTATGACTTAAGTAGCTAGATTAAATTAAAAAATGCAGTGTACATTAATTTTTGTCAACTACAGCAAACTTTCTTAAATATATATTGCTTTAAACGGATAAACATATTTTATAATTGCGCATTACTTTAAATGAAATATGACCAATGTAGCATATGCTAAGGAATTTGACTTGAGTTTAATTTAAATGATTTGCATTTCGAACTTAAAACTCTTACTTATAAATTACTTAAAAATATCTACACTTTTCAAGAAGGAACAGAAACATTAGAAAACATTAACATAAATTCATATGATCAAATTTTCAGAAGATACATAATTTCTACATTAAAATTAAATAGTATTTAAATGGGGAAAACTACAAGTAACTAATTAACTTTAGTTTACTAAAAGATACATAGTATCTACATCTAAATTAGAGAGTATTTAATTAATGAAAACAACAAGGAATTGCTTAGCTTTAGTTTACTAAAAGATACATTGTATCTACATTTAAATAAGTGTGAATTTAAATCGGGAGAACTAAATGGAATTACTTCGATTTAATTGACTAAAAGAGACGTAGTATCCACTCCCAAATTAAGGAGTATTTAAATGGGGAAAACTACAAGGATTGATTAGATTTAGTTTATTAAAAGATACATAGTAAATCCTTTAAAATTAAAGAGTATTAAAGAGTATAAAACTACAATTAATCACTTTACTTTAGTTTACTAAAAGAGACATAGTATCGACACTTAAATGAAAAAGTATTTAAATGGGGAAAATTACAAGGAACTACTTAACTTTAGTTTACTAAAAGAGACATACTATCTACTCCCAAACTAAAGAGTATTTAAATGGGAGAATCTACAAGGAATTGTTTAGCTTTGGTTTAATTAAAGATACATAGTATCTACGTCTAAATTAAAGTGTATATAACTGGGGAAAACTACAAGGAATTACTTTGCATTAATTACATAAAAGAGACATTGTATCTACTCCTAAATTAAGGAATACTAAACCGGAATAACTACAAGCAATACCTTAACTGTAGTTTACTAAAAGATACATAGTATCTAAACGTTCGCTTCATCTAAATAAAATGATCTCTCGTTTCAACACCTCAAACTCTCCAGCTATCTATCAATTTGTATGACCATCCCTTACAAATGATCCATGATAATAATAAATAAAACATTTGTAAACGCGGTGGCGCATAATGAATGATAGATACCATAATGATGGATACTCTATGTAGTAGTATACAAAGTGTGGCTGAAGGCTGTGGGAGCTGTCGCAATGCGTGCGCTATCTAAACGTGTATCTACGAGTACTACACGAATGTATCTACAAGCTGTTGTTGGCTGGTGCTGCAATCGCGCAATCAGTAGCCATAGTTGCCACAAAGTCGCTCTCTCGCTCTCTCTCTCTCTCTTTGTCTCTCTCTCTCTCGCGTAATGCAATTATCCTAAATGCTCAAGCAACTACTCAAAAAGTCATCGTTCAGATTTAACAAGAGCCAAGCAGCGGGCAACTGCCAGCTGCATCGACACCCGGTTTCAGATACAAAGCGTCGAGGCGAGATACAAGATACGGATACGGCAATGGCTCTGACTCTGGTCTATATGGTTATATGGCTATGGCGTCGTCGTTGTATCGTTTCGTGTCAATGGCGAATACATACTATGTATGTAGAGCAAGAGGAAAGAGTTGGAGGGGGGGAGGTGACACTAACTGAGGCTGAAACTGTGGCACGGAGGCATGTGGCACGCCTCTGCATGGCGGCAATTTGAAAACTCATTTACTTGTGGCATGTAAACAACTAATCTGTTAACACTCCGACAAAGCGCGAACATTACATCTTCCCCCTCTGACATGCTGCCCTTTCCCTTTCCCTTTCCCTCTCCCCTCCCGCCCCCTTTTGCCATCTAGTACCTGAACTGACGTTGACTATGATGAAGCAGCAAACCGCGCTGGTAAATATTTCCCTTATTTGACGGCATAATCAAAAGTTCTCTTTTTTTTTTTTGCTATTTCTACGTTTCTCTACTGCCAAAATGAAACCTGAATTTTGTTGTACTACGTATTTTGTATTCCGTTTCAGATTCAGGGGGGGGTTTAGCCTCGACTTGGATTGGATTGAAAGGGATTGGGTTGGGTTGGGTTGGGTTTGGGTTTCTCGGCGATGCCGTTAGAGAAGGCGCAGTCACGACCGACCCGGCCACATCATGTCAAACATTTTTGCTACACTTAAACAATATGTTGCAGCTACCGTGGTGCAAGGGATTATGAAATTGGCATGATGTTGCAAATATTCGCTAAGTTACTACATTGCAGTTTGAAGATACTTAAAGAAGGGTTTTATTTACAGTGGTTTCTTATGTACACATCCATTCATAAATGTAGTTTTAATTGTATCTTTAAACGAAGATAGTTAAACTATAATAAAACATTAAACATAGTGCAAATATTCCCTAAGTTCAGTTTAAAGATACTTAAATAATCAATTCATATACAATGTTTTCTTATTTACAGATACATTCATAAATGCAGTTTTAATTGTATTTTTAAAGGAAGATAGTTAAATTATAATTAAACATCATTAAATATCCATTCATTTATAAATACTACAACTACAACAACACACTAAAGAGCGAACTTAACTTACAGGCGTTCTTTCTATATTGGTTCCTTAGAATTCCCAACAGGTTCTAGCAGCAAAACATAGAGAACTAGCTTGGATTGTTGGGTAAGCTAGTAGCTCAAATGATACCGAAGAGGGAGATGAATTGACCTCGAATCAACTAGCGTTCAATTTCATTTCCATTTTATTTTAAGCACTTACATTACTATTTAAGATTATATATTTAAACAAAATCGCACTCTTTTAAACATAGTTATTCTTTTATTATTAATTATTGTATTTAGTGAATAAGATAAACATAAGTAATCTTCTGACTTGTAGTTTTTGCTCCAGCAGCTGAGCAGCTGAGCAGCTAAACAAAAACCAAATCATGTAATTATTTTAATATAATTTTAGATATATATTTAACATCTTTAGCTACTTAAAATTATTTAACAATTGTTCTCTAACTAAATATTATATAGCTTAATTAAATACTCGAAATTTTTATCTCATTACAAAATGTATATTTAATTTAAATCATTTTATAATTGAGCTTTAATTCAATATTAATAATATTGAGTATTTATTTATTTTCTTAAAAAATTTATGTATATTATTAAAATTCAAATAGTTTGCCATCTTTTGAGCAAATCTGCAAATTTAAATATACATTTATAATTAAATATTTAAACGAATAACACAGATCAAGTATAAATATACTGAAACACTTTATATTTAGAGAGAATTGTTATAGCAATTGAAAATGAAATTATTTTGAATACATTTAATCAGTAAGTTTTCAATATAAATATATACATTTAATGCTTTAATCCAATATAATAAATAATCCAAAATATTAACAATATTTAAAGCTTTAATCAATAAAAAATGGATATATTTAAAGCTTTAATCCAATAACACAGATCAAATATTAATAATTAATATTGAGTTAAATTTTAAAAAATGTATTATTTATTGTTAAAATTTAGACAGCGTTTTCCAATAGGGTGATTACTTTTGCCCCACCCTGTATATATCAATATTTTAGAGATTTACTCTAAATGGGACTTTAGAGATTTACCCTAAATATCACATTAGAGACTTACTCTAAATATGACTTTAGAGACTTACTCTAAATATGAGTTTAGAGTAAATCTCCAAAATTATCTATATGTACAAGGTGGGGCAAAAGTAATCACCCTATTGGAAAACGCTTTAACTTTAGCATGGGGCCAAATATCAATTTGAAATTTTGAGATTTGTGAAGTAAACAAACGCAGAATACAAACTCGGTAAGCCATGAATCGGTTTAGTTCGCAAGAATGCGTATTAATCGTTTCATTATAGTGCTTTACAATAGGTTGATTACTTTTGCCCCACCCTGTATATATTGATCATTAATCCAGTTGATACAATACAACTTCTATATGATATTATATGGCATACACTTAAAACGTAAATCTCCAAAGCAAATAGATCGTTGTCCATGTTTATTTTTCAAACTGGGCATATTATTAACATGCTCTTGGTACCACTGTGCGCTTTGCTGCCGCTTTATTTGATTTCTTTATCAATATCAACGAACTGTTGTGCCTCTCACTCATCACCATCACCATTTGCTCTGTTACGCTGCTCTCTTCCCTTCACTCTTTGACAGCACTACCCAGCAATTGCAACTGTATGCATGTATAGCAGAGCTACGTATGTGTGTGTGTGAGTGTGTAGGGCTTATATACATTACAGTTAAACGCAACCAGGGCACAGACTACCACCGTAGCCGCAATGCCGCCGTGTGAGCAGGATAGTATTAGTCGCAGTCGAGCATGAAGTGCGCAGCTGTTAGTAAAAACGAGATGGCTATAGTGTTACAGCAGGCAGGCCACTCAGCGCAATGCGACTTGCGACTTTAGTGCTATCAGGAACCGCCTACCCAACAGCCTCTGCCTATGTCTCTGCCTCTGCCAGTGACTGCTGCTGCTTGCGTCTCTGTACTGAAATGGTATGGTGGTGTATCTGTTACTCAGCTCTGTGTGTGTGTGTGAGTGTGTGTGTGCAACTCGTTTTGTTAGATGTATTTGTGTATCTGTATCTGTAGCTGGCAGCTGGCAGCAGTAGCTACTACTAGCTGCTGGCTCAGAGTATCTGTATCTGTGGCGCGTCATTGTTGTGCGTATTGCCGTGTTGCCATCGTAACCAACGACGTACCCATTGCCGTCGCCGTCGTCGCTGTCGTCGTCGTCGTCGCTGTCGTCCATCGCATAGTAGGCAGCTCAGTTACAAGACCATTATTTGAGGTATTTTTTGTGCGCTCGGTTGTTCGTTTGGTTGGTCGGCCCGCTCGCTTGGTTATATCCATAGCACGCCCCAGCTCGCTCCGGATTTGGATCAGCAGCAACAGCAGCAACAGCAGCAGCAGCAGCAGCAGCAGCAGCAGCGACAGCCACAGCCACAGCCAGTTGCACTCTCGTTGTTGTCGTTGTCGTTGTCGTCGGGTATCGCATTCATCAGCTGCCTCATTGGCATTCATTTGAAGTAATACGCTCGCTGTTATCGGTAGCCACTATAAGAAAGTAAAAAAAAGAAGGATCCCCAAAGCGCCGCGAGTGATCATCAATATGCCAAGTTAATCAACTGAAATATATACATATATATATATATAGAAAGAAAGACATTCTAGTGACTGTGACTGTGTGTGTGTTTGTGTGTTTGTGTTTACTTAAATTACACATTTAAAAACATCTTCAATACTCGCTACAAAATTGATTCGTTTTGGTCTGGAATAGTATGCGAATTAGTTCACAGTGGATTCAACGCATAAAATGGCCGTTGGACCGACGGAGGGCAAACAACAGCCGCCCTCAGAGACATTCTCGCCCACACATCATCAGATTATAGCACCCAGTCCAATATTGGCGGTACCGACACTCGCCTTCTCCGCCGCCCAAGTTGAAATTGTCTGCAAGACCCTTGAAGATTCGGGTGATATCGAAAGATTGGCCCGTTTCCTATGGAGTCTGCCCGTGGCATTGCCCAACATGCATGAGATACTCAATTGTGAGGCTGTATTGCGTGCCCGGGCAGTTGTTGCCTATCATGTCGGAAACTTCAGGTAGGCTAACGCTTCTTAGCGCGTCTCTTTTTAGCCATTTAGCCAAAGAAAGACAAAAGCACATCTCAAATAACAACACAACTCTGATTAACCTCGGTTATTTGATAGTTTATTTTTTGCATAAGCTTTTTGTCTGCGTTGAAGTTGGACACGTAATGAGACTATACTACAAAGAACTGCTAAATTAATAAACAATGGCATTAATTTACTAATTAAAGAACAATTGAACACAAACTTTGATTAATAAAACACCGAGTGAACAATGAGAGAAACAGAGGGAACTTTAATAGAAGTGTGTGTCCTCCCTCTCTCTCCCTCTTTCAGCTTCCGTCTCTCTATGGAATGCTTGCTAAATTCTCAAATTACAAAAACAGAAAGAAACAGGAAACAGTTCATTGAAGCTTCTCAAAAGTTTTGAATATCTTTTGTCTGCGACATTAGCTTACCAAATAATTATATATTTATATATTTATACAATTAACTGCCTGATTGTCAATCAACTACTTACTTTAACTGGTCATAGATACAGATAGATATTTACTTACTGTTCAGGTTATTAACAAGTGGACAAACACGTCGCCACTTCAGCTCACCATCTTAGCCAAGATACTCGTATCATAAAACCTACTATACTTACTTACTTACTTACTGCATTCATTCGTTTATCGTTATAGCCTCCTTTATGGGACTGAATCAAGTTTGATATATTGTTTATGACAGCTGACAAACTGACAAACTGACATACTGACAATCTCTGACAAACTGGCTAAAAGCCGTTGACTAATGGGCTTCAAAACATCTCTCCCAAGTGGTTAACAACAACAACAACAATAAGTAGTAGTTGAGAAATCTGCACTAATGATATTTAGTTATATAAACAAAGTATCTTACAGTCAATTCTAAACTGGCATTAAATTAAGATTAGCATTAACTTAACTATAATAAATGTTGACTTTGCATTTTAGAAACCGATTTCAAGTTCAATATTTAATTATTCTTATAGGTCATTTAATTTGCATATAATTAGCAATTTATATGAAATAGAAATAAAGTTAAAAAGAAGAGTTTAATTTAATATTGAATGTATTATATATTCTCTATATTCTCTATTGGAAATTGTAGTTTTATAACTTGAACTCTTCTTAAAGTATCTAAAACAAATCTAACTAGTTTTTCTTTTCGCTATACTCTATTTGACATTCATTGACACATCGGCACAAGCCAAATTAATTACTCAAAACTTTAAGCGTTTTAAATGATATAATACATATAGTCTCTATGCAAAACCATATAAGTATTTAATGCCTATATATAAGTGTACATAAAGACCAAATCAGAGACCTGTATGGCAAAGTGATTTGATTGCTTTGAGCTGGTAAATAAATGACTTCCAATTAAAACAATTTGACGTACTCAACTTGGCTGTCAACAACAGGCAACTGACGACAATCAATGCTTATGAAATTGTTTCAAAATAGTACATATGGTAGAGCCAAGAGCTGACGGAGGAGGAGGAGGAGAAGGAGGAGTTGCTCTTGGCAAGGGGAAAGGGAAGAAAGCAGTTGACAAATTCATTACCAGTGCCAGAAGCACAGCAGGACATTTAGAACATTTAGAATTTTGCTTTTAGGGTTGATTTTCATTTGTGTAGCCACATTAGGGTTGTCCACTCGATTGACTTTGACTTTCTTTTTATTGCATTTCTATCATTGGTTAACTCTCACTTTCTTCTTCTTTTTCCTCTTGGCAGGGAACTCTATGCAATAATAGAAAATCATAAATTTACTAAAGCATCCTATGGCAAACTGCAGGCAATGTGGCTCGAAGCACATTACATTGAGGCTGAGAAGCTGCGTGGTCGTTCGCTGGGTGAGTAAAGAGAAAAATATGTCTATTAGTTGTTTATATATTTATTGAGATATATTATATATTTAACTATATCTCTATGTACTTATATATCTTTATATATATACGTATGTATTTATATTTAACTCGATATATATTACTATTTGTGTCTGCATTTATTTATATCTCGATCTATGCATCTATCTTTATATAAATTATCAAAGGCGTCATCAGCTTTTGAGTAAGGGGGATCCTAGACAGGTTTAAAACCTACTCTTCTACTATTTCTGCCTTCCTTTCAAGCACTAGTTTTCTCGGAGCACTCAACATACAGTCATTGGAAAACTTAATACTGTTAATAATGGTTTTATTTTTAAAGATTCAAGTCTTAAAAACACTTTATGCAAATTTTCGAGGCTAAATAATAAAATGTTATAAGTTTAAGGGGGAAATGGCCCCCTGTTCCCCCCTGGCGACGCCCTTGTAATTATTATTAATAATATTAATATTATTTCTACATATTTGAATCTATATAAGTATGATTTAATATCTCTTCCATAATTCGATTTAGGTTTCCACTTCTACAATATATAGATAGATATATATGTTTTTATATTCAAATTGATATTCTTATATATGTCTATCTTTTCTTCCATCTCTTTACTATCTATATATCTATACTATTATTTGTGTATTTATTTTTATCTCATCTACTTCTACATTCATTTCTATGTACATCTATTGCTCGATCTGTCTCAGTATCTATTTTTATTCCCACATCTGTCTTAAATGAATATATATATAAATATCTCAATCCAATAGCTTTATTTGTTTCTAGTATATTCCATTTTTTCTATATCTCCTTAAACATCTCGATCTATATACCATCTCTATGTCTAAATTTATTTAAATGTCAATAGTATTATGTCTCTGTATGTATCTTTATTTATATGCTTATCTCCTTGTCTAAATTTATCTGTTTCCAAATTTATATCTCTACTTCTGTATAATTATTTCAATTATGATTAAATGATTATCCCTATATCTGAATCTACTTAATCCCCATCTCTAGTTTTATCTAATTCCACATTTTTATCACTATCTGTATATGTGTATCTGTCTGTCTATGTATATGTATGTATATATCTTTGACTATATCAACATGGAAAGCTGTATTTTCTCTATTAATTTATCTATATAAAATTAATATAGAAATATGAATCCATATACATATCTACTTGTAAATCTACATTCAAAATTATACACATATATCTATTCATATATCTGTGTCTATATCTCTATCTACATTCAAAACTATATCTATCCCTATACATATGTTTCTGTAAGTCTATGTATATCTACATGCATCTATCTGTATCTATTTAATTATCTATATGTATATATTTATATTTATAACGATATCTGTATATATATTCAAATCTCGCTGTTTATCTACAATGTATCCATATATCTATATCTATATCTATATCTATATCTATATCTATATCTATATCTATATCTATATCTATATCTATATCTATATCTATATCTATATCTATATCTATATCTATATCTATATCTATATCTATATCTATATCTATATCTATATCTATATCTATATCTATATCTATATCTATATCTATATCTATATCTATATCTATATCTATATCTATATCTATATCTATATCTATATCTATATCTATATCTATATCTATATCTATATCTATATCTATATCTATATCTATATCTATATCTATATCTATATCTATTTCTATATCTATATCTATATCTATATCTATATCTATATCTATATCTATATCTATAGCTATATCTATCCATATCTGTATCTCTCTGTATACCTTTATCTATATTTGTATTTCTATCTCTGTTTGTATCTTTATCTCTAACTCTAACTCGATATCTTCATCCCATCTCTAGGACCCGTTGACAAATATCGCGTACGCAAAAAGTTTCCACTGCCGCCCACAATCTGGGACGGTGAACAGAAAACGCACTGTTTCAAGGAGCGGACGAGAAGTTTGCTGCGCGAATGGTACCTACAGGATCCCTATCCGAATCCAACCAAGAAACGGGAGCTGGCCAAGGCCACCGGCCTGAACCCGACGCAAGTTGGCAATTGGTTTAAGAATCGACGTCAACGGGATCGTGCCGCTGCTGCCAAGAATCGGTAAGTTCAATTCGAACGCTTCAATGCATCATTAGTTTGGGCCATTAGGGAAATCTCATCCTCGATGATGAAATTCGAGCTGTTGCCAGTGTTGCCAACGTTGCCTGCGTTGCTGCTGCTGCTGCTGTTGTTGCCATTCAAAGCGTAAACTGATATCTATTCTCAGCCAAGTGGAAGTGGAAGCGGGAATCATGCACAGGAGTCAGTCAGTCAGTTAGAGGGGTTGAGTGGGGGGAGGGAGCTGCTGTGGCGTTTGCGTGCCATTTCCATTTCATTGATCCGTGCCGAATCCAATGATGACGACGATGACGGCGGCATCCATCGAAGCGTTCTCAATTTCTGCCGTTTGTTGCGGTCGTCGCTTTTGGCCACATTAAAATGACCGCCGCCGACGATGACGACAGCAGCAGCAGCAGCTGTAGAGTTACAACAACAACAACAAATGTAAGCGCAATGCTGCCTCATGTTGTTACCATCAGTTGAAAGGTGTAACCGCTTGAAGCACAGTTGAACAAGCTAAAAAAACGAAACGAAGTAGAAATAAAAGATATGACTAAAAACTCGACCAATTCGCGCGAAGTTGAAATGAAGAAGATACACGATTCGGATCGTGGATCGCGGATCGCGGATCGCGGATCTGCGATCTCCGATCTCCGAACTCGGCGAACGCGACCACGGCCAAGTGAAAGATGGCAAGTTAAGTGGAATGACATGGCAGAAAAGCTCCGTAAGCTCCCCACAAAGAACTCAAGTACGCTGCTCCTGCAGATGCGCAAATATTTCAAGTTGCTTCTACCTGCTAGCTAGCCCCCCTGTACCCTGCCCCCTGTCTCCCCTGTACCGCCCACCTCTGTCACCGCCGCCTTGATTCCCCGACGAGACAACATTTTGGCATTCTTTAGAAATCATGCAGGCGAACGAACCGTGTTTATTAAGTTAGGAACTGAATGAATCTGCACAATAGCGCCAAGTCGAAGTTGAGGAGGAAAAGGAGGAGGAGGGGGAGGACGGGGGGAGGAGAAGAAACAACGGCAAGCGCCTTTTTGGAACGGGTCATTAGTTAAAATGATGGCGATTATTTCGACTTGTAAAGTTGGCAAAAGGCGGCAAACAGATACATGCAACATTACAACTCCATCTTCAAGCTGCAACTTGAGCAGTGACGCTGTGTGTGTGTGTGAGTGTGTGTTTGTGTGTGCTACAATCCTCCAAGTGTGCAACCTAGTCGCGAAGCGTCGGCAGTCCTAGTCAGTGCTGTCATTTGTAGCTATTTTATAGCTAAACTTAGTTGTTATAATGAATTTGTGCGAATTTATGTAACAGACAGAAAAAAGCATCTCCGACGCTATAAAGTATAGTATATATTATTGATCAGTATCAATAGCCGAGTCGATTGACACCTGTCTGTCTGTCCGTCCATCTCTCCGTCCGTCCGTCCGTCTGTATAAAAGCGTGGATCTCAGCAACTATAAGAGCTAGAGACTTCAAATTTGGAATGTAGGTTACTGAATGCCATACGCAGTTCAAGATTATTTTCAATTTTCGTTATCAAGTCCCGTTTGTTTTAAAATTAAAAAATTCACCATAACATAAGCAATGTTAAAGCTAGAGACTTGCAATTTGACACACATGATAAAAAACTTGGGCTCTATGTGCCTAGAAAATTTCATCGCTATGCCATCGCCCCCTTCCCCCTCACAATTGGAAAAGGCTGATAAGAAGAAGAGCAGTTTTATAGCTAGTTTTGTTTCTGCAAAGGCTAGAAAATTAACTGAAATTAATTAAAGAATCTTAAATATTGGAGAAATTATTTAATTACTTATTAAGTTTGCCAGCTAGCTTTAATATACATAAAATGATATATAAGACTGGCAAACAAAGTCAGCATACTTAACAAGGGCGTCGGCAGCTTTTCAGTAAGGGGGGGGCCAACACAGGTTTTCAACCTCATCTTCTCCCTTTGCCTTCCTTTTAAGCACCAGGCGTTCCACATACAGTCATTACAAAAATTTAATACTCTTAATAATTGTTTCTTTTAATAAATTCAACTTTTAAAAACCATTTTATGCAGATTTTGGAAGCTAAATAATGAAATTTCACATGTGTAGGGGGGGGCAATGGCCCCCCTCTGCCCCCCCCTGCCTACGCCCTTGATACTTAAGGTATTTAAATATATAAATGCAGTAAATAAAAAAGACATAAGATTAAGAAAATATTATGCTTGCAGTCAGATATGAAGCAGATTTGAAGGCCCAAGCTATTTCTTTATTTAGCAATGAACGCATTCATAGTTTGCCTTACTAATAATAAGTAATAATAAGTCTACATATTTGTTTAGCAACTTTAAACATTTCTTAGCGCTTTCTATTAATTTTTTTCATAAAACTAATTAGCCAAAATAGCCTTAAAAAACTCTGGCAACACTGCGCGTTAGTTTCAGTTTTGAATTTTTGACTGTGGGCCTTCGAGTCGTCAACGTGCTATTAAAGCAGACAACAAGACAAGAAATTGCCGGCAACTCAGTTGAGTTATGAGAGACAACAACAACAAGAAGAAATAATAAATAAGTATAAAAAAAAAGAAATATGAAATTAAAAGCCGTTCATATGCCTGAGACTGACAGACAGACAGACCGACAGACCGACAGACAGACTGCCATTCAACGACGCAATGACGATGGGGCATCAACATCATCGACAGCGCCAGCAATAATGATGAGATAGCGCAACTGAGACATTCTAACCAGCTTCAAGAGTGGGACGGGGGGGGGGGGACTGCAGACTGAGCGGGGGGGGGGGGGAGAGGAGCTGAATATAACAGGCGCTGACTTTTCAAGCATTCGGAGTGCTGAAAAAATTGTTAACATTTTTGCTACTGCACTTGAGCAGAGCGGCTAAGAAGGAGACAACAACGAGTCGGCAGTTTGTTGGCTCGGCAACGAGAGTGGGGAGTGGGGAGTATTGAGTCTTAAGCATAAGATATATATGCTTGTTTAAATCAATCAAAAGCGTAAACTAGACAGCAACATCAGCAACTGTATTAGAAAGGTTTTGAAATGTAATGTAATGTAATTAAGATACTAACTGCAAACATATATAGAGTATTACATTAACAATAACAATATTGTTTATGCTCTGTTGCATTGCAAGTGAACGCTTTTTGGGGAAAGACTTCGAAAATAAATAGGCATATTGTAATACCAAATAATGTCGAGTAATCGATCTATGTTGCAAGCTTATGTTTACATTAAGCACTTGATTATAACATTAAGTTTATAACATAGTTTTACTGCTCATTGTAATAAACTCTTTGGGCTAGTTTACTTCTGCAACTAAACGAAACTTTTAATAATGGAAAGAAATTTAAAAATACCAGAAAAAAGGTTGACAGGTTTTTTCTAATATTATTTTATCTCAATAATTTAAGCCAATTTGTTGCTTTTGGATTCAGTTTTTAGAAAGTAAATAAATTGTTTTAGTGGACAAAAGGTATGAGTTACGTTTTCCAATTTATTCTATATTAAAACCAACTTTTAATAGTATAAACAAATGTATAAATACCAGAAAAAAAGGTAGACAACTTTTTATCTAATATTATATAACATATTTCTCAACAATTTAAGTCAATTTGTTGCTTTTGGATTCAGTTTTTAGAAAGTAAATACATTTTTTTATTGGAAAGAAGTTAGAAGTTGGATTTTTCCAATTTATTTTATATTAAAACAAACTTTTAATAATAGAAACAAATGTATAAATACCAGAAAAAAGGTAGACAGCTTTTTATAATATTATTTAACATATTTCATAACAAATTAAGCCATTTTTCTTGCTTTTCGGTTCAGTTTTCTCATGGTAAATATTTGTTTTAGTGGACAGAAGATATAAGTTACATTTATCCAATCATTCCATATTATTTAACATATTCGGTTCAGTTTTCTTACCTTCCCTTTAAAACTTATGCTTTTCTCAAGCTCATCTTAAGCAACCGCTAAAATTCTATTGCGACATTGTGGCAACGCCACATTGTTGTTAAGTTGGCTGCGTATAAATGCCAAGCTGACAGGGTGTGACCGAGAGACTATAAGAGGTAGAGCCACTAAATTCGGTATGTAGGTTTGTCTATGGGCTAAGCAGTACAAGTTTATGTTAAAATTTAGACACGCCCCCTTCCGCATCCTCAAATCGAAAACAAAATTGTTGAAATCCGATAAAACGAAAAAAATATTAAAGCTAGAGTCCTGAATTTTGGCACACAGGTCGAGCCTCAGGGTCCCAACGTCCCATTTCTCTCATAGTCGACATCCGACTCTAGCCTTTCCGACTGGTTAATTATAATTTTGTTGATTTGTCACATAAAAAATCAAATCAATATCCATTCAAGTAATAAAAGAAAATCAACAAAAACTAATGGAAATTAATAGATAATATAGATAATATTAAAGAAATGCTTAAATGTTTTTGCTAGCAGCTAATTCAATAAACAAATTATGAACTTGAGTTCATTCAATTATCAAGCAGCACTTGATGGACTTGTGACTTGGGAATGAGATTCGTGTAATTCAGAAATTAAACACAGATTATTTTATTGCGTGAATTACCAAATGAAATGAAATTGCGAGTTTCGTGATAGCCACTAAAAATCTACCCACACACACACACACACACAGAAAGATACACACACGCACAACCAACAGAAGCCAAATTAGGAGACACAGTGGGCGGGTGTCAATGAACATGGCACGAAATATGCGGGCGGGCGAGGGGGTGGTTGGCAACTCTGGCAGCAATTTGTCAAATTCAGAACACGAGAAATGAGGCGAAACGAAGCGAAATGAAATGAAATGAAATCAACGACAATTGAAATGGGTATGCAAAAGGGCAGGGGAAGAATCATGTGTTTGAGTGTTTCTAGTGTAATAAAATTGTATGACAACAACAAGAAGAATAACAACAAATAAACACACACAAATATGTTGTAAATGTCAATGATCAATCAAAATATGAAACACGCATAGAGTAGAAATTAACTCAACCTTTTTTTTTTGGAGAAGTTGAAGGACGAGCGATGGACGCTGTGAACTCTGGCAAAAGTAAAGCTCAAGAGTCTCGGCCATCGATTTCCCACCAACAGTTCGAATTCTAATGAAGAAAGGTCCGATGATGGGGTAGATGGGAAAGATGGGGGCAAGAACGAAGACAGTCAGAAGCTGCAGCCATTGTCAATATCCAAATCCGAGTGCCCACTTGGCTGCGCGTTCGGACAGGCATACTCGAGGTGGTTAAGTACCCATACCCATGCCAGATACAAGATACAAGATACCAGTTACCAGTTAACAGATATAGACTCCCAGAGACTGAGTCCATACCAATGCGAGGCACTCGAAGATGTTTGCACAACACAACTACCGTTTCGGTGGCTTGTGAGAAAAATATACACAGATATACAGATATACAGATACAAGATACAATGCTGCCCGGTTGAAGTTGAAGGAGGCTGCCTCGCCCACTTCAGCAGCATGTAGAAAGTGTATTAAAGCAATAAATGAAAATAAAATGAAATAAAGAATGAACAGAGAGTCGAATGAATCGAATGAATCAAACGAATCGAACGAATCGAACTCATCGATGATGTTGTTGATGACCGGATGTGGATATCGCTGTGAATGAGTATGGGAATGGGAATGGGAATGGGAATGGGAATGGAAGTGTCTACGTCTATGCTCATTGACAAGTGAAATGTGTATAACGAGTGTAACTCTGTGCAAATAAGTAACACTGAGGGTTTCAAACCCAACTAACTGCAATTGAGCAAAAGATAACAGTATTCAAATTGAACAAATTTAAATCCTGTTTGTCAACAGAACAAAAGAAAAAGAAACAGAAAAAAAGGCCAACAGCGATAAAATAAACGTTGATTGCATTTAGCGCGGAAACAAACTCAAATTCAAATGTAAACTCTCAAAAACCCAGTCGAACTCCAACCCCAACCACAGCCCAGCCCAGTTCAAACCACCCCAGAAGTTATTCGGTCCACTTAAGAGCTGTGAACGAACCCCTGGGATTTGACACTTCTCTCTGCTGCTGTCTAAATATTGACACAATTTATAACTTTCAATTTGAATGACACAATTATTGACAACACGTTGTAGTGGCAGAGTTTTTTTTTGCCCTGTAAGTCTAAGGGATAAACGAGTAAGGGATTTATCTTGAAAATTAATGAAACCATTTTAGTTTTGTAACTATATTTTTGTTTGTTATAGAATTCATTACAAACTCTGTTTTAAATGTGATACTGCCTGAAAATCTATTCAGTTTCGACAAAGTTATTAAGTTTGGAAGACTGGTAAAACTTATCCCATTGAAAATGGGCAATAGAGGGTATAATGAATTTGTGTGAATGTATGTAACAGGCAGAAGGAGGCATATACGACCCTATAAAGTATATTCATATATTCTTGATCAGTATCAATAGCCGAGTCGATTGACATCAGTCCGTCTGTCTGTTCGTCTATTCGTCTGCTCGTCCGTCCGTCCGTCCGCCAGTCTGTCTGTCCATCTGTCCGTCCCTCTGTATAAACGCGTGGATCTCAGCAACTATAAGCGCTAGAGACTTCAAATTTGGAATGTAGGTTCCTGAATACCAAACGCAGTTCAAGTTTATTTTCAATTTTCGATATCATGCCCCGTTTGTTTTAAAATTAGACAAATCACCATAACATAAGCAATGTTAAAGCTAGAGACTTGCAATTTGACACACATGATAAGAAACTTGGGCTTAATGTGCCAGGAAAATTTCATAGCAATGCCACGTCTCCTTCCCCCACACAATTGCAAAATGCTAATAACAAGAGCAGTAAATATAGCTAAAATTTCTCAAAATACTTTTATTTTAAGACCTGCACAGGGTATGCTACTGTCGCGCACGTTCGACTGATCGGCTTGTTATAGTTTGGGGAACTTTACAAGTTGAAATACTGCCAGAAATTACTAAATATCGACGTATTGCCAATAAGTAATAGATGGCTGAAGCCTAAGTAACTAAATATGAGACAAACTAAATAAATATCAACCTAATTTCAATCAAAACCCTTTTTGCTGCGCCTAGGGTATCTGCTAGTCGCGTATTTTAAGCCTGTTCCTTACTCTACATTCGAATTTCTGTTCTATTAACAAGCTTCAATCGCTCTCGTTCTTGTCACGAAGGCATCGATTTAAAGCCAGATTTGGTATGAAAAAGAGTTTTTGAATTTGTTGTTGGATTATGGACTATGATCAGATCATGTTACCAGCAGCTCTTGCAGCTGAATTAATTTTCACAATCTAAATATACACACATACAGCTATAGATACAGATACATACATGCATCTTCTGACATGAGCCGATTATAACATTTCAATGTCTCGGGCCTCAATGCCTCAGTTTCAGGTTACCAGCTGAGGGAAGCAAAGGGTTTTCTCTCTGTCTCTCTCTCTCTCTCTCTATCTCTTTCTCTCCCTCTCTCACTCTATTCTGTTACTGTCAGTTGATTCTCAGTTTTGTGTCCACGCGGGTAATTACATACGTGTCATTTCGGTTTCATTTAGGTGCCACAGTATCAGATTGCCAAGTGAATTGGAATTGGAATTGGAGTAACCCTTTTAGTTGTCCCCCTCTCACTCTCTCACTCTTCCCCTCTCACTCTCTCTCTCTCTCTTATCTGTTTAGTCAATTGCCTGGAAAATATGCGAATCCATATCAGATTCAGCTCCAACTTGGCTCAAACCAAGCGTGCTGTATACGGCCTTGGCTTTTGCGACCCGTGCCACATCAGGAGTCAGAAGTTGTCTCCATTGAAGCGTATTTGCTACTGCCTGATAAAAAAAAAAACAGCTACAATTTCACCAAATTGTCAGCCATTTTCCCCATCAACTTTAAAAGGAATAAAGCACATTTATTTATTGAATTATTTAACAAAAACAAAAGACAGTTTTAACAGTGAGAAAAAATATATAAAAAATATATAAATAAGACGTTAAATAAACAAATCTATAGCGAATTTAATGACACTTTCTTTTAAAACTATTCAAACAAAATGTTGGTGTTTCTGAAATATCAAAGATTTCATTTATCGCAGTCACCAGTTGGCAAGTTATTAAAGAGTCTAATAATTATTTAGTAGTTAATTCAGTTATTTTCTTAACATAGAAGCTAAAACTAACTAAACTATTAAATTATATTAATATACTTCTTTGAGATTCAGTTTAGCATATTCCATTTATTTAATAAGCAAGTCAGCAGAGCTTGCAAACTAGCATAACTTGAAGAATGTTGAAGACTCATTTTTTATAGATCCTTGATAATTTATATGTTTGCTTAACTTACAAGAGAATATTCTATTTGATTAACCAATTTATTTATATAATTACATAATATATAATTATTCTTATAGTTAAAACTAAAGCTACAGTGATTTTAGCCAGAGCAACTGGGTCTTTCGGATAAATAACTAATTAATTATTTTTTTTATTTGGTAAAATTCAGTTTGGAATACTCAATTGAATGAACGATAGTTAAGTTATAAAGATTGGCAACTATTAGTGTGGAAACAATTTTAAAATATGCCTGATTAAACCTACATATTTAGACATTAAAGAAATATGCCTGATTAATCCTACATATTCAGACTTTAAAGATCTTGAACAACTCTATTATTTTCTAAGCTCATAAGTTAATATTTAATGCATTTTTTATTATTATTAGTTAAAGGGAATAGAATATATCATTTGTAAGCTGCTTGAATATTCTAAATTGTCTTAGAATAAACTAATAATTTAATTAGTCATTAAAGTCAATCAAATACGATAAAGAATTCAGAGGAAACTCTACAGAAATCTTTGAAGAACATTTATGAATATATCAATAGTCTTTAAATAATTAAATGTTTCTCATGATAACATAAAATATAAACAAATATAAACTAATTAATATATATTAAATAGTTAATATATATTTGCTATTTTAAAGTTATTTCTGTTATTGTAAATCTTTTAAATACTCTTTACATGGAAATGTTGAAATGTATTACATTCAGTGCTGGAAAAGTTGATTAGTTTTTTTGATTTACAATTCTGTTAAAGATAAGTTAACAAATGCACTTCAGATATTGAAATGAATCTTAAAATAGAGTAAAATTACTAGAAAATAGAAGTAAGAGGAAAAAAAGAGTAGCCTTTAAGTCAATTTTCCTGGAAACCTAAACAGTTCTAAGCTTTAAAACTCAATTCAATAGAAATGTTGCAATATTATTCATATATTTTCCGTAACATTTCCTGAAATACTCCTCAAAAACTTTCCCAATCTTTATTAGCTTAATTACAGAATATTAATGATAGTTTTGACACTTTCTAAAGACACAACAATAATAATATAAATCAAGCAGTTAACAACAATTAAACAACAGCTTGAAAAACTCTCAAATGCTGAGAAATTATTCTTTTCAATATTCTCAGTTATTAAATGAAATTTAGATATTAAAATGCAGTTCTTATAGCTTTTAGATACGCTTTCAATGCGAGTTACACGCTTAATTAGTGATTGTGGCAATGTTGGCATGTTGCAGGTTGCAAGCTGCATGTTGTACTATGTGGCATGTTTGCGGCGGCACAAACACGCCCCATTAGGCGGCTCATTTGTCGTTGGGCTCGACAGGCGGGCTGAGAGCCATAAATCTGAGACAACTTTCACACATGCTTAAGACAAATTATCTGAAAAAAAAAACACAAAGGTGTGCCTTCCTTATGGACAACCTTTGCCACAGATGACTTGATTAGAGAAGCAACTGGACAACAGGGCAACCAACAAACGGCGGCAACAACAAATAGAGACATCAGAGACGTAGAGAGTGCCACAAATACATCATCATCTGCATCACAACATGACTCCTGCACTGTCATAATTATCGGTTAGGATTCGCCTCAACTTGCCGCAATTTGTTGACCCATCAGCATTAATAATGTCGAGAGTTTGGAGTCGAGAGTTGAGTGTTCGAGAGTTGAGTGTTGGAGAGTCAAGAGTCGAGTGTTCGGGAGTCCAACTTGTATACATTCCCTTGTCCTTTGCGGCTCGTGTTGTGTGATTAATGATGTGCTTTGGCAACTTGGCAACTGGGCAACTGGCTAAGACAGTCACAACTCAGTTGGAGCTGTTGGAAATGTATCTGCGGCTACCTTTTATTGTTGCGAGGCATGAAAATGGAATCGTTTAGCTGCCTAATGCGCCAACTTGATGGATTAACAGTTTACCAGTTTGCTCCCCATGAACCACAATCCATTCTTCTCTTCAGATCTTCACATTTCATTTTTGACTACCTCTTTGGCTACCCGCTGCTGAGATACTTTCATCTATGTAGATTAAATAACACTAGATCTATAAACACTTTAGTTTGAAATTTATAATTTCATTAGACATGTTCTACATATTTCTAATAACACGGAATTATGTTTCTAAAACTCAACAATGATCAGCATCAACAGCCGAGTCTATATAGCCGTGTCCGTCTGTCCGCCCGTTCGTCCATCCGTCTGTCCTGCTGTATGAACACCTAGATCTCAGAGACTATAAGAGCTAGAGTCATCAAATTTGGTGACAATACTTTTGAGGCCTTCACAAAGTTCAAGTTTGTTTTAGAATTACGCCACGCCCCCTTCCGCACTCAGAAATCGGTAAAACCCGAATAACAATAGTAAATTAAAAGATACAAGTTTTCAATTCAGCATACATAAAGTTTAGTTTAACTGCAATGTATGCCGAAAATTTCATTACAATCGGATAATAAACTCGGAAGTTATTCAAAACTCAATATTACTCAGTGTCGGGCCGAAGGAAGAAGAAGAGCTTATTGAGGTTAGAATGAGCTATGGGCTACTATTAGTGTCACTCTTATTTCCTTTTTGAAGAATAACTAAAGGGTCTCTCATAGTCGACTACGACTGTAGTCTTTCCGACTGGATTTCTTCTTCTTCTTCTTTTGTATCAAGTAAAACCTAAATTAACCGTTGTTTTTGTTCTTTTTGCGTTTCTTTTGCAGCATCCAGCACAACCAGAACAACTCGGGCATGGGTTGCCGCAGCCGACGGGCAGATGGCGCTGCATCGCCAACACCATCGGACAGCTCCGACTCGGATATATCGCTGGGCACGCACTCGCCGGTGCCGAGCAGCTTGCAACTGCAACACAGCCCGGGCAGCATGTCCAACGGGGCCAACGAGGAGAGTCTAAGCGTGGACGACGACAAGCCGAGGGATCTGAGTGCGTTGCCATCGCCGACGTCGACGCCACAGCAAATGCCGTCGTCGGCATATGGGGGTGGTGTGGGCGGTGCAACTGGTGGACTGCCCGGTTGCCTGCCACCATTCAAATTGGATGCGGCAAGCAGTTTGTTCAATGCCGGCTGCTACCTGCAAAGCTTTAGCAACCTGAAGGAGATGTCACAGCAATTTCCCATACAACCGATTGTTATCAGGCCGCATCCGCAGCTGCCACAACCGCTGGCGTTGAACGGCAGCGCTGCAGCGGCACAACATCTTCAACATCATGCGAGCTATGCGGCTGCGTATAGTGTGGAATGCGGTGTTGTGGCGCCACAGCCAGCACCGCTGCCGCCGCCAAAGTTACGCATCAATTCTCCCGAAAAGCTCAACTCAACCGCTGTGGCAGCTGCAGCGGCGGCTGTGGCAACAACAACGGGTTACCATCACAGTGGACAGCTGTTGCATCGACCCTTCTCCACCTCGCCCGAGCTGAAGCACAGTGCGCCGGAGATTACATGATATCAGCGGGTCTGAGGCCCTGTCACTGTCACTGTCACTGTCCCTGCCCCAAGGGTTTCTCTGCACAGTTTCACCCCAGTCCCAGCCCCAGCCCCATCTCCATGTCCTACACCAGCACCACATTAAGGCCCAGCAAATACAAATTGTTTCAATTCGTAGCTTAAGTTAAAACTCTAGTTAAGTATCCAGTTGGGCAGCAATAACAAACATCCATCTCCAACTTCAACTACAACTTCATTGTCGAGATCTTTCCTAAAACAGTTGATGATCCTGTGGAGATACTGTGGAGATATATATATATATTGAAATATTGATAACATCGTCGCACACTTTTCAAAGATAGTTATTTAAGAGATATTAAAGAGCGCATACTATATGAGAATCGAGAATTGGGAAACTGAAATTGAAACAGTAACTGAATTTGTAATTTCAACAAGCGTTTTCATTCGAAGTTCTGCGTGTGTGTGTACGTATATTGTAAATAGAGTTTAAGTATGCAAATCATAGAGCTTACGTATACATTTAGATTGCAATAAAACACGAAATGAAAACAGTTAAGAATTTAAATCATTACCGAACATATAACATGCGTTTTTTTATTTCAAAACAAACGGCGGGATTTCAGCAAAAAAGGAAAATGGGAAAGATATGAAATTATCAACAATTTGTTACAAATAGAATAAAATATTCACATTTCGTATTAGAAAGTTAAAGCTTTTTACTATGAATTGATTTATTTATAGTTTATTTCATTCCAAATTCAACGACAAATAAAAGGCAGTCAACAAGAAAATATCTACAAACTAGTCAAAATAGTTCCATAATTTGACCATTGTCGACTGTTTTAGTTTTAACAGCCAATAATCTACAGGGTTTCTACAAATTAAATATTGTGACGAAATTCGCAATACTGCCACTGTCGCCCAGGGCTGCCACTACGAACAGCTGTTACTTTACAGGTGGGAGCGACCCTGTGCGCCCAAGATTGACACTGCACACAACTGTTGCTCAACAGTTGGGGCAAGGGAACGGTCGTCACACAGTGGGAGCGACCCTGATAGTGAAAGCGTCCCTGTAATAAACAGGATGGCGGCACTTACGCTTCCCTATCACTTGGAAAGGCAGCGAAAAACGATCGCAGCCGTTAGAGCATAAATCTGCGTAAATAAAAGCCATCTTATCGACTTGTTAAACAATTTCTTTTACATTGGGTGGGCAAGTTCACAACGGTCGCGCCTTTTAGCATCTCGCCGCCGGATTCCCTGGAATTGGATGCTTCGCTTCGCAGCAACTTCTCCTTTTTGAAAACAAATCCGACCGCCAATGACGAGCCAATCGGCAAAAATCGTTTACTATCGACAATAGGGAATGCTTAGAGTACTAGTAGAAGAGTATTAGTAGTAGTATTAGTAGTAGTATTAGTAGTAGTTTAGTAGTAATTGTAGTAGTAGTACTAGTAGTACCTGTAGTAGAGTACTAGTAGTACCATTAGTAGAGTACTAGTAGTAGTACAAGTAGAAGAGTACTAGTATTAGTACCAGTAGTAGAATACTAGTAGTACCAGTAGTAGAGTACTAGAAGACTTCTAAAATAGTAGTGCTCTCAGTTCTCTCTTAACAACTAATCCTTGTCCATTCGGTTAACATGATATTAAGCAGTTTAAACTACAATTTCTTTGGCTTTCTCTATAAGTACATATGTATGTATTTTGCACAAACAACTGGCATTTCCTTTGTTATCGCTTATTTTGAAATAAAATATCAATTTCTGTGTAAACAAACAACAAATGCTGACTGGGAAAATATACTTATGTACATACATACAATGCAAACGTATTGAAAATGCAGCCAGAAGTCAGCAGTCAGCTTGCAACAACAAGGGCAAATAACAACAACATCAAAAGCAAATGAAGTCGAAGAAGAAGAAGAAGAATGGAAGGAAGGAATATCAACATCAGCAACATTTGACTTGCCATAAAAATGGTAAATGGTAAAAACTGAGTGTGGCAGTTGCCACAACGTCGGCGTCGGCGTCGTTGAAGACTGGCGCCAACGATGATGACATGTCCTACTTGAGTGGTTTACTTAGCTGCCTTATGAAAATATCCGTGCCTGTGGGCAAATATACTTACATACACAGGGAGTAGTATGTAGATGCATCCATAAAGATGACTCTGACTGTGGTGGCAGGCCACCAAAAACTTAAAACTGGCGCGTCACTGTCACTCACACACAAAACGTGCAGCGTGCAACGTGCAATGTGCAACATGCAACGCATCATCGTCGTCATTATGAGAGGGCAACACACATACAAAAGTGCCCTGGGAAACATTTGGCCAAAGCCAAAACACATTCTATATATAAGCTAAAGCATATAGAATCTATAGCCATATATATATATATATATGCAGATGTGATCTAATCTGTGGCAAGATTAGATGCAACAACAACGCGTCTCCATCCATCCATTCAGTAGATGACTGACTTGTTGTTCGAGTATAAGTGCTTCCTTCTTATAAATCGTACATTTTGGGCTCAAATTACAAGGTGAGCGAGTCACAGCTCCATGTGCAAGTTGTCAGTCAGTCAGTCAGTCAGTTCCACAGTCTGTCCCTCAGTCTGTTCCTCAGTCTGTCCCTCAGTCTGTTTCAAACACTTGAAAGCGCCTGCAATTATCAGTAGCTGGCGCTCGTCTAAACAGATTGCGTATACGCCATGTTGTCAGTTAATTTTCCCTTTCAAATATATTGTATTTTTCTGTTGTTTTTTTCGGCGTCATCGTCATCATTAAGCATGATGTGACACTTTTGACCTCATTTCCCACTTGTAACTTGCTTCAGTTTCTGCTCGCCACATGATGCACATGCCGCAATCGATAGCCGATAAATAGAATTGCAATTACATTCAGTTGATTCTCATGTATTTTAATTAGCTTTTCTGTGTTGCAGCCACAACAGCAGCTAAAACAACAAGCAGACAGACACGGCAACTATTATTATAACAAATTAACGATTCTCTTCGCTTAACTCCCTCCCTCCCTGCCTCGGGTTCCCTTTCGATTTACATATTGACAAGGCGACTCAATTAGTTAAACCACAAAAATGAAAAGCCGGGCATCGACTTCAGCCACGACAACCACCAACCAAAAGGTTTACATCTATTTAAAATTGAATTTATGCACCCTCCTTGATGCCACATCAAAATTGTTCTCGCAATTTATTTCGCGTCTTTCCACTCCCTTTCAGGCTTCAGCTCCAATTGCTGCCCAACAAACTCCAGCAGACAGACAGACAGACAGACAGACAGTGGAGTGCAAAGATACTTGACAGAACATAAAGTTATAAGTAAATATAATTAAGTAAATAAACCCTTACATAGGAATACTATTTCTAATATTAATTTACATTCATAGAATATTCAAGCTATGTTAAATTTAAAGTTAAGTTTGAAAATTGTATAATAGAAATATTTATTTCAATATAAAGGCAATCTAATTTATAGTGTTTAGAAAGCTAAACAAGACAATTTTCTTGTTTCCATATAGTTAATCCAATAGATTGAAAACTGTTGATATTCGTTACATAAATTGATAGCTGGAGAAACTTTTATAATCTTAACACAGCTTTAGTTTGATCTAAGAAATATTAACTTAATTACTTACAATATATTGTGAATAATTTCAAATTTGTATCAAGATATAATTTATATACATATTTAGAAGTATATACTCAAAGTTTAAATATTATAATGGGAATAACTTAAATGTTGATTAGCAACTTCTTTGGAATCTTTACTATACGACTTTATTTATAGAAAGATAATACAATTTTCTATATACTCAGAATATTTCAGAGATTATTGAATGTAGATACTTTTAATATATACTCAGAATATTTCAAAGATTATTGAATCTAGATACTTTGATATTTGATATTTGTTAAAAGTATGTAACAAGTTTAAGAAAGTCTGCTAGACCCCATCAAGTATATTTCTTATTCTGTAACAGCAGGAATAGCTGAGTCAACATAGCCATGGCTATCTGTCTATTCGTCTGTCTGTCCGTCAGGCCGTCTGTCCGTCCGTCTGTTCGTATAAATGAAAGTATCTCAGAGATGGTAAGTGCTAGAAGCTTAAACTTAATCTCCCAGCACTGCTTACATTTGCAGGCAGCTCATGTTTATCTTTAATTTTGGATGCCACGCCCCCTACGCCCACAAAACAAGAAAATGCTCATAACAAGAGCAGTTTTGTAGCTAGAGACTTGAAATTTGGCACATATAATAAGTATCTTAGTGTCGATGTGTCTAGAAAATTTCATTATGATGTCATGCCTTAGGCGCCCAAAAATCAAAAAAATGCTCAAAGCAGAAGCAATTTGATAGCTAGAGACTTGAGATTTGGCAATTATGATGATTATCTTGGGATCGATGTGTTCAGATGCCAATCTTCGTCCACAAATTTAAAAAAAAACTATTACATCGGGTTAGAATTTGAGGGGGTCCTTCAAAAGACACAGGGTTTATAACGACCGGGGTTAATAATACATATATATCCATACTACTTAAATATCTTGTATTGATTATTGCTCATTTTTAATTGTTATACCACATAATATTCTGCTCAATATTTGCTCAATTTAGTCCACTGTCCCAGCAGCTTATTATTGACTAAAGGGAGTTACAAATTCACAGACAAAGCTGCTGCGTTTACCACAATACATATATATTGGAGTACAGCATTTGGCTGCTCACACTCACTTGAAATCTTTTCACTGACATTTGCTCACTTTTAGCCAGAAAAGGGAAAGGGAAAGGGGACAGAGGGTGGGTGCAAAAGGGGAGAAAGGGAGACCAAATGAACCCCATCATTAAGTGCGTAAATGTACTGTAAATAGACAAACGCGTTTTGAATAAAATTTACTGGCAAAACGGAAAGAGTTGTACGCCCTTTTGTGGAGAGGGGGGGGGTATGAAAAGGGGGAACTGTGTTAGCAATGCAAATTCCCTGGGCAAACAAAAAACCAGACAACATGATGTTGTACTTACATACCATGCCAACAAAGACGCAGACGCATCTGTTCCAACAATTGATGAACTGGCGGTCAACAGGGCGTAGAATCAATAGAGAAAGATAGATAGATAGAAAGGCAAGCAGAGTGAGAGTGAGAGGGGGGGGGGGGGGAAGTGGGAAAGATTCGGGAGCATTATTATGATAATTTGGCGTGACAAATTGAAGAAACTTTTAGCTTTTGTCACAATATTTGCAGCGTTAAATGAGCAAAGCAAACACTTCACACATGCCAGACCAAAACCCTTTACCCGCAGCAGCAGCAGGAAAGCAGCAGGAAAAGCAGCAGGAAAAGTAGGTTGAGGAGGAGTTGAGAAATAGCAAGACTAAGGGGCGTATCCAAGAGAGAGAGAGAGATGGAGAGAGATGGAGAGGGGGCGTTGGCGTTTGGTTACAAATAATTCGACACTTGTGTTAATTGTCATTGAGCATCATCGGAAATCCAAGTGAAAGATGAGCAACAATAACAACAACAATCGTGGTAGATTCTCTCTCTACTCTATTGTTTGCCACGTTTGGCGCGTCTAATGAGATTTGGCAACAGCAACAGCGACAGCGACAAGGAGTCAGATTCACTTTTTGAGATACACATTTGCTTGGGAAAGGTGCACACACAGATTGAGATACAAAAGAAGAAGAAGCCAGGCGATTGAGGCGTCGATGCGTAATTCATAAAACCATTGAAAAGGCAAAGAGAAGATGCGTGTCTCTATCTATGTATCTATCTCTGTCTAGCTATCTTTGTGCTGCTGCTGCTTGTCACGGGGTAACAAAGGGCGTTTAGACAAAATAAGGCGTGGCTGTTGTGGCTGTGGCTGTGGCTCTGGGAAACACAAGAGTTTCGTGCTAAAGAGCCCAGGCAAATGGTTGCGCCCATTTGTGGTTTTCAGTCTGCCACAGGCCTCAATCCTCAAACCTCAATCCTCAATCCACATCCTCAATCCTCCGCCTTGTTCTCATTCTCAGACTCTTGCTAGGGTATTAACAAAAGCACTCAGCAGCCAAAAAAAACTGATTGAAACATTTCCGCTTGTTTCGCTTTTCGCTTGTTTGTTATTGTTGGCCTTGCGACGGGGATTTAGAGATTTTCCAAACGGATTAGAAACAAAAGCGAAACGAGAACGGACAGAGATCTCCAACAGGCGATTTGCAAATTTGTTTTAAATGCTAACAAATTATTGTTGCAGCTGTTGACAGCTGCTGATGCTGCTGCTTCAACTAACTAACTAACTAACTAACTAACTAACTAGTTAGCAGAGCAAACATAGTTGATTTGATTAGTTGTTCAACTAGAAACAAGCAGAATAGTCGGGAATTTCTTCTCAGTAGCTCTATAGGGATCCGCTCAAATTCACTCCTTATAATTCGATTTGTGGGCGAAGTGGGCGTGGCAGCGTGATGAAATTTTCTGAACATATGGACCCTAATATAATCATAATGTGTGCCAAATTTGAAGTCGCTAGCTGCAAAATTGCTTATGTTATGAGCATTTTCTTGATTTGTGGGCGTAGGGGAATTGGTATCGTAATGAAATTTTCTGGACACATCAATCCCAAGATAATCATCATAATTGTCAAATCTCAAGTCTCTAGCTCTAAAATTACTCTTGCTTTGAGCATTTTCTTGATTTGTGGGCGCCTTAGGCATGATATCATAATGAAATTTTCTGGACACATCGACACTAAGGTACTTATCATATGTGCCAAATTTCAAGTCTCTAGCTACAAAACTGCTCTTGTTATGCGCTTTTTCTGGTTCTGTGGGCGTAGGGGGCGTGACATCCAAAATTAACGATAAACTTGAGCTGCCTGCAAATATTAGCAGTGCTGGGAGACCAAGTTTAAACTGCTAGCTATTACCATCTCTGAGATACTTTCATTTATACGAACAGACGGACGGGCAGACGGCTTGACGGACAGACAGAAATACAGACATAGCTAGATAAACGCTGCTATTGCTGCTAAACAAGAATATATACTTAATAGGGTCGGCCAAGCTTCCTTCTGCCTGTGAACTAACTTAACATCCCCCCTTAGGGTATAATAAACCCCGCTTAAACTTGTTAACATTGTATCTTTACTATATTTAATATCAGTTGAAGTTTAGCAATGTTTGAGATACTGTAAAACACAGCTTATAGTATAATTTTAGATATTTATAATAATAATTTATTAAAATACTTTTAGTTTGGCATTTCGATCAACACAAACAAATGAATAGTTTGCATTTTAATTACCCAACTAATATTTATTTGTTATATTCAACATCATTAACTATTTGATTTAGTTAGAATTTTCTGTAACTACCACAAAATATGAAGTTGTCAATTTATTGACAACAAACAGCCGCAATTTGTTGAATATATATGTAGTAAGTACTTACTACATTGTAGTCATTAACTAATTTAAGTACTTTTACAAATTGTAAAATTGGCTCGGCAATTTATCAATTTGCCAGACAAACATGAAATGATGTTGTATGATGGGTAATCACAGCCAAAGCCAAAGCTCTCTATTGTTCCATGAAAATTTGTGAAAATCGTATTAAATTACAGCAACAAAATGTGGAAAACTGTTCGAAAATTGAAGTCAAATCAGTAAAGAAAAAAAAATGCAGCCCCCGATTGAATTATGAATTAATAAAGATGTTTTGCCCGCAGGCAAGATTTGGGTTACATAATGGCAGCTGATGGGATGGGAGGGGCGGTAGAGAGGGAAGAGTGAGGTGGAAAGAGACAAAGCGGGAAATGGGAAATGAGGGGAAGGGAAGTAAGACAGACTGGCCAGCAACCCTGTATAAAGTGTTGCCGTTTTGGCTTTGCCAAATCCTTTACAACAACAAGTCAACACACAACTTTTGCTCTCTCACTGTGTGTGTGTGTGTGTGTGAGTGTGTGTGTGTGTGTGTAATCTGAGGATGCACTTTTCTTTGCCCCCTTTTTATTGAAAGATAATTGGGTTCACAGAGATGAACGCAGACAGGCAGAAAGCGAACCCAAATCCCGCACCGACCCCAACAACTCACAATTCAATTGAGATTCAAATTTACTTAGTTGCCAGTACTGAAACTTATTGTATTACATTTGGGAATTGTAGAACATCACCCGCAACTGCCACGCCTACAATGAAGGCGCTTAACGCTTTTTCGACGCTCTGACGTGTAAACGTTAGCTGTTTTACAAATTAAACCTCCCCGTAATACATTTTGCCATTTTGTGGTGGGATTTGTTGTACAAAATCTATTAGTAAAACTTCTACTCCTCCTCCGCCTTCTCCTCCTCCACCTCCTCCTTCTCCTCCTCCTCCTCCTCCACTGATTTCTCCCTTCCAGCAACTGCAAATGTTTAACAATTAAATGTAATTTGAAACTACGATGACGTGATGATTTTGATGTGGATAAAGATGCAGCTTCAATCTGGAATTGTGTGTGGGATGATGGGAGCAACAAGGTCACGGAAATAACATACGGAAAGTTGATGGCAAAGTCGATTAGGATTACAATTGCGAATTGTTAAGTTATAGTATTAAAACTATACATATAAATAAATATAAATAAATATATATAAATATATATAAAGAAATAAATGCAACCTTAAGCTAAAACAAAACATTGTATATCTATTGTTATATTTAAGTCTAAAATTAGTTATTTTCCCATTACATAAACTGGAATCATAGCTCAAATAAATTAATTTTAACTGCCTGCTTTAATTTGTTAATTAAGCAATAATAATATTTCAGATGTGAGTAATCTGTAATGAAGTGCAACTTTAAATAAACTTTGCAGCTTAACAATCCTTAGTACACTTAGTACAGTTGAACTTTTCTATTACGAACGAAGTTTTCTTTATAGCGAATTCATTTTCAGAACACCGCAATTTCGTTTAATATTCAGTTATATATTTATATATTTACTTATTGTCAACTTAAGCCAGTCAACAAATAATATTTTAACATGTTAATGCAATTTAAATGTAATAGACTAAAATAGAGTAGACATAACAGTCGGTACCCCGACCATAATATACCCTATAGCTCTACTGGAATCCGCTCAAATTCACTAACGATGTAATTATCTTGTAATGCAATTTCTGACCGAAGGGGGTGTGGCATCATAATGAAATTTTTTGGACACATCGATCACAAGATAATCATCATGTTTGTTAAAACTCAAATCTCTAGCTGTAAAATTGCTCTTGCTTTGAGCATTTTCTTGATTTGTGGGCACAGGGGGCATGGCATCATAATGAAATTTTCTAGACACATCGATAATAAGATAAATATCATATGTGCCAAATCTCAAGTCTCTAGCTTCAAAATTGCTGTTTGCTATGCGCTTTTTCTTATTTTGTGGGCGTAGGAGGCGTGACATCCAAAATTAAAGATAAACTTAAGCTGCCTGCAAATGTTAGCAGTGCTAAGAGATCAAGTTCAAGCTTCTAGCTCTTACCATCTCTACGATTCTTTCATTTATACAAACAGACGGACAGACAGACAGCCCGACGGACAGACAGACAGACAGACATAGCTTTATCAACTCTGCTATTGCTGCTGATCAAGTATATATATACTTTATGGGGTCGGTCAAGCTTCTTTCTGTCTATTACATACTATTAACAAGCTTAGGTATATTAAGTATAAAGTACAGGGTATAAAAATAGATTTAAATTATATGCAACGTTGAATATCCAAACTAAAGATATATAAAAGTCATTTAATAATTGTATAACAGTTATTCGAACAGTTTTTGGCAGCTTAACAGCGTTAGCAAAGTTGACAATGGGTTTTTAATTAGAACTCATTAAAAAAGAGTCTTGGCATAGAATTTGCATTAAGCAGCAGATCGTCTTACAAAGTGTCAAGATCTAAGAGGTTTAGGTTTAGACCACACATAAGTATACATATATATAAACACACACAGGCACACACACACACACACTCTCACTCAGAGACACACACACACAGGTAGCTACAAAATATGAGCCAGCTAAAAAGGTTAGAAAAAAGGCTTACCAAAAAAAGCGTTGAAGCTGAAGAGTTGAAAAGTATTTATAAATTTATATAAATATATTTATAAATTGATATATGTAGATATGTAGATATGGCATATATGTATGTGTGTGTGTGTGTGTGTGTGTGTGCAGCAAATCGGCTTAAGGTCAAATAATCGTCGTTTGAAAATAAAAACACGCGCTTCAACGACACCATTTGATTATAAACCAAATGACAACAACAACAACAACAACAGCAACAACAACGACACTGCATCGTGTTGCACTGTTGATGTGGATGCCACAGATATTATCGAAACCTTCGGCTGTCAATGTTTTTTCCATTTGTCGCCTCTAATGACATATTTAAGGTGTTAATCGTCTCATTGGAACGTTGCCAGCGGATTTGTGTGTGTGTGTATTGTTTAAAGCAGGCACACAGACAGACAGACAGACAGGCAGACAGACGGACAGACAGACAGGCAGACAGGCAGGCAGCCAGACGGACAGACAGGCAGCCAGACGGACAGACACACACACACATTTGTCTAGGGTAAATATTGATGTTGCGATTATGTCCATTGATGCATTCACAATAGACTTGCCGTACATTATCCATTGGCAACGATCAGGCTCACTCTTTACCCCCTGCACCTTCCCCTACCCCCTATACCTACCCCTACCCCTAGCACAGATATCTATTAGTTGCAGCCGCCATAAACTACAGTATTTGGAAAATTCAGTCAATCGTATTTTGGCTTTATGGCGCATTATCCTCTAAATCGCAAAAACAAAACTGCAAACAAACATGGCACACCTCGGCTTATGGCCAAGACAACAGCGAAATTGGCAAATGGCCTACAACAACAACAGCAACAACAACAGCACGTTTCATGGAAATGCGACGATTTTCATTGCTTCCGACATCGATACACATCGAAAGCCGCTTGGCCAAGCTAAGCTGTCTCTAAGCCAAATCCAGACAACACACAAACCACACTGAGCGGATTATAGTAAAAGGCAGCCAACTATTATTACTATATTACTTGATATAGTTGATAACGTTAATTATTTGTAGTAAGTATCAACTGTGTCAGATGCTCCGAATTGACTAACTACACTTTTTTTGCAATTGCCAAACAACAGTAAACATATAGATACATATATATATTGTATTTCTTGCGCCTGCGCTTTGCTTTATATAAGCTACAAACATTTGCTGCCTGTTTCAACAGCTGTCACACCACTGTAGCCTGCTGCTGCACGTTGATTGGCTGCAACAATGTGTGTCCAATCAGCGCTAAGCAATGTTTACTGCTTGACAAGCAGTTGCTGCTGCGGCTGCTGCTGCTGGCGCTGCTTTGCTAGGGTAGCAAGCAGTGAGGAAATTATTTGTATGTGGGCATTTTTGACAGCACAAGAATTTCCCCATGCTGCTTGCCTTGGGCAAAAAAGGGAAATAATAAATTCATTTATTTTGCTACTTACGCTTTTTTTAAATTAAAAATTTTGCTAGCTGTTGTTTTAAACCGTTTTTATTTTTAAAAAAATTAACATGCCTTTTATTGTTTGTAGCTATAATTATTATAATTACTAATTAAGTAAATGTTTTTGTTTTGTTTTTGTTTCATTTTAATTCTATTAAAAATTCAACATGAAAGTTTTGTTTTTTTTTTTTTTAAGCTAAAAGTTTTTCTCTTGCTTTTATGCGTTAAAACGTTAAACGTTTTTCTTTTTTTTTTTTTGTTTTGATTACGAAATTGCATTTGTTTTTGCTTAATTTCTTCACTTTTTTCCCAGCGCTTTGTCTATATTATTTTTTTTTATTTATAACAATTTGATCGTATTCTAAATTAACAATGTTTTTGTTTTTTTTTTTGCAAAATGTGTTTAATAATAATAGAAAAAACGAAGTGTAAACAATAAAAGTATACAACTAGCAAACTAAATAAATTTTTATGATTATTTTATTATTATTATTGATAATGTTTAAGTTTAAGTTAAAAATTAAGTGAACACAACAAACCATTTACATCAAATTAATTGGCTAGAGTAGAGCAATGCAGGTAACTACATGTGTGTGCAGGTGTGTGTGTGTGTGTATGTGTGTGTGTGTGCTACAGGCCCTGCCATTTGTTGACTGTGCTAAACCAAAAGAAAAACAACAATAAATTCTACATTTTCCTGCCTTAACTATAAAAAACTTGAACTAGCGCAAAAAGATAGAAAAAAAACCGAAACAATAATTACATACATACTTATATATTTTACAAATAATATTAACAATATATAATTTCTACTATATATATATATATATATATATCTATTCATTATAGACTCATATATCAACTCTAGAAATTTGTGAACCTCATGGACGGATGTTTAATCTGAAGTAAAATTGGCGCACAGCAGCTCAATTTGTGGCTGCATACAACCCCCGAGTGACGTCAGCAAAGTTAGTGAGGTTAGAATGGGACTTAGGATTGGGTACAAGTGGAAACGGGTTAATTTCGAGTGAGGTTAGAATGGGACTTAGGATTGGGTACAAGTGGAAATGGGGAAATGGGTTAATTTCGAGTTGTTTTCTTTACCACAATTTTGATTTTACACTAAAGTTAACTATATAGTATATGTAAGTTATATTGCTAATCAACAGTTTTTCTCTTTTTATACTTTCTTTGTACAGTGTATACGCAAAACGTGCTCGTATCGTATATAGGCATCTAAGGCATAGTTTTCATTATCTTTCTTTTTTGTTTTGTTTTAAACACAATTTTCTTTTTTTCCAATTATTTACAACAATTTTGTATCACATTTTGCAACATTTGCTTGGTTTTTTTTCATCTCATCTCGTTTTTTTTTTGTACAAAAAGAAATCGTTTTCTTTGCTTTCTTGACACACACAGACACTTGCGTTTGTTGTATGCAAACTTTTGAGCAGCACTGTGCGAACATTTTCTAACACTTATTGAAGAAAAACTTTGTTATCTTTGTTATTGCAAGTTTTGTTATTATATAAGTTAGTTTAACTAAGAGCTAAGTAAAAGTTACGAGTATAATAATAATATATCTCTCATCTGTGTGTGTGTGTGTGTGTGTGCATGTGTTGGCTAAGACTGTGTGTTCTGGCTATAATTGTAGCTGTATATATTTTATATATTGTTATATTTGTGTGATTATAATTCAATTTTTTCGCTATATAAACTCTGAAAAACGTAACAAATTGAAAGCCCTTAGTTATGTTCAATCTGGAGTTTGTGTTTCTTTGTTTAATTTGGTAAATATATATATATATGTATGTATATATATGAAAATGCCTAGTTTAAAACCATTTTGGGACGCCTTTGAGGCGTCGCACTAAACTGACGTTTGGCTTACGTTACGTTACGTATCACGTATGACGTATGACGTAAGCTAACCTGCCAGTTAAACTGGCTGGAAATATTGTTTATTGCCTTACACAAGACTACAGACTAAAATTGCAATAATTAACACTACATAACAGGATTTTTTTGAGGGGGGAGATTATTGCTAACAAATTTCTACATTTATCATCATCATTTTACACTCTTAGTGTGTGTGTGTGTATGAGTGTGTGTGTGTGTGTGTTTAGGGGGAATTAGGTAACTACGTAGCTCTCATTGTTTTTAAGCTTTTGCTCGAAAATAAAACTTGAATTAAAAGTTGTTATTACTAAATCTAAGTTGGGCTTTTGTTTTCCTTTTGTTATCCGTATTCCTCTTGGATTATTGAGCTGTATCTTCATTGCTTTCTCACAGTTTCTCTTGCTGCCGCTGCTGCTCCTGCTGCTGGCAATTCTCACTTGCCAGCGAACTGTGGCTGCTATTGATGACTTTTGCTCAACAGATGCGAATTGAACTCGTAGACATTGTTCAGTTGTTCCCCACAAATGTTGCACTTCCACGGATTGCTCTCGCAGTGGCAGCCCTTGTGCAGAAAGTAGAGTGTCTCGTCGGGAAACTCGATGCCACAAAAGTGACAGGTGAGTATCTGTTTGCGATTCAGCAGTAGATCACTTTCCTGACCCGTTGACGTTATCGTGCCATTGCAAATGGGCGTTGAACTGTTGCCATTGTGGTTGGCCGTGTTCGTTGTTGCCGCACTCGAGTTGCCAACTGAACCAGCTGCCACAGTGCTGCCACTGCCACCGTTGCCATTCATCATATTCTGTGGCATATTCTGCAGTTCATGCTCCAATGGTTGCGCATTCCGCGTGATCCGATTGTTCGCCTTGGCGCAGATTCTTCGCTTTAAATCCTCGCGTAGCAGAGATTTGAGTGGCGAAACCTGCAGGGAGAATACAGAGAGAATGAAAGAGAGAGAGTGAGTAATGAGAGAAAATGCAGAGAGAGTGAGAGAGTTGCAAAAGTGCTGGGATATTGCAATATAGTATGCAGCTTTCTGGTTGATAGATAGACTCTAGGTACGCTATACTTTGGGAAATGTCCTGGGTAAACATTTTGGGACACTTCCTTGGTACATTTCTTTGCAACATTTCTTTGGCAGCCTTTTTGGGGATATTTATTTGACACAATTCTTTACGTATGCCTTCTTGGTACACTTATTTGGTACAACTGTTTGGTACAACTGTTTGGTAAACCTAATTGGTACACTTAATTGGTACGATTATTTGGTACAATTAACTGGCACATTACTGTGGTACACTACTGTTGTACACTAATGTGGTACACTTATCTGGTACCCAACTTAGGTACACTACTGTGGTATATTACTTTGGTACACTTATCTGGTACCCAACTTAGGTACACTACTTTGGTATACTTCCTTGGTACACTACTTTGGTACACTACTTTGGTACACTTATAAGGTACAACTGTTTGGAACACTTCGTTGGTACACTTCTTTGGTACACTACTTTAGTACACAACTTTAGTACACTACTACACTTTGGTACACTTCCTTGGGAGCCTGTCTTAAAATATTCGACACATTCGAACCATGTGACACTACCTTGGAAAGCTCAATTGGGACACCACCTTTAGAAACTTGAAACACTGCCTAAGGACACTTAGAATACTCGTTTGGGACACTCACTACTTTGGTTCACTCGTTTGGTACACTGTCTAGGTACAGTCAATTGGAATACTGCCTTGGAACACATTCTCAAGATAAACACTTGGATGAAGAGCAAGAGACAAGCATTTGAAACACTTTCTTGGGATGCGCCTTTGGTACAAATCTCTGGCACACTTCCTTTGGATATTTTCTTTTATAATGATATGTTAAGCTACACTGACATACATCCTAAGGATTCTTCCTTCAAGACATTCCTTTGGACACTTCCTTGGGACACTCGGTGCAGTCTTTTGGTACAATAACTTAAGTAACTTTCTTTAGATGATCTTTTGGGAAACTTCTTTAGAACAATTCATATGCATACTCCTTTGTAAAGACAAGTAGGGCCTGTTCATTGGCATACTGCCTTGGGATGCTCCTTTGAAACCCTTTCCTCTGGCCCACTTCCTTTGTTACACTCTTTTGGGACACAACTTTCTTAGGAACACTCCCATGGGACACTCCATTGGGATATTCTTCTCTTCCTCAGACTACACTTGACATACTTCTCTGTAATGCAAAACTTTGGACACATTCTTTGGCAGACTCTTTCTGGACACTTCTGTTGAACACTTCTTTGGAATATCCCCCTAAAACACTCCATTTGTACACTCCTTTGGTATACTCTCTAAGAACACTTTCTTGGTACAATCTTTTGTTACACACCCTTGGATTATTTGATATTTTCTCTACACAACTCTACTTTTTTAGCCCGTAAACTGCATACTACTCACAACTCTTACACCTTCCCTCTAAGAAACCTAACTAAACTCACCTTAATCAGTGAGGTGATTCTGTTGTTGTTACTATTACTGTTGTTGCTGTTGCTGTTGTTGTTGTTGTTGGAAGCAATCTCCGAGTCGCTGTTGGCATCACAGGCAGCATTGCCATTAATTGCCTCCTTTTTATCCGCATCATCCAGCAGAGGTTCCTAATCGAAAAGCAGAAGAAAATCACTTAAATATTGATCGGAATTCAAATAAGAAATTTACAACGCACCTGTTTAATGGGAATCAAACTGATGGAGGGCGTTATGTGATTCTCATGATGATGATGATGATGATGGTGATGATGATGCGGCTGATGATGTTGATGATGTTGGTGACTCTTTGACGTCGTCGTGCTGGACGAAATGGGCGTGGCCTTTGTATTGCAATCCATGGGAAGATCCTGTGGAGCGCCCAAAACAACAGGTGATTGCAGAAGTAGCCAATGTTCTTTTAACTTTTCATTGCTATTTGAATCCAGTTCACTGTTGTTATTATTGTTGCTCGTGTTGTTGTTATTGTTGTTGTTGTTGCTGTTGTTGCTGTGATTATTGCCCTGTAAAGCAGATTCACGCAAAACGCAAATCAGCTAAAATTGACCAAAGATTGGAAACGTGCAACAAGCGAACGCAAAAGAAATCAAGTGTATTCTACATATTTTAAACTTGATTTCTCACTTAAATTGCAATTACTGAAGTTGAGTACTTTAATCTTATAACAAGTACAATTTATTAACTATTTAAGCATATTTAAAGTTATTAGAGAGTTAAAACGAACTTGATAGAAGTAGAATTTAATGTTGTAACAAGTACTTTGATACGTTGGTACTTTATAAGTTGGTAGTAAAACATCTTCAATCAAAATTGTGTAAATTTCAGCATAAAAACTATGAAAGGAAGTTCAAGTAAGTATATTTGATATTTGATATTGATTTAAGTTTTCTTTAACTCATTAATGTGCATATTGAAGGCTTTCAGTTTGTGTGAAAGCAATTGAAGACAAACTACAGAAATATAGTTGGCAAGTAAAGAAGAGCTAGAACCGATTGGGAATTCTAAGCAAGTGAATGCAAAAAAGAATTTAGATTTAACAGCTTCAACTGATTTAAGTTTTTAAAGAAGTAAACTAATTTACATTTATATTATATATTATATATATTATGTATTTTATATATTTTATATATTTTATATATTTTATATATTTTATATATTTTATATATTTTATATATTTTATATATTTAATATATTTTATATATTTAGCAACTATTCTATTTTGTAAATAAAACTTTAATTTCAGTGTTTACACACTTGTTCTGTGATTTAAGTGTTTACACACTTCTTTACTCGGAAAACCTTTCTTTTAAACCCGACTGCCAAACTTATATAAAGAAGATCCTTACTTATTTGCAGTAAATCGAGAGTTTTACCTGATTCAAGACTCGTTTCTTTTATAATACTCTGTTGTATAAGTTTCCCTTTCTTCACTTATTAAAAAATATTAATAAATTGATTAAATTCTCTCTTCTATAAACTGTTTCTGCACTTGTTTAAAGATTATCTTCCTACTCAATTTCAGTAGTTTTTAATGCCTCAATCAGGCAACTCTTTTAAAGGCATTCAAACGACTCGGTGGCAACTTACATTGAATAGCTCCGTGTTGCCATTTTCATTGAGCGTGGAAATCTCGACGTGCGGCGTAAGGAAGTGCATTGGGGGCGTGGCATTCTCCAGAGATCTCATAGACTCGCCACTATCGCTCTGATGACTTGCGGGCGGCGGAGGAGGAACAACAACCTGCTGCTGCTGTTGCTGTTGGGGAATTGTTGCCAATGACTGGGGCACATAACTTGCTGCAGCTGCCGCTGCCGCCGCCGATGCCTGTGATTCGAGGGCCAACAAAAGGGAGGAAGTGCCACCGGGACCCGGATTATCCAGATCAATGCCGTGACGATTGAAGAAATGTATGCGCAGTGATTTCATGGAGCCAGCACGATAACTGCATAGCGGACACGTCTTGACCAAATCATGCTGGCCAACATGCTCGTTCTGGAAGTGCGCACGCATCGCAATCTGACGCTGGAAGCCGCGATTGCAGATGGGACAGTGATAGGGCAGCGTTTTGGTGTGCGTCGTAAAGTGTTCCGCCAGATGATCCTTGCGAAAGAAACGCTTCTGGCAGACGCGGCATTCGTAGGGCTTGACGCCCGTGTGCCGCATCTTGTGGCGTCGCATGTTGGCGCCATTCGAGAACTTCATGTTGCACACATCGCACTCGAAGACTTTACGTGATGCATTTGCTCCGCCGTTGCCGTTGCCGTTGCCGTTCCCACTGCCATTGCCAGCCGGCGAGGAGCTAGCCGATGAACTTGATCCATTGCTGCCCCCGCCACCGACAACTGTTTCCGCCACCGACTTCCCGACACTCATATTCTCCGGCTCGTCGTGTTCCTCGCTCTTCAGACGCACCGCCTGCCCGGCCAGACACTGCACCACATGCAACAGCAACGTTGCCCGCGAACTCGTCTCAAAGTTCTCGCAACGCTCACAGCGAAATGTCATTGGAGGCGAGTGTGGCCCAGTGCTGAGATTTGTCGGCGTCGGCGTCAGCGACGTCGGCGTCGGCGTCGTTGTCAGCGAACGCGCTTCCGGCTGCTCGGATTCCGATGCGGACGCAGTTGCCACGGCCGCTTCCTTCAGACTCCGCAATGCCATCGCATTGTGATGCAACAAGGCGGCCGCCGTTGTCGGTGTCATGTCCACGATAAGTCCGCCCACATTGGTGTCCTTGAGTGCCAGTTCCATGCTGCTGGCTGCTGTGCTGATTGCCTCGGCCATCTGTGAATGGAGTAGAAGCAAGAGATTGAAGAGGGATATGTATTAAGAAAGAGATTTATACATATACTCTGTATGCGAGTAGTAATTTAATCTTTAAGAGTGGTCAGCAAATTTCAGCAAGATCCGTCAACTAGTTGCTGAATTATCAAGCTGAACCGCTTTGTGAACCGGTTCAGGGGAACTTAAGCTAACTGAAGTAGTACTGCAAGAGCTTTTGTGCTTTTGTGCAAGAGAAAGCTTTCAAAATCAGCTGATAAATTAAAGATCAGTGCGAAAGAGAAGGAGAAAATGCGAAAGAGATGCAAAAGAAAAGGAGAATGAGAAGAAAAATGAAGAGAAGGAGGAGAAGAAGGTGGAAGAGATGGAGAAGCAGCAAAAGAAAAATGGCAATGACAAGAAATAATGAAAAGAAGGTAAGAGTAGTGAAGATAGAAAAAAAAGAACGAAGAGAAGGAGAAGGAGGCGAAGAAGGAGAAGATAATGGAGAAGATGGTGGAGGAAAAAGAGAAAAATGAGAAGGAGTTGGAGTTGGAGGAGGAGGCAAAGGAGGAGGAGAAGGAAAAGAAGAAAGAGCAGAAGGAAAAGGGAGAGGAGAAGGAGAAAGAGAAGGAGAAGGAGAAGAAGGAGGAGAAGGAGAAGGAGGAGAAGGAGGAGAAGGAGGAGGAGGAGGAGGAGGAGGAGGAGACGGAGGATGAAATTTAGAAGGAGAAGGAGTAAGAGGAGAAGGAAAAGGGGGAGGAGATGGAGGTGGAAAAGGAGAAGGAGGAGAAAGAGGAGAAGGAAAAGGGGGAGGAGGAGGAGGAGAAAGAGGAGAAGGAAAAGGGGGAGGAGGAGGAAAATATAAAAAGAGAACTACATACAAAGACAAATGAATAGGAAAAAGTAGAAGAGAATATGGAAACAATTAAAGGGAAATGATATAAAGGAGAAACAGGAGAATGCGAAGCACAAGGAGAAGAAAAACGAGAATGAAAAGAAATAATGAGATGAAGGAAAATAATCTGTTAAATAAGTAAAAGTATGACAACGCAAGACAGCGCAGAAAAAGGTGCTGAATAGGGTAAACTTTATACGAATCTAAACAAAAACTTATATTAGAAAAGTTTGCCTGCAATTCCAGCAAAAAGAAAACTATTCCTTATAAGTTTATAGTCTTTAAACATTTCTATTTATTAATAAATAATTGCAGATTCGCTGGCAATTGTATTTTATAAAGTGTATTTAGGAAAGAGTTCAATATAAAACCGCAGATAAATGATCACCTGTTTAAGGCCAAACGAATCTTTGGTTTTTTAAGCCAAGATGACAAAGTGGAATCAAGTTGTGCTGTAATAAACAACAAATCGAGGTCAGCGTCTGGAGGAGAGCAGTGGGGAGAGGGGAGTGGGGATAGCTGCAATTTGGTGACTCTGTCTAACTGTCTATAACTGCCAAATTGGCTAAGAACGGCAAACAGAGTCAGCAACAACAAAAACGACACCAACAACAACAACAAGTTGGGCTGTAACCATTTTTGGGCGGACGACGCCACGTTTGCAGCTGAAAATACCAAAGTTATTGAGGCCAATTACTGGTCTTGCAGGTGGGCAAATACACAGATACACACACACACATACACACACACACAGATACACACACACACTCATACAGTTACAGATACATACTACAGATAAAGCTACAAAATTTTGTTGAATTAAATTCTTCAATTCGCAAATTGAAAATCAAAATGTAATGTAAATTTAATTATGCGATTTGTCAATAGGTCAAAGTTATTTTAGTTAGTTGGGATAGTTAGTTAGTTACTAAGTTACTTAGTTAGTTAGTAGCTGCAACTAATCACAATCGAAATGAATCGACAAACGTTTAAATTAGTTTAGCTTTTGGCCAAGTTTGTTTGTCTGGTTGCGACCTTGAAATAGTTGTAGATGCATTAACATTAGAGACACAGATCACAAAAGACCAAAAGCCATGGACGATCATCATTCCTCCCCTCTTCCTCTCTCCCCCTGCTTTATTACTCTTTCTTGCATATGCTTAAGATACATATACATACATGTATCTGTAGCTTTTATACACATTTGTATCTGCATTCAACTCTGGGACAGGTCATGCAAATTGAGGGCGAGTGGCATTTCATCATTTTTAAGGTAAAAAAAAGAAAAAATATAAATGTATGTCATCTACTTTAGGCCTATTTCAGACTCACACACACACACACATTTATGTAAATAATCTCAAATTGAAAACTACAGCAAGATACATAACAGGTTTCATTCATATGCCCTTGCCCTTTTATCTAGGGTATTAACATATTTTCAGCTTATTTGTAACTCAAACTCTATAATTTACATATAAAAGATAAAGGTATAAACGATTCCCTTTCAGATTCATCGACTCTTATACATTATAAGACAAGTTATAAGACTGAAATTGCTGCTGTTCAATCACCATAAGTTGATACCATAATTATAAGACAATTATAAGTCATATGCAGCATTTTAAATGTTGCTTTAATTATTATAAACGTCAGTATAAAATATGTTTAGACTGTTTAACAACAAATAAAAGTCATGCCATTAATTATAAGTACATCGAGACTGTTATTAAACAAGGAGTATAAGATACCTAGTAAATTGAAGTAGACATATAAGACTTGACTGTAGAATTCAAAGTGTTATGAGATTCTGTCATGTTAGAATTATCACGGTGGACGGCAGTCCACGCTAGTGACGAAAGCAGACCCCAAAAACTCATAAACAGTAATATAAGACATGTCTGCCTAGTAAATAAAATCATAACACAATTATAAGCAATAATATAAGACATGTCTGTATAATTTGTAATAAATATAAGTCATATACAGCTGTAGTATAGTAAATAAATATAAGTCATATCAGAAATATATGCTTTAGTATAAGAAGTAATTATTTGTTAGTCTTATACTAATTATAAGCATTAGTATAAGAAATAAATATAAGACTTATACAAATTATAAGCATGAGTATAAGACATATTGGTCTGAATTGCAGCAAGTATAAGACTTGCCATTGTTACAGACATAAATATATAAGAGACGCCTGCCTGATTAGGAATAAGTATAAGTTCAGCCTTCAATATAAGCAATAGTATAAGACTTTACTTAAACATGTCTTATACATATGCTTATAGAAATATAAGCAGGCAGTCAAGTCGCATGACTATGTTTATAAGAATCTTGACTAAGCAATATAAGTAAACAAGTCTTATACGATACTTATGCTTATAAGAGTAATGTCACATGGAATATACATGAGTTAGTCAGTTATATTCCATTTGACATTATTCTTATAAGCATAAGCATACGTATAAGACTTGTTTAAGCATATGTATAAGTCTTGTTTACTTGCAATGTTTAGGCAAAAAATCTAATAATCTTATATTCCTATAAGCATACAAGTATAAGACTTGTTAACTTATATTGCTTAGGCATAAATTCTTATAAGCATACGCATAAGACATGATTGTTTGCTTATAAGCATAAATATAAGACTTGTTTACTTATACTATTGCCTAAGCAAGTACTCTTATAAGCAAGTGTAAGTGTATAAGTCACAATGCTTATAAGTATTAGTATAAGTATAAGAATTCTATATTTATATTCCATAATACCGAATTCATATCAGACTTTGTATTCCAACAGAAGCCTGATTTCTTACATGAGTTCACCGTCTG
This sequence comes from Drosophila histrio, assembly GCA_958299025.2. Lineage (NCBI taxonomy): Eukaryota > Metazoa > Arthropoda > Insecta > Diptera > Drosophilidae > Drosophila > Drosophila histrio. Next base: position 20,419,089 of record OY729167.1, on the reverse strand, counting down.
CTTAAATGCTTTTACCCATTATTCTTATAAGCATAAGTTTAAGACAACTATACTTATAATCGTAAATCTCTACTCGTTTAATACTCTCACTTCCCAGTCGCTTCCCTTTACACCTGCAAAGAGTTTACTTATAAGCAAACGACTGCAATCCACATTCTTATTAGAACATATTATACACCCATTTGTCTGATTAGCTAGACACTAGAGCATTTCCACTTCGTTAGAGTTCTGCTTCTGCTTCTGCTATCTGCTTCTTCTTATTCTTTTCTGCTTCTTCGCTTGCCTTTCTGAGTGGAACCCATGCACACACACATACACACACACACACACATACAGCTATGCACATGTGTGCTTGCATGTATGTTTGTATGTATGTATGTGTGTCTATTCGCTTGTGGGCTTTGCAATATTGAGGTATGGGCAATTATGAGTTAGCTTTTGACGTTTTGGCATTATACTAAATGCGAGAGTAGTTTGGTAGTTTGATGGCTTTGTTTTGTTAGTCAATGGAGTCAATGGGTCAAGTTTTAGAGTCCAACTGGGTCACTAATTCATCTTGGCAGCGTCAGCAGCGACGTCAACAGCGACGTCAGCAGCGACGCAACGCCTGAGGTGTCCCGCATTTTCACTTGCTGTTCCCATTTTCAAAAAAAAAACTACTTAAACTAAAACCCAAAAGCAAAATGAAAATAAATATATATAAAGCTCCTTTTGCTTACAAAATGAGAGCGCGCACACACACACATACGCACACACTCACACACACACGCATACTTAGCGCAGAGCAGCGACATAATTGGAACAGTTTGAGAGCCCTTAATAACGTTGACTGCGACAGCGACTGCGGCAGCGGCAGCGCAGCGACTTCGCGTTGTAGGCCAAATGTATCTTTTGCATTAGCTTTAAGGTGTTTGGCTCACGAATTCAAATTCAAATGTTTGTTGACGTTGGTTAATCATATGCACGCACCAACATACATAACAGATTTGACCTTAACAGCATTCACCTACCGGTTTTCTATTGCCATAGAGATGATGATGTTTTCCCCCTCCCTCCTCTCCATCCCCTTACCACACTACACTATCTCCTGTCTCTTGTCCTCATTCATTTATGAGTCAGTCGGTCGATCGGCATTTGCTTTGCTTTTGTTTTTGCTGCCATCTCTGTCTCGCTACTTGCTGTCTCTGCTTTTAGTTAAGCTTTCATCAGAGCGCAAATCAATGAACCATTCCAAAGTGTTCCCCCAATAAGTCTGAGTCCAAGTTGGATTCTTATTGGTATATGTGTGTGTGTGTGTGTGTTTGTGACATGTGCTTGGAGATGCCAACAAGAACAAACATACATATACACAAGCATACGACGAAACGTCGACGTTACAAACCACTTTCCACGGTGACACACTTTAATGCTACGTGCTCTTTTGCTACTTTTGCTGCTGCTTTTATTACAGCGACGTCGACAGCGACGCTACTCCCATAATAGAAAGTGGAACAGGAATTTCCCTCCCATCAATGCCAATGCGGCGGCAGCAACAACAACAATAATGCTTACAACAACTGACGACGATGATTTCATTTTGGCTTGCAGCAGCGAGCGCCCGTCGCGCTCACTGCGAAACACTTGCCACGGCCAACAAGCAAATGGCAATAACAGCAACAATAACAACAACAGCAACAGAAACAACAACAAACACTCACACAGGCAAACGGTAAGAAAAAAGGCGTAAAAAATAGTTCAGTTGTGGGCAGCGCCAAAACATTGCTCAGCTGAGCGCCAAGAGCAAGAGCAAATGAGTGCGAGAGAGCAGGAGAGAGCGCGGCAAAGCAACAGTGAGAGGTGAGAGTAAAAATGGGAAATGCGGCGTGCATTTTTTGTTTATGCTCTCCACCGCATTGTTGTTGTTATTGCTGCTGATGCCACTGCTGCTGCAGTTGAGATACCAAGTACTAAATAAATGACACGCAAATCAGAATTTTTATACAACTTTCTTATTAATTTCAATGCGTTAAATCAATTGCATTTAATTAAAACGGCATGAATTAGTTTCTAATTTATGGCAAAGCATTTTAGGCCCGTTTCATTTCGTTCCGTTTCGTTCCATGCCGCTCACACACTCTGCGCGCTCTCTTTGGTAAGTGGCACTCGGGCTGTCGTATAATTTTTTTTGTGCTGACCTAATTATACGCTCATTTTGATTCACTTGATTTTCTCTGCTCACACACACACACACACACAAATGTTTCGTCACTGCGACGACAAGTGGAGCAGCAGCAGCAGCAGCAGAGTTTGCGGTGGCGACCATGGCGGCACATTGGGGCAGGCAGCGCGGCGACCGCAATTTTATTTTTTTTGTGGTTACTGGGACGTATGTACATTATTGGGCTTCCGATAGACATGTATGTAAGTATGTTTGTGCAAATACTCACACGCTTTTTTATTCGCACTCTATTTATGTTTGTATCACTTTTCGTTCTAGTTAATTATTGTTGTTGTAAATTGCATTTGTTTATTGCAGCGCATTCGTATTTGTCTGCTACTACTTCTGCTTCTTATTCTTCTTCTTTATGATCTTAACGAACACCTGCGCAACGTTCCCACGAAATTTCACTACGCGCGAGTTCTTTCGATCAGTCGGCAACATAAATTCGGAATTCGAATTCCGATTCCGTTTGCCGATGACGATGTCGATGCCGATTCCGCTTATTGGCGCTAGCGTCGACGACGCGCACGAACGAACTGAAACCCAAGCAAACTGCAATAGCTGGTGGAAGTACAAAAATGTGTGTGTATGACAGCGACAGACGACGGAGCGACCGAGCGTCTCTGGCAGTCTCAGTTTCTGTTTTGTTTTGGGACGGAAATGGCAGTGGCGTAGTCGCAGTTCCCTTTTTGTGTAGGGCGGCTGACAAGTGACTTAAAAGCTGAGCTCTGCTTGAGCTTGAAAGGCTTTTAAGTAAAAAATAATGCACTCTTTCCACTAACACAGAGTTTATGCACATCTTTTCTATGTTTTTACACAGTTATTTGACGTATTAAAAAATTTGGAATATTAGCCTATTATTAATGATAAAATATGTGTAAATTTCAGAAATTCATAACGAAACAAATATCGGTTTCGGTTGCCTTTCTACTCTCTGTTAAAATGAGGGTTTAAATATTTACTTTTCAGTCGTAATAGTGTATAATTCCAAGGCTTAAACTTATATTTATTTATAGAGAGTAAATCTATTAAGGTATTTTCCTTTTGAAGCCTATAACTAATGTCATTAATTGTTTATTAATGCGTACTAAACGTTTTTATTTAGTTTCCCCCCTCCTAATAAGCCCCTGCACAAAGATTTGCCAATCGTTGGCGCGCTCGAGCTCTCAGCCGCCGCAGCAGCAGCAGCAACAACAACAACAACAGCACGCAGTCGACTGGCGCAAGCAGCAGAATTTGAAATTAGGTCAACAGGTTTAGTTGGTAGTGGGCCTGAAGAGCGCTCTGCGACTGCGGCCTATTCGTATGATAGTAACTAGAGTGTGTTGTCGCTGTTGTTGTTGTTGCTACCTTTTGATTTCTGTTGCTGAGTTTACCTATGACCTCGGACTGTCGCTACCATCCGGGCATCCATCGCTTCGCAACACTTTGCATCGCATCCAAGTCAACGTCAACGTCGTCGCCAACACTGACGCCAACGTTGACGTTAACGTTGACGCCAACGCAATATGCGTTCGTTTATTGCACCACAGTTGCAATTGCAATTGCGGGTGTTGGGCGGTTGGGCGAGAAGATGCGGGGGAGAGATGCACACAATTTGAGCTTTTTTGCACACACATACAAATACAGAAAAAGTGCAAAGCACGCTACATGCATGTATATGTGTGTATATAAATTGAGCACACGGCATGGTTAGAAGCAAATGAAGGAGGAAGAAGTGTAGGAAGAGAAGGAAACGTGAGCTAAGTTACGCCCGTTTTCATAGATCTTTAGCAAGCGCATGTGTGTGAGTGTGTGAGTGTGCGTGTGCATTTGGGTAAAATTGTTTGTGCAAATTGTTTGGGAACGTGCATACAAATAACACACACACATACAGCTACAGCATGTGTCTCCAACTTGAATTTGTTTTCATTTCGTTGCGTTTTGTCCATGAGACTCACAGCATGAGTTGCCACATACTTCTTAGTTGGTTTCTATGTCACAATCAAACACACACACACACACACGCACACAGAGACAAACAGATGCGAAAAGGTAAAAAAGACAGACACAAAACGAGTGAACCACAGAGTCGCAGTCGCAGTCGCAGCACCTGCAAGCAGCGCAGCAGCCGCAGTCACCGCAGCAGCCACAGCACCAGATAATCCCAGTAGAAATTGAAACTGGCTGCGGCAAGTTTAGAAACTGGTATAGAAATACACATATAGAGGCAATCGACCTTGTAGGAGTATTTTTTGTCTTGGAGCGCGCGCACGCCCGTAACTGGGCCAACGCGATTGCACTGAAATCAGGTGGGCGTGACGTAGGTAAATGTTGGCCAATGCATATGTGTGTAAGTGTGTGAGTAAGCGTTGGTGCTATGCTATGCTATGCTGTGTGTGTGTGGGAACATTTTGGAACGCAAGAAGCAAAGGCAAAGGCAGAGGCTGCGTTACCCTTGGAAGCCACATAATCCACATTAAAAGCGATCCACACTAGACACAAACACTCACATAAACTCACACAAAATGCCTTTCGAAATCGTCATACATATCCAAGTGTCTAAAATAGCCACATGGATTTTCGTAAGAACAACAACAACAATAGACAATAGTGGGCCTTGTGTTTGTTCTTGTTGCTGATTTTACCTTCAGCGCAGCTGGAATATTTCGCAACCGTCTCCGAAAGGCGTTTGTATTTGGCAATATTTGGATTTTGAAATACCACAAGGTGCATTCTAACAAGAAAATGCTCAAAAACACGCACACACACTCACACTTACACTGCGACTGCAAAGCTGCGCGCTCTCAGCACTCACACACACTCATTCACTGCAATTCTTAGCTTGATTGTTTCTCAATGGAAGTTTGGGGGGGGGGCCGGGCAGCGCAAGGTGCAGCAGCAGCGCAGCAGCTGCAACAACAACAACAAACTAACCTCCACTCCGCTCACCCGAAAAAAACGCGCGTCTCTTGTAGTTGTATTGTAGTTATTTCTGGAGCGAATGTGAACACAAAATAAAATTCAACTCGATATCGAAACGTAACGAAACGAAAGGGCAAGCGCAGCGAGCAAAAGTTAAAGCTTAAATAATAAACAACAATAATAATAATAAAATAACGGACGCACACGCGTTGCCCACATCTGAATGGGCCGAAAGACGAAACAGCACTGCCGACGCCGCGACGGCCGCTCTATTGTTGAGTCTGCTACTGCTGCTACTGCTACTGCTGTTTGTCTCTTGGTCTCTCTTCGTTGCAGTCCCGCTTCAACTGCGCGCGCTCAGTAAACAAGTCGAAGCGATTTCGACGATTCCTCAAGGCCTACAGATTTAGGCCAAAAATTAATGTACAACGCCAATAGTGGCTGCTAGCTGCTGGTTGATGGCCGGATCGGAGTCAGAGTCGGGTCGGTTGGCAGCGAGCAACGAGTTTGCAGTAACTACTACATTTTGTTTCTTGCACAAAATGCAATCGTTCTAATTGCGCAACTTTAGACACCGTCATTGGCGATGCAATGATGCGAAATTATTCTATTCAAACTTGCCGCCACTTACGAAGATAAATAGGAGAATTTATCGTTATCGAATGTGACTGATTAATCAAATGGCCAAACATTTAACGCGGTTCGAAAGTGCAGCATGTTTCAAACACTATAATAAATATATTTACCTTTGAGCTTTTCACTTAATAATTTTGTCATATCATTTGAGCATTTCGCTTTTTGTTAATCAAGTTTATCCTTTTATCTACTACTTTTAACCTATTTACATAATTCGGGAATAGATGTATTAACGCCGCCTGCGCTATAAACAAAGCTCCTTTGGAAACCGTTTTGTTATCGAATTGCATTCGATTGTATTCAATTTTCCTAATTGTATAATAAAATACTACTCTCCCTCTATAATAAGTAACGAAAATAAATATCTATCCCTTACCATTATTTTTCCCTTATTAATATGACTCAAATAATCTATTCAAAAGAAATAAATATTCAAAAATTATCGCTTGTCGTTCAAACGATTGTATTCGATAACTGTTTTCCTGCGAGATGTGCAACACTGTTTTAATATAAGTGCGTTCTCGCATTTGCAGGTACTGAGGTTGGCTCCGCATTGAAAATTTGTTTACACGTGGAAAAGTCGCGTTAAATATACAAAATTAGTGTTAAAGTGTAGTTATTGTTTACTTGCACAAATGTGTGGTGTTTGCCCATTAATAATCGAACGTTTTATAGCATTAAAATCAAGTTGAAAATTTACAATTACCCCGCTGTCTGGAGCCGCAGTCAATATAATTACATTGTCCATTGATTTACATAAGAGTGAAAGGGTCAGCTAGTGTATTATTTGCAGAAATGGCGTCGAAGTGGTGCACATGGCCTACTAGTCAGTCAATGACTGGTTCGGTCTTACAAATTACTAAAGACTACGCTTCAAATCTGAGCACTAGTAAACAATTATGATAGTGTGAACTATTAGTGAAAATATGTGTTTTTATACTGTAAACAAAAGTGGGTGTTCAATTAACTTCAATGTACACCATTTTGTCCGGTTTTTCATTCCGCTTTGTGCACATTATTCGGTTTCAATGCCCTCGCTGTCAGTGTTGTTAAATGCTGGTGTGTGATTCTAGTGTTAGACAATGTAAAAACACTAGATCAACATACTATTATTTCATTTGTTTATTTATATTCATCGATTATAATTAGCAAATATCAAGTGCAAGCAATAAATGTACATCAATTTATTAAGTACATTGTTCGCATAAATATTTTATGGCACTTTATGTACCTAGCGCAGCACAGGTTTTGCAGCTGGCAACGCTGAATTTAAACCCCAGCGGCGGCAGAGCGAACGAGACGCCTCTATTCTGGTTTTACGAAAACCGAACACAAAGCAAAGCAAAAAACCGAAGCGAGCAGGCAAAGAATTTATAAATCAATTTTTTGTGTATGCAAGAGCTGTGTAATTCATACCGCAAATAAGGTATTTTATATCGTTAAATGCAATTGCGACTTTCGTGTAGTAAATGTACAAATCAATAACATTTCGTTGATATTCAAGTGCAACACTAAGTGAATATAATTTATTTCTTACTATTGTTTGGGTTTGTTTAGTTGCTGCAATAAAAAAGTGACTCCATGAAATGCGGTGGCGGCGGCGGCGGCAACAGCAGCAGCTGCTGCTGCTGCTGGCCTGGCAATGAGCGTATGACAAAGCTTTGTGTGATATGAGCAATGTGTCGAAAATTTATTATTCATCGCGTATTAAAGAGCGAAAAATGTTAAGATTGAGTACAAACTGAATAGTAACCAGAACAAAGGGATGTTCATAAAGAATGCTATAATTTTAAAGTTCGTACATAAAGTCAAGCCATGAACAACCAACCAACCCTCTTTACCTCCCCCATTGTCATCGAGACGTCGATCACGTTCCAATGCCGCACCGCACCCTCCCCTATTACCTGTTTGCGAATACACACACACACTTACACACACCCGCCTCTTGATGGCGTTTGCTATTATTGCTTTTGTTCGCTTCTTGCTTTATTCTTCCGTTCGTCTGCAGTTCGTTTTTGTTATTCTGAAATTCTCCGTTTTTATGCTGCGTTCCACTTTGTTCATGCGTGTGGCATCTTTTCGCATATGAATGTATGGGTGTGTGTGTAATTCTGTTTTGTATGTGTGTGTGCGTGCTTGTTCATGTTCTTTCATTATTCCGTTCTCTTTGATTAAATGTACATTGAACTCAGCTGGGCTGGCTAGTTAACTTCTTTTTTTTCTGCTTGTCTTGTCTCTTAACATCTATTTATGCGCTTATGACACTTGCTAGTTTTTAGCGAAAATATGTTAGAAGCAAAGATGTTGGAAGAAGCGCAAAGCAGACAAAGCAATTACCAATTGTTGTTTGTTATTGAAAAAAAAACATGTCAGCAAGGCTACAGTTGAGTGCATGCGACAGTATGATACCCCGTAGCGGTGTCTATAAAGCAAATAAAGCATATTGTTAAGTAATTATTTTGACTAGTTTACATAGTTTTCTTTGTAAAAACAATTACTTGACTAACTGTATGTTCCCTCTGTCTCGTTTGCACACTTGGGTTCCACAATATCAATGGGATTCAGTGTAACTTTTACTTTCTGTCCAATTCTACGCTTGATTTTGATAACATTTACAGCATATGTTCAGTTAAAACATTCTTTTAACACCTGTAAAGTTATTTATTTGATTTGATCTCGATTTAAAATTTGCCATGCCAAATTTCGTGCTTCTAGCTCTTATATTTGTTTGCAATCAACGTGATTATAAAAATATATATAGTTATTAAGGATATTTGCTCTTTATAAGGCCTGGTCACACCCTCTTCTGCCTGTTGCATACTTGTGCACAAAGCTTATATACTATACACTGATACAGAGCAAATGATAGAAATGTGATTTACTAACAAGTGTCATTCTATTACAAAAAAAAAAAAGATTATAGGCCAAAGAATAATATTAGAAATTAGTATTTATTGTTGTTTGTTTGAAATAAGAGGAAGAAATGGTTAACTAACAAGTGTCATTCCACTACTAAGAATAAACAATATATATATATATATACATAGTATAAGAGTAGGCATCGCTTTTGTTACCTTTACCAAGAGTCCAGTTTTGTTCAAGTTGTTGTTATTAAGTGAAATCTTGTGTGATATTTATCAAAATCAAAGTCATACTTATAATTCCTCGTCTATTCGCTATTTACAGCTAATTTGTATATACAGTGTACATAGAGATGAGCACACAACAAACTCGTTCGGGGGGCGGAGGCGGCGGCGGTCGCACTCAGAAAAAGTCAAATTCCGCAAATATTGGAGGTGGAGGCGGCGGCGGTGGAGGTGGCGGCAACATTAACAGCGATGCTGGAGCCACCACACATGCCGCAACGTTGAACAACAAGAAGTCAAGCGATGCGAACAAGACAGAGAAACAAGAGAAGGCACAACCGAAGGCCACCACGGAACAGTTGCGCATTGCCCAGATAACCAATAGCAGCACCACAGAGGATCCCCAGATCAATGAAAAGGTCACACTCTTGCTAACAATGACCCAACGTTCCGAGGAGGAAGTCTGTTGCGCCTTGAACGAGTGTGATTACGACTTGCAGGCGGCAGCCAATTTCTTGATTGAGATTCTACCACAGGTATTTATTTGATATATGTTAACATTAACTTGAACTCTCTAACTCCACTTGAATTCTTTATACAGGGCGCCTTTGCCAAGTACGAGAAGAAACGCAAGAATAAGGCTGCAAATGCTGTGGCGGATGGTGCCGGCGGTGATGGGGAATGGGCAGATGGCAACGCAAATGCGGACAGGCGTGAAAAGTCGCGTAATCGCAGCGCCAATCGCGGTGGACGCGGCGGCACCGACAGTCGCGGCTGTAAGTTGAAAATCTAGCCAATTATATCCCTTACATGTAGAGTACAAGCTTAGATTATATTGAACTTTATATATATAGTATTGTTCGGCATAAACAGCGGTGTCTTAGCAACGATAAGAGCTAGACATGCATTTTTATGAACCTTATGCAGTTGACATTTGTTTACAGTGTTTTACGTATAACAAATTTAGAATTAGCTCTGTAAAAAGGCAAGCAGACCTATTGTCAACGCTTAGCACTTTTACTATTGAGCTAGAGAGTCTAAATTTGGTGGAGAGACGTATTTTATTCATACGAACAAGAGCTGGAGTCTCCAAATTTGTTAAACAGACGCGTATTATCCCTACAACATTATCCCTACAACATTATCCTACTATCAACATTTTATCTGATCCCCTTTGGCTAAAGCAAATAAGGAATATGGAATATAGAATGATCTTTTTTGATTCAGAACATCTCTCTTTATTAGTTTAATAATAATCCTACTTTATCGATAGTAATGGCTAGATACCTTCAAATGCTTAGATACAATAAACGTATATATATATATATATGTAATTATAATTGAGTAACGGGTATTTCATAGTCGGGAATTCGACTATAAAGCATTCTTGTCTTCAAATATGTTGGCTAAATGTTGCCTCTTTCTTAATCTTGTGCAGGGCGCGGCAGAGAGGCACGTGAGAATGACCGCAATATGCGTGAATCTCGTGGCGGCGATCGCGGCGAGGATCGCGCCAATGACAACTATCGTGGTCAGCGGAATGGCGGACGCAGTGGTCCTGGTGGCGGTGCTGGAGGTGGCGGCGGCGCTGGCGGTGGCGGTGCACGCGATGGTGGGCGTGGCGGCGGTTTTATGTCGCGTCCAGGTCGCGGAGGTGGGCGCATGGGCGGACGTAGTGGCGGACCACGCGGTGAACGCGGCTTTGGGGCACGCAGCAATGCCAACAACGAGGATCACCACGAGGTAGAGCTCTGGGACAACACCATAGCGCAGAATGCTGAAAAGCAGCAGCATCAGCAGGCGCATGACGATGCCTGGGGAGACTGGAACAACGAGGAGTACGAGGGTTCGCTGAAGGACAGCAAAGTCTTTACCACGAGCAACCTAAACTCTCAGGCGGCTGTCAGTGTTGGCGGTGCGTCGGCGGCGGCGTCAGCGGCAGCGGCAACAGCAGCAAATGAGCTGTCGGCGCCACCAGGTCTAGAGCATCATCATGTGGCACAAGGATCTCATCTGAGTGCGTTGGAGGATAACAATACGGCGCCAGCAACATCGTCAGCGACAACGCCAATGATGCAGTACAGTGCTGCGGTCAGTAATCCGCCGCCACAGCTGCAGAGTGTGGCGAGCACGCCCAGCAGCGTTGCAGGCAGTTCCTCAACGTATGCCAGCAATGTTGCCGTCGACACATTCTCGAGTGCAGCCTCGGCAGCTGCCACACTGGTGCAGCAGGCACAACAGTTGCAGCAACAGCAGCAGCAAACGCCACTGAAGCCGTCGGCGACACTTTCAGCGGAACAATCTCAGTATTTCAACTCGCTGACGTCACAGGGCGCAAGTCCAACGGCTGCAGCGGCAGCAGCAGCCGCCGTACAGCCTTCGATGACTGGCGTCTATGGCAGCCAGAGCAGCGGAACAGCATCCCAGTATCCCAGCACATATGCGAATGTGTTTGCCTCGGCGCCTGGATCAAGTGTGGGCACGCCCACAAGCAGCGAGCAGTCGCAACAGGCGCCGATGCGACGAGCACGTGTCAAACTGCCGCCGCCATCGAAGATACCTGCAACGGCCGTTGAGATGCCGGGCGACAATGCGCTGAATAACATTGGATACTTGGACGTGCAATTTGGTGCCATGGACTTTGGCACTGATGACAGCTTTGATGCGCTGCCAGAGAAGTTCAATGCGGGCGTCAGCATCGATGGCCAGCAGCAACAGGACGACTATCAGACCAAGTCACAGCAGCAGCAGCAGCAACAACAGCAGCAGCAACAACAACAGCAGCAGCAGGCGGCGCTGACAGCAGGACTGCAAAATGCGCAAATTGTGAGTTGAAAATGGAATCAAAACAGAGCTGGGAATAGTGATTGAAATGGGATTTATTTTTATAATGCTCCATATGTGATATCTTTTAGCAGTATACACATTAAACAGGCAATTTAAAAAATAGATAGGGCGCTAAACCCTACCAAATGATGGAGATAGTTGTAATCATTATTGTCAGCTCTGAATTAAACACATGCAAAGCTCTAGAGGTTTACTCCCCCTCCCATTATTCAGTTACAGGGTGATGCGTTAAGTGCTGCCAGTTATGCGGCACGTTCAACGGCGCAACAACAAAGCGGCAATGCGTTGGATCAGTTGACCAAGAGCGATCCTTATGGCCAGGCGGGCAGTGGAAATAATGGTGGAACGCCCTATCAAAATGCCTATCAAAGCAGTGCCGCCAGCAAGGCGAACAGTGCCTACCAAACGTCTGCATCCGTGCAGGGCTACAACAGTTCTAGCTATGCAAATGTACAGTCGTCGGTTGCAAATAGCTATCAACCGTCTAGTTATGCCAGCTATCAGCCTGTCAATGCTGTCAACTCCTATCAACAGCAACAGGTTGCGGCTGTGGCACAGAATGCGACGGGAGGCAACGTTGCTGGCAGCAGCGCTGCAACACAAAACATTCCCATTAGCGGCAGTGGCGGACAAAATAGCTCCAGGTGCGTAACCACCCCACAGAAACAAACACTTATATTACTTAAAACTCTGCTTTCATTCGTTATTGTTCAACTTTTGTTTGCACTAACCAATTTGTTGTAAATACCCTGTACCAGTGAATATGTTAAAAGTATGTAACAGATAGAAGGAGACGTGATAGGCCTTAAAATGTATATATATTCTTGATTAGCAGCAATAGTGAAGTTAATTTAGATATGTCAGTCTGTCTAACAGTGTATACTAAGAGCTAGATACACAGATTTGTTATGCTGGTTTCTGCATTTAAAAGAAGACGTATTTAAATATATATATTTAACATTAACTGGTACAGGGTATAATACTGTCGTGATGTGCTCGACTGTTGCCTTTCTGACCTGTTTATTTGTTACCAATTATTTAAACTTGTAACCCCTCTCTCCACCTCTCAACTAAACACACACACACTCAATATATACTATAATCGCAATAACAGCGCAAATGCGAGCTCCGCCTATCTCACATCGGGATACTCGACACCACAAAGTGCTTACCAGTCCAGCCAGAGTGTCTATGGCAGCACTGGTCTCTCCAACAGCAGCGGGTATGTATTTAAATGCTTTAACTACCTACTACCTGCCATTTAACATTTACCAAAAATAACCCAATTGAGTGATATGAATTACCAATTATTACATATTTAGTCATTGCATGTTGAGTTTATTTGTTGAAGACAAAGTTGTAATGGAGTTTAGCAGAAGAAAGTTAAATAAATATGTAAAAGTGTAAAGAAGTTTATAAAAGTATATATTGAAGTGTTAACATCAGCTTAATAGCTATATCTTGGGAGTAGGAGGATTCTTATCACAAAATATGATATCAGTAATTTTGTGGCTTGAATATGCTTTCGTCACTAGACTTCTACCTCGTTTAGAGTTTTTTTTGGGATAGCTATATCTTGGGAGTAGGAGAATGCTTATTGCCGCTTTCCATTAGAATATGTAACTTGTGAATGGTATGGGCAACAAATGTACATTTTGTAATATTTAATAATATAACATTTAAATAAAATGCTTAAAAACGATGTAAAATAGGGTATTATAATTAAAAAGAAGCTTTAATTTATATTTAAAAATGGATTAAATATTATTAAGCTGTACTTTCCAAAGCAAGAAGTTAAAAACCAATGTTATTGCTAAAATTCTAAACAAACGAAGAGCTCAAGTTATGAAATCAATAGATTTGTATATTCTGTCAGTAGAAACTTAGTTGAAGAATAGATGGAGGCCTGGGAATTGAGAAAATGTCTAAATATATACATGGTGAACAGAAATAGAAGTAGATGACAGTAGCGTATATAAGATATTAAATGAAATTCTGTTTGTCTGGTAAAGTCTAAGATATTATCAGTTGAGTATCTTTCTAAACTAATCAGGTCATTAATAAAAGATAATAGATATGCAGTATACGATAATTGTAGAGAGTAGAATGTGCAAATTAAGCACATTATAGTTAATACTGCTGTTGTCTTTTCCCTTTGTCTCGTTGCGTTTCGTTTGATTTTGACTCCTTGCTGTGTTGTTATTATCCGCATTCAGGTTTGCTGGCAGCGCAAGCAACTCGTCCTCGCAGTATGGTAACTTTAGTGCTAGCGCCAAGCTAAAGGATGCAGCTAACGCTGGAGCTGCAACGCACTACGACAGGTAAGATGGAGTTGAAGATGGAGATGCAGATTGTTGACAATTGTGGCAATGGCTAACACCGAACATCGCTGCCCCTTTTACACGCTTGCTAACACAACTAAACTGGTGTAAATGTGTCTTAAGTATATAAGTTAAACTAACTTAAGAATTGTTATTCTTATTTACTTGCAACAAACACAGTGTCTCCACTAGCAGCGGCGTCAGCAGCAGCAGCGCCAGCACTGGCAACGGTGCAGCGGGCACGGTAACAGGTGGAACAGGTGCTAATCAGGCGGTCGTGTCCAACAGTGAGTAGATAAACTATATATAATTATTATTATTGTTAGTATTGGTTATAGTTTTGTGACTTGTTGTTTACTAATCAACTTGACTTGCTTCTTTTGCAGCCAACAACAATGTGAGCGGCAGCAGCTCGGCCAGCAGCGTAACGGCGAACAACAGCAGTAATGTGGTGTCTGTTAGCCAGGTCAGCCAGGGCGGCGGCGGCAGCTCGTTGACGGGCGTAAGTAGCGTCGGTGTTGGTGGCGGTGTTGCCGGCGGCAGTGTGTCTAGCGTCGGTGTTGGCGTTGGCGTCGGCGGTGGCAACAATGCCAGCTCTGCGGCAGCCGTTGCACAAACGACAGTGCTTGCCTCGCTGGCCAACAAGAACAGCGGCAGCAGCAACAGCAGCGTCGGCGGTGGCGTTGGCGGCAACGGCAATGGCGCTACAACTGGCAGCGTCGGCGCAGGCGGCGGCGTTGGCAGCAGCTCGACTGGTGCTGGTGGTGCTGGTAGTGGTGGTGGCAGCGGCGGCGGCGGTGGCAGCAGCGGCTTGGTGCCCACCAACATCCAAATGGTTAGTCAATATATTCAGACTGGATTGCCATACTATCAGCAACCAGTTTATTCCTACGAGGAATTACAAATGATGCAACAGAGAGTGCCACATGTGGTGAGTTCATGGAGAAAAGCAAAAAAAAATAAACAAAATAAAAATAAAAACAACAAATCAACAACAATTCAATGCAACCAAACCAACAAATCAAATCAGTTCTGTAAATTCCATTAAACAAAAAGCGACAAACATAAGATTAACTCTTATACGAAATTCCATTAAATCATCTCAATTAAAAATATGTGTATATAAATTGAATATATAATTAATGCTCTCAGCGCATCCCCAAAACGCATTCCTCTCTCTCTCACTCTCTTCTCACACTCTTTCGGCTAACAGACGTTGCAACTATTTTTCGCTCTTAACTGTTTTCATCAGTGTACATTACCATATTACTCCCTTTATTGTTATTAACATCAATTTGCAATAATTAAACGGTGTCTGTCTATGTAATTGTTTTGACAATGACAAAATAAATAATTATATTTTATATATTCTTTGTCAAAACAATTACTTTGGTGTGTGTTTGTTTTGTAAATTCCTAAATTCACTTTGCACTTTATTGTTATTGTACTCATTATAAACATCATAATTAAAATGCAACGTCTAACTTAACTCAAGTGCGTCTCCTTTCCTGATCCCTTGGCAATTTGATTTTTTTTAACTTTGCACACAAAATTCAATTCAAAAAACAAAGTAAAAGAAAAAGAAAAGAATCCATGTTAACCATAAGAAAAACTATTTGAAATTGGCATAAAAAAAATTCTAAAGCTCATTAACAAAAAAAAAATAGAAGAAATATTTCAATATCACTTGCCACATGAATTGTGTGGGTGAGATTTAACTATTTCCAATGCATCCTCTCCACTCCACGCTCATTATCTCATCATCAACATCATCATTATAATCATAAACAACTGCATTATCATATAATCATAACTAATCAATATTTGTTTCTAACAATGTTTAATTATTTCTGTATTTTCATGGCATTTCTTTTGTATTATATATAACCATTTTATTTAATTATTTTTCATTTATTGATTATTATTGTGTTTTGTTTTCGTTTTCGTTACCGTTATCGTTTCGTTCATTTCCGCTTTCGTTTTCGCTCTCACAGCAGTGCCAGCGCGCTGTTGCCAAGTTTCTTTGTAAAAACAAAAAACAACTTTCGTGATGCCCTGGCAACGCTGTTCCCAAAACCATAATCTCTCTCTCGCAGCTTTTATCTCATAACATTCGCTGCTGTGCTGACTGTCATCGCAAAACGCATCAATTACAAATTAAAATGTTTTCTAATTTGACTTTTTAATTATTTACGTTTGCAGCAAGGATACTATGATCTGAATTATACGCCAACCAGCCTGGGAGCTGGACGAGATAATCTGGGATCTGTGGCATACTCAACGATGACTGACGGACGCTTTGCGCGCACCGACAATAATTCCAGTCCTGTTAGTAATGTAAGTAAATGTCTAACTCCAGAGAAATTCTAGTAAATATTGCAGTCTATACTATATGCAATTTATTTACTTTAATGTGTTATTTAGTGTATAGAAAGTGCTTTAGATTTATTACTTATAATTTAATGTGCTTTTATTTAAAATTAATTAGTTGAAAGCATAGCTCGCAAATAACTGTTGACCGTTTTCCTTCTTGCGCTCTCGTTGCGAGCACAACCGTAAAAGTTCATACTCTCTCGCTCTCGCTCTGAGCAAGAGACTCTTGCTGTCTTCATTTATGTTTTCTGTTGAGTGCTTTTCGTTGAGCTCTTTGTATGTCGCTCTTTCAATGAGCAGTGCGTAAAGAGCGGAACGAGAAACGCTCGCACAATGAGAGTCAGCAAAAGACCGATTGACCGAAAAACTCAACGCAAACGGTCTTCACATTTACTTTCGTTGTTGTGAAAAAGAAATAATATATTTTGTTTAATAGAACAATTTAAATTTATTTTCAAATATTTTTGTTAACAAGTTCCATTTCAATTCACGATCGCAATTAATATATGTATTTCGTCTGCAAAACAGACTCCTAACGACTTGCTTGCCTATGCGTGTGAATGTATACCAATACATACGCAAAAGACCTTTTTCTTCACAGAACTCGACAAAACGGTCTTGGAACAACCAGAACAAAACAGAATAGAAAAAAACGGTTTCGCTCTGAGCGCGAGCGAGCTCATTCAAGAACCCATAAATCGGTTGCTCTCTGAGTCATTTCGTAAAGAGTCAGGAAAATACAGTTATTTGCAGACAACGAGAAACGGTCGACAGTTATTTGCGAGCTCTGGTTGAAAGTGATTGGGCAAAGCTTTAATTGCATTCTGTGAATCTGTTAAGCTTTGTTAAAGCTTTTCCATGTGCTTTTCAAGTTTTTATTGAAGGTTTATTAGATGTTAGACTTAATTAAGTGTATTTACACTTGATTTACTTATTTTAATTACTTACATTTAATTTTGTAAAAGGTTTTTAATGCGCTTTCAAGCTGTAGGGCATTTTATTTGTATTAAAGTGCTGTTTAATAAGTAAATCAATAAATGCAACCTTGCATAAAG
Organism: Drosophila histrio; assembly: GCA_958299025.2. Taxonomy (NCBI): domain Eukaryota; kingdom Metazoa; phylum Arthropoda; class Insecta; order Diptera; family Drosophilidae; genus Drosophila; species Drosophila histrio. The sequence goes on along the minus strand of OY729167.1, from coordinate 20,401,667 downwards.
CTTTAAGCTATGCTTGTCAAACTCTTCTATACTTAAAACGTTTACTTCAATTAATATATTGCCATTTAATTAAGCTGAAAGCTTTTAATGTGCTTTGCAAGCTTTGTTATTGGTTTAATTCAATGCATTTTAGTACTTTAAATGATTGCATTCAGTGGGATGACTTCCAGCTGTCTTCTTTTCTTTATGTTTACTTTAATTAATGTGCTTTTTACTCCCTTTCAGGTGTCTAGCACAATGTCGCAACAAGCTGGCTCCAGTGCGCCCATGCTGAATGTTCCTTATGCTTATTTCTATGGTGGCAATGTAATGCCAGGCGGTTTCCAATATGGCACACCAGCCATCTATCAAGTAAGTTGTTAATAATTGCAATAATTGTAAAGATGAGGGGTATTAATTATGTATACTTTTTAGCAACAAATACCGCCGGCAAATACGGCATCCGGTGGTCAGTTCCCGAAACCTTCATATAGCGCCGGTTATGGTTCAGCAAGCTACGATACGCTCTCTCAAACAACTCAGGATTACAGCAAGGGCGGCTATTCGTCCAGCGTGAATCAACAGAGCAAAACGCAAACGGTTTCCAATCAACCACAGGCAGGCACTGGCTCCGATCTGACCTCATCTATGTATGGCAAGGGTCATGTGGCGCTAAACAAGGTCAATGTGCGTATCATAGAGAAGATATAGATTATATAAGAAATATTTAACATTTCATTTAATCAACAGTCGTATGAGAAGCAGAGTTTCCATTCGGGCACACCGCCACCATTTAACATGGCCAATACACAGACACCTGGCGGTACGTCGGCCCAACAATATGGCATGTATCTGCCAATGCCAGCGGCCGGACATCACAATATGATACATCAGCCCATACATCAGGTAGAGTACAATTCCGAGCAAGCGCAGTATGTTGTAAATCAAGAACAAAGCATACAAGTTGAATATGAAAGTGAGCAACAACAAGTGTGGCATCAGAATAATAATAACCATAATCATCATAATAATCATCATAACAATCACAATCATCATTATTATGCGCCTGCGGATCATCAGCAAGATAACGATCATGATGTCAGTGATATAACATTTTTTGCTGACTGAAAAGCTTAAATCGAAGAAGAAGAAGCAATTGATGATCGAGATTGAAATAAACTTAAGCGCAAAAACATTCAACAAAATTAACAAGCCACACATAATTCAACTACTGTTTACACAAAACATACACACATATATATATTTATTGTTAACATTATTTCTATTTATTTTCTGATGCATGTCTCTCTTTTTGTTTTGGCCTCACATCTAAATTATTTATTAGTTTTTCTCATTTCTTTAGTTCATGTTAATCGAGTAGAAAATTCTATAACTTTTTTGTGTTGTTGCTGTTGTTATCTCACTATTAATTGAAACTTACATATTTACAATAAAATTGAATTAAATTATGCATAATTTACCAAATGAAACAATTAACAACACATTCAGCACTTGGCACACAATTTAATAACTTATTTATTTAGTATTTCTCACTTATTCTCTACTTTTATTAGCCTCTTGTTTCATACACAACTCAATTAACAAACTTTTCATGCATTTTGTCACCAAGCCAGGCTCATTTTTCAAGTATTTGTAGCTTAATTATTGATCATTATTTGCTCTAAGTCTTGACATATGCATAAATATTTATACTAAAGTTAAATTTTGTAGTTCAATTGAAGTTCAAGCTGTGATGAGCCGATGAATTGTTCTTTTAGTATCGAACGAACTAAATGAACGATGATCAGCAAATTATTTCGTTCGATAAACGATAAGACAAGCAACTAGTTCAATTTATGTGAACGATAAACAGAACTTGTTTCGTTCGTTCAAACTCAACGAACTGAACGAAACTAAGGAATTTCAATATGTCTGCGTATATATTTGATACATAAATACTTAGTACTAATATTTAGTTAGTAGTATTGTAGCTTAATTAACACAAACAGTGCGGTTATTGGGTTAAGTTAACGACGGGGTTCTAACTGCTAATGAAAATTGTGAAATGCATGGAAATTGTTCGATTGTTTGACTTTTTTCTTTATAATTTCTTTTGATTTTTTTATGGGACAACATTAGATGGACGGCAGGATTCATAGCTCATCCCGCCGGGTAAGTTTCCTTTGTTGTTGTATCAAGTGAACAAAAAAAATAAATTGTTTTCTGTTGTTATTTTTTTTTTTTGGTAAATATCAATGTGTATTACTCTCTCTCTTACTTTACTCTATATATGCTATGTATATTATGTATGTATATAAAACTAACACATTTCATGCACGCAACACACGCACCATAAAAAACAAAACAAAAAGTAAATTAAATATACTATCATAGTAAACAAATAGTAAAAACAAAAAAGAAAAGACAATTGAAGAAAGGGTTAAACAGAACATAATTCATGCATATCACAGTGTTCATCAAAAAAAGATATATACATATGTATCTCTCTATCTCTCTCTCTGTGTTCTACTATATATAAATATGTATGTATATATTTTGCTAACCCACATAAAAAAAATATATATATTTGTATGTTTATGAATATATAAAAAAAATATACTATATATATCGTAACGAAGCTAAGAAAGAAGAACAATTAAAAATGTTGCACATTCCGCCATTTGCAGGATTCGAACAGTGCTGGACAACGTCAACAGTCGAGCAGCCAGTCAAAGTCGGCCGGCAAACAGAGCTACCCAGCCTCGTACTGGACCGGACAGAACTAGCAGCTTCCGGAGAAAACCATTTGGCGGCCATTGCAGATCACATTGCAGCCGCAGGGCGATTTTTATAGCCTTCGCACCGCCTCAGCAGCAACAGCAACAACAACCGTAGGAACAGCAACAACAGCAGCATCATTAACAACTACAACAACACCCATTCACATTTATAATTATAATAATATCATTCAGCAGAGAATGTTGCCTATAACAACAAACACAATAATAACAACAACAACAACAGCTAAAGCAGCAACAACAACAACAACAACACCAACTGCAACAAATCAGTTATTAATGCTTGTAAAGGAGAAAGCCGTTACACAACAACAACAAGAAGAAGAAGAAGAAGCAGAAGACGAACCACAACAGCCGCTTAATAAATCCGATGAAGCGTTGAGCGAGGAGCATCATTCATCGCAAAATGATAATGATTGTCTAATATATGAAGATGAGAGATCATATTTTACTTAATAAGAAAATGTTTTTACTACGAACGCACCGTAAGGCGGCGTCGCCTACTCCGCCTCCTCCTCCTCCTCGTTGTCAAGCGCCTCCTCCGTACATACACTCACACACACACAACATACCACATACACAAGCAACAAACAACCAAAATACACACACACACACATACATATACAGCCCAACATCTGCATATACATACATAATAAACTATACCAAGTACCATTTTTCACATTGCATACAAATAATTTACAAAGATAAAAGATAACAATTATTAAATATTAAAGGCGTAAAACGATTTAACAGATTTATAAGCGTAAGAAGAAACAAATACAAATAGAAAAACAAAAAAAAAACAAACAAAAACAAAACAAACGTAACGTGAACGAGAAAAAAACACACAACAAACAAAAATTAATTATTGTAATCGGTTTAAACTTATGTGTATTGTATAATTATAACCTTAATATTTAAATTAAATACAAGAAAAGAAGATAAAAGATATGATTAAATCCAAACAAATGCAAAGAAAAAAAAAACATCCACATTTTGTTTTAATTTTCTTTAAGTTTTTTTTATTGAGACAGATATAGATACAGACTAATAATATATATACGATATATTTAGATAACAATTATTACTGGCTATGTAGCAGTTTATTAAAATCGGCATAGGCCGATTCCAGATCAAAGAGAAACTGCCGCACTTGTGCCTCGGTCAGTTCATCGGATGCCTGCATTTCATTGAGAGTTCCCAGCCACTTGTCCACCTTTTCCTTGGCATCGAAATCTTCGGGAATGAGCGACAGCCGATTCATATTATCGGCCAAATCTTTGACATCGGGCTGCAGGGCATCCATTGTGTTGATTTGCAGCCGCAGTTTATCCATAATGGTAATGAACAGCGACACAATTTCCGCAATGCACTTCGATGTGTTTCCCTTGTCATCTCTAATGGTGATGGGACGATCTTCCCGGATGCGTTCTAGGGCCGCTGGGCAATCGAGACGAAACTTCTTTACAAACGTGTCCACGGTGGGAAATTCATCGCATTGCACCTGCTTGAAGGCAATCTTGTATTGCACCAGATGCTTGGAGCACGCTGCCGTGTATTCCTGCGGTGTAATACAGTCCCTGATATACGCCTTTTCCAGCTGCTGGATTGTGTTTATTATGGCATACAAATCGGCCATGTTATCGTATTTCTCACGTTCACGGGCATTGCGAAATAGTTTGACCTCCTCGTATAGCTCGGGGCTTTGTTCCTGCATGTTTCCAACCAAAATGCTTTTGTCTGCTTTTTTTGTCAATAAAATATATTGCAAAAGTATGACGAAGAACGATAGGTAAATTTTGTTGACCTCAGAAGCGATTGTAATCACTTGTTATCGATTAGGCGTAATCTTGCACTGCTATCGATTAAGCGCAATGTTTCATTTTGTTTGTGCTATCGAATCGCACACAGTTTGCCGCAAATTTTGAAAATCTATAATTGAAATGAATTGTATAAAGTGAAATTATTGACTTAAAACTTTAAAATAATACTCTATAATAAGCTTAATATGTTGTGTATTTCAATTTACTGATAAGTGCCAATCAATTAGCTAAAACTATTTAAATCTTATCAATCGGCATTCTCTTCCATTCAATTATGCCAATACATGCTATCAAAACAATAAAGATTACCCAAAAAAAAATTATACAGAGATAAGAGCGCTGCAAGTTTTTCCAATTACAGGTATTTATTATCAACATATCAGCTCGTATCGAGTACCAAGATGATAAAGGTTGCACTCCGTTGAGCCAAAAATACAAATTCTCTTATATGAATTAGTTGGTAATCAGCAAGCAATTGAGCTGTACGTGTATTTATAGGCATTTCCAGAGACAACAACATTCCGATGGATGCAGCAGCAGATCCGAAGATTCATAGTGTAAGTTAAAAATAATACAAATAGTATAGACATAGCAGTGAAAGTTCAGTTTTACATAAATATATATATATATATTACATTAAATGCTACAATACGTATATGTATGTCAATAGTGTAACTAAGCAAGCGATACATATTTGCAATTTACGTTATATCAAAATATATATAATAATACATAGTATATACCTGTATGAAACATGCTTAATTAACAATTTTGCAAAATGCGCAGTATAAGTACATACAAAGACACGACTAAATAATGCAATATACTATCATTATATTCAGAAGGGAACTGCCTGTTCAATTAGTTTGTAGCCTTGGCCAGAATAACTATAGCTACGGGGGGGATACAAGACAAATAGTCCCAATTGCAGCAAGGACAGCAGGCAGCCAAGAAAATTGGGTATCTGAAAGTATTGTGTGGAAGTTCGTTAAACACGCCAATCAGCGAGTAAATTACGGGAAACTGTTCACCTGTATAAACGAATCAGATATCAATATGCCGTAGATTAGCCACTGCAGGCTAACAAAAAACGATGTGGCAATAAGGGGCAGAGGTAAACTCTCTGAGTTCTTCACCCGTATCACATGCAGCAGCGACGTGAGGGGCGCGGCAAAAAAGCAAACGGTGACAATGCAGCAAACAATTCCTGCAATTATAATTATTATTATACTCAGTTAGCGATATCAGTTAATTAGTTTATGCCACAACGTGCTCATCACCTGTAATGTCCACCATCTTTTGGGGCTCGTCTTGCAAACTGTTTGTGTAGACAACAACACCAATGAGTATGGCCAAAACGATGGCAAATTGCTTGACATAGGCACGTTTATTGACCGTAAACACGTAATAGACCAGCGTGTAGATCAGAAAGAGCGTCGAGCCAATTATATTGACCATTATGACGCTCTGCTCGTTAGTTAGCACTCCATAGCGCAGCCAAAAACTGCAGCTGTGTAAATAATAAATAAATAAGAGACAGAAATGAACTTTTTTACATTTCTATATCGTCTTGTCGACGTCGACAATTGTTAATTGTTATAAGTACTTACGATAAGAAGCCACATATGAATGGCACGCCAGATGAGTCGCCTGTGCTCTTCTTCTGTATATATTTGCGACAAATTACCCTGTAGCCGGCATTTTAACAAAATTGTTTATGTTGCATTAATTAACATCGGTTGGTTAAGCGTATCAATTGAGATAATCTTTGTTTGTACTTACGACCCAGACAAGAACTGAAAAACTGTACTAATCACCGCTGTTGTAGACAACACCGATTCATAGCCCGGCGTCATGGTTCCCGACATATATATATATATATATATATATATATTTAAATTCTACTTATTCAATTAACAAATAATAATAATAATAATATTTATAAGTGGACAGCGAGCACCGCTACAACGTCAACAAAAAAACAAAACAGCTGACAGCAGCTAGAGTTGACATACCATAGCAAATATACAGGCAATGCATGTGTATCGTTGCAATCGATTAATCGATAAATTAGGCGCGCTCGCTTTGAAAGCTTTGCATTGTTGATGATGAGAGAGAGAGCTTTTGCCGTTTGCTAGCCGGCATTGCGCTTAAGCTTTTTCTTACGCTGCACCCGCATACTACCAAAAAAGTTTTCACATTAGTCGCTCACAGGTGTCGAACGACACTGCTGGCTTTGTTTACGAGGCTCGGTCTATTTTAGTTGAATCTATTTTTAACCAATAACAATATTGTTAAACAAATTACGCTTCTGTTGTTGTGCGTTAGATACGCGTCTAATTCTTAACCAAATTGTGTTTGTATTTGTATTTGTTGTTATACAACACTAACAAGCAAATGCGGATGCCGGCAGCACAGAAAGTGGCAACAAACTAATTACCGCTCATTGTAAAAACGCACACGTGTGTTATACGCGACCATACGGAGTGAATTTTATTGTTAACAACAACAAATAAGTGCATAAGCTAAGGCTATACGTAAATATGTCAAACGTTAATCACGCCGAGGCGGAGCATTTGAACCCGACATATAAGGTTGAAATAGCGCCACAACAGACGGACACAAATCAGGTGAGCAATGCCAAAAGACAAAAGTTGCCTCTGTCTGCTGTCTCTGCTCTCTGCCTTTCGCTCTCTGCTTTCTGATTTTCACTGCTCAAACTTAACGCTCTGTTTACAACACAAGATCGTTGACCCATTCACTCACTCATATTCATTACAGCACTTTCAAACTGCAATATTTTTAGTACTTCGAATGCACCTTCTATCTCTCTCGCACTTTCTCTTTTTTTTTGGTAATTCTTACTGTCGTAAATAAGTGTACATGTGTGTAGAATTTACATACAATGTTAAGCAATTCTCTGGCATGAAAGACAGTTTAAATTTGCTTTCATGTTTTTTTTTTTGCATATAAATGCAGTTTTGCATTTGCATATATTACAAAGCATTACGCATTACTTTGCAGCTGAATTAAAGCAAAAACGAGATCTTTGTCGGATATGGTACGTGTGTATATAACCACATACAGTACGTACTAAAAGTACTTTGTACTCTATAGTGATTAATAATTTTTTTGATTGTTATCATGCGATTTGTTAATATTTATTTAAGATATATAATAGTCCGATTAGACTTATTACTGTTTTTCTATGTATACTGCCATCGTTTTTCTTAATTTAAAACAATTTAACAATTAAACTGAAAGTTATATTTTTGGCCTTGTATTAATACTTTTATGAGTGTTTGTATTGTATTTACATACAAAAGGTTCATGAAGAGATCTCTAGAAGCTTTTTTGCGTTTATCGTCTCTCCCCAAACGCTGTGTTGACAATGAACACACTTACATACATACATACCCAGAATATCAGTGTGTACATATTATTATTAGAAATACACTGTATGTATGTGTGTGTGCACATGGCGAATTATTCATTTGTGTACATTTCTTATCAGCAGTGTATTTCGGCCTTTCTTATCAATGCCCCCGAAATTAATGAGCCAACGACCATTTGGCATGATTTCTTGAACTTGCAAGTGCAAAATTCAGAAGCTGTTAACTGTCTCTCAGTGCCAGATAATTGAATTATCAATGCCAAAAATAAATCACTTGGGAATGCCAATTTATTCGAGACATGAGTTAATTAGTGGCAATTACTGGTAGAAATAAATTAAAGCGATGTCCCAAAAACAATATAAACGATTGACGCACAAATTTCAACTCTACTACTACTATGCTATTAATATTTCGATGCTATTATTAAATGACATGACATTGAATATTGAATACGCTTTAAAAATATCTAATGTTCTTTACTACGAAACTAGAAACAACCATGGAGCAAACTTCTATTGCTGGTCGCCTTTGCCACGACCCTGGGCGCTGCAGTCCCCACCGGTTACTGCATAGGCGTTATCAATTCCCCCGCAGCGGTAAGTTAACAATCGTATATTTTTTTTAGATAATTTCCCCATTTGCTTATTTTTGCTAATTAATCTTTTCCAGTAGCTTATGAAAGTTTGGTGCAATCAAACGATTTATGAGAAATACGGCAGCACTTTGAGCTTGAGCGGATTAGATATTCTCTGGTCTTCCATTGTTTCCATATTCTTGGTTGGCGGCGCTATTGGCTCATTGGGCGGCGCTGGATTGGCTAATAAATTTGGCAGGTTAGTAAGTTAGTTTGTAGATGAGATAAGTGGTAAGCAAACACGTCGGTTGTTGTCGATTGGAATTTATGATAGCTTTATCAGCTTATGAACTTGAATGGAATTAGCCTAATTGTTATTATGCATTAATAGTTATTTATTGTTAATATATTTGTAATTTAATTTATGTGACTGACTTATCATATACTAGTGATGATGTCTGCCCGACTAACAACTACCCTTTCTTTATTATGACAAACTATATTAAGTGTTTGGATCATTTATTTAAATTTTAGCTAATTGATTTGGAGTTTTCTTAAAGAAATCGAGTCTGCTCGACTATAATATACCCTTTTGTCGTAATTTTATAGTTTCCATGGCTTAACTTTTAATTTCAAATAACATTGCTTATATTTCCCTTTCATATACTTGGCAATTCTTAGTGTTAGGGTCTGCTTGACTAGAATATACCCGGTACCTTTTTATCAAACTGTTAGTAACTCTTACTTTATGCATATAAAACATATTTATAATGTTTTCTCTTCATATACTTGATAATTTTAAGTGCTTGGGTCTGCCTGACTTTCATATACCCTGTATCTTGTCATATATGCCTCAATAACTCTCACTTTGTCCATAGAAAACATACTTATAATATTTCCCTTTCACATACTTGACAATTTTAAGTGTTAGGGTCTGCTTGACTAAAATATACCTGGTACCTTATTATCAAACTGTTAGTAACTCATACTTTATTAATATAAAACATATTTATAATGTTTTCTCTTCATATACTTGGAAATTTTAAGTGCTAGGGTCTGCCTGACTAGCATATACCCTGTATCTTGTCATATATCCCTTAATAACTCTCACTTTATACATAGAAAAAAAGGAAATTTCATTTCCATTTCATGTATTTGACAAGTGCTAAGTGCTGGAGTCTGCTCGACTTAAAATATACCCCTTAACAGTTGACAAAACTAGCCTAGTAACTCTCTCTATCTCTCACCTTATTCACAGGAAAGCATGCATGTTCATCTGCGCCGCCTTATTCACCATTGGAGCGGTCTTCTTCTTCTTCTGTCGTGCTGCCGAATCTGTGGAAATGCTCATCTTGGGTCGCTTGATTGTGGGCCTCTCCTCGGGCCTTGTTACATCCACATTGCCCATGTATCTGGCTGAAATAGCACCGCCATCACAGCGTGGCACATTCGGTGTCTTTTGTGGTGTGGGCGTAACGGCAGGCGTGGTTGTTGCACAGGTCTGCAGTCTGGCCAATGTCTTTGGCACCGCTGAACTCTGGCATTATGCGCTGTCTGCCTATATGCTGCTCATCATTGTCTGCTATCTACCGTCGTATGTCTTCCCCGAAAGTCCCAAATATCTGTATGTCATGAAGAACAATCCAACGGAGGCAAGAACTGCGCTCTTGCGACTGCGTGGCAAGCATGCTGGCAAGCTAATAGAACAGGAAATAGCCGAAATGGAAGCGGAGACTAAGGATAATAGTCAAAGCAGTGGCTTTTGTGATGTTCTACGTGATCCTCGTCTCCTCATGCCACTGATCATTGTCTGCAGTTTCCAGGGCGGTCAACAACTGTCGGGCATCAATGCGGTGAGTATTATAATGTTTTCCCGTCTTCAGTTTTTAGTCTAATAAAAACCTTACTTGCTTACAGATCTTCTACTATTCGGTGTCCATATTCACAAAGGCCGGTTTCAGCGTGGCCAATGCACAGTGGGCCAATTTGGGTGCTGGCTGCCTAAATCTGTGCATCTCATTGCTTGGCCCACTGCTGATGGCCACCTGCAGACGTCGCAACCTAATGATGTTATCCAGCTCGCTTTGCGCCATCTTTCTCTTCTGCATTGCCTTTGTTTTGTACTACATTGTAAGAGGAGTAGCAGTAACAGAAATTGCATATTTAGATGTATATATACTAATTATTATCTGTGTGGTTTTTTTTTGCAGGAATCTGTTAGCTGGTTTGCCTGGGCTTGTATTGTCTGCATCATGGGCTACATATTCTTCTATCAGTTTGGTCTCGGCCCCATTCCCTACTTTATTGGTTCCGGTATGTACACTGTACACTGTACACTTAGCTCAACTCTATTTATACTATGTATACAATTTATTAATTATTTGCAGAATTGTTTGAGGTGGCGCCACTCTCTGTGGCCATGTCGATGGGCAGTCTGTCGTCCTGGACATGTAATTTCATAATTGGCATGGCATTTCCCAGTCTTGAGAGCGCCTGGGGCGCCTTTGTCTTTTTACCCTTCTCAATTACCTGCGTACTGCTCTGTCTATTAACGAAATTCTATTTGCCGGAAACGCTTGGACGGGATCCATCCGATGTGGCGCCGCTTGTCTCGAAAGGCTTTCGCTCCAAGGTCAAATAGGATGTGAAAAGTGCAGCAGGAAACAACAGGAAAATTAGTTATAATTAGCTAGAGCTATTAATAAACTCATTCAAATTTTAATTATAATATTTATAAAGTTGAGAAATGAGCCAGCCATGACAATAAGAGTACGTTTTAAATGCTCAATCAATTCATGTAATAAATATTTGTAATTATTAACTAAGATAACAAACGCCAGAGAGCACCCTGTATAACGTGCAGAGCTTGTAGAAGTTTGCTGGAAAACTCTTATCGCTGCACAAGTTCAAGTTAATTGTCTTGAGAAAGACTCTGTCGTCGTTACTTTGCTAATTAATTTTTATTGTGCTTAGGCGAGTGTTAACTGAAAGTTAGAGAAATATATATATATAATGTAGTTGTTTTTAGCCTAACAATTGTGTATAATACTCTGCAGCTGCAGTTGCTAAGGCAATCAATCGATAATCATGATTGTGTGTACTTATAATGTGAATAAACAATAGACTACAAATCAAACAATTATGTTACGCATCTCTTTCCCACGCCACGGCCAGAGACAATCTCATTCTACCTCCTTATGATAAGAGAACGAGACAAGTTAATGATAACTGGGAAATATTTGTAACTTGGCCAAATACTTTTGTAAAAACAATTGGCAAACCTTTTGTGAGGCGTTGTTTATTTGTGGTGCCTAAGATAAGTCTAGTAAACGCTAGGGAATAGTGCAGAGCGCGTGTCGTGACACGAGCAGGCACGACTCTAGATAAAACGATGAATATGTAAAGAGAATCGTAGACAGTAACGTTCTCTTATTTTTTAAATTACTCAATCATCAACTCTAATGTTTTAACTAACTAAAAAAACATATGATATGCTAATTAAATTTATATGTTAAATGAAAATCATATTATAACTCTTATTGATATTTAATAAATAGAAAATACAAATTAAATTTATATTTCTACCAGTAAAATACGTTTTATTGTTTAAGTTTTCGTTTTTTTATTTCAGTTTTCTTTGCACTTAAATCAAAAAAAAAACTGTAACATTTAAAAATGTCAGATTTATTTGTTATGGCTTTATTTGCTTTATAAAAACAAAAGATAAGCGTGTTTAATATAATATTTAACTATATTTAGCTTTGAATTTTGAATAAGCTACATGCGTGTCACGCGTGACACGCGCTTATCACTAGCAGGTTATAAAACTCTTGTGTTTTATCTTCATTTGGGCTGTTAGTCAACAAGTGAACACAGTTGTTCAACAGCTTCGATAGGGAGTGGATCGAAGTTACGGAATATGGTTGTCATAATGGTGATTGATTTAGCCACACACACATACACACGCTCACACACACACACACATACATTGTCTAGTTCCCACTGGACAAAGTTTGTGTCTTAAATCATTTGTTCTTGCATATGTATGTAAATTATGCTGATTTTCTCTATCGTTGACAGCACGTGAACGATGTTGGGCAAGGCTGGACATGGTTATTGCTGGTAATTTGTGTGACCACCACATTGGGCAGCACTGTGCCGGTGGGTTATTTTTTTGGTGTAGTCAATGCACCAAGTGAGCTTATCAAGAGCTGGTGCAAAAACGTGCTGGCCAATGAATATGACACCAACATCAGTTTGAATCAATTGAATCTGTTGTGGACATGCATTGTTTCCATCTATTTGATTGGCGGCATATTGGGCTCCTGTTTTGCCGCCTGGTTCACCAACAAATATGGACGGTGAGCAGAAGTTAACAAGTGTTTGTGTTTATATAATATAATATTTACTCTTCCTCTCACACAGCAAGGGCTGCCTGATCATCAGCAGCGTCATGTTGCTGATCTGCGGCTTACTGTTCACCTGGTGTCGTGCCGCCAAATCTTTGGAGATGCTGATGACGGCACGTTTCTTTGGTGGCATTGCATCGGCTTTCATTGTGACGGCACAGCCGATGTATTTGCTGGAACTGGCACCTGTTTCGCTCAGTGGCAGCGTTGGTGTCTTCACCTGCATTGGCGTCACCGCTGGCGTTCTCCTCGCCCAGATTGTCAGCATGCCACAGTTGCTGGGCAATGAGGCACATTGGCCCTACGCCTTGAGTTTCTATGCCTTGTTGGTGTTGATCTGTCTGTTGCCGCTGTTATCCTTTCCGGAGAGTCCTCGCTGGCTGTATCTGGTGAAAGCAGATGCTGTTAAGAGTGCCATGGCCTTGCAACGTTTGCGTGGCAAGCACTGCAAGGTGCAACAGGAACTTAACGATTTGGAGACAACATTACAATTAACTGGCAAACCCAGCAGCATGTGGCAAGTGTTGCGGGACAAGGAACTGTTTGTGCCACTGCTGCTTGTCTGTGTCTTCCAAGCATCCCAGCAGCTCAGTGGCATCAATGCGGTAGGTTATCTCCAGCAATCTATCTCTCTATGGGTTTTCTTACTGCATTTTGCATTTCACAGATCTTCTTCTACTCGCTCTCCATTCTGACCGATGCGGGTTTCTCGTCAGCCGCTGCCACCTGGCTAAACATGGCCATGGGTGGCTTTAATCTACTAGCCTCGCTGCTTGGTCCGCTGCTGCTGCGTAAATTTAATCGTCGTCCCTTGATGATGAACTCCTGCGGCCTGTGTGCACTATCCCTGGCCGGCATGTCCATCTCCTTGTACTATATGCTCATCACGCAAAGCAAGGGCTTAAGCTATGTCAGCATCATGTTCATCTTAACCTTTATACTGGGCTTCCAGTTGGGTCTTGGACCCATTGCCTACTTCATTGGCTCAGGTTTGTATTGACAGTGTATTTTAAAGAATTTGTATTTTAAATGTCTTCATTTGCAGAGCTGCTAGAGGATGCACCGCGTCCTGTGGCCATGTCCATGGGCAGTCTGTTCTCCTGGACGGGCAACTTCCTTATTGGCATGTGCTTTCCTTTGCTGCAACAGGTTTGGAGCTCATTTGCCTTCATGCCCTGCATGTTTGTCTGCCTTTTTTGCCTGATCTTGACCTGGCGTTATCTGCCAGAGACGCGTGGACGTGAACCAAGGGAAGTTAAGCCGCTCATGAGTCAAGGACTTCGCTCGAAAATCAATTAGAGAGTATTAAAATCATTTTTTATACTATTACACAATAAATGCGACTTGCAGTTACTTTGTAACATAAAGAGTTATCCATAATAATACCTAGAAATACAAAAAAAACAAAGACATTAGAAGTAGGAATACAATGTAGAGGGATAAACATAAGAATGGCAAACAAAGGAAGCATAAATTAGGAAATTCAAACAATCAAGCAATTATATCTATACATTTTAAGTCATTAAGTTGTCAAAGATCTTAACTAGACACTGATAATATGTCATCATTTCTTAGTTGTCAAAATTCTTATAGGGAAACATCAGATGGCGGAGGATAAGGAAGGCTGGACTCCCTTCCTGCTGTTCATTTGCATTACGGTAACAATTGGCGCTGTGCTGCCCGTTGGCTATTGTTTTGGTGTGGTTAATGCGCCCGCAGAGGTAAAAATGTGATGACAGGGATTATCCTTTAATATACATCATAAGATAATCCATTAGTTCATTAAAGACTGGTCTGCGGAATCGGCAAATTCACATTACTCAACAAAACTCAACGATGGACAGGTTACATTAATCTGGGCCAGCATAGTTTCAATCTTTCAGGTGAACTTAACTTATTTAGTGATATGGATGTAACATTTATCTAATCATATACCAAGATTGGCGGCATTATTGGCTCGTTGTGTGCAGCTTCCATTATTACAAGACTCGGACGTCGTGGTACTCTGCAGTTAAGTGGCTTAATATTCATTATATCGGCTCTATTGCATTTCTTTTGCCGTCAGGCCAATTCACTGGAACTATTGCTATTAGGACGTCTTTTGGGAGGTGTGGCAGCCGCCTTTGTCTACTCCACACAGTCCATGTATCTGGTGGAGCTAGCGCCAACGGAATTGAGTGGCAGTGTTGGCGTCTTCACCTGCATCGGCATTACTGGAGGCGTTGTTGTGGGTCAGATCTTTAGCTTTTCTTTTGTTTTGGGCACAAAATCCCATTGGCACTGGGCACTCGCTGGATTCATACTATTTGTTCTGATCGGACTGTTGCCGTTGTTTCTGTTTCCCGAAAGTCCACGTTATCTGTTATCCAAGGGAAACGCCGAGAAGACGAAGAAGGCGATAAAGAAGTTGCGCAAGAATGAGGAACGTGCGGAGAAGGAATTTGCTGAGATAGAAGCCGCCTCCAAGTCAATGGATAAGCCAATGACCATTAAAGCTGTTGTCTGTGATGGCAAGCTGAGAATGCCATTGATTATTGTCTGCTCCTTTCACTTTGTCCAGCAAGGAAGCGGCTGCAATGCTGTAAGACCAATGGATTAATACGTTGACTGCTACTCTAGCATTCTTTGCAGATCTGGAATTACTCTGTGGGCATATTTACCAATGCAGGTTTCACAACTTCAATGGCATTGTGGCTTAACTTTGCCTTGGGCGTGCTCAACTTTGCCGCCGCCCTCTGCGGTCCCCTGCTCATGACGCACTTCAATCGACGCATTTTGATGATGTTATCGTGCTTCTTGGCAGCCTTATTTCTGGTGCTGCTCAGTTTCGGACTCTTCCTATCGGTCAGCTCTAAAATACAGCATAAAACATACAGCATTTATTACATTTATAGCGTATTTCCTTAGGAGTCCTTCAAATGGATGTCATATTTCTGCATTTTATTCCTATCCATGTATATATTAGCCTTTAACATGGGACTTGCACCGATGCCGTATTTTATTGGCTCAGGTTTGTAATCAAAATGCTGCTTTACTTACTCGACTCCCTTTACTCCATTTTCTTTGTAGAGTTACTACCGATTTCTCCACTTCCTGCTGTCATGGCTCTGGGCAGTCTCTCCAATTGGTTGACAAGCTTCATCGTTGGCATGATATTTCCGATAATGAACAACCTTATTGGTCCCTTTGCCTTTCTGCCGTTCGCCGTTATATGCATCTATGGATTATTACTAACTTATTGGTATTTGCCAGAAACAAGAAATCGCACGTCAGAAGAAATTGCTCCATTGCTGCAGAATGGTTTCAAGTCCAAGATCAAATAAACAGCAAGTTGTGGAAAAAATCCTTAAAACGTTCTTAGTAACGTGTGCGAACGAGAAGCAAGAGAATTGCAAATTTCCCTTTTATTCTCAGCAGTGTTTTCAGTTGTTTTCCGTATATAAAATTGGCTTATTTTAGTAGAAACATACATAATAAAATTATAATTGTTATTGAAAATAAGGAAAAACGTATTTCGCTTTAACAATTTTTGAAAGTGAAGTGTCTTAATCGCCATATTTAAAATAACTAAATATTCTTTTCAGATTTGTGGCAGCACTGGTTTGCACTCTCACTCTCTATACCTCTCTCTTTATGGCGCTCATTTAATGTACTGATCACTGAGCCAATTTCGACGTCACAGGTGAAGCGTCAAGATTAGCATTTGTATTCGACGTCTATAAATATAATGGCCCCAGTGGACAGCAGAACGTTGTGGCGAACGTTTCACATCGAGCAGAGCGCGCGCATTCTTCAAATGTCGTAGAGTTGAATTCGAAATCGGCATCGCCTTGTGAAGTGGAATTAAGTAATGTGCGTTTAAAAATAAAAAAAATATCAAGCAACGCAACGTTTTGCAGGTGCTAAACGCACAAAACACACAACTCAAAAAATAACAAGAAATAGAGCAACATAAATATTTGTACATTGAATCATTGATAAAATAACATACCATTGTAGTTTAAAATAGATGTGCATTGAAAATCAGCTGCTGCGAAAAGGCAAAAATCAAACAAAAAACCTAACGAAACGAACCGAAACGCAACAATGCAAATGACGACGGCGCATTTATGACGTCACGCCCGGCGCGTCGTGAACGGCATCTGGCAAAGGAATAACACAAAACAGCAATAACAACATACTACTAGTATGTGTGTGTGTGTGTAGACATATGTACTATATGTGTGCGACAGGAACAACAAACATAAAGCACTGATGGGTGGGAGGGGGGGGGGGTGATGGCGATCATTGATAGTTTATCGATTGTCCATGATAAATGAGTTGTGAACAATTAATAAGATAAAAATATGTCTGTACACGTGTATGCATATACAGAACCAGGTCGTCAGAGATTACGGCAACTCAATACGCCGGTCAATGCACGCAAATTAGTTTTTTTCTTCTTCTGTTTTTCTTGTCTGCAGCCTGCCATCAATTTGAGTTTGTCAGTCTGTCAAGCGAAATGAAAAACATTTGGTTTGCCAAAGTACACAAATACCTATGTATTTATGTATGCATATGTGTGTGTGTGTGTGTGTTTATGTACATGCATATTCTGCTGTAATTTATTATTATCCATGTCATTTTACTTGCACACACACGCACACACACACAAAGATTATTTCGCAGACTTTTGGTTTTAAGCATTACGATTTTCGTGTGTTTTCATTTGCATTCAAACAAATTTTCAAATATTTCCCTCGTGTAGCCGTTGGCACTTAACATTCTATGCCTGTCTATAATAATCTTTTCTTTTTTTTGTGAGTATATTTTTGACGTGGGTAATTATGAACAAATACATACATACATACATATGGGAAAAGAAGAATAAAAGAAAGAAAGGAAAAAAAATTAATTATGCAAGTGTATTCTTTGAGGGATTTGAAATTTTAAGAGTTGCTTAATGTTTGTGTTTTTTCTTTTTGTTTGTATTACTAAGCGAATTGTTTGTGGGCATTTTTCTGTTGCCAGCATAAACATGTTTTCATTTTCCATTTCATGGCCATAAACAATGCCAACATTTTACGAGGCAATTTCCATTTGAACTCGTTTTGGCTTTTGCAAACAGTTAAAAGAGGAGCCCCTCCACTTTCCAGAGAATAGTATTAGAAACATATTTATATAGTATTTAACTTAATCATAACGCATTTTTTCCATTAATTTTCCCTTTTTTAGCTGCTCGCTTTTGATCTTTTTTGTTTTAATGCTAATGTTTTGCTTTAATCAGTTGAATTAATATCAATAAATGTCTAAATATACGCTTTACTTTATGATTCAATTAGCATTTTGTTTGTTTTTTTAGTTTTTTTAATTATTAAAAACGTTTCCAAAGCGAATCTAGTGCAAAATATTAAACTGGGGTAAATTGTATTAAAAGCTTGCTCCATTTTCACTGCAATTTGAATTATTCTTGTCTCTAAATACAAATATGTTCATTTGTTATTTTTTTAAAAGTCCTCTTTTCCATATTTTTACGATCGCTTAATTGCATTAAACACATAGAAATTGTCTTTATACCCATTTTTCTTTTTGCTACCCACATTTCAATTATTTCTTTAATGCGTTTAGAATGTTTTGCTTTTGGTTTAGTGCTCGTAATTGTCTTGCTTTCTTTGCGAGTACCCTGTAAAGTGTTTTAAATAGTTGTTTGTTTGATTTGCATAGTTTTTTTCAACCAATTCCAGCAACTTTTGCTATTACTGTTATCAATACGGACAAAACACACAATATGGAGCGTAAGATACCCTGTGGTAATTCTCATGTATATCGAGTTGTGAGCGAAGGGGGCGTGGCAGCATAATGAAATTTTCTGGACACAACGACCCCAAGATAATCATCATGTTTGCCAAATCTGAAGACTTTAGCTGTAAAATTGCTCTTGCTTTGAGCTTTCTCTTGATTTGTGGGCGCAGATGACATGGCATCATAATGACATTTTCTGAACACATTGACACTAAGATACTTATCATATGTGCCAAATCTCAAGACTCTAGCTACAAAACTTCGCTTGTTATGAGCTTTTTCTTGTTTTGTGGGCGATAGGGGGCGTGGCATCCAAGATAAATGATTAACTCAATCTGCCTGCATATATTAGTAATGCTGGGAGACCAAGTTCAAGCATCTAGCTCTTACCATCGCTGAGATTCTTTCATTCAAACAGGAGAACGGGCAGACAGACGGACAGACAGACAGACAGACGAGCATGGTTATATCGACACGGCTATTGCTGCTGATTAAGAATATAGATACTTTATGGGGTCGTTCACGCTTTCTTCTGCCTGTTACATACTTTTAACAAACTTAATATACCCACACAGGGCATAAAACCCAAACAAAACACATGCTAGGTCAACTTCTAGTCGAGTCAACTTTCATGTTTTTTGTTAAACAATTATTTTAGCTTGGATTTTCATTTGTTTTTGGCGCGAATTTGTTTGGTTTTTAATTATCTATTGGGCTTGTATGTAGTATAATATGTTTTCCTTTGTAAATAATGCAGACATCAATTGCAAATTGAACTTAATTTATGGGGTTCCCCCTCTTGTAGCTGCCCCCGCCCCCGCCCACATAGACTTTCAAAGGTAAATACCGAGCACTTAGTTATGTATCTTATGTGTGGTTTGTGGTTTATCCAAACCTATAAATTTAATGATCTTATGAATTAAGTATATACTGATCTCTCTCTGCCAAAATATGCTTTAGTTTTGCAAACAAAAAACAGAGATAACATAAAGAAAAAGCCACAAATTAGACAAATGACTGTTGCCTGCTCGTAGAAGTTTATAAATATAAGCTACAACATATTTCACACCCACTAAATGAAAGGGGGATGAATGATATACATAGAAAACATTTGGCAGCAGCCGCCATCAACATCGTTATGGGCTGGTAAGTCTCCAATTTGATGCCTAGTTCTCGCAACTGGGCGACAAGTGTCATCGGCAGAGCAATCCCAAAAAATGCCACCCACACTCATGGTCAACCCAACCCAATCCACCACAGACCTCCTCCAAAACGCTGCCAAACGTGTAGTGACCAAAAAATTAAATAATTCATATTCATCTCGTTTCATTTATTGAGAGAGAGACAACAACAAATCGCAGAATGAATTTCGAAATTAATTCGTTCAAAAATAACATAAAACTGTCAAGACAAAACGGAACAGTAGCCAGAAAATATTAGTCGTTAATTTGATTTATGTTCTGGTTGTTGGGAATATGTTTAACCAAAATGATTTTGATTTGAATTGCATAGTTTTTATATATGTTATTTAATGTTTAATTTAATAAATAGTTAATCCAATGCTAGCAACATTAAAATATCAAAGCAAACGGATCGCTAACCAGAATATTATGGATAAAATTAAGTCTATGCCTTGGGTAGAATATTTTCTATAAATTAAAAACTATATACAATATTCTAACTGTTGGGAAGTTGTCAATTTATTGTTGATCTGACAGATTTATAACATACATAAACACAGAAATAGCTGACAAAAAGTCAAGTAGTTAGGCTTGGTATCTCACTCATCAGTGTATCCAACGATCCAAGTGAGTGAGTGAACAAAAAAGAGTTGTTCACTAAACTGAGCCAATGAGTAACTGAGCAATATGAGCGAGTTGACTCTTCTCGGCGAAAAGAACCAGTGAGCATACTCACCGAAATGAGCAGTGTTTACCCAACACTAGATCCAAGCTGCTAGCTGTTGTGCTGCTAGAACCAGTTGAGAATTCTAAGGCAACCAGATAGAAAACACGACTGAAAAGTGAGCTCGCTTTTTTGTGGTTTGTTTTATAAACAAATACAAGTGTTTGATACAAATCTTCATTTATATATATGCAAAAAAACATAAGAATATACTAACTGATAAGTTGCTAGTAAAAATTCGATATTTTCTGGCTTAAATTAGAAGTTAGAAAAACTAATAGAGCAACCAACAATCGAATTTATTTATATATAATTATATAATTCAATTAAACAAGCACAAATAGTTAATCCTATTCTTTAAGTCAAAAACTATATGCTAGTTTATGTTTTCAATTAAAAAGAGTATCAAATAATCGAATTAATTTATATAGAAATACTTTAAACCTAGCAAATACGAAGATTTATATATTTTAAATATAGACAAGACCGTTGTTTATTTATGGCAATTTGTTTAATTGTTGCGTTCACAGGAAGTCCTCCGACATTGTTAAAATAATTAAATGTTTATTTATTTATATATTTGTATTTGTGTTTCTGTTGATTTCCAGCATTAACAAATCGTCTCAAATGGGCAGGCCAATCAAATTGAAGCATGTCCAGACCGAAGACGTTCGAGACGCCGCAACGAGCTGCTAAGTTTTCCAGTTTGGATGTGGTCAGGAAGTCATGTCTTCGCGGCGCAGTTCGTTTCGACGGAGAGAGAAGCCGGCATTTGAGCGCTTCAAGGATCACTGCCGTCACTTTACGGCGTTTATGTTCAGCAATGTGGGCATCATACTATTGGTGACATTCTATACGATTGGCGGCGCCTTCATCTTTCAGGCAATTGAAATATTCGAATACGAAAAACTGAAGACAAATAAACCGCATCGTTTTATTGAGCGCAACTTTAGCGGTGATTGTCTGAATCGCATCTGGGAATTGACAGCTGAGAACATTAGTTTCTTTGATCGGCAGGCGTATAGAAAACGGTAAGATTGTCATATTTAGTTAACAGATTCATGCAGTTAACTGTCTTGTCTTGTTTTCATTAGTGTTAATGACGTCCTATTGGATTATCAACGAGCTGTTGTAAAGAAACAATTGCTGGGACCCGATGTGGATCATCAGTGGAGTTTCTCTGGCGCATTTCTCTACTCGCTGACTGTTATCACGACCATTGGCTATGGCAATATAACGCCCAGCTCGGATTGGGGCAAGCTGGTGACCATTCTGTATGCCATCATTGGCATGCCACTCTTTCTGCTCTATCTGTCCAACATAGGTAGTGGTATCTATACTGTTAGAAGACTTGTTAATACCCCTAAGTTCATTCATAGGCGATGTGCTGGCCAAATCATTCAAATGGATCTACTCCAAGGTCTGTCTCTGTCGCATCTGTCCCGGCGTCGCCAAGCGGCGTATAATACGCGAGCGTCGGAAACTACGTCAACTGGCGAGAGCTGTAAGTTTGCACTTTACTCTGATATAAAGAAAATAGTTAACTTTTCCTTTAGTTGCAGTTGCATAAGATGGAAAGCGCACGTGGCAGCAGCAGCAACAGTTACACCAGCAACAGCAATAGCACCAGCAACAGCAACAGCACCAGCAGCAGCAGTGACTACACCAAGAGTTCAGTACAAACGTCCAGCATTTTGGATGTGCCTTATACAGATTCAGATTCGGATATAGAACGCGAGATACGCGGCAGCACGGATGAGATAACAGTGCCCCTAACTGTGTGTGTCTTTGTGATGGTCAGGTAGGTCAAACAACATCTAAACTAGTCACAGTTGTTATATCTAATGTAATTATAGTTATATACTATCGGGTGCCATACTCTTTGGACGTTGGGAGTCTTGGAATTATCTGGATGGCAGTTATTTCTGCTTCATTTCATTGAGCAGCATCGGATTTGGAGATTTGGTGCCTGGTGATCGTGTGGTAAGACTTTAAAGTGCAATCATAGCTTTATAACATTAACAATTCTCTATTCTTGCACGTAGATAACCGCCGATAAAGACAAGGTCGAAGTAAGCTTCATTTTATGTGCTGTTTATCTGCTGCTGGGCATGGCTTTGATTGCCATGTGTTTCAATTTAATGCAGGTCAGTTTGAATACGCTAATAGCATTACTCAATCGTAAATAAAATGTTGCTTTTCTTACTCTTTTTCAGGAACAAGTTATACATAATATGCGCGCCATAAAACGTGGATTCAAGGCCTGTTTCCGTTGCCGCAGCTCCTAGGAATCCATCAATCTATTATAAGCCCGACTTTTAGCTAGTTAATATATAGATCCTTATAACTATTTGTATATATATAGAAGCAAGAATGTGTTCCTTTCTTTTGGTAAATCTATCTCATACTAAATTAGTGTAAATAAGTAGACTAGTCTAATTTATATAATATAATAATTTATAATTATATTTTTAAATACGCTGCCCGTTGGCCATTCCTCCAAATTGTATTCTAATAATTGTCCTGAATATTGAAAATATAATGGAGAAATGCTTTTCGGTAAAATGTACTATACTATATTATGACTATTATCTGAACATACAAATGTGTTTTACATTACTGTAATTAGGTTATCAATTTAGATTTTATTATTCTCACTTGCTGTGATTTCGTCATTTGTTTTTCTAATCGTTTTTCCTTGGCCATCAATGTTCTGACCTGACGATCCAACTGCAATGGAGCTGTCTCTGATAACTCTGCATAGTTCGGCAGAGTTTCTGAATATTTATCCAAGCAGGCATCTTTAAATTGCTTGGCTAGCGGTCCTGATATATGACAATGTCCCGGCGCCGTCAGATGATCGTAGGCGGTGTCCTTGAGAGCCTCGAATTGGACACGAGTCTTGCCAGTTACCTGCATGCGTCGTATCTTTGTTTTGCTAATCGGCTTCGTTGATACTTTGTGCAGTGCACTGGCTGTGATTGACTTTTTGTTGTCCACAATCAGTTTTCGATGTTTCACCTCCAGTTTCATTGCGGGACTCAGCGGCTTTGTGGATGACATTTTGGCCGACGTTTTCTTCTTCTGCAACGGTGACCAGGATATTGGCGGCTTTGGCTGGTTTGCTGTATTCGGTTTGCGGCGAGAATAGGTTCGTGTTGGCGCCACTTTGTGCATGAAATTGGATAGTCCCGAATCGGTGGACATTAGAGATTGCCTCAAGCTAGATGTTGGTGACAATCGCGGTGGACTGGTTGTTAGGGAGTCGCCAACACTAAGGAGTGGCAGATCCGTGGCTTGCAGATGCAAAGTGGATGATGTTCCAAGCGTTGGTACAGGCAGTTCAAGCGGAGAGGCAACATTCTGGGCTGGCTTACATCGCGTCTGCTCGGGCGTCAAGGCCTGCACATTTTCCTTACCGGACCTGGCAATTAACCTGACATTCGATGGAGTACTTCTGGCCAATGGTGCGGATATGTTGTCATAGTTGTATCTCTGTGGCGAGCTTGTGCCAGCCACGCCTCTAAGCCCACCTAACCTGGAAGAGGCGGGCAATATAAGTCGGTCCGTTTGCACATTCGCAGCTGCTGCGTCGCAGCAACGATGATTCGGGATGATGTTCTGAAAATTGATTCGTCCCTTGATGATCTGCGGCATGAAAAGTTCACTCTCGAAGCCCGCACAATCCACAAGCACAACATTTTTGCCGGACAGTAGCTTAATTTTGAAACTCAAGGTAGCGTCTGTAGCTTGGCTTGGCATTGTTGTGTTTTAGTTGGTAATTTTGTGCTAATGTCCTGAATTAAAAGTATAATGAGTTCTTTGCAGTTGTATAAATTTAAAAACGTACTAGTCAGATTCAGTATTAGAGAAAAACTAAATCATAACAATTCCCAGTTATTCAATCTCTAAATTTGAAATTATTTTTCACGGCGCTGTTGTTTTGTTGTTTACGTCGTCGAAGAGATGTTTTCGATAATCGCGGAAAAAACCTATCGATACTGTCGTGCACATTTTGAGCGCACAGCAATTGTTTGAGTAGAGCAACAACTACGTCATAATTGTAGCAAATTTTTAAAAAAATAATATAATTCTAGTTTAGCTTAGACTAAAGTTAGCTTCCATTGCGCTATAATTTTAGTGTCTTCTTTCTTTGCTTACATAGCAAATGCATTGTCTTAATTTACATAAATATTAAATTAGTGACGTCATGAAGTAGACAATGTGAGACACACCTTGGTGTCTATAATCGTCAGCTGCATATCGAAATGAAAACAACAACGCGTCGATGTCCATCACTAGTTTACGCAAGTATGCGACAAAGAGTGCAAAAAAAACACAGATGACTTTTTAAGTGCAATAAATAATAAATAGCCATCTACAAAAAAAATTATAACATAGCAGACAAGGTACGCTAAAACGTAGTATATACGTGGCAGAACTTTTAATTACATACTGTATTGTTTCGAAGGAAAGCGAAAAGAATTAAAGAAAGTTTCAAACATCTACATTTACATATGTATACTTATGACTCTACAAATTGATATTAAATGTAGCCAAATTTGCTATTTTTATGGTCATTTCTTCGTGATTGCAAAAATTGCATTATGAGTGTGTGATGATTCATAGGCTTCAAATCAAAATACGAATGGAAATGGAAAGGTGGCAGTGACGCGATACTTTGTCTAGCAACCCACCCTCCTTTCCGTCTACCTTCTCACGCCTTTACCAATCAAATACGTTGTACGTAAAATAGTAGAAGCAATTATCTTATTTTTAAATCCATTTGTACGTTTCCCATTGATAATGTACATATGTCAAATAGTCTTAACCGAGTCTTGTGAGTGTATTTTCCTTTTTTTTTGGAATATCAA
The DNA here is from genome assembly GCA_958299025.2 of Drosophila histrio. Lineage (NCBI taxonomy): Eukaryota > Metazoa > Arthropoda > Insecta > Diptera > Drosophilidae > Drosophila > Drosophila histrio. The sequence continues at coordinate 20,376,129 of OY729167.1, read as the reverse complement.
CCCACAAAAGAAAGTTAAAATTGGAGCCATATAAAGCGGATATAGGCATGTGCGTGTTGAAAATGTGAATAGCTCTAATTTCTAATTAGGTGGAAGCACTTAACTGATGCTCTGTAACGATATAAGTGCAATTTATACTGGTTTTTTGTTGTATTACATCAAATAGGAAATAGAACTACAGTCTGTGTGTTTAGGTTTCTGTTTGTGGTTGCATATATTTCTTATTTTATTATAGTTGATTACTGTGCTGGGCAGAAGTTAAAAGAGGAATATATGTATTTAAAAGAAAAATAACACACACAAAGACATGTAAATTATTTCTTTGTCACAACTATTACTTGACATACTGTTAGAACATAGGCATATAAATAGTTCGATAACGCTGTGCATGTGTGTGTGTGAGTTTTGACATTTGCAGGCGTTTCAACACAATTATTATTCGCTTTGACCGCACTAACCTATTAAGATAAATCTGTGTCTAGTCGGAGAAATTGTGTTACCCGCATAGAAATTAAATTGATTAAGCTGCTGCTGCTGAGGTCACTCGATGTGGTCAAAGAAACCGCAAGGGAAACTTAATAACGCAACGAAGTTTAAACACTCTCAATTAGACCACTGTATAGATAAAGTGGAAAGAGGGTATTAAAAGTATTAGCAACAACAGCCGATAGTTTATTCTATAAAACTATCGACTGTTTTTACTTGTTTTATTTTTGTAGAAAATCGCTTACTTAGCTTGTCATATGTTTAGTGACAAACGCAAAGTATACGCACTGATTGAAGGGTATCAGCATGAAATCATTTAAGTCCAGCTGCTTTTTATCAGTTCCACAAACGAACATTACACGTTTCGGCCTTTGTTTGGAGGCGGAAAAGCTGCAATTACGGATATATGTACATAAATGTATTTACTACTTTGCACTTCGTCTATGTATATTTGCAGTGATTCAAAGCTGTCAGCTCGAACATGGTGTTATTTATGCGTTCAACTGGAGACTATGACAACAACACGTACTGTCTTGTATCGGGAAATCGGACTACGATCTTTACCAGTGCCTACAATGGCATACCCGAGACTCTGATACTGAACACCATTTTCTGGGTCTTGCTATTGCTGCTGTTTACGACGCTGCGACATCGGGCTAGCGATTATCGCCTGGCCCTGGTCAATACCAATGGGAATAAGAAACGTTGGACGGAAATCTTTTATTCACGTGCCGCCAGCGTTGTGGAACCTGTGCCGGGGACATCGTCACAACAGAATCCCACGCCACGGCCCAGCGTTGATTCAAATCAATCGCATATAACGGATCAATCCACACCATTGTCACCGATTCAAACCGATCCGGGTTTATTCAGTTGGATACGGGTGACATTAAAGCTGCGCAAGGAGACAATTCTGTTACATTCTGGCCCCGATGCCGTGCACTATCTATCGTTTCAACAGCATTTGATGGCTGTTATGTCGGTGGTCACCATCATCTCGTTGGCCGTCATTCTGCCCATTAATTTCCTTAATGGTCCCACGGAAACGCCATACGATGTCAATGCCTTTGGACGCACCACGATGGCCAATCTGGCGCCAGACTCTTCCTGGCTGTGGGTGCATACCATCATCACCATATTGTATATACCGCTCGTAGTGCTTGTCATGCGTCGATCTTCGGGTCGCAATGCCTTTAAAAAGGCCGCCACGCGTACCATCATGATATCCAACATCTCGAACAGGTTAGTATTGCATTAAGTATTCCAAAAATAACGATTATTATAATATGGCAATGCTTACAGCGATCGGAATAAGACTGTTATACGGAACTATATGCAGGAACTGTTTCCGGACGTGACAATTGAGAGTGTCAGCATCGCGTACAACATTTCCCGTCTCTTTGTTCGCAATGCCGAGTACGAAAGAGCCCATGAGGCAAGGATTTACTGTGAACAGCATCGCGATCGGGACACACTGATGGCCAAGCCGGAAATGTGTTCGTGCAAGATGGAGAATGCCTACGAGTATTATCAGCGAGAGGAACGTAAATTGTCCGGTGATGTGGCACGTTTGCGTGCCTCGACAATGAACGAACCACTGGACATTGCCTTCCTTACCGTATCGACGGTGCAGGAGGCCCAGAACATTGTCACACACTTTACACCCGGCACTTACAGACAATGGCAGATAATGTTCGCGCCGTCGCCCGATGACATCTTCTGGGAGAACTTGAATGTGAACAAGAGTCATTGGTATTTGAAATTTGTGTGCGTTAACGTTGTGCTCTTCATTGTTCTGTTCTTCCTGACCACACCGGCAATGATTGTCAATTTGCTGAATAGTCGTCCGTGGTTGAAGGATACAGAGACGAAAATATCACCACTTGTATCTGAATTCTTGCCCACATTGATGCTGTGGACACTGTCGGCGCTGATGCCGGTCATTGTTTCCATTTCGGACAAATGGATGGGTCACTATACGCGTTCCAAGCAAAACTATTCGATAATGACGAAATGTTTTAGCTATTTGCTGTTGATGATTCTCATCTTGCCCTCGCTGGGATTGACATCGGCCCAGGCACTGTTGGAATGGGGATTGACCAACGAAACTGGACGCTGGCAGTGCATTTTCTTGCCGGATCGGGGCTCGTTTTATGTCAACTATATTATAACTGCTGCGTTTATTGGTACCTCATTGGAGCTGTTGCGTTTTCCCGAACTGATTGTCTACATTTGGGCATTGTTGACGGCAAATTCAAAGGCCGAAACGCCATACATACGCAAATCTATCCTGATTGAGTTCCCCTTTGGCACCCACTATGCCTGGACAACGCTTGTCTTTACCATATCGATTGTTTATAGTGTCTTCTGTCCGCTTATCATGCCCTTTGCCATGATCTATATATGTTTGAAGCACATGGTGGATCGTTACAATCTATACTTTGCCTATGGACCATCGAATATGATATCACGTAAGGGTGGCAAGATCCATTCAACGGCTGTCACAATGACCAAGTTCTCGGTACTAATCTTAGTTCTGGTCATGGCAATGATTTGTTATTTTCGAGGCGATGACGGCATGGCAAGATTTTTATTGTTAATCATTAGCTTGGCAATAACCGTAACGCTATTCATCTTTATGTCGCCCATTAAGAGGTGTGCGGCAACGCGACGTCCAAGTATTGTTGAAATTGCTGGTCCCGCACCAGCTTATATACCCGACGTGCTAAAGACACGCACGGAGACGACGGTGAAGCCTTCAGTTGCCGGTTTTGGTAATTATGGGGCGGACAATGTATCCGATTACGACAGCTCCCAATACAGTGTCAATAGCGTGGAGGCGTAAGCAAAAGAAAGACGTTTTTTAATAGACTCTCAAACGATCAAGCAATCAAAGAGTTTTACATTTACATTTAAATATTTTTGTATAAGACTTTTTTTATATAGGCCGCCGCTGATAACTTTCCAAGTGCTGTTAAATGTGCAACAAAAAAGGCTTTGTTTTGCAATGGGGAATATGTGATACCAAATTTTTAGCTTCGTTCAGTTAAAAGTCGTTTTCGAAAAACGTCACCTGCTGCGCCTTTTTTTTTTTGGTTTTTTATTATTTTGATTAAATGTTATTCCTTTTTTGTATATATCCAAGTATCTGTCCTGATTTACTCGTATTTAACCAACGTATTTGTTAATTTAAATTGTAAATATTACTACTACTTCTTTTTATCGCGTATATTTTTGTCTTTTAAGCATTGTCGTCACACTCCAATTTGCAACTAAACTAAATATATTTGTATTCTACTATATGTATAGAAAGAGTATTAGATTAAAAGTTTAAAAAAAAGAAGAAAACAACAACAAACACACACATATTACATATGTATACAATTAATTTTGTTTATTTATCGAAGAAAATCATAAATAATAAAAAGGATTTAGTTTTATGCATATCCGTGTTTTACATACAAGAACTAGAGTTTATTATTTATTTATTTAAGTATTCTATTAATATTAGCCTGCAAATGTTTCATCATCAATAAAAAACAAACAAACACTAGAAAAACCCCATCATAGACAAACAAAATACGAAATCCATAATCCATAATAACACAAAATTTTTTTGCCAAGCAGCATTTGCGATTTGTAAATGAATCGTCTAATTTATTAGATGATACAATAAGTTACAAAGAAAATCGAAAATTGCCACTTGAACGAACTGTGGTTCGTATAACAACTACAACTACAATATGTAATTGGAAATTTGCTCAATACGCTATACCAAATGAATTTCGTTGGACTTGTTTTTAGTATTTGATGTATGTGGTGGTGTATGGTGGTGTGTGGTTTTGAAGAAACAAAAAAGAAAAGAAAAAGAAATAGAAAACTCCAATCGTGTGTTTTGTGTTGTGTATAATGTGTGTTGTTGGCCAAAAAGATTGAAAATTTCACGCAATTATGCCACATAGTTATATTGATTTTGATTATCCTTGTCCCGCTCCATGTAATCACGATCGATGAGCGACTCGATGCGCTTTTTCAGATCAGCAGGCTAAATATGTATAAAAATTAAATCAGATATCAGATGTCTACAAATAAGCGTATTTCAGTTGTCTTACCTTAACTGGAAAAGTTAGCTGGTTGAACAACTCGGTGATGAGCAAATTGTGGCTTAGCGTTTTACGCATTTTCATAATACGTACAATGGCCGCATCAATCTGATACTGACGATCCTGAAAGACGCGCTCCTCTGTCGCCTTTTGCTCCTCATTCTAAAATGTTCATAATTGAATATATATTTGATTGGATATTTAAAGTCTATCCAACTTACCGTTTCTTTCATTTGTATTTGATTGATTTTGATGCGGAACAATTTGTTTGTGAATTCATTGTGGAAATCAAACTGATCGCCATCCTCAATGTCACGACCCTTGGGAGATTTGGTAATGACACGTGCACGTCCACAGGCCAATGACTGCAAGGTGCGTCGCAGTTCGCCATCCTCAATGCTAGTGGCCGCCAAAATTTCCTCATAGCTCAGCGCTGGCTTGTCGTTAAACAACAGCAACACTAACGCTTGAAACAGCGACACCATCAACTCTTTGGGACCCTGTAACAGAACTCTTTTTATTTAGTATCTGATTTAACACTTTATAACTTTTATTCTTACCGCATCGAACTGTGCACGCAACACACAATTGCCCAGAGTTGGCTGCCACTGTAGTTTTCGCCCGCTATGCTTTTCCAAATAGAACTTATTGAATATCTGCTGGGGATTTATGAACTGAGGCGGCATTGTGACTTCAGTTGGCGCGTATGTTGGCCAATAGCCCATGGTCAATATGCTGACGGTTAAATCCAGATTGGTTACATCACGATCATTGCTAAGCGTATGTCCGCGAAAAGCCAAATTAACATCCCGACTCAATTCCATATCCTTGAACATGCCCTCCAACTTTGAGGTAAAGCCGCCGCCGCATTCCTGTTTTAATTTCGACAGCATGCTCTTCTCAGAGTCCACAGAGGCAGATTTGCCCACCAACAAACGCTTGGCCAGATCCTATCGTAATCGTTTTAATATTAATTATAATATTTGTATATATTTGTAAATAAATGTATATGCTACCTTTTTGTAGAATGCCTCAAAGACATCCTTGCCATGTATAAAACGAAACAGCACCATTATCTTATCCAACGTCTTTTCCAGCTCTTCATCGGTGGTGCCCTTGTTGCCTGACCGCAATTTCATATCAACGTATTTAGCTGTTAAGCAAAAACGTACATATAAATAAATATGACAAGCTATTTAAGTATTAGAAAAACAGGTTTACAAACCAATAAGCTCTGCCGGTTTGTTGGCTCGCTGATTCACAAAGAATTCGAAGGCTTCACGCAGAGAATTCGTAAACTTCTCATTGTGCTCAAAACAATTACGCACAATCACATCCATTTTATCCTTGAAGTCAAGCAGATCTTGCACCATGCTCTTGTCCTTCTCGGGATCAATGACAATGGTGCGTCCCTTTTTCTAAAACAATACGAAGAAGTTTAAGCTAAGTAAGGAGTGCAAAAAGTATAGTTTAATATAGTATTAGTTACCTTGATGTAGCCATTAAAGTTTCCGCACAGCTCGGATGTGCCGTTTTTGACGCGACTTAGCAGGCCGTACAAAAGGGTTAGATCATTCAGTCTGTTGTCCTCTAGCAATGCGTCTAGGCCCTTTTGCAGAATTGTCGTTAAGTGTTCGGCAAGCAGCTCCTTTTCCACATTGTATATCAAAGGATGTCTGACGCAGAGATTGATGATTAGACATTATTATATACATATATATATTTTGTATACATACTTTGTGCTGGAATCAAGATAATGCAGTAGACGTTCATTTTCCTCGGCCAGACGTTTGCTCACATGCTGTAAGTATTCGGGCACCTCCAATTCCTGCATTTTGCGTTGACTCTCAGCCTTGTACAGTTGATTTGTCGCATCCAGGAACTTCTCCTCGAACGCACTGCTATAGATCTGTAGATCACAGAGCATACGGACCAAACTCTTTAGCAATCCACGATCCACTGTCGAGCCCTGGCGTTCCTTCTCGATCAGCGTCAAGAGGCCATCAACAGTGCGTTTCTGTACTACGCTATTCTGTGCAAAGTGTATACGAAAGAGGTCCAGCCCCATGTCCCATATCGAGTGTATGGACGAATTTTGCAGCACATATGTGCGATCCATGTATAGAAATATGCTACGAATCATGATCATTTGTTGGCAAAACGACAGCCACCAGTTGTTGATTTTCTCCAATAAAATCTATAAGAAATATAGTAGTAGATTAGTAGTAGTAGTAGTAGAGAGTAGTAATAGTAGTAGTACCAGTTTATCCATGCTACCGCCAGTTAGCTCCTTGATTTTGATATTGCGTTTGACATGCTGTTCCGTCAACTCTTTGAGTTTGGCATACAACTGTGCATCCATTTTATGACTGCACATATTTACAACGGCCTGATAGAGCTCCTCCAGTGAATATTTGATGGGCTTTGACAGTTGTATAGCGATAACGGCCTCCTCCAGTTTCACATATGTGTCCTCAGAATAGTTATCGGGCAGTGTGGGTTTAGCTATTTCGTACATATGCAAATGTTGTAAGTCATGTAATCGATTATTGTTGTTATCGGTTAACCTTACCCTTGAAGTTCTTAATAACAATCTTCTTGACATCGCCCGGCTTGGTGTTGTGTATGGCGCCCATGCGATTTAGAAGATTTGAGGTAGTTGATGCCGCACGTATATCATTGCCATGATGTCCACCCAGCTTTGAAAAGTTTGGCAATCGTTCGCCGTTTGTGGACGCTGCTGAATTCATATTTTGGGCGGCGAAGGCACTCCTTCCAGGATTTGTTGTCGTTATGGAGCTGCTGCTGCCGTCACCCTTTTTCAGACAGGATGCAATATTCTCAGTATCGTGCAATTCAGTCGTATCCATAGGCTTGTATTTCTTTGCAGCACTCATTGCTTGGAATGAGTGTGTAGTGTCCAAAACGCTGGAGCTATTACTGCTCACGGCGCTGGCTCTGCGACGGCAATTACTGATGGCTGCTAGTTGCGCTGAATCTTGCTCCTGTTAGCTGCCAGTCCGTATTTGTCCTGCACACAATTTTATATTGTTTGCAAGCATAAATTTCCACTCGTTTTTGGCATCAATTTACTTAGTGATTGTGCCAAACAAAACCGACGATATCGATATATATTTAATACCTTTCGCTACTTTTGCACACTTCTCGCAGTCGCCATCAGCATTAAACTGGTAGCTCTGGCAAAAGGCACTTGTCTTGGTAAAGTCCAAGTTGCAGCTTGTGTCCGTGCACTAATATATCAGTTGATAATGTTAATGACACAAAATACGCGTTAATTATTTATTTGCACTACGGAGCTCAATTTGTGCATTGGAGATTAATGACAGGAGTCGATAACATAAATCGACCAGCCACCACAATTAATAGAATACTTACCGATGGTCCTACTATCGATATGCAAATATAAACTCATTTCGATATTTGGTCGTTCGAACATTTTGCACGCTCGATCTGTATGATTAGTTCGATTCAAACAATATTCAATCCGGTTTCCGTTTTATTTAAAGTTCAAATTGGGTTTTTTGGTAAAAACACAACCTTATATGTATGTATATTTAATAAGCGTTGAGTTTTTCTTTTATTTCTCTTAAATATAATATCAAATATGTTTTATAATATTATTTTTTAGGGTTTTTGCTAAATAAATACTGAAATGTGTATACAAAATGTAAAGGGTGTAAAGGTGTACATTAAAAAAAAATTGTATCTACAGTTTACATATACATAATGATGATGTATGGTATACAACAAAGTCAAACAATTCCAGAATTCTTATATGTTGCTCTTTCGACAGCGCTTTGGAATACGATATACATATATAATGTGTGCTTAATTGGTAACAACTTCTAGGTACAGGGGTTGAATGGTTTACTTATGTTTTTTAGAGCATTATATGTATTTCTTCTTTTTTTTCTTCTTGTTATTCTGTAATAGCATTTGTTTTTTTATTTAGATTTTAGATTTATGTTTGCAATTGAGTTAAGCTTTAATCTGAGTAAACTTCTTTTTATTAACGTTGTTTTATAAACTTTCATTTAAATCCATCAACAGTATTACATAATTTGTGTACGAGTTCAATGTAAAGTAAGAAGCCGACCAGGTCGTCTTTTTATTGTTAGTACATACAGATACTATATATATATGTATATGGCAGCGTATTGTTAAGCATATATCAATACATAATTTCATCGATCTCAATTTCGATAACCGCTCAAACTAATGACGTACATATTTGATTTTTACAGCATTGGAGAGTAACTTTTGAGGAAAGCAAGTAAAGATATATAGTTAATAATAATATGTTGATAGTTATAGCTAGCAATTATAGCCTATAACACATTTGCAGGACATATTCAGTAGTAAAAGCAATTCAAAGCGGCGCCTACTTATAGTATATGCTTTAAAATGGGGTATAGTAATATATAGTTTTAAAATACATAGTAAATACGTTTGGTTTACATATTGTGTACTTTTAATTAAAGTTTCAAAAGAAATGTAAATGATTTGATTTACAATTCTCGCTTGAGACATTTGTATAGCTTTTGTATGTGTTTACAATCAAGTAAACCAAATAAATACATATAGTAGGATTATGATAAAAACTTGTAATAAATAATAACCCACACACACACACTCTCACACATGCGCGCACACAGACATACTTTGTATCCCACACACAAATAGGCATAATATCCGGGATGCCACTTAGTCGGGCAGCATATGTACAAAACTAACGGGAAACATGCCACGTCTCGCCGGATGACCCTCAATAATGCCCTCCATCCAATTCTCGTCATCTGTCCGCTCATTCAACACAATCAGTATTTCACCCTCCTTAAATTCCAGCTCATCATCATTATCCGCGACGCAATCATACAAAGCTCGGCAGCGTCGTTGACCATTCTAAAAATATCATAATTAACATAATTAATTGAACTTTTGAATGTAGGGTAACACTTACATAGTGCAATTTACCAGCTGACCCCACGCCACCTGCATTTTTGCCTTGATTATCGGGCGATGAATTGAGTCTATCGTTATCGCTCGACGATACATTTGACTCGGCAGAATGGTCCAACCCGCCGCCTGAAGAATCCATATCCGTGTGCCAAGATTCGTAATCAGTGAAATTGGCGGATTGATTGATGAGCTATCGAATTACAGGGATATATTAATTAGTCAACTTATATTATAAACACAAATATGATGTTTACGGTTAGTGCAACAAATATTAAGAAACATAGAAGAACACACACACAAACATTTTCAAGTATTTTTTTTTAGATATGCGCATATGGAGTTAGAAGAGCTCTTGAGAATAAATGCATACGTCACGTTTAGTGGAAGATATAAATAAAATATAATAAAACAACAAGAACGGTAAATTGTTTGTTTATCTCTGCCATTTACCGTTTCCTCGCTGGAATGCTCTAATCTCAACAAGTTTTGTTGCTTGCGCTGAAATTTGTGAATTACAGGAGAATACACAGGATACATTGACTACGTGACTTCGCTCGCCCCATTTGGTTTTCGTTTTCTAAACCAGGGTTGCATACAACTTACCTTGCGAGGCGGTGCAATGGGACCCTCGTCCATGGAACTGATGCTTTCATTTGATTGCCCATTTGGAATCTCCCGCTCTGTAAAATAGTGTAAATTCGTAAATAATTGGATTAAGATTAACAAAATGAGCTAGCTTACCTGCAGGTGGACCTGGTGGTGGTATTTTGGGTCTCATCAGCGCCGATTTGTCCACATGCTTGAGTGTGGGCAACTCCCCAGTTGGGGGAAGTACCAGCTTCGCACCCGCCAGATGAATATTACGATTTAGGGACTCACCGCTGGGAGAACGCTTATGTCCGAAGGATGTCATGGCCGGCATCAGGTTGCTATTGCTGCCATTTCCAGCAATTCCTCCGCCAGCTCCACCGCCCGTAATCCGCGGTGAACTCTCCACACTTCGCATATGCGGCAATGTGCCATATGCCACGTCCATGGATTGATTCTTATGATTAATGGCGCGTATGTCATTCGCATCCATATTCTGCGAATGCCTGGGCGGATGTGGCAGTGTGCCATAGAATATGCTGGTCGGAGCACCTCCCAAAGTCCCAGGCGGCGGAGCTGGCGCCGTACGTTTCTTCAGCGAGTTCATGTTTGCCGTAGACGTGGATTTCCGTGCGCCCGTCACATGTGCCAGCTCACTCTGCATGTTTAAACTGTTGCGAGCGGCGCGAACATTTTGACTACAAGCAGAACTGGGACTGGAACCACCTCCATTTCCACCATTGCCACTGTTGCTGCTGCTGCTGACACCCAAGTTGTTGCCACTGCCCAGATATTGGCCAACATTCGTGTGCTGTTTGGGTGACGTTCCTGCGGATTGTGTATAACTGGGCAACGTAAATTGTCGACTGGGACAATTGGCAATTGGACTAGAACTCGACTGGATGGAGTCGCAAGTGGAGGAGCGTGAGCGCAACACTGGCGAGTCTCCACCCGCAAAACTGGGCGGACGTGAGCGTGATTTCTGTAAGGATTTCATGTGAATAAGAGAAGGATTTCCATATAGATAGTTGCAATACTTACGCGCTCATCGATGACGGTTTCATCATCACTGAAATCCGTGGAGCCATCTTCATTGGGCAGATTCCAATCTGTGTTGATGTGATCAAAGGCGCTCTTCTCCCGCTTTATGGCACATTCAATCTGTAAATAAATAAGCAAACGTTAGATTAATACAAGTAAAAATAATTATACAGTCGATTTGCACACTTAGAAACATCTGTAAATCAATTAAAAGACATACATATGTATATACTTTGTACTACCGTCTGTTACAAACATTGCTACAAACATATTATTAATAAATATTATAATAATATTATTACCAGCTCCTTGCAGCTAGTGTGACCCATCTCTTTGGCAATGTCCAGCGCTGTTTTGTTCTGTGAATTGCGCAGCTCATAATCTGCACCCGAGCGCAGCAATAGTTTCATGCACTCCCTACGATCGTGCATAGCGCACAGATGCAGCGGCGTATTCTTGCCGGTGACATCCAGCAGATCGGGCGGATTGGTGGCTTTGTTCAAACCCTTGGGCGGCATATTTTGTATAAGAAAATCAACAATATGTAGTGTAGATCCCGCCTCACGTAGCACGGCCAAGTGCAGAGCTGTTTCGCCCGCATCCGAGCTGGGCAAAGAACAGGTGAGATCTGCACCCTCGGCCCACACCTGCAGCAGTTGACTCATGTCCGCATTAACTATGGCCTGCTCCAGATCGCAACGCAGATCATTGTCATCCGCACAGGTGCGCATCACATAACGCTTGGCCACATACTTGGCGCGTATGAAATCGTAGCGTTCCTCCCTGTGAAAAAGGAGATAAATTGATATGACAATATATTAGAGGGTGCTTCGAATATGTTTGTAAGAAATTACAGAAAACAAAGAATACAATCTATACAATAATAATACAATTCAATACTAAACATAGTTAATTAATTTTAGAATCAACATTCTTCTAACGAATACTAGTAGATTGTTTCACTTACATGCTGCTCTCATGATTGAGCTTTCCCCTGCCCAGTTTGGCCTCCATAATGTCATTCAAAGTGCTGTTGCCCATGGCACGTGCTATTAACAGATTCGCTGTGGTCAGATTGTCCAGCGTGAGACTCTGGATGCGTGAATGATGTACGCCCAGGTCACGATGCACTCCCGAGCACTGTATGCAGACGAGTATGCCAAAGTTTAGGCTTATCCAAGTGACATCGTTGCGGGAACCACAATCGCAACATCTGTCGTTGCCCGGCAGCAATTGCACATAACGAATCACGGTCTTTTGCAGCTCAACCAGGCTGGGACTCATCTGTGGACTGGCATGCTGAAAGGCCTTGGCCAGTGCCTTCTCCTTGCAGTTCACCAAAACGGCCATCCAGGCCTTTTGATCGGACTCATCCTCCGCTTGAAAGTGATATGGTCGATTGTCTAAAGTGAGAGCAGGATAAGTGAGTTATTAATAAGTAACTGAGATGTGTATTATGTATGTGCAGCACTTACAGCTGATTAGATCAAAGCCACGTTTATCATCCGGCACCGGCTTGATCTGGCAGGTTAACAGATTGACACGCGTCGGCGGCTTCGATTCATCCGCATGGAAAATGTCCAGAAAACCATCGCTGGTAACGCGACAACGACGCTTTTGCCACACACGCCGTACCTTGCCCTCGCTCTTCTTGAGCAGATGTCCCTGCCGTGTCACCCCGTGATGCTTGTCGCCCTGCAGCTGATGGAGCGAGTAGCCCACACCTGCACCTGCTCCCACGCTGCGATTCTCCGACGATGTCGCATTGTCCACACGCTCAAAGTCCGGTGTACTGCGCAGCAATGTTCGCAGATCCAACAAACTGCGTCTGTCCTCGTCCTGTTTCTGCTTGATCACATGCAGCTTGTCGCTGAGATCGCCAATGTACGTGCCGAAGTGTTCGATTGTTTGCAAGCCATCTTTGAAGTAACTGCAATGACAAGTTATTGTATTTGGTTATATAAATGTCAGGCACAATAAACCAGCAATAAAGTTTAACAACAGTCGAACGAAGCGGACTGTTGGACACTCTGTATTTATTTTGTAGAAAAGCAAATGAATAAATACGTTACGTTAACTTAATATTACTTAGATTAATATCGAAACATGTGTGAGTCCTGTTTTCTACTTCGCTACGCACTGAAACTAGTGTTTGATAAAAGTTTCTGTTTCGGTTTCGGTATCAATTGAATTCTTAAACTCTCAATATGTTAAGGCACAAAACTGTATTAATAAATAGATTTATGTAGGCATATTATAGTAATAAACAGTTCTTAAATTTCAATTCATCTTTAATATAATAAAATGTAAACTAAACCAAGAGAGACTTATTTGATTTTGCAAAATAAAATATGTCAGATTGTTTATTTTGACAAAACAATTACCAATTGTATGATCAACTGTATGTACTGTATTATTACGCCTATTTCCCCCTGTTACGTACACTTCCACCAAGCTAAAATACACTGCCTGGCAACCAACATATAAGGGACAACATTTAATTAATATGCAGCTCAGCTTAACTCACTTATTCAGCGCGTGATAATACTCGATGAAATGCTGGAGCAACTCAATGCCAGTTTTTGTTTTGATCTCTTTGTATTTGAGCAGATATTCACAGGTCTGCAGTTGATATAGCCGACGTTCCTTTTCCATTTCATCGGCCACAACGGCGGCATCAATCTCTGTACGCACCATGCCCGCCTCCTTGGCCTGCGCCTTCTTTTCCTTTTCGATTTTGATAAACTTCGCCTCATAATCCTTGGCGGCCTTATCAAATGGACGCTTCATATCGCCCTTAACGCCACGCAATTCACTCTTTAGCATCGAGTCAACCGGAAACATGACAATATTGTTGATATTTTGCATCTGGTAAATAGTGAAAATGGGTCAACAACAGGCTTAGCAATGAAAGAGTAATTCAAATATCTTACCAGTGTTTTCATTAGCGCACTGAGCTCTTTGGTGACCACGGAGAACTTAAGAAAAGCAGCTCCAATGTCGGGCTCATCTTGATCAATGACCTTGCCGCCCAAACGCTCCAATGCGCGCATCATAAACATTTCATTGTCCACATGAGCTATGCATAAAATGTAATTCAATCCATATAACTTTATCTATATATATATATTTGTATATAAGTATCTCCACTTACAATTGCCAGAGTTGTGTATGGCTTTGACGGCCTTCTTTAGCTTCGTCAGACCCTCGCGATCAAACTCCAGGCGCTGCAAAGAAAGCGGATTTAAACAGATTAGATTAATATACGAAGCTATAAATAAGTTCATTAGATAAGCTAAAGCCAAAAGATTCATACTATAGTGTAAGAACAGTTCATTAAAAGCTCACCCCAAAAAAATACAACAACAAAAACACATTTCTCATGCAATTTTATAACTCGTTTAACCTCTTGACTTCTCAATTAATATTAATTGAATTAGACACGATTTTGAGTGGAGGCAATCAGTGTCTGTGCTACAAAATATATGGCACGAGAGAATTACAATTAATATGGTAAAACACGCAGCTTTAAATATTATTAAAAAAAACGCAATTATTTGTTGATTTGCATCAAACAACTTATATATCTTTTATATTAATAAAAAGTGAATTCGAGGTCAACTTATTGTCGATATGACACATATATCAACATACAACATAGACAGACAATAGACTTGGTATACAGCTGTTTCAGGAGATGCCAATCGCCCTCATCAGTATCATTTAAACTATTCCAACATTCCAACGATTCAAGCTTCTTCTCTATGTTCTGCTGCTAGAACCAGTTGAGAATTCTAAAGAAGCCAGATAGAAGTTGAGCTCGCCTTTTTGTGTGTTGTTGCAGTTGCTTTAGTTGCAGTTATATTTTCTAAACTCATAACTCTTAGTTTCAATATATATTATAAAATATAATATATATACATATTCAACTTAATTAAACTATAAACAATTATTGATTTAAGCATTGACTAACTAACATTTCCTGGTTACGAGCAAATCCATGATTAGATAAAAAATTGCATAGGTATACGTAATTTTGTTAGAAATACTTTGTTCACCTAAACAATTTACGATTGCAATTTGATACTTGGGGTTTTGTGGAACAACAACAGCAAACAGGTTGTGAGTGGGCAGCGATAAGAAGTGAAGATGTTGGGAACTTGGAAACGTGCTAATAAAGATTAGTCATGTTCATAAACATTTGTAGCAAAAGTGTATGCCAAATATTTGGAACGTAAATCGCTTAGAACAATAACAAATAAAGTTGGTCAAGCCAACAACCAACAACTGGTTTCCGTTTCTCTTTCTAGCGACCAAGTGAGTTCTTTTTTTATTTATTCTTTATTTGTTGTATGCCGTTTTTTCAGTGTTGATAACAAAAGACAAACTTGGCAAAAAAAAAAAAAAACAAGAAAAAACGGTCAGCCCTCTGGTCAAGTTACTTTTAGCCGAAAACGGCATTATATTCATATGTTCTTATATTCGTATTATGAATAAGCTGCTCTGTAAATAATACGCTTATTGTATGTGTCAAGATTTAATACTTATTTCTAACAGACATCATACTTGTATATAAATATTTATATAGTCATATACAGTTGTATATCTACTATACTATATCTATTATATACAAATTCTATTTCTAGTCGTTTTACGGTTGTGCCAAAACAAGAGACAATAATAAAAAAAATAAGAAAAACAAAAATGAAAGGTGTGTCTGGACTGTTGGATTCATTTATTGATTTGCCACTTGGGCCCACTTTGAAAATCCATCAGTGAAATTAAATATTAAACATTTAATTTGCTGCCAAACATTCGGCAGGAACAAACAAAAATCTGGGCGCGTTCATGACGTGACAACATCCCGCTCGAGTTAAAAGAAAGAGAAAAAACAGATTAGAGCCAATTTAGCGCACACTGGTGCAACGACAATTTAAGAAAATTTCGGATGAATAATTAAATGATCAGCCTGAAGGTCTGACTTGCTCTGGCTTCATTATTGTAATGTAGAATTCATTCTAAGCTACAATTAATAAATAAATAATAATTAAATGATATATAAAATAAATAAAAAGAACTACTGTGAAACTTTTAGTACTGCAGTCAAATTGGAAGCTTTTCAAGTTGCTGTTTATAAACAAACCTAAAGCTATACGTTAGTGTTTGGATAAAGCGTCGAAAGTGAATGTTTATTAATAAACTTTAAGCCTTGCTAAATAGTGAAGAAAATGCATCTAAATATATATATTTATAGATTACTATAATATAATATATATATATAATGTCTAAAGTCAAATTGGAAGCTTTTCAAGTTGTTGTTTATAAACGAACTTAAAGCTTAATGTTTCTGTTAGAAAAAAGCGTCAAAATGATGAAATTTATACGTTTGTGTACATATTTATAAACAAATATATATAAAAAATATTTATGAAAAATGGATTATTTATAAACATTAAGCTGATGTTTATAAATAAACTTTAAGCCTTATTAAACAGTTAAGAAAAACGTCTAAGTAGATATATTTAAAGATTAATATAATGTAATATATATATATAAAATAAAATACATACATAAAATAACTCAACTCAAATTGCAATCATTTTAAAGCTGTTGTTTACTTATAAATGAACCTAAAGCTTTACGTTAGTTTCTGAATTATTTAATATATACTCTAATGTAAATAAATACATAAAAATATATATAAATATATAAAAAATATATATAAATATATAAAAATATATATAAATATATACAAATATATAAAAATATATAAGAATATATAAAAAGATGTATAAATATTTATAAATTTATATATTTTTATCTAACTATAAACATTACCAAATAGTTTAGAAAAGCGTCTAAACAAGAGATTAATAAATAGATTAATCTATACATTTAATTTATAGATTAATGTAAATTAAAGTTATAGATTAATTTAACTTAAATATATAGCTTTATACAAATTAAATGTATAGATTTATGTAAACTAAATTTATCTAAATTAAATTCAAACCTAGTAACTACAAAACGTTTCGTTCTAAGTCAAATTGAAAGCTTTTAAAGCTGTTGTTTATACTAGATGAGCTGTGTAAGCTCTAATAAACCGTTATGCCATAATCCAAATGTATTTGCATACAAAGTGTTTGGAGTTCACGGTGCGTTTTCCCCGTGCCACTGCTAATTTTAGCACTGCATTTGGGGCTCGTGCTCTGTCAGCCAAAAGAATTGGAGCAGAGATTTTTTTTTTCATTTAAAAAAGAAGAATATCCAAAGCCGCATACATACACACATTGATGCGTAATCATATGGGGCGTTGGCGACTTGATTGATAAGCTCTGATCGTGTTGTGTGTTGCAACTTTAGGCTAAATATATATGCCACATATGCGTGGCAATTTCTATGGAAGTCTGACGTCTGTCGTCTGCCGTCTGCTTTATCTTGCGCCCTTCCGCCCGCACTCTGTGCGCACTTGTCCTTATCAGCGCCACCAGCAGCAACAAAACTTTTGTTATTTTTTGTATTTTGTATTTGTATTTTTAATGGGGAGTAAGAGCAGCTGCAATGACTAAAAATAAATATAAATCTTCGCCCCACGTTCTTATGTGGTTACGACAAAATCAAAAGGGGGAAAAGTGGCGGCAGCTGCATTGATTTACGAATATGCACTTTGAGTATTTATTATTTTTGATGGAGAAACAGAAACCACCTGCACTTTCCGCTGCCGACGACGACGACGACGACGTCATCGTAGAACAATTACAAATTGTATGGCAGCCTCAGGCGTCAAGAGAAAGAGAGATGAGAAGGTAGAGAGAGAGAGAATGACCGGACAGGCGAATGATTGTGAGCTCACTTGGCACAGTGCCAATTCAATTTGATTTTGCATAGCCACGGAAAAATACATAATAAACAAATTCCTAGTCGCTGTTGTTGTTGTTGTTATTGGTGTTTTTGCTGTGGGGGCGTTTTTTTATAATAGTATGCAGTAAATGCATGCATGCAATTTATAGCGCTGGATCATTGATTAGCTACCTTGAACTTTTGTTACACTTGCAGTTTACAAATAGGGAGCGAGAGAGTTAAAGATTTAATGCTTACCTCTTCCAATATGCTAATGGTTTGACGGCAATCCGGCATGCGGGAGGCAAATGTGGAGGTGGTGGGGGAATTGTAATCATCCCGCGTCTCCTCCACAAACTCAGAGATGCCAATTAATGCAGGCGGCATTTTGTTGCTTTATGTTTTTCTTCTTTTTTTTTTGTGGCCACACTTTTTTTTATTTTGCACGCACTAAACAAAACGACAGCGGACAGCTGAATTTCAAGGACGCCCAGGCAACAACAAAAACAACAACAACGATTAAACGACAAATGACGATTGCAAGGCAATGGCAGTAACACGACCCGGACACGAATGTGTTTTATGTGCCGTTTTCAGCTTAAAGCAGCAGACGGCACAGCTGCTGCTGCTGCTGTGGACAACAACAAAGGATCACACGACGAGGCAACAAGAATAAGCAGGATAACAACGACAACGATTACGATGACTTCGTGTTTAGTGTGCGCTCCGTGTATGTGTGCGTGAGAGTGTACGTTTATGTTGGTATTGGTGCTGGCACGTACGTCTGTGTTTTGGGAGTACTTATTACTCTCTTCCCTTCTGCAATTTTCACGTTATTATTTTATTTATATATATATATATATATATGTATGTATATATTCTACACTTTTACACACGCTGCCGTTGTTGCACATTTGATTTGGGTAGACACATTATGTTATTTGTACACTTTTTAGGCGCGCCACCTGATCGCCTCATCTTGCAGCAAAATTCGAGTCGCAGTCGCAGTCGAAGCGCAATTAATGTTACAGTAGTAGAGAAATGCGCCGCGCATATTTACACCCCGCAACAGTTTGTCTCATTGCCAACAAGCGTCGAGTTCTCGACAATTGAGCGTAGTTACTACCGATTTTTATAATTATTTTTGGACGAGACCGAACCGGGGTAAATTTATTTATTATTAATATTGCAATTTTTGCTGCTCTGCTGGCGTCGTCGTCGCGTTCAATGTACCAGTGTTACCAATATTTTCGTTTTCCAAAAATACTAAAAATGCCAGGGCAATAAAAGTCGTACAGCCAGCGCATTGGTTATAAGTTACAGGGCTGAAAGCTAGTGTTTATTGAACCGAAGGGAACTAGCTGCGTTTTGTCTGATGATTGCTTCGCATAAGCGGAATATAAAAATAAATTAACTTATACTAGTTAATAAGGGCATATAAAAAATAGTTCAATTAAGAATGCCGAACTAAAATTAGATAAATGAAAATTGTGAGCAGCGTACCAACTTAAGAAATAAAAAAGTGAACTGATTTTGAAGAACAACTGGAGTGTCGTTCATTTCAACTTATTTAGAACGAACTAGAGTTTAGCGCGCCAATTAAATACATTATAGTAATTGAATAAATATAACTAATTACACACTTTTAATTCTAAATACTATTAAATAAAGGTGATCATTTTAGCTAATGTGGGGTGATTGTCCATCGTCGGGGTGAATTTGTATTATTTAATCCTGATAAAAAAAAAACAAATTATAAATTCGATAAAAGTTATAAGAAAATTCATGCAAAACTTTAATTCTCTCGCTTTAAACTTGGACAAATGTCGAAAATAGATACTTTTCTTTAGCGTGAGGCTGCCACACGTTTCAACATAGCGGCTGTCGTTTGTTTTTAAAATTTACGATCTGGCCGCACTGGTTGCTTTTGGGAGCCACTTTAAAATTAAAAATAATAATAATAAAGAGCCGATGCAGGCCGAACATTAGTCATATAATGGAATTTAAATAAACGCAACATTTTAAAGTCAATACAATAGCAATTCATCAGGAAAAGTAAAAGTCGATAAGAATCGTGTGAAAACCGCTTAAGCAAAAAATACTAAAAGATTCAATCGATAGTGAAAATTAAATATTCGATAGCTCAATAGTGTCATCGATAATTTTGCAGCTCTTGCGGTAGATTCTCACAACTGGCTTTGCAATAAAATTCGTCTGTTCGCCTCCTGAAAATAATAATATAATTTACAACAATTATACAAATGGCTGGTAAGCGACAAGCGACATCTAATCTGAACCATGATAATTGGGATCAGGATGATGAGCCAGAGGAGAGGGGAACATTTAAAACGGCTCCGCCAGAGGAACTGAAAGCACGCGTTATCAAGAAGGCCACAAGACGCAAGACAGGCGCCGGGGAAACTGATGCCAATGAAGTCGCTGCTGTCAGCAGCAACAGTGTATTTAGCGGCTTTTCAGGTATGTTACAGTGCCCAAAGTACTCACAAATGTGGTTAACTTGTATTTGTGGGCATTTATGTAGGATTTGGCAAACCAGCAGCGTCTCCGGCCGCCGGCACCGGCGCTCCCTTTGCATTTCTAAGCAACTTGACCGCTTCTGATGCCGCTTCTAAGCCAAGCAACAATAATGACAAGACGACGCCACCCAAAATGATGTTTTCCTTCGATGCAAAGTCAAAGAATGAATCAACAAGTAATCCCATGTCAAGCGGCGGCTCAATTTTTGGCAATACAACGGCTACCGATTCAGCAAAATCGATATTTAAGGCAGCCGTAACTGTCGATAAACCAACTGTGAACAGTTCAACCTCATCAACCTCAACGGCAGAATATTGCGATACTGTCGCTGAATTGAATATGTCAGTGATGAAATTCCTAAATGAGCACTTGGATAAGACTCCGTATTGCATTCTGACTCCAGTATTTGACAGTTACAACAAGTTGCTGAAGGAAGTGCAAGAGAAGGAAAATGGCAAAAGCAGTGCAACATCAACATTTAAATTGACTCATACTCCAACAACAACAACAGCAGCAGCAGCAACATCTACAGCTCCAACTCCGGCCACAACTATGAGCTTCTCCTTTGGCAAACCCGGCACAGCAATTGGATCGGGCAACACATCACCGACCACAGCGATGGGAAAGAAGCCGAATTGCACAGTTACTAGCGGTGGGACAACAGCGACAGCCACACCACCAAAGTTTTCATTTGGCACTGTTTCGAAGCCGTCCAGCTCGTCAATAACATCATCATCATCATCGACAACATCAAGCACTGCTACACCGATGAGCACTTTTAGCTTTGGCGTCAAATCGCCACCAACGGTTGGCAATACGGATGGACCGGCCAAGACGAGCTTCTTTAGTTTTGGCAACAAAGAAACTCCCAGCGCAGATGCGACTGTAGCTGCTACAGCGCCGCCAAAGACAAATGGATTCAGTTTTGGTTTAAAGACCGATGATAAACCGAGTACTTCTGGGTTTACGGGATTCGGTAAAGCAGCCAGCGAAACAAAGACTTCCGCCTCAACCGGATTCTCCTTTACATCCCCATCGACCACATTTTCATTTGGCAACGTGAAACCGCCAACGGCGGCAGCAATTGAGGCAGCCGGAGATGCTGCCGAGGAGGAGGAGCATACACCACCAAAACCAGAGTTTAATAAAGTAAAAAAAAGACGTTGTGTAAATGAAATAATAGAAATAATATAATTCTTCCATTTTTTTATTAACACCAACAGGTAGTTGAAGACGATGCCACATTCTCGAAACGCTGCAAGGTGTTTGTGAAAAAGGATAAAGACTTCACGGATCGCGGCGTTGGCACCTTGTACTTGAAACCCGTTAAGGATTCGGAGAAGACACAGATGCTGGTGCGCGCCGACACCAATTTGGGCAACATTCTTATCAATTTGATCCTGAGCAAAGGTCTGCCGTGTCAGCGTATGGGGAAAACTAATGTTATGATGGTCTGCATACCAACGCCGGAGGAGAATAAAGCGACGTCCATATTGCTACGTGTCAAGTCGTCAGAGGAGGCCGATGAGCTGTTGGAACAGATTAAGACGCATTCAGTCTAAAGATGAAATCGTACATTTATATGTTATTTGATCGTTTACATTTACAAAATATGAGAATATAAACATGAAAATGTATTTTCATCGCTGTTTTAATCTAAATCTACCGATGCTACGACTACTCTTGGCTCAATCATCTCTCTAAAGTTAACAGTTATAACCAGCGTAGAATCGCTGGAATCATCCAGACAGTTGGTGTATTGATGCAACATGTGTCTAGTAGCATTGCCACAAGCTAAAATAAATAAATTGATAAGCATAGAATATATATAGTTGGCCATTGCAACTGCTTACCAATTACTGAAATCGTTATGGACTTGGTGCGACGATTAATATAGGTGGAGGTGCCAGCGATGTAATCGGTTTTGGGTGACGATGTCTGTGATGCGCCCTTTGATCTCGTTAGCTTAAAGATAACGGTTTCGCCAACATTCGGTAATGCTGTCAATGGCTCCGCTGTCCGCAGCATATCAGCAATAATGTCAGCCGCATTGGACTCATCCATATTTGTATCATCCAACACCATAACATCGTCCTCCGAGTCGGATTCCAATAGACTGTGTTCAGTTAATTTTGCTGCTGCCTTGGCAGCCGGATTCTCCACTAATTCTTCACATTCTTGCTGATCCTCAGGAGTAGCTGGCGGAGAATCGCTTTTCTTTTCTGGAACATCTGGTACTTCAGCTTCTGTTGCACCATTATCGGTTGCAATTTGTGCTTCCAATGGTTCAACAACATTCTGGACGATCTTTTGTGGTGTTTTAACTGGTGCTGGGATCACAATTTGTTCGAGAATCTTGACAGGATCTGGTTTACGTGGCAAACCGAATTTACGCACTAAGTTGTTGTCTAAGTCCAATAGTGGAGATCTAAATTCAGCATCGGGAATGACTTTCGAAGCTTGACAGTTTGTCTGCAATTCTGGGGTTAGTTCAATATCAGCATTTTCGTTTACACTGAGATTATTTAAGGTGGAACTTGTGTTGGCAGTTCCTTGTTGTGATGTATTCCGTTGAGGAGTTGGTGTACCGTTTTGTATAGTTGCGGTAGTTTTCCGGATGCTGCTACAGGCCTCCGACACCTCAAGCTCTTCAGGCTCTTCAAGCGTTACAGTTTGTTGCATGGAATAACTTTTAACAATGTTTCTGGAACGATGGCCCACATTTGAAATTTCCGCATGCAATGTGGACTGTTCATCTCGTTTCAATGTATCATTTTTGCTTTTGCATCGCTTAGCATTATTTGGTGTTGAACTGGAGAATTCAACTTCCGTTTCTGCCGAACGATTCTTTCGTTTTTTTCCGGCTTCAGAAATACTAATGGCGGCTTCTTGTAATTCTTCCTCCTCAAGTTTAAATGCTTTTAGCGATTCAACTGAGCTGAGCACCTTTATGGACTCTTTGGGTGACAAATAATATCCATCAAGTGTCAGCAGACTTATATTTGTCTATGGAAAACAAGTGAGCATAAGTAAAATGTATTTTTAATGTCATAAGCGTCAACAAACCAGACGAAACAGCTTCTGAATGTGATCCTGCACATTGTTGATATTCTCCCATGTTCCATCAATAAATATCAAGGTGTTTCTGCGGGCGTCACTAAAAAAATTGGATAGATCCACTCGCATTGATATATTATTCATTTTATTCTTATTCTTTATTGTTGTAAAGTTGTAACTTGTTGTTCACACACCGACCAACTCCGACCAGTGTTGGGATGCTCATAAGTGAGTGAACAGAAAGGTGAACAATTGTTCATTATTGCTCACTTGCTTTTGCTCAGTTAACCCTTTGGTTATATTTATTTTAAAAGCACTTTTCCGTTCTTGCTAATTTTGAGTTGGTTTTCGTTCAAAATTCATAAATTCCGAAGTTGTAATCTACTCATTTTAAAATTCAGAACATCACTAATTAAGAGGCACAGCGAATTTTAAAATAATTTCGAAAATGCCGGAATCCAAATACAATTGAATTAAGGTAGCGTAATTTATTTAAAATCTGTAACAACTGAACAAGTTCACGCAAACGAGAAGTGTTTACCTAACACTACTCTGCAACATAGTGATGCAAAAACAACAGGTCACTATCGATACTATATCTGTATTGAAAATCCTAATTTGATCGATATGTAAGCTTTTTTCGATATTGTATTGATAAATCGATGTTTATGTTGAACCCGAGATGTATATATTTCTCGGGAACAATGTGAGTAAATATTTTAGTATTATGACGTTTCACAGCAGACGTCATCACTTAGTACGCCAGCCTTTCTCTGCTTACGAAAATGTATCCAACTATTATCGATAGTGTAAAGTCGCTATCGATAGTTGCAAGCAAAACAGAATATTCGATATATCGATAGCGCCACCGATAATTTTGCAGTTCTACTTCTTGTATACTACTCCAAAGAAAACGAAAACAAATATTTCAATCTTATCATTAATTTAAGTTAGTCATCAGAATTCCTATTAAGGCTAATAATGTGATAAAAAACACGGGAGCATCATCCCGAAATCGTTTAACATGAGCAACGGCGATAAGAATAACACGAATAACTCGCGGAGCCAAAACCAAGGCCAAGGTGCTGCTGCTGCCAAAACGAGCACGAGTGGGGGGAGTGCAGAGGCGGGGGCACTCGCAGCAGTTGGCTCTACGGCCCGGAATCGACCTCGAGTCCCAACTCAAGACAGCGTGGAAGAGAGTATGTACCTTTCATTTCTAAATATGCTATTGTCAACTTTGTAAACCAACTTTCCATTGCAATGCAGCTGCAGCAACGAGCACAAAGGAAAAGCGCAGTTGGTTTCATTCATTAACCAGACGCAAGAAGTCCGATTCAGCTCTGGCCAGTTCGAGTTCCACAGTCACCGCTGCTGGCCCGCATTCCGTACATCTGCAAAACAACAATAATGAACCAATTGGCGGATCCATGGAGGCAAGCTCCAGCACAGCCGGAGATGCATCTGCTGGCAATTGCAGCAGCATGGGCGGAGCATTGCGCAAGCGTAAGGACAAAAAGAACATGTTTTCACGTATACGAAAGAAGATGGGATTGGGTCTGAGCGCTCTGCGCAACTGGCACTCAATGGGCGATGATTGCGACTGTGATGGTGGCACAACGGATGCCATGTACGAGTTCCTGACGCCGCCAATACGTGTTGAGCCCACATTACCGTTCACACATGACTACATGCGATTCATAAAGAAAAAGTGGCTGGAACGACAGGATACACCAAATGAGGTCATGTATAAGGCCTGTTCGGAGATGCTCAAGTATGTGTTAAACTGGTTCTTAATGAAGAATCGATGAATCATCTGTGTCTCTTTTTTTTTTTTGGTTTTGCAGTCAAGTTTGGTATTGGGGCGAAATCTCGAGACGCGATTCCCAGAAGCAGCTGAGTGACAAGCCAACTGGATCGTTTTTAGTACGAGATTCGGAAACGAGCGGTTCACAATTTACGCTCAGCTTTCGTATTGTCAACGTAACGTTGCATTATCGCTTGGAGTATCGGGATCAGTTTTGGCACTTTGAGGAATTGAAATACGAGTCGATTGTCGAGATGATTGAGGATATCTTGCATCGTTGTACGAATGATAATTTCGTATGCTTTGTCAAGGTGCCCAATGAAATGCAGCCGCCGTTTCCAGTGATACTCAAGTATCCGTTAAGTCGATACTTGAACATGCCCAAGCTGCAGGATCTATGTCGACGTGTGCTCCAGAGCCAAATGCCCGTTGATGATCTGGCCAAGCTGCCAGTGCCGGCCCAAATGCTCGAGTATCTGTCCGTTGAGCGTGAATTGGTATTCCAAAGCTAGGCGCATTGCCATTGCTGGTATTAGCTTTAATTAGACAAGATCACAGTGAAAACAATGAAATGAAGAAAAAAAACCAAAGAGGTTAAGCGGCAGCTGGATGACAACTAGTAAAACGGCACTGCCACAAATAATAGATATTGTATTGCTTGAATCGTGGAAACAGAAACATAAACAGTGAAAAAACACAGGCCATAGCAAAAAGCAACACGTGTTTCAGAGCATTTTTTGTGGACACAAGCAATTAAAACACGCACAAACAAAAATTGATATATAAAAAAGAAGAAACAAATTAAAATTATACTATATATATATATATACCATGCATATATAAACTAAATATGTATGTTTTTACTCTATAACTGTATTAATTAAGTCTAAGTATTTGTATTCGTATATATTTACATGCATACATACATATTTATATAGAATACACATATGTTATTGGCCAAAATTAGTATTAACTCGTTTTAACCATTGGTCCTGGTCAACTCTGTATGCCCAATTGATATTGATACTAATTTAATTGATACTATTATTAAGTCAAATGATTTACGTTACATTTGCATTTGATTCCTAATGTCGAGAAAACTAACTTTTGCTAATATACTACACACATATATATATATATATATAAATATATATTTAAATATCTAATGATCAGATGAGGAGATGAGCATATGTTTAACTATTGTTACAGCGTGTATGACATTTATTTAACAAACAGTATGAATTATTTATGTTTGCATATATTTTATTAAAATAAACTTGAATTAAATTAAAATATATCTTTTAGCTTATTCTAATTCACTGGCCTCATCGCAGCTGCTGCTGCTGTTAACAATTTGCGGGCAATCGACATCATCGTCGATCCACTCTGTGTGATCGTAAATGCGATAGGCCTTAAACTGGCCCACCTTTTGGCCATCGATATAGTGGAAACTGTAGAAGCAACTGCGACACAGATATGAGGGATCATGGAGCTGGCGTCGAGACTGTTCCACAATGAAATGATAGCCACGCTGTCCGCACATGTAGCAGGAACGACGATTGAAGCTATTGATAGCTCGTATAAATGGATACAAGCTACGATTGAGATATTTACTATGTGGTCTCAGCACTTCCACTTGGGAGAACACAAACAGATGCTCACAGTTGCCATGGTGTAGATACTGCAATGGTGCGCCCAGGCTAACAGTGAGATCAATGAAACATGTCGCCTCCATGGGCTCAAAATCAAAATGTTCCCTCTGCAGACCCTGGGCGGAACGCGCCCATTTGATCACCGTTTGGGAGTAGTCACAATTGCTGGGATTGCGTGTGTCATTGTAGAATGTGTCGTGTATAAAGAAATATCCGGGATCTGCTTGCAATTCGGGCAGCGGTGCCTCTGGATCAGCGCTAATGTCCACAAATCGTTTGCCTTTGCAAATACAGGAGATCTTGTCACGCAACTCCGTTAAGTAGTTGGAGCCCAGGCAAACGAATTCTTCAGCAAAGACGGGACGTTCCAATTTGTAGCCACGATGCGCAGCACGCGGTGGTCTATAGAATCTCACGGTTATCTGCAGCTCAAACTCCCCAAGGGTCGACATCGCCGCCAAGTCGCCGTTGACTGTTGGTTCCGCAATCAGGCGGTGACTGTATTGTGTTCGCGTAAACGGATTCCGGCGCGACTTGACCTTCTGTTTATTTATCTCTGTATAGGTTCGAGGCACATGTCCATTCATATCCGGCTTCGTTCCGTTTGGCCGTTGCACCTCTGCACCTGGCTCAAAAACGGTGATTAGATTATCATCTGGCGATGAAAGCAATTGCAACGAGCAACTCTCTTCCACGTCCGCAGAAACCGGTGAATTGGCATCAAAGTAGAATGGCACAACATCGCTTGAACTGTTCAGCTTATCTTTATAGTCCTGCAGGAATTTTCGTAAATTTATAGAAGGCTGTGGCGGCCCCACAATGTTTTCCATTTTGCTGTAAGCAATTATATAAACTGAATTTATTAAATTGTTATAATTATGATTTGTTAATAAACACACATACAAAATTTACTGCTCGTCGCCAAATTTGTTAATTGCTTCCTTGTAAGTGATATTCAGTTTGAGCCCTGAATCTGTTGTTATACTTTTCAGATCTTTTTGAGCTACTTCCTTAACTTCCTGCTCCTCTTGTGGCAAATTCTCAACGTAAATACGCTCAAAATTGATTATTTTGTCAGTTTTATTCACGTATTTGTATTGTTGCCGGCAAACCGGCTCGAATAATGGATCTCCGGGTGCGCTGTTATTGTCTTTTTCGAAAAATAGATATGTGCCCATTGCCATATCATAGGAACCTGAAAGAATGAAGAGTTATCATAAATAATTTCCGGTTGCCATTTATTTCTATGTCTTACCTTTAAAGATATTGCCATTGATTTCGGCCGTAGGAGTGTCGCTTTCAATACCAATTATTTTGATTGCAGCATCTTCATGCTTCAATTGATGCGGTGCCAAATGATTTTTAAAGTCTCCGTACACCAAATACTCGGTTTCTTCGTATTCCGAATCTGAATCGTTCATTATAAAAAGAATGAAGTTGACACTGAATTGTTAAGCTGCCACAAATTCATGACAGTCTAGTCACGATCAAGCTGCATGACAAGACAACGAAAAATACAAATACGAAAACTACAAATTACAACTGCTGGAATTGCGACAAGCCACAACAGCTGTGTATCAAGTTTTATTTTACTATTTTTGCTTAGTAAGTATGTGTGCAAACTTAAGTAAAATAAATTATTATTATAAAATGTCGTATCATGCAAGCCGATAGCTTCATTTGACATCAAGCTACTTTGACCGTGTCTAATCCCTAAAAACCTATCGATATCTATCACGCTGTATGATAGCTGTACTGTGCCGTATCTAATAACGAGGCGAATATATTTTCGCTGTATTTTACGACAAAAAATTGTTTCTGTGAAAAAAAGTGTCGAGTATACTGTAAATACAAAAATATTTGTAATTTTTACAGCTGCTAATTGTGTCAAAAGGTGTGAAAAATTGAAAACTCGTAAATTCAGCAGCAAATTACTAAAATACTTTTTAATACAGAGTTTCGGCCGTGGTGTGGCGTGTGTGGATTATCATTGGTAGCGGCCATTTTGAGCGAACGCAGAAACGTCAGCAGCAGCAGCAGCCCCTTGCCTTGTATTTGACGTAAGTGTCTGATAAACAGTATTCTAAACGCGTAAAATGTTATATACACAAATACATATATACATACGTTTTTCATTAACTAATATAATAATGGAAATTTATAATTAAATGTTAACAATCGGGAAATACCGCCAAATTAATAATTTTACACGTATATTAAAAAAAATGCCACTCTCTTTGTGCGTGATTAATTCATTAAAGTTGTATTGTTCTCTCTTCGCTCTCTTTTCAGTGAGTTACGATAACAACCACAGTGCCGCTGTAAGCTTTAGCGCCACAAAGTTTAGCTTAGAAAACATAAACAAAACACCAAAGTTCAAAACCCCTCACAAACACAAATTAACTTTAAAAATGGCAGATGAAGATATTACTTTAAACGAGGATCAGCTGTTGGAGTCATTGGATGAGACAAACGGCGAACAGGAGACTGAAATTGTGACTGAAACGGAGGTAAGTGTGAGCGCCAAAAAAAACCAGTTTCATTTCGCCTTGAATGCAAAAGCACAATAAAATTCGCGGAAAAAGCTTTCGCCAAAGCTTGCGAAACAAAGCGGCAGCCATTTTCGAAGCGTCATCTCTCCATTCACATTGTATCTCGACAAAAGCACAACGCATTTTAAAGCATTTAGCATTTTAGCATTTTAAACAATTGCTTTTAAATAAATAAAACTAATAAAAAATTTGAACAATTAACAAAAGGAGGAGGGCAGTATGCAGATCGATCCAGAGCTGGAAGCCATCAAGGCACGCGTCAAAGAGATGGAGGAGGAGGCTGAAAAAATCAAGCAAATGCAATCAGAGGTAGACAAACAAATGGCCGGCGGTTCAACAACCGGATTGGCCACAGTGCCGCTTTCACTCGAAGAGAAGCAGGAGATTGACACAAGGTCCGTCTACGTTGGCAATGTGGACTATGGTGCATCCGCAGAGGAGCTAGAGGCTCATTTCCATGGCTGCGGCACAATTAACCGTGTTACCATACTGTGCAATAAGGCGGACGGACATCCTAAGGGTTTTGCCTATATTGAATTTGGTTCCAAGGAATATGTGGAGACAGCATTGGCCATGAACGAAACGCTATTCAGGGGACGTCAAATTAAAGTATGTTTAACTTAACTTTGTCTTAAGAATCAGTCATTAAATACTATTTTTTTTCTTAGGTCATGTCCAAGCGCACCAACCGACCGGGACTGTCCACAACAAATCGCTTTGCCCGTGGCAGTTTCCGGGGTCGAGGTGCACGCGTCTCCCGTTCCTGTTGCCACTCCACTTTCCGTGGCGCACGACGCGCAATGTAAGGCAGTTATAACTTGAATACAAATACTGTGAGATATGTGCTAATTGCGATATGTCTTTCGTTCCAGCAGAGGTTACCGTGGCCGTGCCAATTACTATGCGCCCTATTGATTATTGTTTATTAACTTATAGTAAGGTAAGTTGAATGATTGAAAGCAAACAAATAGACTGAGAGAGAGAGAGGGGATATGTATTTATGGAATTAAGTGTATTTAAATCGTATGCTTTACGATTTAATAACATTCGTTCATAACTATATATGTATATCCTCCCCCATCATTGTGTTAGCCAATTTCTATTTAAACCGTCCGCTTCCCCTGCCAAAAACTGAAGAAGTACAAAGATACTTAGACAATTAATTCCGTCAGCTCAAGTCAGCTTAATTCATTTTTCAAATTAAAGTGCATACATTAGGGATGTAAATTGAAATGGAACTTTGATGTCAAACATCTAATTTCTTTGTTAGTTTGAATCCCATTATTGTGCGGTAGCTCGATAAAAAAGTTTATCGATAAACAATTTTTTCTTGACCGATGATTTACCTAAGCATCGGAAAGCATCAGTGAACATCGAGATCATCAATATATCGAGATATCGCCTTCAAAACTCCATCGATGCTCGATATATCGATAGTTTCTTACATCCCTAGCACACACTCCTTCACATATACGTATGTGTGTATGTTTGTCTCTTAATATCCGTTTCTGTAACTGGCCAAATGCGCCCTATCTGTCTGTCTATCTCTCCTTTTGAATGGGGCGCTTCAATAACAAATATTTAGTTTTATTTTTGACACATTTCTTTAATCCAATTAATATTTGATTTCAGATTTTTTTAATATATAATTTCAAAAAACATTTTATTGCCAAAACTTCTTTGCTAATAATAAATACAAAACAAAAAAAAGCAACTACAAGATTACGCCAAGAAAAAAATATATATTATATAGAAATAATATAAAAAAAAATATCAACAGAATCATCGAAAAAAAATTTTCTAAAAAAGGCGCAAAAAAGATGAAAACCAATAAAAATGAAATAAATCAACATGGAAAAAAATATTAACTTGGCTATAATGTTTTTTGAAGCACCCAACACCACAAACACCCCTTATCACACTTTTTAAGTTTTCAAAAAAAAAATAAAATAAAAACTATATAAAATAAATACGAATATTTATATACTGCCTAATAAAAAAAAATAACAAGAAGGAAAAAAGTTGGTAAAAAAAAAAACAAGAAAAAGAAAACACAGACAAAAGCAGCATTTAAAAATAAATAAAAAAAAATAGAATGAAAAGAAGTTCTAAAGAGATGGCAAAATAAAATCAAGGATAAATATTTTCACTAATATAAAAAAAAAAGAATTATGAAAAAAAGAGCAGACTTGGAAAGATGAAAAAAAGGACAAAATAGAAAAAATATAATATCAAGATAAACAAAAATAAAAATCTTGTTTATATATTTGAAAAAAAAAAACTATATAGTATATATATAGAGTACAGAAGAACAATTGATTATACCGAAAAGATGAAGAGAAATATATAAGCGAATTAAACAAGTTTACAATGCCTTTCCTTTGTGGGTGGGACAAGGTCGAGGGAAGGGAGACGCGACGAGACGCCGGGAGAGATGACCCCCACAGGAAGATGCCCAAGATTCCCCAAGTGACGAACTTTTTGCATTATACGATATAAGCTCAATTATTATGTCAACCTTTTTTGTGTGTTTGTGTGTGTGTTTTAAAAGAAGATCCAAATAAAAGTAATCAAATAAAAGATGCAATTGTGTGACTTGAAATCTTGCTATTATACGAATTTTATTTCAATTGAAATCAAGTGCAGTGTACCCAGTAAAGTGATCAAAGTTGTCTGATTGTGTCCTCTGATCCTCTGAAAAGTGTGCGCATGTGCAAATTTGCGATTGCTATGGCGATTGCTCTCCAACTGACTGCTTAGTTCTTCTTCTGGATGGCAGCCTGGACCAGTGGCAGGTTCTTGCTGAGGAAACACTTGAAGCCACGATAGGCCCAGGCGCTGGGTGTCGACTTCTGATCATTCTTATCGGCGCACTTCTCCACATCGGCCTTCAGTGCGGTCTTGTCCTCGCGTCCCTGGCCCAGCTGGGCAACCAGATTGTCAACCTTGAAGCCCTTGGTGTCCTCGAACAGATCGAACTTGTTGAAGATGCACTTGATATAGTTGCGGGTGATCTCATCGTCGGGATACTCGAATGTCTTGTACTTGGCAATCAGTGCCTCAGTCACCTTGTTGCTCTCGGCGCACTCCTTGCGCACCTTCTGCAGATCCTCGGCGGTGCGTAGCTTGTACTCGGCAGCGGAGGCCTACGGATGAGATGTGATTAGCAGCAGCAGAAGAAGGAGCCATCTTAATCAGTTTACTTACCAGACCGATCAGGGCGCACAACAAAAGGGCAACGGCGTTCTTCATATTTGCAGGATTAGTTTTTGTTTATTGTTGTTTTTTTAGCTGTGTTGAAATGTCACGTTTATTTGACTTGCTCTCTCAATGGTAACTAATGTTTGTCTGCTATCGTGCTGCGGTTTTTATACCTTTCCAACGTTCGCTGCTCGTTGGTTGAGTGAGAGGAGCAGCGTGTGAAGGGAGCGAGCGGAGGGGCTCTCAATTGAGTTGCCGCAGTCTGTTGTTGTTGTTGTGTGGCATGTAGAACGTTTACGCTTCAATTTAAATTTGATATGGAAATTTATCACTCAGCTGGCTCTCTGTAAAGTCGTAGTTAGTCTTCAACTGATCACATCAACTAAACTAATAGATTAATTTTGTTTAGTTATTGTTCTTTATCTCAGTCCCGAGGCATTTGCATAATTTATTTGTTGTTGCACTTGAATAAATTGAAGAAATATTATATGTATGTATCTAAATCAGCTGATGACATGGCCTCATTTACTCGTAATCTAATCATAATCAGCTGAATCTGCTCTTATCTCGTTGGCGAACAAAGCTCAGCTTAAGAGTTGGAAAAATTGTTGCTTTATTTCATTGTTAGCCTTATTTGGTAGGGGGGGGGGGGGGGGGAACAGGCAAGCCGATTGGAAAACTACTGTAGCTGGACATAAGCATATGCAGACATACATAAATGTGCATGTCTGTGTGTGTGTGTGCATGTGTGTCTCCTAACTTAACGAAAGGGGGGCTCAAGTATTTTCACTCACACATAGTTTAAGCTGTTTTAAAACCTACTAAACATATAAATAAATGAGAATATTATAAATTACAACAGTTTAGCATGCTTTTATGGCATTTAACTGATAGTTTGTTGACCAAACAGTGTCACAAATCTGCTGGCAATATGCAAATTCAAATATAACGAACGCACTAAAATACACTCAAGTGAGTTAGAAGTTGCACTCAAACATAGCAAGCTTACACTTTTTTCACTCAAATCGCCTGGCAGCACAGCTGCTAGTTTTTAACTATAGATGGCGTTGTCGCCCGCAATTTGTGCGGCAAACTACGCCACTGACAATGTCTGCGTCTATGTATTTGTGTGCACTTAAGCTCTGTATTCCTCCCTAATCTGTCTGTCCCGCTTTGTATGCTGCTACTGCTGATGATCATCAGCATTGTGATAATGATGCAGTTGCCGTTGCCGCGTTGCCTTTGCTGTGATTTAAGTGAACATTAATTGAATTGGCAGAATTACGTTGACAAATACATGCCCCATGTCTCTGCTGCCCCTCCCGCCGCCGCCGCTCCATCTCCGCTCCCTTTGACAACCCTAAGCGGACAGTTTATTGTCCATGATCATCGGTCAGATTTCTACTCGAATGTTCTCATCGTCTACACGTATTTACATATTTATTTATTTATGCATGCTAGACAACAACAATAACAAACGAACAACAACAATTTCTTTATTCTTAATGCATTCGAGAATTTTCCACTGCAACTTGAGATACTTTTGTTTGTAAGTATATGTATAGAAAAAAGAAGTCATAATTCTTATAAAATAACAATTATTTGTTTAATCTCATTAATCAATTAATAAACAAGTCGAGCAGTCGGTAACCTGACTGTAATATACCCTGTACGTCTACAGAGACCCGCTCAAATTCCCTCCCAATGTAATTCTCTTGTAATTCCATTTGTGGGCGAAGGGGGCATGGCATCGTAATGAAATTTTCTGGACACATCGATCCCAAGATAAACATCATGTGTGCCAAATCTGAAGACTCTAGCTGTAAAATTGCACTTGCTAGGCGCTTTTTCTTGATTTATGGGCGAAGGAGGCGTGGCATTGTGATGAAATTTTCTGGACACATTGACACTAAGATACATATCATATGTGCAAAATCTCATGTCTCTAGCTACAAAACTGCTTTTGTTATGAGCTTTTTCTTGTTTTGTGGGCGTAGGAGGCGTGTCATCCAAAATTAGAGATAAACTTGAGCTGCCTACAAATATTAGCAGTGCTGGGAGACCAAGTTCAGGCTTCTAGCTCTTAGCATCGCTGAGATTCTTTCACTCATAGAGAAGAACGGACAGACAGACGGATCGACGGACAGACGGACATGATTATATCGACTCTGCTATTGCTGCTGATCAAGAATATATATACTTTATGGGGTCGATCTAGCTTCCTTCCGCCTGTTACATACTCTTAACTCATAACTCTGTTACATACTCTTAACCCCACAGGATATACAAATAATGATACTAGTTTTATCCTCAACGTTAATTGCATTCCATTTTTAATATATAAATGAAAATGTTTATAACAAAATTAAAAAAGAATTTATTCATATAAAATAATACAAAATAATATAAAAATGTCTTATAATTTTATTATTTATATAAAATAATTATATTTAAATAAAAAATAGCATATATTTCTACGTTTTTTCATTTACCCAGCTAATTTCTTCATTTGTTTTTTTTAACTAACTCTTAGCTGTAATCCCTGATTAAAGAAAAGTTCTTTGTTTTACAAATTGTTTAAAGCATTTGCATTTTTATTGAAACATTATTATATGGTTTATTATGTATGTATGTATGTATTGTATTTATTGGCTAAGCATAGTTAAATATTGTATATGCAATCATTTATTAAACGCAGCATTAACTAAATAATCATAGTTTGACAATCACAAAATAAAATTAATAATAATAATCATAATAATTAAGATAAAATTAAATAATCACATAACGTAGCTCAGGAATTTCAGTTTCAAGCAAAGTTCACAATTAATTTTATTAATCATTTATCAAAAGCTAAAGAGGGAAACACTAAAAACAAAATATCAACTTATTTTTTGTTTTTTCTTTTGTTTTTGTTTTTAATTACAATAAATCCGTTTTTTTTTCGTAATAAACTAAATTCAATTATAAACGAATGCAAATAATAATAGGCTAAATCACTTTCTCGGATTGTTTACAATAATTATTTAAATATACATAATGCATAATGTAATTATGAATTTGAATAGCTCGATTAACTAGTAGATCAATCAATCAATCAGCAAAACAACAACAACAGAAGAACAAGAAGAGAGCCTAAAGATAGCAAATTATCCATGACAAGAGAAGCTTCAAGTTGTGAATAGATAATGTATAGATAAATATAGTATGCATAGATGTGTGTCTGTCTGTCTGTGTGTGTGTGTGTTAGTTAGCATTTCACTTCTCTGGAATGGGTCTCAATACGACACTCTCTAGCTTGGTGCTAGGCGGTGCCAGTGCCGACTCCAGTTCCGGCAATTCCACAATGGGATCACGCCAATAATTGAAATTGGAGAACTCGACGGCGACTTCGTCATGCTTGACGGGTGGAAATAGCTGATCCACAATATATGTCATGCTGCAGTACCTGTAAGATTGCGATGACACATGGTTAATAAGACAAACATACTATGTAGATACACAAGAGCGCTTATGCAACATTCAATGATTTCCAATTGCCCAGCGCCTAAGCGTATGCAACACAAAATTTAAATGCAACCTAACCTCAAATACATAGCCTAACCTCAAACTCATGCCACATTCTCTCAACAAATTCCAGAGTTAAAGAAATCACTCGATAACAACCAAAGTATGCACACATTTTATTTGTGTTTCTTTTATGTAGTTAAGATATCTTACTATATACGTAGATAAAAACAACTTATATATCTAATATATATATATAACGGGTGCGTTGAAGCTTTCAAAGCTAACGCAAATACTACAGCTATAACATTTAACGGTTGGAACGGCAAGCTTTCAAAGCCTGCCATTTTCCCCCCATAACACATAAAAAGTATAAGCTACAACTTAAATACTAGGAATTAATCATATCACAATAGAAATTTTCATTCTAGACTCGCTGGCTACGACGAAGACCCAAGCCATTTGGGTGGTGAGGCCAAGAGTATTTCATTTTTGGCCGAAGCGTTCATAATGAAGGTCACATTAGCATCATTATCATCATCATCATCGTTGTTGGCAAAATCATCATCAAAGACAGCACCATCATCATCATCATCGTCATCGTTATCGTTATCATTGCCATCATTAGCATGCACGCTGTCATCGCTAAGCTCGAACTCGCTGAACTGCAGCTCATCCTCTAATTCATCGTTATCGAAGTTCTCGGTGCGATATTCGTACTCATCGGTGTGTAATAGTAGCGGAAAGTATTCATCCACTTCAAGCGACTGGTTGATGTAGCCACTATTTAAAATGGACAATCAAATTGACAAATGCTTGAGAATACAATTTGGCACTCTTGACTCGATTAATTGCGATTGAGATTCGATTGATTTGTTTGTTTGATTAATTTGTGAATTTTGATATGTAGTAGTACAATACATACACTGGATTCAATCACATATGCAAGCAGATACAACCTAGATATGTAGTACATACACCTGGCGTTACATTATGATATGTTAATAGGACGACTTGAACCAATTGGATTTTTGTTTATTTTCATGTTTCATGAATGTGGCATGAGTTTTTATAGTTATATAGTAGTATAGCTCCATTAACCAAAGCTTAATCTGGCGAAATTACTAAGATGTATTCTTTGTCATTCTGTCACTCGGAATACGTTACCTTCTTAGTAAATTCACCCTGAGCTTAAAGCTCTATCATCGCAAGCAACTGGCAATTGAGCTAATTGTGTGTGACAAGCGACCATAACCATAGACATTGACAAGAGAGAATTGCAATCTCTTTAGGTACTTACGATGACTGGAATGTTTGGGTCAATTCGTGCTTAAGTTCTCCCTTAGTGTTAATGGTAAATATACGCATAATAGGTATGCCAACAGCGCGATAAGCCCATACATCCTGCAAAGCAAAAGACATACAATGAGTAAATTCATTTGATTAGCTAATAAATCTCAGTTCTTACATTAATACGATTGCCGTAGCCGGCATAGAATGGTTCCTTCTCCGGGAACAGATCACGTATGTCTGACAAACAGGCAATCTTAAATTGTTCTGGTTTCTTTTCGATTACTTCGCGATGGAATGCGGATATCAATGATGTGGGATTCAGCAATAACGGTCCATCGGGCAACTTAACATTACCCTGTCGTATGGAGCGTAAATATTCGCGTGTCACGCGTGATTGGCCAATGGCACGTGCCGATAGATAGAGTAATTTATAGCCATTCTGTTCAATCTTCGAGAAGAGCTGGGCAACACCCAATTGGGCCCAATCCTTGCCCACCATCGGCAATATGTGACCCAATACATCCGACTTGGTAATGGTGCCATCAATATCCGATATAACGACCTTATCATTATGCTTCCAACGGAACAAATAGCACTTGCAGCGTGTTGTACCCTGATAAGCTGTCGTCACACTGAACTCTATCTCATTCATGCCCTCCTTTAAGTTGAGCTTTTTCTGCAAGTGTAGAGAAGAGATGTTTTCAAATTCTGCATAAGCGAGAGAGCTTTTTGTGACTTACAATGGCTGCCGAGCTTAAACGTAGCGATTTCTTATAGCGCTCTTTGGGCTCATCGCTCTTATTGGAGGCCATGGTTAACTCCTCGAGATTGTCCACCAAGGCGGAGGTGTTCTCAGCGTTTACAAGCGAATCGCTCTTGCTCAGCGTTGGATCTGTTATATCCGGTGAATTGGGACGCGATGTTTGCGTGCTGACAGCAGCTTGATCACCATCTGAAAATTGATCAGTGTTAGCAAATAATCAATTTAAGAATTCTGCTTCTTCAAAAGCTAACCTTTTTCATCTTTGCCAAGCAACGGATTCTTGACAGCATTGCTGTTGTTAATATTATTATTGGCCTGATTGGGCGCTGCGTCCTGAGATCGTCGCCAGCTCCACCAGGAACGCTTGGTTTGACCAGCAGTGTCCGTCTGGTGAGCAGCCTCCGTCTGATGAGCAGCCTCCGTTTGGTTAGCAGCCTCCGGTTTGTCATCGTCCAGAGCACGTAATGCTGGCGTTATCAATCGTTCTATGGCATCCTGCAAACATAAATCAATCAGCAATTAGTCTATTGCATTCCGTGATCCCCGACAAACAAACAAGTTGAGAACAGAAAACTTACTTCGGTTAGTTGTTTCTGGAATGTTATCATTGTCATGACAATGGGACATGCAGCCATCCAAGTGTAGTATTTGCCATTTAGACGTACAACTAGATTTGGCGATGAGAACATGTGTGGATTTTTGCACACCTGTATACGGGTACGGTAAGGGGCAACAGGCAACGGCGGGGGGCGGAGGCAGAGGCGGGAAGCGTGACATGAATACATAAAAGAAGTATATATTTATTGTTGTTAAGTGCATTGCAGGTGCCATGTAGCGCAGTGTAAACGGATGCAGTGTTGTGTAGTTATATACACTGACTAATAAATATTATAACAAGTTTATAAGGCAGCAAAATTCGATTTTACCAGCATCGTTTTGACTTGCATCTTTGTTTTGAAATTTAAAACGAGCTGTCGTATAAACTTGCAAATAGTTGCAAAACTATCGTCTATCGTTAAGCCACCACAAGTGTATAGCGTCAACATTCGATAGTCACTGATCCTTCTCAACTATCGTTAGTTTTGCAGCTTCTCACAAGCACAGCATAAACTATCGATAACTTTGCAACTTCAAAGCGAAACGATAACTTACATCGGGGTATGTGACCAAATGACGATCAAACTCCTCATCCGAGGGCGGTCCTCCATTCTCCTGCATGCCACACAGTGACATGGAAACAAAGTCCAAGTATCTATTAAACGAAACAATTGAAGTTTTAATTCAACTGATAATTTCTCTAAAGTATTCTTAACTCTTACTTCTTATCCTGCTGCTGTTTGCTCTCATCGAAATCCGAGTCCACACTCTTTTGATTCTCCTCCAACGAACTGGGAGAATGTGGCAGACTGGTGCCGTTGCCACTTTCACGATCCTCGTCTCCGCTTTGCGTGGCCTTTGTCTCCTTCGGCTTGGGACTGGGAAAATAGAGAGCTGCCATTTCGGGATCAATGATGCCTGCATCCAGATCAGATAGATAGATATCGCCAGCCTGATTGGTGGCTCCCTCTTTGCGCAATCGATTGGCCCGCTTCATGAAACTGAACATGTGGCTCAACATGGATTGCCGTTCACTCTGTTGCGCCTCCTCGGCGCTAACGGCGCCCTTGGCCTGCTCCGGCGTCGGCAATTCTCCCCACTTCCAGAGGGCGCTGTTCTCGTCGTCGCCCACATGACGCTTGCCACGCATTGTGGTCTCCAGTTCGCTGTCACTCTGGATGGGCGTCGAGGGACGTCCGCCGGCACGGGCGGCACTCGAGGCTCCAATGCTGGTAGGCGTTGAGATCTCTGTGTCGCTAAAGAAGTGTATGTCAAAGTCATGACACTTGTGGGCGGCACTGGTGGGCGTGGTGACGTGTGTCAATTCGCTGTGGGCCGTTAACAAGGATGCCGATGCCTGCTCGTCGTTGGACGAGGAGTTTGTGTTATTGTTGTTGTTATTCTTGTTGTTGATGTTATTCATGTTGGTTATGGAAATGCTGCCGACCACATCGCTGGCCTCATCAATATTGCTCACCTGAACGGAGGAGTTCAGTGAGCTGGCATCCATGTTGCCAGCATCGCCGCCAGCGGCGCTGCCAACCGAGCTGCTTGAGGATGTCTTACGTTGTGAATTCTTCTTCTTCATTTGCGACTTCTTGCGACGCTTCTTTGTTTTGCTCTTGGAGTCATCCTTGTTGCCGCCGTCATTGATGGCTGCAGTGGCAGCAACTGGTGTCAACTTCTGCTCGATCTTGACAGGTTCCTTGGCCAGCTCTGCTTCGGCTTCTGGTTGCGGTTCCATTTCCTTTTCTTTCTCTTTCTCCTTCTCTTTTTCCTTTTCTTTCTCCGCATCCAGTTCCATTATCTCCTCCGGTTGTAACATTTTCTGCAATTCCTCCAGCGGCTTCTTGTCTTGAAAGAATTCCTCATGCTCCGCCCATTCCTTCCTCATTCGCTGTGTGGTGAACTCCAAGAGTTTCTGTCTACGATTTGTCACCCAATCGTTGTCTGTGTGCCTGCAAAGAAACATAAACGAATTGTTAGTAAGTTCAATAGAATAGTCTTATGTAGACTTTTTGTTTAGAAAGCAATCGCTACCTGCGCTGTGTATAGTCCGAGACTTGATTCTCGTATTTGTTGCCCTCAACGGCAATT
Organism: Drosophila histrio; assembly: GCA_958299025.2. Taxonomy (NCBI): domain Eukaryota; kingdom Metazoa; phylum Arthropoda; class Insecta; order Diptera; family Drosophilidae; genus Drosophila; species Drosophila histrio. The sequence goes on along the minus strand of OY729167.1, from coordinate 20,335,027 downwards.
TCCTTGGGCTCCTCCTTGGACAGATCAATGGAGTTGCGACGCGGCATTGGCAATGGTATTTGCAAATCATCGCTAGCGTTTCTATGAAATGACAAATGATACGATGTGAACTACTAGCTGTTCTACTACAGATCAAAAGAAGAGGGCATAACATACTTGTCTGCGGTCACGCCGCTAATGTCCTCCATGGTGTCGTTGCCCTTGTTATGCGACTGCAGGAAACTCTTTGGTATGGGCGATGTGGCCAGATTCTCTGGCAATTCCTCATCGTCATCCTCTGGACATTCCTCCACAAAGAATGCCTCGCCGGAATCGCCCAGCTTCATTTGTATGTCAACGGGTGTGCCATTTATTTCAATGTCAACCTGGTGATATAAACAGTTAAATGTAAGTACATAATCGAATTCAAAATGTATGTATGTAAATGCTTCTTTGATAACTTACCACTTTCTCGCGACTACGCAGAACGCCGAGTTTGCCAAAGCGGACATGGAATGGCGAACATTGGAAGTTGCCATCCTTTTGCTCCACAACAATCACATCGATGGCTCCTGTTAATGTGGCCGCATTGATGTCGTTGTAAAAGTCTTGCAAGTTGCTAAACACGCGCACCAAACTGTTCATGTTGAGCGCAAGTTGTTAATCGATAAGTGCTTATCGATATCAGCTAAAATTTAAATTCCAACTGCGGTATATCGCAAAGTTTGCTCGCTCGCTCTTTCTCTCTCCGATTACTTCACTTTTGTATGTATGTATAAATGTAGGTATGTGTGTATTGGCAATTAATAGCCAGCCATTTTATTGCACTTGTTTCGGCAAGTCGATTGCTATTGATAAATCTACCTTTGGTCCCTGTAAATGACAGAAAACACAACGGCCACTCATAAATTAATAATCGTATTATAAATACTTAGGTAGTTGTAGTTCTAAAATTATACATTTGGTATCCTGACAACATTTCTGACATTTTAAATGTTGCGGCAAGTGCAGTGTCACAATGGGAAAAATGAAAAAAAAAACAGAATGCTTTGGCTGCGCAGCAACATGCATAGAAGCAGCTGCCAAATTTGTTGTTGCCAACTGTTGTTTTCTATTCGCCGAAAGTCAAGGTGAACAGCATTGTGAATGCAAGCGAAACAAGTCAAAGAAGAAGACAAAATATATATAATACATATGTATATATGTATATATACATACATACATGTGTATATGTTTGTATGCATTCATTCATGTTCATTTCGTTTTGGAAAAATACTGTCTTTGCTATTACAATTCTTGTTAGTGTATTGAATATTCGCATTGCTAAAAACAATATCTTTTGTCTACAATTAATTAGTAAAAACATACGCATACAAACATTTATATGTGGCATTTTAAAGCTCATTCACTTGATATATTTCATTGGATCTACAACAAGTTCAAGGCGGCAACAGAAGGTACACAAACTCTACACGAGCTACTCATAAATACATACATGCATATGTAACTGTGGGTAGGTGTATGTGTTATCGATAAATGCCGATAGTGTGATAAATTGCCGCAAAGACATCAATGGTTAGTTTGAAACTTTAGTGGCGTGTTCCCCCTTTGTTTGTTTGCGCGTGTGTGTGTGTAATAAACAATGATAATGCCAACAGAACGTTAAACTGTTATACATGCGTGCTTACATATGTATAACTCAAGTTATTACTCATTTCTCATGCCACTGGAAGTAAAAAACATCACGCGATTTGAAAGCGTATAATGATCTATAAATTAATATATATATATATGCATAGCAAATATGTATGTGTATATTAAGTTTATCAGACCCGTTACGAATTAATTAAGTTTCGCTGTTTGTACATAAATATTTGTATGCGTAGTCAAATCGCGTGATTATGTTTTACCTGTTATTGAAATCGTAAGACTCGGGTACTAATTATAAAAATGTATACAGTGAGTCAAGTAATTGTTTGGACATTCACACATTTGTTTCTTTGTTAATTTTCTTATTTTCCTATAGTTAATTGGGTTAAACTATAATTACAAATTAAATGCAAATATTTAACTATTTTTCTTTATCAAAAGAATTACTTAACTGACTGTAGAAAGTATTAATAATAAGCTTGTATATTTTGTTGTTTGCCTATAGAATGCCAGCCTAGCGTAAAGTTCAATGTACAACCGTTTTTCAAGTATGTATGCATGTATGTCGATGAAGTTTATTCGTTTTGCTTATCACAAAGGAAATGGTCAAAATAATTTCATGATTTTATTAGTCTTGTACTTCTTGTAGTTGAGATAAGACAAGGTTCTATTGTATTCAACTCGTTTGTATTGATTAATCATTGAATTTTGTGTTTTTTGTGATTCAGTTCAAGGGTATTTATATAGTCAACCCTATAATAAATGCATAATACGCAACTGCGGTTGTTATAATAGTAACACACAGAGACAGGCAGACAGACAGACCGCCAGACAACACGCCACATCTGTCACGCGTCGTCGCTGACGTTACTTTCACCTGCAAAACAAATAACAGACAACAAACACACAAAACGCAACGCGCGAAAAGCCACAAGCAAAACAAACGCACAAAACTTACACAAAAAAAAAGCTCGCTCTTTAAATGCAGATTAAAACGACAGCGAATGTAAGGGGGACAAGCAAACGAGTGCAGCTAAAGCACAAAGGCGCAAAGGCGAAAAAGAGACAAAAGAAGAAGCTGCACGGCAACAAGCCAACCACAAATCGAAACAAATGAAATTTGCACAAAACACGCAAAACGAATTGGGCGAGGAGAGCTGCAAGCAGATCAATTGACGTGTATTCAAAACTTAATGTTTGTGTTTATTTTATTAGACTGACTTTTGCTTAGACAATTCTGTTGAGTCACGTTCAAAGTCCAAACACACTCATTAAATACATTTCAATGCAAAGAGAACAAAATAAACGTATGTAGGAACAGGCAAACAATAACACACACACACGCACACACACACAGGAACAACAATGTCGAACAATATTGCTTGCCAAGAAAAATCCACATTGAATTTTGCAGATGTTTCTAGTATTATGTATAATGGAAATTTGTATGTGTCTCTCACTACCTTCGCTTTTCAAAACTCTGTTCACACACTGTGCTGATTTTGATATTGATGCTGGTTTTCCTTGGGTTTTAATTCTTTCAATTGTTCGCGAAAAACTAGTAAGACAATTTGCCTTACTCTATTTCTGCTGCTGCAGCACTTCAATTTATTTTATAGTTGTTGCTCTATGCGCAGTTTTATTGTTGTAATTCAATATTTTTGAATATTGTTAACAAGTCTCTTTTATTGTTGTTGTTGTCTCTACGATTTTTCTTTGAATATTTTATTTATTTTTCTGGTTTTCCAGTCTTGCTTGTTGCTTCGACGAAAGCGTTCGCACAACTGAGCACTCAAGCGACAGCGTCGCCTCTTTTTAGTTATACAAGAAGACTGTGCGCGCCAAAGCTAATTAAATTAAGCACCTGCCTGTGTATGTGTGTGTGTGTGTGAGAGAGTGAGAGCGATCGCACGTTGCGCGTCAGACTTAAGAGTAAAAGCTTTGCAATGTGTTTGTGTTTGGTGTCTGCAAAAGGAAGAAAAAATAACCTGTAAAACCGGAAAGTCTTGTAAAAACATTGTGGCTCTTTTTATTTCCACTTAAACACACATAGTAGTTGTTGTCATGTCTGTGACTGAGCAGCTGTTTGCGCATAACTCTCTCTCTCTCTCCCTCTCTCTTAATTGTACTTGATAGTGTGACAGTCAACAACAACAACATTAATATTAACTGTGCTTATCAGCTGTATACGCAAGACGACGACGCTTTGTGCGCGGTAGCAGCAGCTGTTGTTGTGCCATTTGCCATAGCAAATGCAATATGTGTATGCATGTATGTATGTATGTGTGTATTTGTTGCAGCGACTGTTGTGATGACGCCGCCGCCATATAAATTCATTGTCAGACGTCATTTGCTGTTGTTGCATTCGCTAGTTTCGTGCCGAAAGCTCTCTCGGTCTGGCAGACAGGAAATGTACTAGATGTATGTGTATGTATGTGTGTATGTATTCTATATAGTATGAATGGGATTGAATCCATCAACACATTTCGGCCAAGAGTCTTTAAGCACGTGCCCATGGTCAAATACTATACTCACAAAAATTCATGTATATAATGTGCAAAAAGAATTTGTCACAGTGAAAAGATGCAAAAATTAGTATACAAATTGCCGTCGAGTGCCAAGAAATGATGAATACACTGAGAGAAAAAAATGATGAATACACTGAGAAAAAAAAACAATATATATAAAATAAAAAAACTTACCAAACTTAAAGCAAATAGAAAGCAAATAAATTAGAACAAATTGTGTAAAATTTCAATAATTTAAATTTATTTATTAATTTGTATATTTTAAATAAAAACTAATGAAAATGCATAATTATGTACATTGAACAAGTTGTACCAAAAATATAAATATCGAAACTTTTTTTTTGATTACTTTAGTTTTAACAAATACAAAATAATTGGCAAATTCAGGCATACAAATAGTAATAATAATAAATGTATGTATGTATGTGTAAATACTAATTGTAAAAATACATAATAAAATAGCTGATGAATATATGTATATATAATATAATATAAAAATAATGATATTTCTGAAATTTGTATTTATTATTTGTTTTTTTTTTGTTTTTTGCATTAGTTAAGCGTTTTACTAGTTTATAAATTGAACCCTAACGAAAATGCAATCATATATAGTATATATATATATATATATATGTATGTTTGTTTGTATGACAAATGCTAGGATCCTAGTTTCTATTTGCTCTTGCGACGCGCATCCGTTATAGCACCCCAGAGTTCAATAATGAAATCATCGGTGAATCCGAAAGATTCCAAATCCGAATTATCAATGGCCTCGGCAAAGTCCATTGAATTGGACTTATTGTCACCCAGTTCCCATATCTGTGATGCCAATTCCGTATCATTGATGCCCATAAATGATTCCAGTAGATTATTAATTGCCTCAACGCCCGCCGATGTTGCCTCATCGAATTTCGGTTCAATCTGTGCATTGCCATTGGCCTTAAAGCGCAACGTTTCCTTGCCACTGCCATAATTTCTACCAGCATTGCCGCCACCCGATGAGGAGGCACGTGATTGACTCCTTGGTCCAATACCCTGGAAACCACTCCTTATCGGCTCAACTAGACGCAGTGTAAATGTCTCTCCGGTCGCAATATCTTTCAGCATTCTGGCCACTTCATAATGACGCTTGCCAACCATATTTAAACCATTCAATTTCTCAATGTGATCGCCAACGGATATATGTTCGATACGATCTATTATAGAATCCTCTTTGATTCGCTTAATGAACGCATAACCCGCTCCATTATCTGTTATGGTCAAGCCCAAGGCATCCTGTGTCTTAACAATCTCTATCTCCTTGGGACGACCCTTGCGATGGGCAAATATAAAATCATCCAGACCAATCTGTCCGCCCAGCAGACGTGTCATGTCCACCTTATGCGAATTGAGGGTACAGAACAATATATCATCTTCGGACATATCAAAGCACTCGGCGATCTTCTTATACAATTCACGAACACTGGCGAATCCGGTAATCAAACCCGTTGGACTTCCATGTGCCAATTGACAGTGAAAGATCAATGGTGCCTTCTTATCCAGATCATTGTTGTTGTTATTGTTATTGTTGTTGTGACTGTTGTGATTGTTATTACTGTGATTACTATTGTTGTTCTGCAATTGTGGACCGCTGCTCATCGAAGATCGTTTACTCTCCTGACTTATATCGCTATGATCCGATGCATTCTTCGAGGATTTACGGGCAAAGAGCGGCATCTTGAAGGATTTTTTCTTTCGTTAATTAACTATATATATATAGTATAGTATTTCCGTATTTCCTTATTCTCTGGGGGAATTCTCTCTCTGCTTGTGTAGTTCGTTCTCTTCGCTCTCTTCTATTTTGATCTGTGTGCGTAGAAGAAATTTGTGGAACTCTTTTGTATTCATTTCGTTATAACTTATTATGTTGTTGGTTAGTTACGTGTGTGTTTCCTTGCCCATTATTATTATTATTTATATATGAAATATATAAGTAGTATGTGTGTGTGTGTGTGTGTTGTATGTACACCAATAAACCATATAAATTTATCTAATCTCACAGTGAACAGACAAAAAAAAAAAAGTAATTGTGAGTCAACGTTCAAAGTTTGCCAGTGGACTCAAGTTTCTACTACTAATGAAAATTACACAAGTTAGTTGTCTGGATAATCATCATCATCATCATCATCATCATCATCTATATAATATATCTGACTAATTGACACCTGATATACCCGTTTGAAATGATTATTGATTAGTTGGTTATAAACAAACACGGGCATAAAGTGAGGTTAAAGTGAGGGTTACAAAAGTTCTTTAAAGTGTTGACAAACGGTGAAAAGTGCAAACTTATTGGATTTATCGATTAACTAACACAGTTCTTACCCAACAAATGTATTATTTAAATACGTTTTATGCACAAAAATTCGAGTATTAAAGAAACAAATGTCGCGTCGCAAAAATACACAATGAAATTGTGGAAACTTTTGCTTTTCTTTTTTCTTGTGTGTTAACAGCAACTTTTGCAAAAGTTGTTGCACTTGATAAGATTTCAATATTTGACAAGCGCGTGATAAGCGTAGTAAGAATGAGATAGATAGAGAACGAGACAGAGAGAGAACGAGACAGAGAGAGAGATAAGAAAAGGTTCCCCTATGCTCGAATCATCGCTATAACGACATTTATCACACGCTTTCCTCTGTTCTCATTCTTCTTTCTACCCGCATTCATCAACTACGTCGTACGTCCGTCAAAGAGAGTTCGTCAAAGTGTACTGAACTCTTGGTGGGAAGAGACCGCTGCTAATTGCCAAATGTGACCAGACTTGCACTTAAGACAATCACTTAAATGTGCCCAAATGTTTGACAATTGGAATGCGAGCTCTGTTCACGTACCGTTCGAGAAACGGGACGTTTTGCTCTCTCTTATCAAGCTCTTCACTCTTAAAATTTATAACACTTGGAAACTAAATTGGCAAATACATACAGGGAATTTGGAAAAACTAAAGCAAAACAAATTTTGAACAATATATCAAACAATAAACCAAACAAACACATGAAAGTTAAAACAAAGACTGAGTTTATATTTATTATTATATTGCAATATTTGAAGTTTTTGGCGTTGCCAGCTGGGCAGAATAGCAATAGCTTGTGCAAACTTGAATAAACAGCGTTGCCACCTGGTCAAAGGTGCAATAGAATCTTTAATGAATTGCTCAACACTGCAACAGTATAAAAACAAATAAATATATATTTTTCTATTGCAATATTTGAGTTGTCTCAATGAGAATATGTTTATTGAACTAATTTCTTAATATTAAAAATTTAACAATTTATGTAAGCTTCAATCTAACCCTTAAACTGATACATACTAAGGGTATCTACTAGTCGCACATTTGGCAAAAGTTCTCTATTTCTTTTTTTGCTCGTTTACTTTGCCAATTTTCGTGATTTCGCAAATGTCGTCTCGAGTTCACATTAAACTATGCTTTACCTTGAGCGTTTCATATGTTTTTAATGTTAATTTATTTATTTACGCCTTCATTTTCAAAACATCTTGGCATTATTTACATTTTTTTCAAGTGTATCCGGTCGATTTTCAACGAAATAAATATTTCTATGCAGAAAGACGAGAAGGAAATACATTTTCAAGTCTGGTTTCAATTGTCAATATGCCTTTAAATTTTGTTTATTGTGAGGGGGGAACTTGAGACGAGCCCCTTTATAGCAAAAGAGAATAACAAACTAAACATATATACTACATACAATATAAATAAGAATTGTGATAGAGCTCCCCATGTTCTCGTATAGTACATAAACCGGCTATTTCTAGCAGAGCATTATATATGTAGATAGATAGATAGATAGATAACCCGGCGAATGAAATAGAGTGAGAATACAACGCACGCATCAAGGTCGAATTTGTTAAGCATACGAGGCGCGTGTATACCTATAACAACAACAAGAATAACAACAACAACAACAAGAACAACAACAAGAACAAGAACAACAACAACACCAACTAATAGAATAACAACTAGTTCTTTACAAAATACTACGCAGCAAGCTTCTAACTTATAACCATGCATAATTTGACGCCAGTTCCTTGAACTGTTTAAGCTACTTTTGCTATTTGCAATCAATTTCAGTTGACAAAAAGACACGCCTTCTTTTGGGGAATGACCCACATTAAAATGAGAGTTTTATTGTTTAGTGTTTTGTTTCTTAGTGCAATAACACATCTGCAATTTGTTAGTTGGTCAGTTAAACTGGGTTATACATACATAAGTAAGTATATCGTATAATTGGCACCGCATTGCACGTAAACAACAAACAAAACAAGTGTATAATATTTCCGCATACTCAAACGCAGCCGGTTTTTAATACCCTGTAACCATAAATGAGTTAAATCGAGTGTTTTATTGTGTTATAATTGATTTTAGTATTTTATTATAATTTCTTATATATAAACATATTAATTTTATATATTAGTTAAACCATCTTCGTTAAACAAAGAGTGTTATAATCTTTCTTTAACCTTTTCTAAGCAACACAAAGATACAAAATAACAGAAAACAGTGTTTATTTCTCACAAAAACTAACTTTATTTCAGTGTAAATTCATTCATCGAGTTGATTTCTTCTTTATAACTGTCTAATTTGTCAAATTTCCCAATTGACTTAATAATTTAATATTTTATTTCAATTGTAGAAGCTGCAGTCTTAATATTTATTTAGTTAGCGCCTGTCAATATTTATTAGAAACAGCATTAACTTTTAAGGAATATCGATACCAGGAGCGCTATCGATATCAGCAGTCGGAATCAGTCGGCGTGAGCAATAGGAGTGAACAGTCGGCGTGAGCAGTAGGAGTGAACAGTTGAAATGAACAGTTGGAGTGAACAGTTGGAGTGAACAGTCAGAGTGAACAATCGGCGTGAACGGTCGGAGTCAGTTGATATCAGTAGGCGGAGTCTGCAGTGAGCAAGCCGAGCAGCTAAGAATTTACGGAAAGGAAGTATAAAGCGTATTTAAAGAAGAAGACCGTTGTCTGCCGTAAAATGTCAAATAAGCCGATCTGCCGTTCATTTAAAACTTAATAACACTTAGTTAATATAATAATAATAATAAACTCAGCTTTATACAAGGGCGTCGGCAGCTTTTCAGTAAGGGGGGGGCCAACACAGGTTTTCAACCTCATCTTCTCCCTTTGCCTTCCTTTTAAGCACCAGGCATTCAACATACAGTCATTACAAAAATTTAATATTCTTAATAATTGTTTCTTTTAATAAATTCAAGTTTTAAAAACCATTTTATGCAGATTTTGGAAGCTAAATAATGAAATTTCACATGTGTAGGGGGGGGCAATGGCCCCCCCTCATCTTCACCTTTTCAACCTCATCTTCTCCCTTTGCCTTCCTTTTAAGCACCAGGCATTCAACATACAGTCATTACAAAAATTTAATATTCTTAATAATTGTTTCTTTTAATAAATTCAAGTTTTAAAAACCATTTTATGCAGATTTTGGAAGCTAAATAATGAAATTTCACATGTGTAGGGGGGGGCAATGGCCCCCCTCTGCCCCCCCCTGCCTACGCCCTTGGCTTTATATACAATTAACCATATTTTTACTATAACTATTTTTTATTTTATTATAATTTAATTAAGATTTTTCTTCACTGTGCCTACAGGTCAACCAGCTAGTCGATCACAACTAAAATATTCATCTTATTGTTTTCAATTTGTATGTTTACTCGTGTCCGATTGGCTGTAATTTGTGGGCTCGACTCGGATATGTAAACGGGGGCAAAGAAACTGACTGCATAGAATTATATACTATATAATTAATGACCATACACATATGTATGTATGTAGATACACACGTGTAACTTAGAACGCTTTGTGTGTGTGGCATCTGTAACTGTATTTGTTTCTGTTTTGTGGCGTAAACAACAATTGGAATGGCGCGTGGGGATAGCCACAAGTATAATTAAAAATAAAGAAAAAAAAGTTTAGATAACATTTTGTAAACAACAATAAACTGCAACTTGTGCAGTTTTAGGAATGTAATAATAATTATTACGTTTTGTTTAAACACATGGCTAAATGGAGAATGGAGAATTAAGTTAGATTGCCAATACAAAGTTTATGACAGTTTTTTGAGCATTTTTTGGGCAATAAGTATATATGAAAATCCAACTTAGACTTATTTTTAAAGCAATTGAGATATATTTCAAAGTGTAGACAACTTTATTTACTTATATTTCATTACAAAATGAGTTTAAGCTCGAGTGCTAAGTGTTGGTAAGCGTTAAAGTTAAAGTTGATGATTTTAACAATTATAATTTATTGAAATGAAAAATAAACTACATTTTAAATTTAATTTTTAAGCAATTGAGATATATTTCAAAGTTAAGACAACTTTACTGATTTCATTTAATTACAAAATGAAATAAAACTCGAGTGCTAAGTGTTGGTAAACGTTAAAGTTAAAGTAGACGTATATAACACTTATAATTTGAAGTTTATTTAACGTTAGTTACAAATCTGTATTATATATGAATATTATAGATTTTAAAAGTGTTCTACAGGGTATCAAATACTACAGGGTATAATTTATGAGTAATCCATTAAATAACATAGCATTTAGTCACACATTTCCATTCATCTTTCTTCTGGTTATTCTTGTATTTATTTTTGTTTTTTAATGGCTTTGCACTCGCTTAGTTTGTTTATTTGTCATTTTAGTCCAAAAGAACAACAAAAACTAAAGAATTTGTGGAATTATGTATGTATTTAAATATGTGTTATCTAGAAGAATGTATGTATGTATGTATTTACATACACACAATAAATACTATAAAATAGTGTTTCGTTTTTCGTTCTTTCTTTACTTTTCTAGTTTTGTCGCGTTCGCAAAGAGAATAAAATAATACAAAAATATGAGAAAAACAAATCAAGGTTATTTTGTGTGTAGAGTACTTTCTTGCGTATTCTAATCGATCTGACTTTATTATCAACAACATGGAATTCTAGCTGATAACTCCTGGCTCTATTACATAATATGCAACTATGCCTCTATAAAGTATTATATGTAAATTGAAATTGAATAAAACGAAACCAAACAAAACAAAACGAATGACGACGATTAAGGCACGTAAGCAAATTGCCATTGTTTTTGTTAGCATTTTATTTTGTTTAATTTACAATTTTTGTTTACACGCGCTGCAAATAGGAAAAGCTTTGTGGGAGAGAGAGAGACAGGGGACAAATGCATGTTGAATGCAACAGCTGTTAAACTGTTTATTGCAAGTGTATTTTGTTCTTATTTAATTGTTTTAGACTCATAGTTACAGTAACTCTATATATATATATACCAATATTACAATTAAAAACCTTCAAACCAATAAGGTTAAGTATATCTTTTCAAAATAAACATCAACAAAAGTTATTCAATGCCGAAAGTAACACAACAGTCTACAATTAATTATATTTAAGAGTAACTCTTGCTCTTAGTTGCATGCTCTTTTAAAGCTTACAGAAGAGCGCAAAGCTTTTTGCGTACGTATGAAAGCTTTCTCTCTCTCTCCTTCTCTCCCGCTCTGAACGATCGCTGCTGATTGTAGAACTTTAACCAAAGTTCGCTGGCATCGCTGGGAATGATTCACAATTCGCGTTGACTAGGTCAATATTTTGTTGGACCGTATGAAGAGTGTAACGGTAAAAATTAATTACACTGTTCGCTTTTCGCTTTAAATCCGAAAATTGATCAGTCCCAATGAGGGTCTTAACACATTTTAGAGAGAACAGAGAACTCCTGATGTGTCGGTCATTCACATAAATAAACATATTTAAAGATAAAGTTATTTTTAAAAGTAGTTATTAATGGTTTTAAATGAATTATTGTAGCACGTCGATAGTCTGTTAACATTGCAATATTCTGTTAACCCTATCATCACTAGATTGTATACCCTACCATCACTAGATTGTATACCCTACCATCACTAGATTGTATACCCTACCATCACTAGATTGTATACTCTACCATCACTAGATTGTATAGCCTACCGTCACTAACTATACAGATGAATTAGCTATCTCGCTTTAACCTATTAAGACAATGGAGAGGGATCTATCTTGATCTCGCTCTAAAGGGAGTTGTGATGCCAGATGATTTGTTTCCTACAGACAAAATAAAGCAGACGTCATAGAGAATAACTGCGTGTTTCATTCAAATTAAACGATTATAATATATACTTATGAAAGAAGATAAACCCAAGAAAAGATACATTTCTTTTCATATTAAATATGTTGTAGAAATAATTACTAGACACACTGTACATACATATACATATAGCTAATTAATATTTTCGCCCCGATTTCATTGCATGAATCAGTTGTGTGTGTTTGTTTATGGACTTGGCTAGCCAAAAAGAAAAATGTACGTCATCTATTTGTGTGTTTATATTTACCCTAAGATATTATTATGGTGCGTTGACCGTGCTTATCGTATGTAGTACGTATGTATATACTTCATAATGTGCACATTATATTTATTTCTTTTCGTTTAGTTATATTTTTTTTCTCTCTTTGTATATCACGTTTTTCTACACGGTATCACATTATTCATATTTTCGCTGACAGCGTCAAAAAAAACAACAGAAACAACAGAAACAACGTGACTGACAAATGCGCTTACTTAACTCGTAGTTTATCATACTCCCTGCCAAGTACATTGAACTGCCTTAAATGTAGCACCCTGTATAGAGTTGATATTTAATATATGTAGCACATATACATACATACATGCTCGGGGCAGTTTTGAAAACATTTAACCGTTTCACCTCGCTGAACTTTTGCGCACGTCGAGATAATTTAAGCAACAAATTCAACGAGTTCACAAAATAAGCCAAAAAAAAAAACTGTTGAAATATAGTAACACTCGAAAGCTTAACCAATTTGTATCTATGGTAATGAGCACAAAGATTAAAGAATGTGAAATTCTTTAAGAGTCATTAAAAAAGCAAAACAAATTCGGCAGATATGAAAGTAAATGTGGCAACATGTGAAAAACTGTTATAATCATTAAATTTAATATAAATATATATATTTGTATAATCTTTCAATAGAAAAATGTAGCAAATTGTTGAGACTGTTGCTTACAAGCTATTTAACATTACAGAGACTGTTATAAGCTTGCAGTTTCTTATCTAACAGCTGCTAAGCATTACAGAGACTGTTATTATGTCTCAGTTCGTTAGCTTACAGCTGCTTAGCATAACAGCAACTGCTATAAACTCTTAGCTGTTGAGCTTAACGTGTACATGTACATTTTAGAATTAAGAGACACCATTGTAATTATCTAATTGATTTTTTAAACCACTGTATTCGTGATTAGTGCTTTAAATATAAGTTAATCTTGTAGCACTAGGATGTAAATAAGTAAATAAATAAATAAATACATAAAAATCTAACATTACCTTAGTTTACAGTGGCTAAACAGAACTTAGAACTTCATTCATTTCCCTGCAGCTGCTTAACATAATAGGGATAACATCTCATCTCCTTTCCCGACAGCTGCTTAACATGACTGCGAACTGTTATAAACTTGCCATATACTAACTTTACAGCTGTTTAACATATAATAGAGGCAACATCTCACTTCCTTTCCTTACAGCTGCTTAGCATAACACAGACTGTTATAAACTCTCCACTGTTGAGTATAACAAGAAATCACTGTAGACAGCAGTCCACGCTAGTGACGTCTGCATAATAATCTATCGTTGCCTTCGTTTACAGCTAGACAGAAATTAGAACAGAATGTGAGCAATATCATATTTCTGCTGCTTAACATAACTGAAAACTGTTATAAGCTCGCCATTTACAAACTTTACAGCTGCTTAAGATATAATAAATTTAACATCGCGTCATTAGCGCTATGTAAACTAACATTTTATGTCTGGAATAGCTGCAAAGCATTCAAGTATTGTAAAAATTGCCTGATTATGGCCATCATCATAGAAGCTTATAGAGCGCAGCCGCCATGGCAACGTTGGTCGATGGATGGATGGGGTCTAGAATCAGTTTATAACAATGGTGTTGCAGTTAATTTTAAGGGGCGTGCGTACCGGTTCATAATATGTGTTCTCTATAGAAATGTCACGCAAGCAATTTACATAAATGACGTCGCTTCCGCTCTGACAGCAAACAGAGAACAGAGCGAACAGAAGAGAGAACAGACGCAGCCAACAAGAACAGCAACAATTGCAAGTGAAAGAGCAACTGAAACTGGTTAACAAATAGAGGATGATGGCTGGCAAAAAAAAAATAGATACGACAGCGAATGAGAGAAAAAGTGTAGCAAAAAATAAAAAGCAATTGTGTCTGTCTGATTGGATTGTTTGCTATGGTGTGCGGAAGTAAGAAAGAAATCGATAAAAAAAAACAATTTTGAAAGAGCCTGCCTGCCGCCATACTGTATAACGGCAAATGTTCGTTGAACAGATAAGAAAACAGACTCCAACCAGAAGAAGACAACAACAACAGCAACAACAGCAAAACCCACTAACCAACTTCACGGTTTGTTAGCAATTTAATTTGCCTACAAATGGCCTTTGGTTTTATGTTTTTCCCCAAAAAAATATGTATGTATGTGTATGCTCATGCCTTTGGGGTACCGCCCTCTTCCAGAGTTGTGAAAACGTCGAAAGGAAAATGAGTCGCACGTGTTTGCAACATAAAGAAACATTAACACACTTTACGCTTTTTGGCTACCATAGACAGGTGTTTTTTTTTTCTTTTGACTAACGGCATTTGTTTTATTTTTTCTTAGTCTTAAATTAGTAACAATTAAACTGTATAAGTTAGTAGTAATTTGTTTTGTGATATCGTCTCTCGTCTAGTCAATCAACCCCTAAAATCACGTTCAACAACCACCCGGCGAATTGAAAGAAAACCTAACCTAACTTAAGGTACAATGTGTCATGTCGGAAATTGCATGTTGAAAGGCTCTTGAGGTAGGAAATGGCCAAAAGCAGGCGATGTATAATAAGACGTGTGCTTATGCTTCTGCAAATATGTATATACTATATGATGTCATACATAGATGTAAATAATTTTGTACTATGTAATTGTAGACTTTTTTTGGGGGTTGCTAAAATTCATACACACACATATTCTATGAATTCACTTCCGTTCATGACATAAGCGCCGGTTGGGGAGCAAATTCGGTTGGGCGGAGCAAATTCGCAACTAAGCTTGAACGAGAGAGTGTGAGAGAATCGACATAACTGCAATAATACTTTTATCGATTGTTGAGATTGACATATTCGGTTGTCAAGAAAGGCTCTCCTTTGTCTATCTCTATCTCTATCAGACGCATGTTTAATCGATGATTCTGCCCTACAGTGCAGTGTTGCCATATTAGCTATTTAGTAGCTAGTGAAAAATAGTTTAAGAGCAAATGAAAATAATGTTATTGAGGTATTTAATGAATGAATTATTAGGCAGATACGATAAAAGAAATTACTACTACTGTTTTGGGGTTTGTATAGTTCGATTTTGTATAGACGACCAATGTAATATTTAAATAACTATAATACTTTTAAAAAAAACTGTCAACCCTTTTAGTTTTTAGCTATTTCTTGCTATCATGTTGGACCCATTTAGCTACTAATTCTGTCAGCACTGGCCCTGCACTGCAACTTCCAGTGTTAATAAGCAACTTTAGCTCAATGAATTTTGTTTTTTGCATTTTAGTAATAACAAATGTGTTAGTATTTAACAATTATATGTGAGCTAGTGTGCGCTTTTGTGTGCTTCTAGACAAAAGGCTGAAGATGTGCCACCACCTTTCACTTTATTTTTATAGATATACAGATATATGCATGTGGAAACGAATGAATGAATGAATACATATGTATCTATTGTCATGGGATGCTGTATCTGCGGCATTTGAACAATCAATAAAGCAAACAGAAAGACAGACAGAGAGCAACGATGACAAATTTACGCAACGAAAGTAGAAAATTTGTACGCACCTGTCGTTGGTGCTGATTCCAGGCTGCACTTGCCTGCACTTTGGGCACAGAAAAGCACCGTAATGAGCAAGGAAAGCGGACATACGAGACCAGGTTTTTGTTGTTGTTGCTGCTGTCGCTGTTGTTGTTGCTTTTTCACCGCGCACACACACACACAGACACTCACACAGTGCACACAATTTCTTTCTTTCACCCGACAGCGAGTAACTCGTTTTTTGATTAACTGATTCACCCGTCAATCGTATGTAAAGCACACACCAACAACACTTATTAAATTAACACGATTTATGAGTAGGAAAAAATTCGCAAATTTGGCTACAAACGCATTTATTACTAATTCTACTGCGCTTAGCAGCTCATTTTCACTACTGTTGACGGAGCAACACACAGTGTGTGGTAAGGTTGTGGATATATATTATTATATCGATAAATACTTTTGTGTGATAGTTTATTTTAAATCGATATTTGTTCTGCTGATAATATTAATATCGATGTTTTAAGCGAGATTTGTAACAATGATATTTACTATTGCCACCACTGTTATTTTGTCGTAAAGTATCGAGGCAAAAAGCTGTTTTAAAAAATTAATGACACTACATTTAAGTGCCAAATTTTCAATAATTAACTTGTTTATATTAAAATAATATCGATATTGATATTTTTAAAAATATTAACACCGGTCGTATGTGCCATTGGCTGCCTGTGTTGCCAGCTCGTGAATTGAACAGACAAGAGGTGGCGCCACAGCTTTGAAACGTGTGGCAGTTTTGGATTCCAGAATAAATACGATCTATTTTCAAGTTTCCCTATTTTTTAAGTGATAAACGCCCAACATTCTTTAAATATAATCACCCTTTATTTAATCTAATTTTGAATTAAAACTATGTAATAAAATATTAACCTATTTACAAATAATAATTGTTTTAAAATTCAATTTAAAATTGCGCCTGGATAGATAAGTATCGATTATATCGTATGAGTACTAGAGATGTTAGTGCTATAAAAGAATCGATGATTAAAAAGTGGCCCGCCAAACTGAATTTGTTATTCGTTTTATATTTCATAAACAAAACTACAATTTAATATAATTTTTATTAAAAAATATACGTATTATTAACTGTAGTTAATGTAAACGCTGGGCAATTTGTTTCCCTCTTTGTAAAGAGCAGCGAACCGGCTTAACAAATGAATTAACAATAAAGAACAAAGATATTTATATATATAAGGAAATAGAAAAAAACATAAAATGTGATAAAAAATGTATGACAAAACTTATAAATGATATTCCAATGATGTATAGAAATAGATTCGTGTGCACGTGTAAATACATAGGGAAATTATACGATAGCTAAGCACACAGAGCTTAAGGTCACCGGAATTATGTTCATGCAATCTTTGCCGCTCTGGACAAGACGACTGCATCATTCTCATGGTTTGAGCAGCCAATTGTTATGCCATGATCATCAACCAGCTCATCATCGTCCTGATCAACGTTCTCAAGCATCTTCTGACGTTTCAGACGCAGCTCAAACACCTCGCTTATGGCATCACGGAAACAAATGAAGTTATAGTCAATAACTCCCTGCCGATTGAAGTTCTCCTCACGCAGTAAGCAGACCAGCGCCAAAAACTTGTTAACCTCCCGCAGATAGAGTATTGTATTATTATTCAATTTAATGAGACTAGAACTGCCACTGTCAAATGCAGTTTCCTCTGAGCTGTAGAAGGGATAGTTTTGATTAAGTATAATTTAAATATATAGCTAATTCAATAACTTACCTATATATGCTGGACAGATCAATGACCACATCAATCATATCACAGCATAGCTCATAAGCTTGCATGTCAACTGGTGATGAATCTGTTGCTATATAGATTTTAGATACAACATCGAAGAGAAAAGCTTTCTCAATGCCAGAGTTCTGTCAAATTAAATTCAATTAAAATGAAAGTTCTACATCATTTACATTTATAGATTCTTCTTACCGGTATAAAGATATTCAACAGATTCTCCAACGTAGGTAACTGTGGTATTAGCTTCTGCACAACCTTCGAGAATGCTTCGAATATTGAATGATCATAGATCGAAGTCAAGTGAAAGCTCAGATGAATTTGATTGAGGTTCGCCTCGCTGAGATCATCCGATGAGCGTTGATGTATATCGCGTTGCGATTCCATTTTGGAATCATCGCTAATGCCGTCCACCTATGGGGAAAACTAACAGCTGCAACCACACACACACGACAATACTGATAACGATAATTGGATATCTGCTTACCTTGTGTATGAATACCTCGAATTTAATGCGAGGATTGACTTTATATGCCTTGATGACGGTGCTTTTGAATCTGGTCAATGCCTCGTTGTAATCATCTTTGGCATCAATGACAAAGACGAGCGCTCCACAGCCGCCAAAGATCATGTCTGAATCAAAATTGGGCTCTATAAAGTCAATTTGACCCGGAAAATCCCAAATTTGAAACTGTACAAAGCTGGAATTGTTGATGTCGTCCTTAACGATTTTGCTTGTCGATTCCAGGAAAAGTGTCTCATTGGGTGACATTTTATGGAATACAACTTTCTGTATAGAACTTTTTCCCGATCGTCGTAGTCCCATCAATAAAATGCGTGGTTTTGTTTCGCTGTTGCTCGACGCATTCGGTTCCAATTCCAGACCATCCTGATCGAAGGCTCCGTAACCGAAATCCTTTGGGAATGAGTCCACGTGATAATCTTCATCTTCGTAGTTCTGTTTGAAAAAACATGTAAAATTGCAATTCACACACACACACATACACATTTGTAAATAAGAGATAAGCCAATTCAATGTGGCGGACAATCGCAATCAAATACCAAGGAATTGTAAAAATATTTGACTGCAAATGAATTCTACTACTACCTCAGTTGTTAACAATATTGTTGATATTCGAATTTATCAACTATTCGCTTTAATTTATACTTATTATTGTCACATTGCCACATTGTGACTCATCTTCAAATACTATGGCTTCTTTGTTTATTTACCATGGTTACGTAAGCGTGCGTTGTTTGTGCACGTCTGCGGTCCTTTTACATGTAGTTGAATTTAAGGGTTGGCAATATAACCAATAAAAGCCAATTAAATAATTACTTAGATTTAAACAACACAAAACTGTTTCTTATCGGACACTAGGTGTGTACACAACAGCTGCACAACAGCTGATTAACAATGTGTACACAACTGCAAATAATGGAAATATCAGTGGTGGTATTTTATTTTTGTTGGGTATTTCTTAACAATCACGGTCACACTGATATCATAGCTTCCACACTTGGCTCAATTTCTGATATAAGTTACATTTTGTTGTTTTTAAGTTATATTGAATAAAATGGCATCCCGTGGCGTAATATTTTTGGGCCAATGCATGCCCTGCATCAAGAAAAATGCATCCAAAATACGTGTACGCCGCATGGAGCTGGACAAAAACCTGAACATGGTTCGTTTTGTGTTTGTTGTTTTGATTGGGCATGTAATTTATATTTTGAATTTCTTGCAGTACTTTAAAAAGGATACATTCTATTTTGCCCACGATCCAGAGAAGGTATGCAAAACCGGCGATATAGTGCTAATACGTGAGCTGCCCGAGCGTATGACACGCCTCATAACACACGCCGTCGAAAAAGTTGTCCATCCACTCGGTGACGTAACAGATCCCATTACCGGCAAGAAAGTCGTGGTCGGCAAATACCGTGAGGACATTGAAATGGCCAATCAATTGTTTGGCAAGTCAAAGAAGGCCTTTGACTACGACAAGGCGCCACCACGTGGTCGCTTGGAGGGCACCAAGGACTTTACGCACGGCGAGACGTACATTAAATATCACGAAGATGGCAAAGATCAACCATTTGCCGTGTAGTCATCTTATAGTTAATTGTTATCCCTCGCCCCCACTAAGTATACCAATAAGTACACAGAACACAGAACAAACATCATGTGACCCTATATTAAAATTGTCATTTTACTAAATATTTTATTTAAAATGTCGATAAATGTTTTATGCATTTTGCAAATGTAATTGTCAAATTTGTTTTGCAATCAATCAATTCAACTGCCGTCGTCCGTCGGCTGTGATGTATTTATTATTGAATGTGGTAACAATTGCCACACGCATTTTGGTTCCGATTCCATTTCGATCCGTGCCATAAATTAAATTGTTAACTAATCACAATCTCTTACGATGCTAAAGTTGTACTGGAGTATAGGGTTCGCCACATGGGCGTTGTCATCGCATAGTTTTTGCTGCAGGGCAAGAAAAAACAGAGAAGTTAAGATTGGCCCAGTTAAAGCTCTATATCACACATACTTGTTCCAGGTCTGTGCTGGCACGTAGCATAAAGTCGCGTACAAAATTGCCACGACTGGGCATATCCAATGCCAGGATCAGCTTATTGTTGCCCAGCTGCTTCAACACCTTCACCCAGCTGCTTGGAGGCGCTTCGTCATCCTCATTTAACTGTGCGGTGCCCGCATTTGACTTGCTCTGATCCTCATTGCTGCAAATGGACCATTGCAGCGGCTTGTTGGAGCTGTTGATGGCATTAGTTATCTGTTACCTATTATATACTATTATATGTGAGCCCACCTGAAGTGCAGCTCCAAGCTGATAGCCTGCAGATAACGCGACACGGGCACAATGTAGCTCACATTCAGAGAGCTGCCAGCGCTGGGACAGAAATGCTCCACATCAATGGTGTAGTTATTCAGTCCGGCCAGCACACAGCTTGTAATGCTCCAGCAATCCAACTGGGCAGGCACCACTGTAGCTGTTGCTCCTGCTGCTGTCACTGTCGCTGCCGGAGCAACTGGCACATCTTCATTGGCAGCCGGCAGGCGTTTTACAAGATCGGGCGCATGATCTACAGCTACGACGGGTGCATCGTTGAGCACAGTGTACAGTGCATCCTCGCTGGACGCTACATCCGTTTCGGCAGAGTATTGTTTCAATCTGGCGTCTGTGCTGTGAGAACTCTTGCCATGATAGACCCGGGAAGCTGGCACTTTGCTGGTATCATTGCTGCTGGCAACTGGCTGTATTATCAGTATGTCGGAATCCTCTTCCGATTCGGCAGACTGCAGCTCAACATCCTCCATATGCTGATGTTTCACATTTGCGTCCACATTGTCTGCCGCCGCTGCCGCCGGCTGCAGCTCCTCAAAGCAGCTGGACTGCAGTATAAAAATGAAAACAGTTGGAAACAGAAACAGACCATAAATTTAGAAAACCCTCACCTGACAATTGTCGGTTTCATCCTTATCCTTGGTGCACTCCGGTGGTTGTCCAAAAATTGGCGTTTTCAGGCTCTTATTTCGTATCCAATCCAAGCTGCGCTGATTGGCCGATCTTCTGCCCAGACTGGAGTCCCGCAATCCGCCCTGATACTCAAAACCAAACAAAGCTGTAATGGGATTATATGCCGACTCCGATTCACTTGTAGTGCTGAGATTCTGTAAATCCAAGGCATCTCCATTGTCTTTGCTGCCTCCGCTCGTGTTACGCACTGCAGCCGGCGGCGGAACATCCAGTGCCAGGGCTAGTGTACTCTGCAATTGTGTCTGCTCGGTGCTGACCTTGTTGGTGGTCAGAGCCAAGTTAGCTGTTGGTGGCGAAACTGTTTTGTATACATTGTAAATGGCCACATCGCCTGCATTTAATTTGCGTATAGCTTGGCCAGCATCCGAGGCAGCATTGTCCACGGCTGTGCTGGCAATGGTGCCCACCACCACGAAGTGTTCGTCCAGTTTCGGTGGCTGCTTCAATTGCTGTTGCAGCTGTTGCAACTGTTGCTGCTGGGCATCCACATCTATGGAGTTGTTCTCAAAGTCCTGCGACAGTGGAATGGGTTGCGGTTTCTCCGACGAGGTAATTGTACCATTATTGAATGTTGTCAGAGGTTTGCCCACTACGCGAACACCTTGCAATAGTTTCTGGGAGACACCTTGATTGCCGCCTGGACGTAGTACCTCTTGGGATACGGGCCACTTGGATTTGTTCTTGCTGACAATGGTTTTATTACTGTTCCTCGGCGCTGTCGTTGTGATGCGCGATGCAATTGGAAGGGGCAACGGTGGATTCACCTGTGGATTACTCATCACAGCGGTGAGTTCCTCCTTCTCCTGAATCTCATCGCCGTCGCTCAGATGAATTGCCGTGCCGCCCGTGGGTCGTGTAGTGCTTGCCGCGTAAATTAAACTGGGCCAAGGCACGTGGGTTTTGTTCTTGAAGAGCGACTGCAAGTTGTGCTGGAAATTGAGACGATCCTCGTCGCTCAGTCGTGTGGGATTATCGGGTCGGAAGAAACGACTGTCGCCGAAGACCTGATAACCGTCCAACTGCTGGGGCTGTTGCTGTTTGTTGTGCTCTACAAAATATAGCGTGGACACGGCAGCCAAGCTAATAAATTATGCATAAGTATTGATCGATTAATAAATATAAATTAAATTGCTTACCAGGCTGCCATGACAATGATCAGCAAGAAGATAATTATTTGCATCACACGACTGGAACAAATCTCGTATCCATCGCTGCGATTATTTGATTTATAGACACGCGGCGGGAGCAGACAGCGTGGTTCCAGCAAATCCTTGGCACGCAGTTGGTGGTTATGATGATTACTGTTGGCTCGTTCCAGATGCTCAATGCGCGTCTCCAGCGAGCCGGTGACTTTGCACAGCTCCTTAACAGCCCCAATGTTCTCCATTAGTATACGATCCTTTAAATAAGAATTAAATATAGTTGTAGTAGTATATTCGTGTGTTTCTGTTTTTGATTTGTGTGTTTCATTTATAATGTAAGCAGTAGTTTTTAAAAGCAACACATACTTCTGTCGGTTGCAAACTTCAATATTTGAATTCATTAAGTGGCAACCACATAGATATTTCAAATATGGCAACGCCTAACAAGTGTGACCACAAGCAATAATAGTTTAGTGTGTACATATTAAATCAGCAATTTTAAATCTAAAAATGTCCTTATTTCAAACGAAAGTGTGACCACAAGCAATAATCGTTTAGTGTGTACATATTAAAATCAGCAATTTTAAATTTAAAATTGTCTTTATTTCAAACGAAAGCTTCTTACCTTATTGACCAGCAAAAAGTTCTCAATAACATTTCCATTGGGCAGTACGACGCTGCCAGCCTCTTGGACTGCGTCCGGTATAACTTCCCGCACTTCCTGCGCTATGACGCCCGTGTCAACAATTTCCCGTGTGTCGCTCTCACGTCTCAGTCCCGAATGCACTGCAAATTCCGGTTCATAACGATATCTTACAATGCGTATCTTTTGCATATTGCGCAATTGCACAGATGTATCCAATTCAGCAATCTCTTGCTTGGCGCGACTGTCACTGGGTTGAACAATATGTCCGGATACCTTCAGATTGCCATGCACAACGAGACTCTCATCGGGACGATCTGTGTTAATGCCCACACGGCCAGCATGAAAGATGGACTCCTGTGTGATGCCTCGCTGCCAGCACAGATCCACATCGGATTCAAATTGTCCCGGATTCGAGGCACGCACAATAATGCGTTCACTGCCATGGCTGGCCACGGGAAAGTGTCCGGATGTCGTGTGCACATGTAAACCGACAACGAGTTGAAAGAAACGTTGCTCCGGATTTGGACGTCCCTTCTTACGCATGTTATTGTTGGTTGTCTCCGAGAAGTGCAGACGCCCCACGGTGATTTTGCTGACAATATGGCTCTGGAGATCGATACTGTCAAGAGAAGTAGAATAGATTTCTTAATAAGGATTCGTATAAAGAAGTAGAATGCCCCACTAAATTTATAGTGTCTAGCTCTTATATGGCAAAAGCTAGACGTTCTTATTAAGTTTGCGAATGCGGATAAAGTAAAGGTAGCAATTTTGAAACAAACATGATTTGCCAGGTCTTCAGAGAAGTCTACGTGCTACATTTGGTAGCTCTAGCTCTTATAGCTGCAGAGATTCAGTTGTTCTTACAGACGGACGAACCAAAGATACTTATAAAGCATATATTAAACTATATGTAGTGTATATCACGCTTCCCTTTCTCTCTTACAAACAGTGCAACGATTATAGTAAACCCTGTTTTAAAGTAATGTCAATCTTGCTTACGGTACTGGATAGAATGGCTTCTTTGAGCGATCGGATTGGCTCTGCTCCACGCGTATTGTTTGATTGGGCGCCTCAAATTTGACACCATAGAAATGCAAATGGAAGGATTTGATTTTCTCCAGGCCGGACGGTGTCTTCACAAATTTGGCATCTCCCTGAAGTCGGGCATGGCAAGTGACCTGAAAGTGATTCTTCTTCTGGCACACATACGCGTCATCCGAGACGCTGAAATTGAAACCCTTATCCGCATCGACGCGATAATAAATGACGGATAGCTCCTGTAAGCTCTGATCGCACAGTTTGTGCCAGTTCTCCGGCTGGAATGGACTGAAGCGAATGCATTGCGTCAACGCCGGATCGCCAGCCTCGCTGCCAGAGCCGGAACCACCGGCTGCATTGCTCGTCTGCCCGTCCAGGCTATTATCCGCCTGCGAATTAATGCCGGACAATGCCGGTGATACGGAGGCGGAACAATGTGAATGCGCGGGTGTCTTGCTTAGATCAAGATCACTGTGACTGTGATTGCTGCTGATTGTGGCGGAGGCAAGAGTGGTTCCTGTTCCTGTTGCTGTACCTGTTGCTGTCCCTGTTCCTGCAATCGAATGATGTGAATTTCGCAGTGGACTCATCAGCAAACCCGTATCATGCTTGGGCGCAAAGTCCGGACAATCCAATTGTGTGGACATTTTCCGCTTACGCGATAACGAATGCACCGGCGTTGAGGGCGTCGAACTGCGATTCAGGGACAATTGACTGGTGCCAATGACCTGAACACGATCTCCCAATCCCAGGGATGAGGTCAGCATGCAGGTGGAAATGCTGGACAGATTCTGATAGCTGCCAGCTGAATACAAGCCGTGGCCATTGTCATAGTGCTGATAGAGCAGTTGTTCCTGCGGCAGATCATGATGTTGCTGCTGCTGCTGCTGTTGCTGTTGCTGCTGCTGATGATGATGCAGCGGCAGCAACTGTTGCTCGTTCAGCTGCTGTTGCTGGCAGAGCAAACCGTTGGCATTCATCAGCAGACCCGTTTCAGGCTTTGATCTCCCATCCTGCGCTGGCGGCACAAAGTGATGTCCTTGCGGCTGCGATGGCGTTGTAAACTGCAACTCTGTGTGCAACAGACCCGAATGATGTTGCTGCTGCTGTTGTTGCTGCTGTTGTTGCTGCTGTTGCTGCTGCTGTTGTTGTTGCTGCTGTTGTTGTTGCATATTGCCCAGACCTGAATAGATCAGTTCACGCCCTGTGAGTTGTGATTCACCCAGTGGACTATAAGCTGGCTCTGAGCCCGAATCGGGTGGACTCTCCGGCAAATGTGCCATTGGCATTGTCATGCCACTCACACGACCCGTCAGCTGTGAATCGAGCACATTCATTGGCGGTGTGTGTGGCGATTCCAGTTTGGCGACTCCGCCAACAACGGAGTCCACGGCCAGCCCATCATTGTTGCCGTGCTGTGCCGCATCATCGAGTCCGCCAACGCCGGCTGCCTGCATAAACAAATCCAAAGCTTCATTGTCAATGCCATCCATGAAATCTGGGCGAGCTGTATGTGAAAATGAAGAAAAAATTGAATAAATGCTAGAGCAAGTTTACAGCTGTTAAACATAACAGTTTAGTGTTAGTAGCAGCATAAAATAGTTGTTTAATTTACTAATTAACTGCTAATTAACATTAAATGGTGTTAAACAGTAACTGAGCGTCACTTAAGTTAACATCATGTTAGTAACAGCGGGATAAAACTGTTGAAATGGAATTTTATGATAACAGCAGAGTCTAACAACTCTTAAACGTAATGGAGTGATGTTAACAGAAGCATAAAAGAGTTGAGTAATATCTGATAAACTTATATTAACAATAAATAGAAAAACAGCAGTAACAGAGTGTCACTAGAGTTGTATAAAGGTTATTAACAGTCGAATATTTAAGGAAAATATCCATTATTAAAATGCTTTCCTATTAATAAGAAAAAATAATAAGCAAATGTTATTAAAAGTCGAAGATTTCAGTGGAATATCCATTCTTTAAGAAATGTTATTAACAGTCGAAGATTTAAGTGGAATATTCATTATTAAAATGCTTTCCTTTTAATAAGAATTAGTAAATAGCAAATGTTATAAACAGACGATGATTTAAGATTATAATCCAATCTTAAAATGCTTTCCCTTTAATAGGTATAAATAAAGAGGAAATTATCAGCACAGCTTGCATATTTTAACAGCTGTTAAACATAACAGACAATTTCTAGTAACAGCTGATTAACAATATATACAATTAACACTAACAGAACGTCACTTATGATAACATATTTACATATACAGTGAGTAACATGGCGCCACAAACGGTTTCAAGTGGAAATTCCATGAGTTTAATGTATTTTTTTTTATAAATAAAAAAAGATAACATTTGTTTACACTCCTTACTTAATGCAGACATCAAGAATCATAGGAAATTATCAACATAGTTTGTTTGTATAGCTAAATTTGCTCGGCCTGTGGATATCCGCCTACATATATGTATATACTCATTAAAAGCACTGAAATATTTTACAGATTGTCGTAAATTATTCAGGGGGCGTTTAATGGGCAATATTAAAAAATAAGTAGAACATTTCTCTGATAAGTACACGTTCCGAAAGAGCCCTATTTTTTTTTTCTTCTGATAAGCGACCACAAAACTGTAGGTATTTTCAGCTGTTTGATCGATAAAAAAGAAAAGCTGGAGAATTTATGTGCCAACAAAATGTTTAAGTAATTTATGCAAAAACACAAACACACACACATTTATATAGACGTAAGTATAATAGAAATTACCATTTAATGTCTTGGCATAATCCATAATTGATTTTTGTATCTTAAAAATAAATTAACACACTTAACAATGATTTCGACGCGTTTCGGAATGCACTAACAGCCAAGTTAGCAGCTGGCTGACTAACTGTGTGTGATTTGTGTAAATTGTATATTTTTTTAAATTTTTAAAAAGAAATAAGATAAAGATACACAAGATACAATTATCTAACGCACATGTGAGCGCACATGCGGTTGATGCACTTTTCACAACTCGCTGAGCAGTGAAAATGCGCTTTTCCAAATGTATTTATACAAGAAAATTAATATTAAAACAAAAAGTAGATAACTACATACATAAGTAGAGAAGCAGAAGCCGAAGCCGATGCCAAAAAAAATATCAAACCCAATTCACAAGCAATAAAAAAACAAACACACACACAAATCCCAAATGAAATGAAAACTAACAATGTTTTTGCAAGTGTTTCTGTGTTTCAATAAAATAAAAAAACCAAAGCTCAGCTGTTTTAAATACTCTGTTTTTAGCTAGTATTTGTTTCTTTTTTTTATACTATTATTTATACTATTTTAATTATATTTATTTATATATATATTTATATATTTATCAACTCGCGCGCAAACGTCAAATTGTGCACTGGCGAGCAGAGAAATTCAATCAGAGTTTTACTTCAATTCAGTTTTTGGCCAAGTTATTGATCAAACAAACTTTTGCTCATTTTTTTGTATTTGATTGTAGGGAATGGCAAGCAGGCGACATTATTTAGAAATATATACATATGTATATACTATATACAGCTAGACTTATATATATATACATATATATTCATTGATATTTGTTTGTCTATTTCAGCCAGCTCTAAGCCAAAATTTGTTAAGCATATCAACGTCGACTGCTACATCAATTTATTTTATTTGACTTCTATTTTGGGTAGCCAACGTTTTATTATTATTATCATAGTTGCTGTTGCTGTTGTTGTTGCTGTTGCTGTTGTTGGCGACCAGCCGAAGGACAATTTAGACGCTACTGCTAACCTTGCCTTAGGCTATTATAATTTGATCATGATATATCTTTTTCTTCTTTTTTTTTTGTCAGTTTTTACACAAGTGAAATTTGTATTTATCAAGGAAATATCTTAAATTAATATTAAAATATGCCTAAAGCGTGCGTTAATTAAGTTTTGTTTAAATTAAAATAGTCTTTTTTTTTTGGATTATACTTACAAAAGTCCGGAAATTCAAATTCCATATTCATATCCAAAAGTTGTTATCCAAAAAAACCTTCAGTGGCATCCTTTCGATCTGTCTACAGACTACAGCATGACTTCGTTTATTGTGCTATAAAATAAATAAACAAATTGTCTTATTCACATTTACAATTATTAATTGATTCTTCTTCTTTTATTTATAAGTTCCATTGCTCGAATTTCGTTCTTTGCTTTGCTGGGAAATACTGCAATTTGACTATCATTAAATGAATAGTAATAATAATAACAAAAAGAAATCTTTACAAAGTTTCCAGTCGTTGTTTTCTATAATTCCAGGAATTTGATAATAAACAACCAGTCTCAAAGAAACCAGTATTTGTCAAGAACTAACTGTTTGTGTAATAATAATGTTGGCTTACAATATGATCTGTGGTTTTGCATATTTTTGTAATTATTAAGTACAGTCTGTCTGTCTTTTTCTGCCCGCCCGCTCTCTCTCTCTTTCTCTCTGGCCCTGTCTCCGTCTGATAACACAATGACGTCGTAATACTTGACATGATGATATCTCGTTTACCACAAGTTTTCATTGGGATGGCAGCAACAAATGAAAAAAAAAAGAGCAGATAAACAAAACGCTTACAAGCTGCACTTTTATATGACTTATAAACTAAATAATGTATTGCATTTTACATATATAATTAAAAACTGTAAGCGTGAACACGTAATTCCCCCCAGAACTGAGCACGTGCTAACGTATAGTGAGAAATATATTATGTAGCCACACATTCTCTTACTTTAGATGTGCACAGTCGTCACAAAATTTTATATCAGTAATTTTGGGGCTTGAATATGCTTTCTTCACTAAACTTCTACTTTATGTAGAGGTTTTTTTGAGTTAAATAATGCATTAAATTCATTATGAAACTAATGATATTATTAATAATATTTATTATTCATTCTAATAATAGTTTTTTTTGGGGATTGAATATGCTTTCGTCACTAGACTTCTATCTCGTGTAAAGGTTTTTTTTTTTGGTAGTAAATAATACATTAAATTCATTATGCAACTAATGATATTAATAATAATCAGTAATTTTGGGGCTTGAATATGCTTTCGTCACTAGACTTCTAACTCGTGTAGAGGTTTTTTTTTTGCAGTAAATAATACATTAAATTCATTATGAAACTAATGTTATTAATAATAATCAGAAATTTTGGGGCTTGAATATGCTTTCGTCACTAGACTTCTAACTCGTGTAGAGGTTTTTTTATTGGGTTAAATAATACATTAAATTCATTATGCAGCTAATGATGTTAATAAGAATACTTATTAATCATTTAAACAATTTTTTTGATTTTCTGTTCAAACGCTGGTAAGTATGCAACAAAAAATGACAGTTCTGTTTTTTCTCTGATAATACTTAGTACAATATATCATTGTCAAATCATTGAGTGTTGTTCCTTCTTTTTTTCATTATTTGTCTAGCCTTTTAATTGCGTTTTAAATATTGTCTGTCTGGCTATGTTGTTTTATCTTTATATAAATGCGCAACAGAATTTTGCCAATATATATCTATCGTTATCTTTATGTATACTATGTAGGCAAAAGTTACATCTTCTTTTCTTTTTTTTATTTAATTTTATATTGTAAGAGACATCAATATGGCAAGAAATGTATTCAAGCCGCACTGACTTTTCCCCTTAAGCTATCGTCTTTAGTTGTTGTCGTTGTTGTTGTTGTCGCATTCATTGACGTCGTGTTGTTGTCGCAATGATTTTGATTAAATTAACGCTTTGACTTCGGCTTCGGCGACGTGCTGAGATATGGATACATTTTTCTTTTTTTTTGCACAAAACTTTGCTTATCCCAGAGCAGAGCAACAACAAGAATGCTTTATATATACATACGTAGATATATATATATATATATATATTTAAATAATTCAAGTGATTTGATTTAGTTTGACGCAACAGCTAGGCAACAACAAAACAAACTTCAGGAATTTTCAACAAAAAATAGATTCTTAAATAAATAAAGAATGAAAAAAAAGAGCAAATCATCATTGACGAAGTTGAAGAAGCTACGCAGCGTGCAAAAAAAAACCTGTAGATACTTTTTCAAGTGTTGTTGTTGCTGCTGTCGTTATTGACAGTAGCTCGAACCGGAAGTTAAAGTCAGAGGTGATTCGATTGTTGTTGCTCAAATTGCTTGCAGGGCGTTCATCCTTGAGACACAAGAACAACAACAACAAATGGTTTTTTTTTTCTTTGCCTTCGTCTCTTTTTCGGTCAACTCTTTGGCTTTTTGCTCACACCTCCAAAATGTTTAGCATTTTATTAACATTTTAATAAAACAAAGAGCAGATAGAAAGAAACAAAAAAACCCCCAACAACAACCGTCTTTTTTTTTGCATTGCAAATAGCGTGCCGGCCACACAACTACACGAGTTGGCCACAAAATTGAGTTATAAATATGACATAAATTCAAAATAAATCAAAAATTCCAACTCTCGCATTTTGCCGTTTGCCATTTGTCATTGTTACTGTGTTAATTGCCGACGGCATGTGATTTTTTATACGACAACATTTCAATTACAGTCGGATTAGCTTTGGAGTTGGGCCAGAATCGAGTTAATAAACAGACTTTCAGACAGTTTTAACCCATGATTTCAATTTGTACAGCAGACAGAGCAAATAGACACAGGATTTGCCGAAAATATCAAGATATAGACGTGTGCCCAACAGCAGCAACAGCAGCAACATTCAATATTAATCAATCTAATTAGCATTTGGACACTAAAGATTTGTTCAAACACGTGTCTCTGGTCTCACTTACGACACTCTAAAGAGAAAAAACAGACCATCTTCTTCTTCAAATGCGTCATCTCATACTTAAGTGCATTTGAGCTTAAGATTGTCAGCTAAATATAGTAGTAGTAGATAGATAAATTACAAATGCTATGATTCATGTGTAAAAACCGTTTCATTTTGATATGCAGCCGTCTGCTAATAACCTAAATGAAAGCTCTCTCTCTCTCGCTCTGTGCAAGTCAAAAGTCCAATTGGAGTTTAGGCAAAGGATTCGTCTAGCATTGCCAGACTTTTTGCATTTATCCCATTGACATTTAGCGATGGACTTTGTTCTCGACATTTTAATATAATTAATTATAAAACACTTGACATTTATTTTGTATTTATTTTTTTTGTTTTAATCAAAATCAAATTTCGTTTTCTTTGCTCTTAGAGTATAAAAGAAATAAGAAGCTAAGCGGATCTATAGAAAAGAAACTATGCGATGATTTGCGGCATACATTCTTTTTCTTTTTTTTGTTTGCTCCTGAAACTGCTTTTTATTTATAAATACATATATCTTTCATTTAGTCTTTTTCTTTTTTGCTGCTGCTGTTTTTACAAATTATTGCTGTTGTTGTTGCTGTTGCTGTTGCCGTTGCTGTTTGGTGCTGTTACTGTTGCTGCTGTGACGGCGGCTTTGAAACTCAACCAACCGGTTAAATTTTATGTCTTTTGCTGATATTCATTGTTTTTGTTGTCTCTGTTGTCTCATGTTGTTATTATTAAAACTGTTGTTGTTGTTGTCGTCGCTGCTGCCGTTGTTGTTGCTGTTGTTGTCTTTTTGGTCTTATTTTGGGCTATTGGGATGGTAGATGTTTTACTTTTTTGCGCATGGCACAGGTTGAGACGAGCGATGAAGCGTTAAGCGCAAATAAGAAGAGACCGACAGCAACAACAACAACAACAGCAACAACAACTGCTACGTTAAAGAGCACAAGAGGCGCACGCTAAGTGAGCAAGCAAGCAAAACTGGCCGAGATCGTCTGCTTGGATTTGAACTTGGTGAATGTCTTGGGTTTCTGGCATGGGGAGAGGGTGGCAGGGGGGGGGGTTACCCAGCATAAATTAGGCACGTCGTGAGGCAGGTGGGCGGGCACTTTGCACTGAGATCTCTGACTTTGAAGAAGTTGTTGTGCCAGACAAAGTTAAGACACCAACAACAACAGCAACAACAAAAGCTAGCAAATTAGTTTTGCATTCTTTTACAGTAGTATTTTTGTTGTTATTGTTGTTGCATATTATTAAATCAAAGGTAAACGATGTACGTGGCTGTACATTAGTATTAGTATTCATCTATTTCTCCCGCTCTCTCTCGCCATCTCCTTTGCGCTGGCACTCTCCCGCTCTGTGAGCTGAGCTGAGCTTTGTTTGTGTTGTGTTTTATTGTTTTTGTTTTTGTTTTTTTATTTGTGTATTTTGCTGATGCTGCGCGTGTTTTGTGATTTTGGTGGGAGTTTCATTGTTTTGCCTGTTGATAATTTGCACATTTTTTTTTTAGTTTTTTTTCTTAGCTATATGGTCAAATGAAGTACATACGTATGTTACACACACAAACACACACACACACAGATTCACATTTGCTTTGCCCACTTGCACACATTTTACGGCTTTTCTTAATTTGCAACAATCTTTTTTTATCTGGGATTTCACCGATTCAACGATTAGCCGCTTTTCTCATTGCTTAAATTAGATACAATAAAAAATATCAAATACAATACTTGATTTGTTTAAGTAGTACAATTGTTGTTGTTGCTTTCTCTTTTTGTTACAATTTGATTTTATATATTATTTTACATTTAAATTTGCACACGCACACACACACACACACACTTACACAAAATTTCCGTTAGTTTGACGCTAGTGCTTAACTGTAATTGTTTACGTTTATTTGATCGCTTTGTGTTTCACGCTTCGTATACGCGATGCACACATATGTACGTATATATGTTGTATGTAACTCGTGTATTTTATTTTATTTTATTTGATATTTGTCATTCAGTCAGAGCGCGCGATATCTAAATCTGTTAGAGTGTGAACAGCAACTGGCCGATCATGCGCTCCGTTCGCTGCCTCTCTCCATCTCTGCTCTGCTTAATGAAGCTTAGCTTCGACTGCGGAGTTGCCAGTGCGCTTGCAAGCGCTCACTTTGCGCTCATCTGGCAACTACGTCAAAACACTCTCTCTCTCTCACACACACACACACACAGCAAGGCGAGCAACAGCCGAACGATAAGAACGAGAAAAATGTAAATTAAATTATAACTAGCAGCAGCAACAATGGACTTAAGCTAAACTCGGTACGTTTACTTAATACAGGCCGTCAGCCGTCGGTCGTCGGCTCTCACGCAATTAATGGACGGGGGAGATCCGAATACTGACACAAATCTGGCTTCGGCTATTGTCGAGAATTCTCGCGAGTAGCCGCTCACAATGTGTTTGGGGGCGGGGATAATCTGTTGTTGTTGTAATGATATATACCCTGTAGTTAACCCATCAACACACAGTTTCAACTTTAAATCACTTAATGGAGCCGTTTGTTTACAAGAAATACATACCTACATATAGATATACATACATACTTACATTTTAGGTAGAAGCTTTCTCTGATTGAATTAATACGTTGATTTATGTAAATTACACTAATTCATATTACTCAATTTGCTATTTAATATTCATTGCTCGGCCGGGCGACGTTCGTGTTCTCGTTCTTTAATGCCATGGTTTTCAGTTACTTCTGGCATAAACTTGATACGTTGTTGTTATTGCAAATGGTTTTGATTTATGGTTTATATCAATATTAGCAAATATACTTGAGCTCTTTCAAAGGGAATTATTTGATCACATCTGTTTCTATTTAAGCTGTGCTTCTTTTTTTTTTTTATTGATTTTTACATGTTTCTCAGCTATATTTATTTAACATTTTTGAGCTAACAATTCTGAAGTACATTTATGCCAGATTATAGGCATTGGCAAGTTTATCCAACAATACTTTATTGCATTTCGGGAACTCCTTAATGGCATCCATTATGACAGCAAACACTGAATAAAAAGAATGTATAATTAATATATTCTTTTAATTTAATCGAGTTCAACTTTCTTACTTTTCTTTTCCTCCTGGGACATTAGCATTGCCAAAATGGGAAATTCATCGTTTTTGGATATTTCCCAGAGCACAGAAGCTGTTGTTGGCTCCTTGTTGGGCACATAAAAGTCCTGCAGGGTGCGCAAAAGATCCGTAAATGTATCCGAATCGAAACCGGCGCCAAGAATTTTACACAAATTCGGTATTTCAATAGATTTTAAGTAGTGATATTTCTGAATTGAAGTCAATTCCTTCCAGGTAATATAGAACTGTGCTGTGCCAGCTGGCGCTGCTGGGACACGCTATAGAATAGAAAATAGAATACTTTAATATAATGCTTTGTAGTAACAGAGGATTTCATACCTCCATTGAGGTAGTTGAAGTCTGCACGACTTGCGGTTCGGATTTGCTGCTTAATTTCTCAGTTTCCACAGTCTTGTCAGGCAGCTTATTAGAATCTTTCACTTTTACTTCCTCTTGAATTGTTTTTTCAACGGATTTTTTATTCTTATCAGAATCTTCGCGTTTTAAATTCTCTTTTGGAATAGCTTTGGTGAGTTGTTCCGAGAAATTTGTACTTGTTTTATCGATGACTTTTGACTGGGCAGCACCTGCTTGCTTTGATTGCTGAACTTTTACATCTAAGTTTTTGTTCGTTTCCAGCGAAATTGGCTTAGTTACAGGCTTCGGCACATTGTCTTTTTTCACTTCTTCAAAGGGCCCACAGTTACTATTGAAGATCTTGTCAATATCGTCATCCGATATACGTAATTGCTTGGCTTCATCCTGATTGGGTCGCGGCGATATTATGTCGACAACCGGCACACGTCGCATGGGTTTTTTTGAACGCTTGTAAGATGGTTTATCAAATGGTAAGATATCAATTAAGTCATCGCGTGGTGCCTTAAAGTTTGGACCGTGTTTGTTAGCTGCAATGAATTCGAATTAGAGTCTTGGTAAACTATAAAGTATTTAAAGTATATACAATTCTTGCGCAAGCGTTCATTGATACGCTCCAAGGCGCGTTTAGCTTCCAAGTTCTTGGGATCCAATGTTAGGACAGTTGTGCAATCCTTGAGAGCTTCCATATTATTGCCCAGCGATTCATTTGCCTGCATGCGACGATAATAGGCCTTAACACACAGTTTGTCCAGTGCAATTGCTGCCTCACAATCATCCACACAGTTATCATAACTGTTAAGAGAACGAGTGACAAGTGAGTATAAATCATTGTTAATATGTTTGTTACTTTGCTTACCGTTCCAACTTGATGTGACATAATGCCCGGTTAATAAAGTAAATGGGATCGTATGGATAAATCTCGACAGCTTCGGCGTATGCTTCGATGGCCCTTTCATAGTCCGCTTGCTTAACATAACTATTGCCGCGATCCTTAATGTCGTTGGCCTTCTTGTGCCGCTGTGCCATCGCATCCTGGGGCAAGTCCTGCTTCTCAGTAGGTGTGCTAGCCGTTGAGCTATTGGGGCTACCTGTGGCATATTCTTGTATTTTCTTGCCCTCTGTTGGTTTCTTTGTCGCCTCATTTGCCTGTGTCACATGACTGCGCACTGGTGCGTTCTATGAAGCGTGTGAGAATAACAATACACTACTGTCATTCAACATTATGCGGCATGTGTAACAACAACTCACGTTGGATTTGACGACGGTCGGAGCGGGCGCATGTTTTAATGCTTCTTCCTTGCTTTTGATTTCCTTTTCCCATGAATACAGGTCTTTCATCGAATTTTGATATTCGCGTGCATTTTGGCGAACTTGCATTTGCAATTCTATGGCTTTCTTTTCACCACTCATTTTAGTTTACTATATTATTGTTATTTATTAAAGAGCGCTATTTTTGGTTGTCATGACAGCGATATCGAGCGATAACATCGATTGCTCTGTCCGGGCAAAATTTGTCTCGATACTATCGCACACAAGCTAGAGCTGCAAAACTATCGGTAGGTGGTTTTCGATAGCTGTGACATAAAAATACTATGCTAACGATAGTATTAAATACTAATCCAACTTGGCGCGCAATTTAAATTAAAGGGTAACAATTATTTAATTTGTGTAGTTGAATCATTATTTAATGTACAATTTAAATTATAAATTTAATTTGATAGGCTGTAATATTCGTAATTTTGAATGAACTGAAATTAGAGAAAACCCAAAATAAACTACTTGCTATCGAGCTGTTTCAATATCTTGAAAATTATATTTTTCTTTCCGTACTGTGCCCTAGCTGACGCCACCTCTTGTCTGTTTTCATAAAATACTCCACCTATGTTTTGTTTTAACGATAACAAAAATAGTGCAAAGTCGCCGTCGATAGTGAGGTACGAAACAAAACAGTCGATTTCGATATTTAAACGCAATCAAATGGAGTAAAATTATTTGTTTTTTTTTTGTTTAGTTGTTAATTTTTGCCACTGCACCGCAAGATAAAGGTGGGATACGCTCAATATGCTTAGGCTACCATCAAGCTTCGTGCTCGCCATGGAGGCAACCAGCAGACGTAAGTAGGTAACGATTGCGACTGCATTGTTTTTGTTACATAAAATAATGTTGCTTATTTACAATTGATGCGCAGTTTTGCACAAGGTGCAAAATTAAATGCCAAAATGCCTGAAACCCACTATGATGTGCTCAATCTAAGTCACGATTGTAGCAAACGGGACATACGCAATGCTTTTGTGCGGCTCTCCAAACAGGTGCAACAACAGGTGATAACGTCAATTGGACATATTTATTAATTGCATACGATTTCTTACAGTATCATCCCGATGCTGCAAAAACTGACGAAGCTGCGCGATTCGTTAAAATTACGGAGGCATATCAGACGCTGGTGAAGCCGACGACACGCAAAGAGTATGACGATAGTTTAATATGGCACCCTGGTGGAGGAAGCGGCGGCGTTGGCGGCTATCGGGAAACACACCAACCCTGGGAAGTGAGAGCCAATTATAATCCCGACCCTGGTCCTTACTACGGCATTAGAGGCTTGAAACGCGTGTCCAACTGGAAGGTAGCTTTATTTTTAATGTCGCTGGGCATTTTCGGTGCCATCTTTGGCTTTAGCTCTGTCAAGTGAGTAATTAAGACTTTTCTTTGGCATACATATGCTAATAATTATACCTATCACATTGCAGACACTCATTTAAGTTAAGCCAACAAATACGGGACGAAATCTCAGCGGAAGCAAATTCCCATCATGCGTCCGTCGTTGCCGACGCACAAAAATATGGCAACGAGGAGCAAGTGCGACGCATGGTGGAGCGTCTGGCCAGGGATCCATTGGGTAGAGTGGCGGCCAAGTAACTGTTTCACCTATAAATTATCTTGACAAATTTTTGTATATATTTAGATTGAAAATAGATATTTATTTTTGCTAAATTGACTGTTGCAAGTTGTAATTTATTGTATAATATAACTTTAGAGTGACCATCTTGTGGGGAATTTATCTTAAACATCCTAAGGGAAATTTCTGTTGATATTTGAATATTCGCCGTTAACGGCTGCCATACTGTGGGAAATTTATTTGAAAACTTGTAGTGGCAGCCATATTGTGGGAAATGTCAGTTATTTTAATTTTTGTGGTATTACCCTAGATTTATATTTAGCACTTGAATAGATATTAATTACTATGGGAAAATACAACAGTATTGAATTAATTTAAATAACTTGTTTTATTATTATTTTATTGCAATTGTAATAGCATACTTTGAGCACATTTTTAAACACTTAAGATAACGTTGCGACGAGTGTATTAAAAATTATATAAATATTTATATAAGTTGTACTTGTTTTTCCATCTACTATTAATTGAAAGTGCATAACGAATCAAAATGAAAACGCACGATTTTCTTCTCGGAAATGTGTTTTTTTTTTTTTTTTTTTTTTGGAACCCGCCACCGAACTACAAACTAAAAAATCACATATTTTTATATATAAAGATAATGCATTATTACTAAATTAATTGAATTACAATAACGATTTCGGCGTATCCTTGCCCAGTTCCTTGACCAGTATGCGTACGCCAACATGTGGCGCCGCTGGCTTAAGAACAACCTCACCATCTTGTTTGTAATCGGCAAACTTAAGATTAAAGACTTCATGGAAGCCCAATTTCTCCATAACAATGGCCGAATAGTGGCTGGTGCACATGACATGATATACGGATATTTGATTTGCACGCATATACTCGTAGGCACGTTCCGTGAGTTTACCGGCAATGCCCATGCCGCGATAATTGCTATTAACGGAGATAATTTTGCCATCAAGTATCACATTCTCGTCGGGATATTGATCAAAGATATTGAACTTTTCCTCCACATGATCCATAAGGCCGAGAATCTTTTTAAATTTGACATGTTCACAGCCATCGGCAGCTTTCTCGGGCGGCGCATCAGTTGCAGTCTGCAAAAAAGAATAATATATAGTAAATATGCTTTAGTAAAATCTTCTCTATACATACCGGTCGTCGCAAAAGTCCATTGATAAAGACGCCAATGATTTCGCCATTTTTGTTGACCGCCTTATATGAGCAATTGTCCTTAAGTGACTTCATTGAATACTCTTCCAGTTCAATGCACTCGCCCAGGTTGAGAAATGTGTTGAGTGGTTCATCCTGCAAGTGTATAACAATTTGTATGAATTATCAAAGTAACTATCATAGACACAACAGTTAAAACTATCATAGACACGCGCCAGCATTTAATTATACAACTTAAGATATGTTTCCAGCATAATTAGAATGACAGTTAGTATAGATTGAGAAAATCTTAACAAATTGTTTATGTAATTACGTGACACGATTACAAATCTTGAATCACTTATACATATATTTAAATGATTTATACACGCATGCAATAGTTTTTTTTTTTTAATCATTTCAATCGACATTATTCATAATTGAATTTATAGCTTTGCGGAACGGAACCGGAGCTAGTACTATGTCAAGTCGTGGCTAACTTAATTTGCATAAACTTGAAATGCAATACTAGATGAGAATCGAATTATTGTTTAGTTTAAGTTAAAGTTAACTAGAGTGGAAGTGCTTGCTTGTAAGTAACACACGACATATCGTTTTTCCATTTACGAGAATTACTTAATCAGTCGTTGATCTTCAAAGTCAGCAACACCACATTCACAACCACATGACCTGAACTGAACTGAACTGAATTGATTAAACTGGTTCTCTGTGGTCGGGCAAAAGCTTAAAGATTTGTTAGGGGGGAAAAAGAACTAAAAGAGGGACTTCCCGAATGACTCAACGCATTGCTTGGCAAGGATAAAATACCATTCACTATGAGTGTATTCCCAAGACAAAAAATGTAAACAAATGACAAAAATAACCAATAATAACAAGTTATAGTGCTGTAGTTGAGTGTGCGCGACTGGCAGATACTCG
Source organism: Drosophila histrio (assembly GCA_958299025.2). Classification (NCBI taxonomy): domain Eukaryota; kingdom Metazoa; phylum Arthropoda; class Insecta; order Diptera; family Drosophilidae; genus Drosophila; species Drosophila histrio. The sequence goes on along the minus strand of OY729167.1, from coordinate 20,295,356 downwards.
TTAGTGTATCTTGCTTGCTTGTTTTAATATAAAATGTTGCGATAAATTCAAGTTGCACTTATAATACTTTTCTTTTTATAGAGAAATTACATTTTAAAAGTTACTTCTATGCTGAATATATAAGGAATAGACTGACAGCTACCCGTTAGGGTTGTAGTATGGCTTGTTTTTATATAAATCATAGAGATTAATTCAATTATCACTTTTAATACTTTTGTTTTTATAGAGATATTACATTTTAAAAGTTATTTAATCGCTGCATCTATATAAACTTGTTTGAGAACTGTTACCTATTTGTACACGCAGCTATAATACCCACTTGCTATACATTTTCAATAGGTATGACAAACAAAAGGTGTTATTAATTTATGCAACTTAAAAATGCAAAATCGACTAAAGCTGAATTTAATGAAGCCAATGTTGACACGTGATTTTTCCATAAATATTCATAATGTTTAGTTGATGAGTTTGTTGTTGGCTTGTTGTTGTGTGTGTTATGAGTGAAAATTGCACTACAGATTACGCTGAATATTAAACTATAAATTATTGTATATAGTATGTATATGTATGTATATAAATACCTTAAAGAAGAATGTCTTGAGCATGCTGAGTACAGCTTCAAAATCCTCTGCCTTAACCAGTTCAATGGTAATGGCGGCATCTCTTTCCACAGTGGACGACGACGACGACGACATGCTTAACACCTCTAATTTATGTGTCAAACGGGCGATCGGATACAAATCGTTCAGCTGTAAAAAATACAAAACAAAATAAAATGAAAAAAATCGTTAAAGCCCAGACAATATATATATATAAGTAAGTCTACAATATGTTTGTCGTTTTGTTATGGTTATTTATTGCTCTTAGATGAAAGGCAAAACATTTTAATTTGTAGCACATGTGAATGTCGCGACGTACTACAACGCTTTTCACTTGCATTTCCCAGCACATTTTCCCCATTGCCCGTGGCAGGCATTAGACATACTATACATATAAATTTGCTTTTCATATAACTTTTTGACAGGCATCATAAATTATGGTTTAACAGATGATTTGCATATATCTAAACTACTTAAATTTGTATTTTTTTTAAAAAAAATATAACAGGCCCTCCACGAACTGGGCAAACACGTTGAAATTTGGTTTGAAAATTAAGCAGGAACTCTAATGCTTTACAAATGAAAACAAGGTATTAACTAATAAAAAAAAACACGCGCTTCATTTTGTGTATAAAATAAATAAATTAAAAGCTAGCATTTAAATATAGAATTTTTATGTTAATAATCTTAATACACCCAATTTTGTTGTCTAGTGTTGGTATCACAAGATTTTCTACAAATAATTCGCATATTTTGTGAAAAATCGAAATTAATTGCATTTTGAGTGCGTATTTTAAGGCCACGCCTCCCTCGCTGCTAGATTTGTTTACTTACACGTACATACAATGTATAGCGTTTGTTGATATTATCTTAATCTATTATTGGCGCACTCTATATTTATAGAGGAACCAATGCCCCGTTCTCCCCCCCGGTACCCCCTTAAATACACGCAGTGGAAATGAAACCCACGCAAACGGACTTTGTTTATGTTTGATTGGGGAGTTGATTCGATCAACTATCGTTTCTGTCGATCGTATATACTACTAGATATACTCTGTCCACACTTACCGCACATCTGGAGTCAAGGATGCGGCATTTGCTCTGCAGCAGCGGCTGCTCTCGCATATTTTGCACCTCCATTTTTGTTTATAGTTTATGGGAAATTGTTCAAAGCGAAAGGAAAATCCCTAATACACAAAACGTACGTTTTGTTTTTTTGGCGCGCGCTTCTCTTTGGTTTTTATTTATTTTGTTTCTTTTTTTTTTGCGACGTTTGTTTATTTTCCAGCAGATTTATATTTATGATTGTTGTTGTTGTTGCTTTGTTTATTAACGTTATTTGATTTATTTGTATGTTTCGTTTTGCGCACAAGCACAGTTCAATGGCTAAAAACACTTAACAATTTTGACAGTTATAAATAATGCTAATTTATTATGCAATTTAGCAGGGCTAACACACACACACGCACACACACACACACGCGCGGTCGCAAATATGTTGATTAAGGTCCTTGTGGGAGTTAAATTGGGGGCTCAACGAGCTTTAGCTTCCCTTGTGCAAACAATGAATGCCAAACATCGCAGCTGTTTGCACTTTATATAGATATTGAGTAGAGTAACACACACACAGGCACACACACACACACGGGCAGTAAGAGCGAGCGAGAGAGGCGAAATTGCAATCTCACTGTATTGTCTGGATCTGGTTCCGTTATTGCCTGCTGCCGATCGCAACTGAGCACGAGACACGAGCATACGAATTACCGGACACAACAAAAGCTAAAGCTCTATGGACATCGCAGCAGGCGTCGGCAGCGACGCTGTATGCTACACATGTGTGTGTTTGGGTGTGTGTGTGCTTGTATGCTGAAGATAAAGGTGGAAGCAGAGACAACAAGAGTAAGATTTGCATTTGGTTTGGTTCCACACGAGTGGATTAGGCAAATACCCGTACGTGTGTGTGTGTGTGAGTATAAAAAGAAAGCTCGCTCAGCGTGCTGCTGCTCATCAGCAGCTGATTGCTGAGAGTGTTGGAGTGGGAGAGAGACACCAGCTGAGCTTGGTGCGTCGTGACAAGTTTTGTGATTTGTTCTTGCCGGTCAGCAAAAGCCGCTGCTATGTCGAGTGAATGGTCGACTTTTCCCCAACTTCCGGAGTGAGAGAACAAGAATTTGATTAAGCAAGGTTTTATTATTTGTATTAATCATCATAACAGATTTATGGACAATCATGTGATCAGAAGTTGGCTGCTGCTGCAGCAGATCCTTTTGGTTGGCATGTGGAAGGTATTTCAGTAATTCTTGTCAATCTGGCAACCTTAACAGGAGTTAACTGTGGAATGCAATTTTGCAGCTACAATTCAAAAAATGATATGCATGCACATTTTGTGTTGATATCAAAACGATTAAAGTGACTATAGAAGCGTAGCTAGAGCGGTTGATTAATGTGACCATGGATGTTAGGCACGCCTGACAGCTGCATTGCTACGTGCTATTCTGTGTTGCATTTATGCAAATAGTAGAACTCAAGTTGTCACCTTTTGGCGAATAAACATTTGCCGCTTTCTGATGGATACAGATGTATCTACTAGATAGTTCGGTGTTTGCCAAGTGCAAACACTTTTCGCTGGCAAATAGAATGGAACGAGAGATATTGCATTAATATCAATATCAATATCAATATCAATCGAAATGGAAGTGGAAATGGAAATGGAATATAAGGCGACAATGCCCGCGGCACACTCAACAACAACACACAACAACAACGAAAACGAAAACGAGATGAAGACGGTGGCGGAGACGAAGGTGGAGGCGGAGACGGAGGTCAGTTGTATTGGGTTTTGTTTGCATTGACAACGCCCGCACTACTCTTTTATTATTTCTCTTTTATATTATTATTATTCTGTCTTCTTGCTTTGTTTTCCTTTTTCAGATTTTGTGTTTACTTTGGCGGGCGTGCGCTCTCTTCAATTACCAGACAGTCAAAACTTCCCCCCGCTGTCTGCTCCCCGCTGTCTGCTCGCCGCTGTCTGCTCCCCGCTGTCGGCCTCTCTGTTGTTGTTGTTGGCCTCTTTTGAATTGGTTTAAAATATTTATAAATTGTGATTATTAAGTTATTTCAGTTTCGGTTGTTGACTTGATTTTCATTTGGCGTCCGTTGACAAGAATTTAATTATTTTGTTTATGGTTTTGTTTGATCGTAAACGCGCGCATTATTATTTATTATTATTTATATTTTATTGCTATTGTTATTGTTTTGTGGCACGTGATAAATAAAAAATAAGTGGAAAGTTTTTCAATCCCTTTACAAAATATGGAAATGTGGCTATGCATAGTATAAGCTTAGTCACAGTGGAAATTATACAATAATTCTTGCGCAAATATTGGTTAATTTGTTGGTTAATTTAGAAACCTGTTTTTTTACCCTTTTGGGGGGTATATTAAGTTTGTTTGAAGTATGTAACAGGTGTAAAGAAGTCTGGCAGACCCATAAAGTACATATATTCTTGATTAGCATCAATAGCCGAGTCGATATAGCCAACGCTGTCAGTCTGTCTGCCCGTCCCTCCGTCTGTCCGCCCGTCCGTTCGTTTGAATGAATGTATCTCAGAGACGGTAAGAGCTAAGAGCTTAAACTTGGTCTCCGAGCACTGCTTATACTTGCAGTTAGATAACGTTTATTACAAATTCTGATTGTCACGCCCCCTACGCCCACAAATTAAGAAAAAGCTCGTAATAAAAACAGTTTTGTAGCTAGAGACTTGAGATTTGGCATACATGGTGAGTATCTTGTGGTCAATGTCTACAGAAAATTTTATCACGTTGCCACGCCCCCTACGCCCACAAATCAAGAACAAGCTTGTTAAAATAGCAGTTTTTTTAGCTAGACTCTTGGGATTTGGCACACATGTTTAGTACTTTAGTGACGATTTGTCCAAAAACTTTCATCAGAATGCCATGCCCACTTCGCTCACAAATTCAAAAAAAAAGGAATTACATCTTGAGTGAATTGCCACAGGGTATTTTACAGTCGGGCTGTCGACTGTTTGGCTTTTTATTTCAAGTCAAGCTCTGATTTGTTCCAACAGACATTCTGGCAGAATCAATCGATTCCGCTAAATTCCATTTAGTCAAGTCAGGCCAAGCCTTCGTCTTTGCGTCTTTGATGTGGTCAATTGCAGGTGTTAAACGATTATTTAAACATTCATCACTTGCTTCTGTGTCTGCCTAATTAAGGCAATGCGATTGCAACTCATTTTTTTTTTTGGCATGTCATGCTGCTGCTGACCACAAAAAAATATTTATAAATTATTGTTGCTGTTCATTGAGCTCAAAAGTAATATGTGATTGTGGCCCGTAATGCAGACATTACGCATACGCAAAGGTTAGAAATATTTAAAAACAAGCCGGACAGTCGGCGGAAGGCGGATGCGATAATAGGGTGTCTTCTTTGATATTTTTATTACAACAAAGATTTCATAACCCTGCAGAACTCTAATGCACTTTTTAACTGAACTTTCCTATGGCAGCTATATGATATAGTGATTTGATCTGACCGGTTCCGACATATGAACTGCCTGCAGCAAAAAGACGGACATGTAGTAAGTTTCATGCAGATAGCTTTAAAGCTGAGAGACTAGTTAACAGACAGACAGACAGACGGACAGGCGAATAGACAGACAGATGGACAAATAGACAGACAGGTAGACAGACAGATGGACTGATAGACAGATAGGCAGACGGGCAGACAGACAGATGGACAGACAGACGAACATACAGACAGACAGACGGCCAAACAGACAAACAGACAGACAGACGGACAGATGGACAGACAGACAGACGAACATACAGAGAGACGGACAAACAGACAGACAGATGGACAGACAGACGGACGGACAGACAGAGAGACAGGCAGATGGACAAACAGACAGACAGACGAACAGACAGACGGACAGACAGACGGACAGATAGACAGACGGACAAACAGGCAGACGGGCAGACAGACAGACGGGCAGACAGACAGACGGATAGACAGACAGACTATAGACAGACAGACGGGCACACAGACAGACGGGCAGACAGATGAACAAACAGACAGACGGACAGACAGACAGATAGACAGGCGGACAAACAGACAGATGGACGGACAGACAGACAGAGGGACAATCAAACCGATAGACAGGCAGACAGAGGGACAATCAAACCGATAGACAGACAGACATGGCTGATCAGGAATATATATATGCCTTATAGGGTCCAAAATGCCTCCTTTAATGCCTTTCACATTTCGGGACAAGAGTTTCATAAAGTTCCTAGCATTATAAAGTCACTGGGAGATGCTAATATACAAATTCATCACTATTATTCATCGCAATTTCTAATCATATTCCGAATTAGCATTAACAACAATTTGCAAGCCTTGTGAATGCAATTCTAATTTCGATTTTATGGCAACACAAATTGCATTGTCTACCGAAATTGGCATGCAAATTTTCATATTCATTTTCATATTCATTTCGAATTTCCATTTGTTTTTTTGTAGTTTGCAACGTCATGCGACTAATGAGGCATAGATTTTTTTATCGACTTAACAGTTTTTAAACTACAACGAGGCGTCAATAAAAAATTCAGTGTATGTTTTATTTGAATTGTAATTTGTTTTTGGTTGGCCAAAAACCGACGAGCCGTGTTGAAAGGCAAATTTAATGATGTCTGTCATTATAAACAGACTAATTGACGCTTTACATATGTTCTTTCTACATATGTAGTAGTAAGTTTGTATGTATGTATGTATGTATAGATGTATTTGTGGCGCACCAACGTCTCGCAATTTGCAGTTAAGTTGAGTTAATTCTTCATAAATTAACTCGCAACACGTATTTCGATTTACTTGTTGTTTTTTCCCCATTCCTTCTGCTTTTTATACACTATGTGGCAGAAGGAGAATTTGACAATCCCAAGTTAGTAAAAACTGATTTCTTTATAATAATAAACTGTTGATTATGTTTTTTTATAAGCAAAACTTTGTATTGCCAGAGTTATCTCTATATTATGTTGTTTATATTTTATGTAAAAATCAATTAAATCAAAGCTTTATTTATAAGTTTAGAGTATAAAAACTTCAACTTGGTTTTCTTACTGTTTTTTTAGACCTTTTACTTTAAAAAAACATGTAAAAAGGGTCTATTAAGTTTGTCAAAATGTGCGTGACAGGTCGAAGGAAGCATCAACAGCTGATTCGATATAGCCATGTGTGTCTGTCCGTCTGTCCGCCTGTCCATCTGTCCGTCTGTCTGTATGAGCGCCTAGATCTCAGAGACTATAAGAGCTAGAGTCACCCAATTTGGTATGGTGGTTCGTCTATTTGCTAAGCAGATCAAGTTTATCTTAAAAGCTTGACACGCCCCCTTCCGCCTCCGTAAGTTGAAAACAAAATTTTTGAAATCCCATAAAATGAAAATTATGAATGCTAGAGTTCTGAATTTTGGCACACAGAACGAGTATCAGAGTCCCAACGTATCCTATTTCATCGTGATCGGATAATAATCTCGGAAGTCATTCAAAAAAACTTAAAATCCCATATAATGGTCAATTTTAAAACTGGAGTCTTGAATTTTGACACACAGGACGAGTATCAGGGTCTTAACGTATTCTGAAAATTTCATCACGATCGGAAAATAAACTCGGAAGTTATTCAAGACTCCATTATTACACAGTGTCGGGCCAAAGGAAGAAGAAGAGCATATTGACGTTACACCGCTCTTTGGGATACAATTAGTATTACTCTTATTTCCATTTTGAAGAATAAGTAAAGGGTCTCTCATAGTCGACTTCGACTGTAGCCTTTCCGACTGGTTTTTTATTATTATTAATATTTCTTATTGTCGTAGTTTACCTGCATGCTACGTTTAATGACTTTTAATGATCCATCATCGCGTTGTTGCATATCGATAATTATAAAGACATTATCACCGTTTAAGTGTACAAAGTGAGCATTTGTTTAAGTATCAAATGCAAATTAAACTACAGCTAAATGATTTATACATTTGATTGAACATATCGTCCAAATATATACGGAATAGTTTAAGCATTAAATGTCTTCTTAAATGGGCATAATAAAGATAACTTCAGTTGAAATCATTTCATTTATATAGTAGCTATAAATTTAAACTATATTAACAATTTGAAAGGTCTAATCAAGTTAGTTACAATGTCTACAATTTAATAGCTTTAATTAAAAAGAAAAGACTTTAACAACTGAAGGTCAAGTTTAGTTTAGTAAATTAACCAAGCTAAGCTGCTATACTTGACTGCCTGTTGAATGTGTGTGTTTAACTATATATAATTAATAAATCTGTAATATAGTAAACTAACCCAGCAACATTTGCACATTCTTACAATATGCAAATCCATTGTTCAATAAAGTTGAGCGATATTATTTCGTTTGAATTATGACACGAGCGCTTGATAAATATTAATATTTGTAATTACAATGGGGATTGGAATAAGTATTTATTTGATATACTAGTAACTACAAGTTGGCATGATTTATTACTTAGAGACTAACATCGAAAAGAGACAGTGAACGACAGCAAAATACACTTATAGTAAATTGTATAGTTGTCTATTAATTATATATAATTTTAAAATAATTTTAAATGTTGCTTGTCATCAACTCTTAAGTATTTAATACTGAGATGTTTAACAACATTTTAATTAACATCTGTGAAAATGTAATTAAAATGCTGTTGTTACTCCAAAATGTTATTTAGCATCTGTGAAAATTTAATTAAAATGCTGCTGTTACTCCAAATGTTATTTAACATCTGTGGAATTTATATTTATTATTATAGTTGCATTAACTAATTATATATAATTTTAAAATAATTTTAAATGTTGCTTGTCATCAACTCTTTAATATTTAATATTAAAATGTTATTTGACATCTATGAAATTATAATTAAAAGGCTGCTGTTACTTCAAAATGTTATTTAACATCTGTGGAATTTATAATAAAATGTTCCTGTTACTCCAAATGTTATTTAACATATGTGGAATTTATATTTATTATTATAGTTGAATCAATTAATTATATATAATTTTTAAATAATTTAAATGTTGCTTGTTATCAATTTTTAAATATTTAATATTATAATGTTATTTAACATCGAAGAAAATGTTAATAAAATACTGCTGTTACTCCAAATGTTAATTAACATCTTTGGAATTTATAATAAAATATTGCTGATATTCAAAAATGTAATTTAATGCACTGTGGAATTTATATTTATTATTATAGTTGTATATTAATTATATATAATATTAAAATAATTAAAATGCTGTTTGTTTTTAATTTTTAAAATTTTTAACATATATGTGGAATTTAAAATAAAATGTTGCTGTTACTCCAAATGTTATTTATCATTTGTGGAATTTGTATTTATTATTGTAGTTGTATTAATTAATTATATATAATTTTAAAATAATTTAAATGTTGCATTTTATTAACTATTAAATATTTAATATACAGAAAATGTTATAAAAATACTGCTGTTACCCCAAACTGTTATATAACATCTGTGGAATTTATAATAAAATGTTGCTGTTACTCAAAATATTATTTAACATCTATGCAAATGTACTCAAAATGTTATTTAACATCTATGCAAATGTAATTCAAGTGCTGCTGTAAAACAAACTGTTATTTAACAACTGTGGACTGTTCAACACTTTGTTGCTTAACAGTTGTTAAGCAGTTAACAGAGCGCAGTTAACAGTGCGCAGTTAACAGTGCGCTGTTAAGGATACTGTTTGCTAAACTATGTTATGCTGTTAATAGAACTGTCAAGTTGAGCTGTTGCTGTCAATTATGAAGCCAACAACTTATGGGAAATAATTAAAAGTGTAGAAATACATTTCCATATTTCTATGGCGAAAATCGTAACGAACGCGAAACAGACTTACAATTAGTTATATGTACAAATATATATTTGAATTGCATATATATACATATAAATTAAACATTTGCATTACAAATATGCAATAAATCATTATATAGTTTTAAAGCCAACAATTTGTTGGTCACCAGGGGCTTGACAGCTATGCATTTATTTAAATATATATATGTATACAGTTGTCTGTCGATATAGAGTAAATAATTAAATGTTTATATATTAAATGTAGTAAATTTATAGCAATTAATATATTTAAGCAACTCTGTTAAACTGAATACCTTCCACAATTTCCAGACATGACTGTATGGCTATATGTATGATTGAAACTCGCTGGCTTTTCCGACAGGTGTGTACATGAGTCCGCGTGTTTGTCCGTGTGTCTCTGTGTGTGTGTGTGTGAACGTATGCTTGACAAAGCGGAATTGATTTGACCCCACACAATCAAGGATGGTGGCTAAGGGGGCGGGTAACTGGACAAATGGCCCACGCTCGACTGAAGCTGAAGCTGGACCTGACCAACGTTGACTTTGTCGCTGTCGCTGTCGTGTGGCTTTAAGTCAACATTAAAATGTTGAACGTGACTTGAAATTGAAAGCCAATGTCGTCGTCGTCTATGCAACACGCTGAGTTTTTTTACATTTTTATTTATTAAGTTTTCAATCAAGTTGCAAGTTGCAAGTTGCGGGTTACGAGTTAACTTAAACCTTATCACACTTTGTTGCTTTGCCCACGGCCAAGCTTGTGGGTGTTACGGCCATAATTAACCCGACACGATACTCAGTTGGCAACAGACAACAACTCTAAACATTGATTTAGTTTTATTTGCAACAAAATCGAAAATTAATGGCACATTCTAAAGACATTAAAAGGCTTTTATCTCAGCATCGCAGCAAGTAAATACAATGCACGTTTTTCCACACTGTGAGTTAAACGTTACCATTTAAAAGATTACTTGATCCATTGTTTGTATTTAAATAGCAGACACCACCACACATTAAATCTAGAATTAGATTTAATTCTTTTAACTTTTAGCCGAAAGTAGCGACAACAACTGAGCGCAACAATGGGAGCAATAAAAATTCATTAGCTGCTTGTTTATTAAATTGCACCCCGACAAACAAACAGGCTGTAATATTATCTACGTAGAAATAAATATAATCGAGTCTCTCCCTGTAATGATCGAGCACAGTGTAGACTGTAGAATTTAGAACGTAGATCTGCATTTTACATAAACAAAACAATTTCATTTGGGTTTGCTGATCACAAAGTGTGTCATCTCTCAATAAGCATGATTATATCATTGTTATTGGGTTAGATGAGTTGATACGAGTATTTCACTTGTATATGCTGTAAGACGATATGCAAAGTGTTATTGATACTAAACCGGATATATATATATATATATATGTAAGATATGGTAGAGTAACCACAGCAGAACAACAGGAGATAAGCAGATAGTTAACAGCAGATAATTAACATCAGCTGATGTTATTTCTACTACGCAGTAGCTTTAAACGATTTTTGGATAATTGGAGTAATAGGACAACACTGGCGAAAACGACGCCGAAGAAGAAGCACGCAGAAAAAGTGCAGCAGAAAAAAACTACGCACTAAAAAAAAAAGCAAATGCAGCAGGCAATGCAGTAGAAAATTCTTTTTAACTGAACCAATCTTGTATTCTTTTCGTTTTAATCTATATAATAAACTTTGAGTTAATAACATTTAGTTATGCTACAAAAGATTACTTTGTTCTTCTGTCTGGTCAAATTACAGTCTAGTTTTTCTATTCTTTCTTCTTTGGAAAGCTTAAAGCCACAAAGTCTGAAGACTAGTCTTTCATTCAAATACAACTGCTGTGAACTACAATTTCTCTATTAAACTCACTTAACTTTTTTTTTTAGAAATTTATATTATTCCACTTGACGTTGATTAAATTTGTGTAACTTTTGCTTAAATTGTTGAAATTCAATTTAAAAACTTTATTAATATTATTAAACGTAATGTGTGAATTGCAAATATGTGTCTATCTATCTCACTCTCTCTCTTCCTCTCTGTCTCACCCTCTCTGTCTCTCCCTCTCCCTTTCCCTCTCCCTCTCCCTCTCACACACACTTTGCCTGTCTGTCGGCAATGATATATTCATTGTCGCATTTGCATTTAGTAGCAACAGGAAGAGCAGAAGTAGAAGGAGGCGAAGGAGGAGGAGGAGGAAGCGCACACATAACGAGAACCGTCAGCTTAAAATGCAAATGAAGAGATGCAACAACAACAACAACAACAACGACAACAACAGTGTAAAAACTTGAATGCCATGGTAACTGGCAAATGGAAACGAAAGTGGAAAGTAAAGAGCTTAAAGCTCAATTAAAATGAAATGCTGCAAAATGCAAGATAATTCTTTACATATGCCACATGGCAATGTTTGCGCTGAAATCTGTTTTTAGTTGTTGTTCTTGTTGTTGTTGTTGTTTTTCGAGTTGTTATACTCCTTGTTATTGTTGTTGTTGTTTTATACAACAGACTACAGCTAATCTGGGCAGCATATTGCTGCCAAGAGACCAGACCCCTTGCCAGTTCACTGTTGTTAAGCCTCGCACGAGGCTGCAACAAGCGCTGACAACGAGAACAATACGCATACGCCGCGTACGCCAAGCTCCCTTTGCCTCACTGTCTCTACTACTGAAAGGCAAACAGACAGCAGCTAAATTGTTGGCAGGAAGCCAGCCAGCCAGGCAGGCATCATCATCATGATGTTGTTTTATACTGATAATGATGATTCTCTTATTGCCGCTTCGTTGAATTGCAATGGCAACAAGCTGCCTCTGGCTGCCTCTGGCAATACGCGGCTACTCTTTCAGTTGTTGCCCGTTTCTGTTGCCATTTCCCTTAGCTGGCTAACACAATGTTGGCGCCATTTTGCTGTTTGCTTTTCCTCTTGTAATAAAATGAGATCCGGCATGCTGTTTCCTTTGACGCTGATGATAAGTAATAATAATAATATTGTTGATGATGACGATGTTCGGTGTGCTAATGATAATGGCATCTTCTTACCTATAAAGACTCAGTGTATATATTTTTGCATTTAAATACTTGAAAATTCAATGAGTCAGCTGGAGTACTGTTGAGTGGAGGGGGGGGGCCGTCTGTTGACAGCACTTGGCAGTTAACAAGAGGGAGCTGTCTTTTGTTGACAGATTGATTTTGATGTGTTTTGTCATTGTCATTGTTATGTTTCCATCTCGAGCTCTTACCAAAAGGAGCAGCAGAAGTTGCTGCCCTTTAAGAGTCCCCACTACCCCACATTGAAGTGCCACTGAATTGGCAAACATTTTAACTTAATTGGTTTTCAGTCAAATGCGCTTAGCAATCGGATTACTGGAGCTGAAGTCCCCAATTAATTGTCCGACAACAAACAAAATACCGGCAATAAATTTATCGCAAACAAAAGAAAATAAAATACAAATAAACATATGCACAGACTCATTTATTTAATTGCATGAAAAATGGTTTTCCCTTGGCTAAAGCTGAACATTTTCACGACTTCAGCTTTAACTGTTAGTTAAACAGGCTTAAAAGGGAAAACTGTAGTAAGAATTTTTCGTTATTTGCACAACAATTTATAGGTAAATAAGAAGATAAAGTAAAAGGAATTTATAGGATAATTGCATTGATTAAGTTTTTGTTATCTTTTAGTCAAGTGTTTTGATTGATTTACACTTGGTTAAACAATTGGACAATAACAATTTTTAATAACTCTTTTATATATTCTTAGACATTTTAATAGAAAAAGGTTTTAATCAAATAAATTATAATCATTTTTAGACTCTCAGTTAAACAATCTAAGAGATCAAGTTTAGAAGTTTATTTTATTTATTTACAACTATATATAATGAAATATTTCTTCATAAATTTATTTATTTACAACTATATATACTGAAAGATTTTTTCATACATTTAAATTCTTGTCCCTTGCCTAACAGCTGAGAGTTATTTGTAATTCATATATCATTTCCTTTTTTACTACTTACATTTAAATATCTTTCAGCTTGTTAGCTAAAAACTTAACTAGACATTGAAAAATGCGTTTAATTGTAAAAAAATTGTAAATTTAAGTTAAATAAACTTGCTTTAATTATGGTTATTTAAATATTGAAGCTTTTTGTCAAATGAAATGTGCGTAAAAGGTCTAAGGAAGTCTAACAGACCAGATAAAGTATATATATAAATATATTCTTGATCAGCAGCAACCGTCGAGTCATGTCCGTCTGTCCGTCAGTCCGGCTGTCCGTCTGTCCAACTGTCCGACAGTCAGTATAAATGCCTAGATCTCAGAGACTATAAGAGCTAGAGACACCCAAATTGGTATGAAGGTACATCTATGGACTAAGCAACACCAGTTTGTGTCAAAATTTTGCCACGCCCCCATACGCCGCCTTAAATCGAAAACAAAATATTTGAAAGTCCATAAAATGAGAGTTATTGAAGCTATTGTCCTGAATTTTGGCATATAGGACAAGCGTCAGCGTTCCAATGTATCCTGACAATTCCATCGCGATCGTACAATAAACTTGGAAGTTATTTAAAAAAAATGTATTTTTAAATCCCATATAATGTTCACTTTTAAAACTGGAGCCTTGAATTTTAGCACACAGCACAAACATTTGGTCTTTAAAGTATACTGAAAATTTCAGCTCGATCGGGTCATAAACTCGGAAGTTATTTAAAACACAATATTACTCAGTGTCGGACCAAAGGAAGAAGAATAACATATTGACATTATAAGCTACTATAGAGTATTTGTAAATTTTAGGGAATTAATTAATAGATCAAGATTTAAACTAGATAAAGAAACAAAGTTAAAGAAACAAAGTTAAAGAAACTTGCTTTAATTGTGGTCATTTTATTGCTGTAGTTTTCGATTATATTTAACTAAATACATTGTCTCTAAACAGTCCTAAGGGGCTTCAATTATCTTTATTAAATTGTTATTAGGTTAATCAATATTAATATTGATTTATAATTAAAAAAGGCAGTGAATATGTATATGTTTAAGTATTTACTTCATTTGTACTGCCACAATGTAAGCTAATTATGGCTTAGTTTCTTTATAGCCACGTTAAGCTACCCAATTGTGATGACTGCAATTTATTTGTGGCTCACACGCACACACACAAGGAGCCCTCACGGTCAGTCATTTGTTTGAATTCAATTAACTTGATACGGAGAAAGGGCCGAAAAAGAGGAGAAGGATAAAATGGACAAAACAGGATTCGTATTAAGCTCAGGCCAAACTTTATTGAAGCGTGTAAAACACAACAAACTCGTAACATTAAATCCAATCAAATCGATACAGAAATAAGTATAAAAAAAAGGAATACAACGAGAGAAAAGCGAAAGAATTTTGATGGGCTAAATGGGGGGCGTATACGTAACGTTAACTCAACAGTCAGAACTTGGACTTGGCATCTGGAATTTGTTCTTTATGTGCTGCTGCTGGCTTTTCAAATCAATTGAAATAAATGCCATGCGTGTTTTCGAAAGGAAGGGAGTGTGAGCTAGGTGGGGGGCAGGGGGTTGAACTGTGTGTGCTTTGTAAGTTTTTGCAGACTGTGATTTTCATGGCTTTTACCGCGTACGTGCGGATTTTCCATTGTGTGGCTTTGGTACATTTGTTGGTTTTGTTGCAACATTTTGTAATCACATACTGAATACTGAGTTATTTGCGGTGTCCTGTGGGATTGTACGTACGTACTACGTATGTTTTCCTCGTCGTCGTCTCTTCTTTAATTTAAGTTACAATTCAATTCTTGCAAATTGTTTATCAATTGTTTTGTGATCACTGAACTTTGGATTAACATCTGCTGTTTCTTTTTTGCTATTCCCACTGATAATATTATATTATAAACAGTCAAATAGTTCAAGGAAACCATAAAAACTGCACAAACATCTTATCAAAACAACGACATAGATAGTAGCGTATAAAATGAGTAAAACAAACAATTTAATCTAACTTTAACATGGTCTATTTTTTTTGGCAGTTTTTATTCTTCATTATAGTTGAAATTTATATTAAAATACGAGTTCATTTTTTGCAATTTAAATGGTATATTTTTTGCTATATGTTCTTTATCATTTCTATTACTAATATCACTCTACATTTAACACCGCAATAACTTTTCTAAACCTTTTGCTTTATCACCAAAGTTGTAGTTCTTTATCAAAAGAAATACATTGATAGTAAAGTCTGAAGTACAGCAGTAACTTTGACTTATGTGTTGGTTTTATTTGATATATTTAAAATTAAATAAAAGGGTTTTTCTTAAACATAAAATATGAAAATTACTCTTCCGCCTTTTGGCTGTATTTAATGTTAAAGTATTTTATTTAAATAAACATTGTACATAGTATATTCACAGACGTTGTTGTATTTATAGGGTCAGACAATTTTTTATAATTTGATTTGGTCGCTTGCCAAAAAAAATCCCGTCATTTTGCCATTGTGTGTTGTGTATTTTTATATTTTAGCCACATTTAATCAAGTTTTGGTCGTAGACTCTAAGTGTATATAGTATTATATATATATATATGTATATATTTAGCTATATATATATATTTGTTTTGTTTTTATATGTCTTGTCTTGCTACAGAACTTGGCGGCAAACCTAACAAAGTGTCAAAGAAGCGTACAAGAAATAGAAATACTAGTAAACACAAATCAGAACTTTACCCTTATGAGCTAAATACATAAATTACAAATTGAAACAGTAACTTACTTGGCTATTAAATGTTTATTAATGCTCCTCTGCTGCCGTTCAAATTGTTCTTGTTCTAGTTTTTCTTTTTTTTTTGTTGGCGTGTCGTATTCTTGGCTATTCTTTGAATAGTCCGCTTTCTTTTTATAAGTGTAATACTTATTTAGCGGTTGACCGTTAGCACGTATTAACCACGAGGGCAACGCATTTGATACTGAAACCGAATTGTTGTAAACAAACCAATTCAACCCCTCGCATTGGTGAAAATGACGCTTTTCCACTCAATTGCCGTTATTTGGGCATTTTGAAAAGAAACACACTCAACACGGCGTTACGGCTTTATAGCGACACGGACAACCCCAAAATGTACTAGTATAATGGAGACATCAGATGGGGGCCATAGTAAGCGCTCCCGGCTCAGAATTGTCATGCATATTGAGAGCAAGCTGAGCGAGCTTTTCGCTTCCACTCAAAATGGAGCACGACCGATAACAGTTGATAAGGCAACCTTGTCGTTTCGCAACAAATATGAGTGCATTTCTCTCCAACAGTTGTTCGTATGTAAATATAGACCAACTGCGATAAGAATAAGTGAGCAAATATAAGTATGAACAACGCAACGCAATGTTTATTTCTTATCATTTAACGAGCAATGGAACAGTTTAACACTTCGATTGTTTTATAGTCAGCATAAACATGAAACTGCTGTATAGTCAAAAAACAAAAACATTTACTTAATGAAAATTGGGAAACAAGATACGTTAAACTATTGTTACCCAAAGTATCATACTTTCACATATTTATGTTTTTGTAAGAGAATAAGCTGACTCAGTCAAATATAAAAAACAAAACAACTTGACCCCGCTAAAATGTTCTTTAGTTTATATGATTTGCATGAGAATTCAATTTAAATGTGTTACGTGCTTGGCGCCATACTCAAGCAGTGTTGTCCTACCGAGCAGTTTAAGTGTTGCGCCATTTTCTTTATTGAACACTACACAAATCAAATGCTTAAATTAATAACATCAAAATCGTATAGGCTGTTCAGACAGCATATTAAAACAATTTGACACAGTAAAAAATTTCTTTATTTATATAGTTTAATTTATACTTACATTTCACTTTCGATTTGCAATTGGCAATTCAATTTATTACGTCTTTGGCGCCAAACTCATGCAGTGTTGCCCTACTACCGCCAATTAAGTGCTGTGCAATTTTCAAAGTATTATTCAACACTGGTACAAATCTTAGATGAACGTCAAAATCGTATAACAAAAAAATTACTTAAAATATAATAATTGACAAAAGCAACTACTTATTAAGTAGCTGGTCGATAAGGGATAATGCAAGGAACCTACACAAGCGAGCAGCCAACGGATTTTCAGGCAGCAACCGCTGCAGCCGCCGCCGCTGCTGCTGCTGCCTCAGCCTCTGTTGCCGCAATGCGAACGACAGCTGAGCAAAGGGATTTGGAAAGGGAGCGCGAGCGGGAAAGAGAGAGCCATAGCAATGACCCGGAAGAGTGGAGCATGAGTGAATGTGGATTTGCTGACAACGATGTGCAGCGTGCAATTAGAGGTGGCAGCGCTGCCGAGGACATTACACAATACCCAATACATGGCTGGGTGGATGTGACCAAGGAGTTTCACGAGGCCTGCGAGGAACTGTTGCCCGGCGAACTGGCGCAAGATATGCTCTTTGGTCTATTCGAGGCAATGTCTGCAATTGAGATAATGGATCCCAAAATGGATGTGGGCATGGGCTTTGATAAGTTCGATTTGCCACCACCATCGTTTGAGGCAGCTGTGGCAGTAAGTTTGTTGTTCCAATGGCTTGGAGTTGATAAACTACCCTTTACTGTATTCGCTTTTAGATGGGAGCTATTAAGCTGGACGAACTGTTGCCGGCGGAACTGATTGGCGTCTTTGATGCTCTGTTTGCCTGTTTGGTCTCATGGCTGGAGGGCAATTCAATGGATCAAGTGCTATTCACCTGTCTCTATCTACATGCTCCATCGCAAATTCAGGACAAGGCGCTGCGCGTCTTTTGCATCGCTGTGCGAAATCTTATTGTGGTCATTAAGAATGTCATTATCTTGGCGGCCGTTAACGAGGAGGAGGACTTTCAACTGTATGGCAATTCAGCGCTGCTGGCAGCGGAGAAAGCACAGCCCGCAACAATTGCCGGACTGGTCAAGGATGTGGAGGATGAGCTGGTGCGCAAGTGCAAAAAGTTGCCACAAAATGAGGAACAAAGTTTGATGGCTGTGGTGCATAGATTACGCTTCATGCGACATCTGTTTCAGGCCATTTACCAGGTTGAGCTCATGTCGAACGCTGAGAACGCCGAGGAGGCTGTCAATGAGATCTACAAGAATCTCAATGTGGCCTCTGAGTTGTTGCCACTAATAAAACGCACCATTGAACGTGGCACACAGCCCGTGGAGGGTTGTAAGTATGCAAAACAATATTTGATTACAATTGTATATTGATTTCTAAGTCTTTATTTGCAGCAGAGGCACCGAATCCCATGGGCTTCTCACCACGCATCCACGATCGCAGTCAACCACCGACATTTCCGCGCAGCATTAAGATACGTGAGCGACCCGCCAGCTATCAATTTCTGGAGGAGATGGTGACACGTTTCAAGTACGCCTGCAAAGTGATACGCTATAAGGATTACTACTCGGCACTGGCAAGCATTGTGATTTAAACAGCTAACAGTTTATTTAATCGAAACTCTATTTGCAGAACTTCTTTATCGAATATAGCCGCAAGTCTGGACACTGTATTCTTTCGCGCAGCGTACTCCAAAACTTATTCAGCTCCAGCATACGTCTGGCACATGGCAAACAGTCTATGAAACAGTTCTTGCGGCATTCAGTGCAGGCTTTCAATTCACCGCCTGTGTTGAATTTGAAACATCCGGTGGCCAGCGATCCCAAGGTGCAGCAGCATCTGGAAACGTTCTTTCGCTATTGCATCAACATGAATACCTTTAATCAGTTCATACGGCTGTGCGGCTTTAATCGTGCCCGGCAGCGTGATAAGCTGGCGCATCTGATCGAAAACTTTGATCCGCTGCAGGTGGATGCTGTGCGACTGGATTCGCTGATGAATCAACTGGCTAATGAACGTGCCATGGAGGGCAACGAGTTGCATGCAACGGCCCTGAAGCATAGCACACATTTCTCCACCTGGGTGCTATACAATTGCTTTCGTGCCATGCTCATCTACCTGATGTCCGGCTTCGAGCTGGAACTGTATGCTGTACACGAATTTCTCTACATTTACTGGTATCCATATGAGTTTCTTGTGGGATTTCTGGTGTCGGCACTTACACGCACCGAGAACATTCTGTTGGCCCAGGAGGAGTACGCAGAGCATCAGAGTCGGCTTCAGGCTAATGGCAGTGGAGGCGGTGCTGGTGGCAAGAATCGTAAAGCTGCCAAGCCGAAAAAGAACAAGAAACAGCAACGTCCCTATCGCCAGGAGATTATCTACTATCACGCCCTGCTCAGTTTGTGTGGCGGTATGTACAAAGCCATGGGCGCGCTAACCAAAGACGGACGCGTACGTCTGCCCATGTCCAAGTTTGACAACGAGGAGATACGCTACAATCGACGCTTTGCACCATTTGTGCCACTGACCAGCCCACCGCCCGTTTCCTATGGCGAGTTTAAGAACATACGCGATCACATGATGATGAACAGCGTCGAGGAATTGTACAGTGTGGCTGCCAAGCATTTCGATCAGGCGCGCAATGTGCTCGAGAGCATACAGAATCCAGATCAAGAGGTTGGTAGTAAATCATTTTCTTATCAGTATTTCTAATAAGTTTGGAGTTTCTTCTTTGTAGATTTTGGATCTGCTACAAATTGCGCGCACCAACTTTGTGGTAATGAATGTCCTGGCACGTGGACATCAGAAGGAAGTGAAACGTCAGCCAGAATTTGATTTCTCCAAGCACAGCTATTTTCCCATTATGAAACTGAAATAACAGTAATGTGTTCATATCGATCCACTTAATCCCTAATCATTAACTGTCTTAGTCCTTGTTTTCATTAATTGGTTTCGTCATTTACAAATAAAATTGTTTTGTATACAGATTAGAGCTCTGCTTGCACTGCAATAATATCCTGTTTGATTACATGCTCCTCCGCATAGCCGCTGATTTGACAACTGCGGGCACAGGTGTAAACTGCCACAACGCCCCAATCCAAGCTGTCGTCCTTGAGCAACACCAGCATTTGTGGCATTATTTGGAATTCAAACTGTAGTGGACCATCACAGTGACGGCAGCTGGGCAGTGTCTTCAGTTGACTCTCAATCGTATCCGCAATGTTGGCTATCCACAATGGTTCACCTCCGCGCTTGTAACGTATAATTTGTTCGGGTTCAGCTGCTGTTTGTTTCTTGAACTGCTTGAAGGCTTTGTCTACTGTGGCTTCCGTTGCATTGCCAAAGTACTTGTCCAGTTCTTGCTCGGCAACATCGCTGAGTTCGCCCGTTTTGCCGCTGGCCGACAGTTCCTCATACTCAGCCAGACATTCGGCTTCATCCTTTTTGGCTGGTTCGGTTGTTGAATCACGCTCCATAACGATTTCGTGCTCAGGAAATTCTATTTCTGGCAGCAATGTGTTGGACAAAGCGGGTGCATTTGGGGAGCCACAGCTTGGCTTGTGTTGCTTCCAGTGGGCACGCTGGTGTTCAGCGGAACAGTAGTTGATCTCCTTGCAGCGGCTACAGGTGTGCGGGGCAAAGCAGCCACAGGCGGCGCACAGTTTCCTCAAGCAGGGTATGGCTGGCTGAGTGAATAATGACAATGTAAATGTACATTTAGGAAGCATTTAGTTTCATACCAAGGGATCTCCATCCTCCGACGGCTCCTGCTCCGCGTAGAACTTGTTTTTCAATGGCAACTGCGAGCGCAGTACTGTAAAGTTCCTGTATTGAATTAAAAACCATAAGCAGCTACTTTATATATGTTATTTACTACATACTCTGCTTTGTTGGGCTGCTGACAGTCGGCATTGCGACACACAAACACGTAAATGCTGCGATGGAAATTGAATTCATCCTCGTAGGCTGCATACAATTGGCAGAGAAACGCTTTTTGTGCTTGACACTTGTTACACTGCAGCTGGGCTGTGGTCGGCAGTGCTTCCAGTTCTAGCCAGGCGGGTCGGCCGCCCAATTTACTGGGGAAGTAGCGATTGCTGAGCCAGGCGAGATTAGCAGGCTCTTCGGCAAATCCTAGATCAACATCCATGTTGTGTTTACTGTTTAGCCAGAGCGCGTGTTGTAAATGCAGCCCTCGTTGATAATTATCGATGAGCTATCGACAATACAAAATTGATAGTTGCAATGTTGAAAAGCACTATGAATCCAGTGTTGTTAAACGACTCGGTTTAGTTTGATGTGAAAATGACACGACCACAAAGCAGCGCGTAATAAATAATAATAAAGGTGTGTGTAGAATAATGAATGCAAACAAATATTAAATAATATACGTGTTCTATGGCTTTTTGCTATTGTTTGTTCATGCCAATGCTGTCAATAGTCGTTGACAGGCTATCGCTATCGATAAATCTGCAGCTGCTATTGAAACAATAACAACAAGCGGAAGCATTCCGTTCGCTGTTTTCAGCTCGTTCGTACGTCGAAAACGACCAAAAAGGTCGGCAACTGTGCTAAAAATAGTCGTATAACCACCCACGCCAAAAAAAAACGCATTAAATTCGGCAACTTTACTTGACAGTGTGTTGACTTTAACAGCGATGCAGATGCAGAGCATTAACAAACTCAGCGCAAACAACAATAATAATAATAATAACAACAGCAACAACAACAACAGCGAAAGCAACGATGATGAGGAATTTCTGTAAGTTTATTTCCGGTTAATTGTTTTTGTGAATAAGCTTTCTGGGATGCTGCTTTTGCCCAACCGTAAGCGTTTGTGTATGTGTGTGTTTTGCTAAATTTAGTAATGCAAGCGATAGGCTGAAAATAAGAATTAGAGCACCCTGCCATACACTTTGCCGGCTGTGAACTAACGGTACACAAACACACATGCATACGCTACACACACACAAACACACACACACATGAACGCGAACAGGGAGACACAATTTTTGTCACCTTGCCAAGAAAACTGCTTTAAACTGTTGCGCCAATTGCCCCGCAACTAGATTGAAGCATAAAGCACTTTAAATACAAGTTAAGGCCACAACGGAAACACATACACACACACACATATGCATATATGTACGTTACGTTCTTATTGCCAAAATCAATAAATGCCCAATATTCAGAGCGTTGTCAAGTGCAATGTAATTTTAATGTGATTTCTGTGAAATTTTACTAAAAAGCAACGATTTGCTATGTAAACGGCTTCAATGTCAATGAAGGCTGTTTAATTAACATTCATTTACGCTAGCATGTGGAAACAACAACAACATATCGCCTACGGCTAACGGCGCAGTTAAAGCTTGCGTTGCGTTGTTTTTGTTCCCCCCGCCCACAATAAGTATACGACGCGTTGATTTTGTTGTTTTCTTTATATATTTACGCAACTGCATAACTTTGATATTCTACATTGAAAAAGCTCACGCTATGACTTAAAGAGAGAGGGAGAGCGAGAGCGTAAGCGAGTCACAGTTGTACGTGACTTACAAGCTTTCTCACCGATCAAGCTGTTGTTGTGTTTGTATGTATGTTTGTATTGTATTGTTGTTGTTGTTGATGTGTGCTCGTTTTGCACTTCATTTAGTTATTATTGATTTTTTTCAACTGCTGCTGCCGCTGCTGCGGCCGTTGTTGTTGTTCTTTTTGTTGTTGTTTTGCAGCGGCTTTACTTCGTTTACACTGTAAACTTCAAAGGCTTTTGTTTTCTATCTTTGCTTCTTGCATTTGCTCTTGTTGTGCTTTTACACAATTTCTACTGGCTCCCTTTCTCCGTCTCGCTTCCTCACTCCTCTCTGTCCCTCTCTCTCTCTCTGTCTCTGTCTTAAACCGGTCACTTTCTATAGCTTTCAGTTTGTGTTGTTTACTTTTTATCCATCTCACGTTTCATGCAGCTCTCATGCACTTTGCTTTGGCCTCATAAAATATGTAAATTAAAAGTCGCAATTGTTTTTCGTCTGCAGCTTATTAAATGTACAGTATACTTTGAGATGCACTGTACTGTACAGTCCAATGCTTTTGCAACTTTATGGCTTCATTTAATTAAAAATTTTACCGTACATAAAGAACAGAAGCATCATTCCGCCATTTTGTCGTTCTCATTACCTTTAAAATCAGACTCTTTTTTTTTGCGCTTTTGTCATGAAAATCCCTTGCAGCAGGACAGCTGCCAAGGCTAATAAGATTTCCACCAAGGTTTATAATCCCATGGCATTCTGGCGCCAAAAGCCCAACCCTCCCCTTCCCCTTAAACGAAAGCACCAGTCTTTAAATTGAATTTGTCACAGCGACGAAGTGCAGCAGCGCCAGTTTTATGAGCTAACCAAATGGCAAAATGGCCAAGACGCCAGTTGGCTGATATGCGAATAAAATGAATGAATGAATGTATATGCAGATCGTACTGTGCAGTCAGCGAGTGACTAATAAACTTTTAAAACAGTTAGCAGCTTTGCGAAAGCTTGCACATTGCTAGCAAATACCCTGTAAGTGAGGAATAAACAAAAGGGAAGAAAAAACGCGAAGAGATGTGACAGTGAATTGAGTTTAATAAGAAAACAAAACGAGTATCACTTTTGAAATTCTCTGAATAGAAGAATAATAAGAACGGGACATAAAAGAAAGAGAACATCAAGAAAACATGGAATAACTTAGCAAAGAACAAGATAGAATATTGCAAAATTAATAAAGAGTAGAGTACATAACAGAAATTAAGTGTAAATATTTAAAACAACTATAAATTTATAAATCAGGAAAGTATAATGTATTTCAGTTTAATTATATACATATTTTGAATAAATAAAATATATAAAAATACATTAAACAACAAGTATTCAACACATTAAACTGATAATGCATTATGATTATCCAGAAAATACAATATATTGTTTTTACTTAAGTGTAGGGTATTTCAGGGGAAGAACAGAATTAATACATGAATAAATATTTAGTAAATTAAACTGATAATGCATTTCGCTAAGTAAGAAATTCTTTAGATGAGTATAGGGTATTTCAGGGGAAGCACAGAGTTAATAAGTCTGACAATAAATAATTAAATAAAATATAAAACAAATAATAATCAGTAAAATAAACTGATAATGCAATTCGCTTATCTAGAAACTAAGAAAGAAATTCTTTAGATGAGTATTAGGTATTTCAGTGGAAGTACAGAGTTAATAAATAAAAACAAAATATAATAAATGAAACAATAAATATTCCTTACATAATACAGATAATGCATTTCGCTTACCCAAAGAGACACAAAAGAATTGCATCAGAAAAGTATAGAATATTTCAGGGGAAGTACAAAAATCGAAAGAAAATATGTGTAAGAATGAATCAGCTCGATGGCATTTCAAAACTTAATAATAATAATAGCAATAATAATAATGTTGAATACTTTTGCTAAGCCGTTAAACTTGTCAATGTTTTCTTTATGCACAAATTGTGATTCATATTAACAATTAAGCATACATATTGTTTATTGATTTACCCAGCTATAATCAGAGATTGCCGCTACTCAGCTGATACTGAATGGCATGGTGAGATGTTCGGTATGGTGGGTGGATGTATGGAGGCAATGGCTCTGATAAGTATTAACTAACAGTCATTATCGATGCGACTGTCGATGGCTGAAGGCAGCAACAACTAGCAAACATGTTGCCATTGTTTACTCTATCAGTTCGTGGACATTGTTGTTGTTGCTGTTGTTGTAGTTGTTGAGTATACATATGAGTAAATATGTATGTAGTATGTATGTATGTACATTCCACTTGGGTATGTGTATGTTTGGGCATGTGTTTGTGTAGTTGGGGCCTGATAGCTAAATGTGCGTCATGCCGGATGGTTGTGCTCTGCGGCGGCTGATTCATATGCCAAGTTGCTTGTTATTTGGGCAGATTCGCTATCTCTTTCTCCCTCCTCTCTCTCTCTCTCTCT